>CM048060.1:4899306-6099306 GCA_026259375.1 Verasper variegatus
TCCTCACCGTCAGAGTCACTTTCTGCGCCGTGCGTCTCCTCAGAAATGATGCCAGCTTTGGCAAAAGCTCGGACAACAGTACCAGCAGACACGTTAGCCCAAGCAGCTACAATCCACTGGCAAACTGTGGCGTAACTCGCCCGGCGCTGCCTACCACCCTTCGTGAAGCTGTGCTCTCCTTCGGTCATCCATCACTCCCACGCCGCTCGCAGCCTCACTTTGAACGGCCGGTTCACGCCGATGTCCAGCGGCTGGAGTTCCTTAGTCAGACCTCCAGGAATCACAGCAAGCGTAGCCTCACTTGTTGCTTCACGTCGGCGGTGATATGGGCACGCATAGTCACAAACCAGCAGCGACGGTGATGCGTGGAAAAATCCACCCGGTCTCCTCACATACACCTGCCTCAGCCACTCTTTCATCATTTCCTCGTCCATCCAGCCCTTCTCATTTGCTCTTAGCCGGATGGTGACCGTCGAAACACTCCTCCCACCCGCTCTTTGCTCGACGATCCACTGCTCCAGTCTTTCCTCCAGCTCGGGCCACCTCGCCTTGTGTCCGCGGAAACTCAGCTGTGTCTTCTTCACCTGTCGCAGCTCGTTCTCCAGCTTCCTCCACTTGCGAATCATTGACTCATTAATTTTAAATTCTCTGGCGGCGGCTCGATTCCCGTGTTCCTCGGCGTAGCCGATCGCCTTCAGTTTAAACTGAGCTTCATAAGCGTGTCTCTTTGCCATTTTCAGGGTTGTTAAGACAGCAATGTTCTGCATAAAGCACATACCTGTTCTTTTATACACAATCCACGCCCACACGTACCGGTACCTCTTTAACGCTCCCGTGTTCTCAATCACGTCCGCCGCCTCATGGTTCTCAAATACGTCCGCACACAGAAAGGGCGCGCCGCACATTTTGAAGAGACGTTTATATGCGCCTTATGGTCGTGAAAATACGGTAGTTGTCTTTCCAAAAATGTAGAACTATTTCTTAAAATATAATTATTAATTCACTTCCCAGTCATATGAAATGAAAATGCAAAGAAGCTTTATGTTCCCATTTTAAAAGAGGTCAACCAATATGAGAACCAATAATTGTAATTTCCTTCTTAAAGCTTATTGGTGCATGAATCACAGATGCATCTCAACATCTTTTTTCCCTAACGTCACATTAAACACACACACAAAAAAATTTGCAGTAAACAGGTAGTAAAGTGTCTTTTACTCCACCAGCGTGGCAAAGCTGCTACAGTGGGGGCGGCTGGGGGCTGGTCACAGAGACCTGACCTCTCTGAGCTGATGTGTGGTGGGGTTGACCCTGCCCCGCTGTCCCTGCCCGGTTCCCTCAGCCCAGAGGGACACGAGGACGGGGATGAGGAGACGGAGGAAGAGGCAGTGTTGCTTTGGGTAATGCAGAAGTGCCGGTTTGCAAACCAGAGCACGTGTGACTCTAACTCCAGGCCTGCACTGCTCCCTGCAGAAAAGTAAACTTATAGATTATACTTTTTTAAAAGGGAGTGGACTAACATTTGTGCAACCCATGAGAAGTGCATGGGTGTTTTGGTTGTGTGAGCTAACAGAGGGTGTCCGTGGGATTTTTGGTTCCTCAGCCAACTGAGTGAGACTCTGTACTGATGACCCTTCTAAATATAGATCACTCTGAGAGCTCGGCCTGTGACAGCACATGAAGTTTTCCCCTCGTGTAACACTGACAGTATGAATGGTCGATTAAAGTCCAACTGAAATGAAGATGTTTTTTCTCATCTGCTGCATAATTTGATCCAGATTGTTGGTTTCACTGTGCTGCCTTTAGTCTTTGCATGAACACGTCACAATCCCAGAGAACTGGAACTTGTTTCCCTGCAGCTAATCAATTTTTTTTTTTTTTTAAAGCAGTAACATCAGAGCAAGTGGAGTGCAGCTGCTACACAACACATCTCTCACTTAACATCTCTCACAACACCTCCTAACTTGCACACCAAAAAAACACATCCTGTCCTGCGCCTTTGCTTCCTGAACAAACAAACAAATATTCAAATATTTCTGCTAATGCCACTTTTCAGGATAGGTAGCTGCAGCACATTATAATATTGATGACAATAAACTTTATTGATGTAGCACTTTTCAAACAAAGTTACAAAATGCTTTATGAGATTAAATGATAAATGCAATTAAATAATACAAAATCTGAGCTATCATTAATCAAAAGAGGCTAAATAAATAATGAATAATGTAAACTCACCTGCAAATGTGCTGCTTTGAAGAGAGAAATATCTGTTTCATTACAGTTTACCAATCCCTTTCAGCAGCATTGAAACTGTGTCAGGTTGCAATCGAACAGATACAGACATGTTGTGATATTTGGTCAGGAGATTTTTTTGTTGTTGTTTTGGCTGCAGGTCTGAATAGTACAAACAGAAACGCTGTGGCTGTGGTTTGTGACTAGCACACATCCAACCAGTTTTCCATCCTTTACCTCGCCAGAGCTCTGAGCCTGTTAATCCAACACAGACAGACATTGACACTCTCAACACTTCAGCTGCTGCAAAGAGGAACAGGAACTTTTCTGGTGTTTCCCTAGAGACCCTTTACCTTCTTTTTTAAGTAGAAACCTGTTCACAGCAAATAAGAAAGCACTGACATTACTTATGACAAAAGAGAATCTAAATGTGGTTTCAGTTGGACTTTGTGTACAGAATACAGATTAATAAGAATAATAGTCTTTTTGCGCTCAGTGCATGAGAGATTTCAGTGAGCTGCATGTGGTGTGGAAAGGTTTCAGGTGGTTGTTCAACAGTGAGTGTCTTGGTTGTGCTGAGTTTAAAAGAAACATTTGAGGCTGGAGGGAAGTTCGAACTAAACTTTATTGGAACAAGGCTCGAGGTCTGACTTAGAGTTCAACTTTTGCCACCAGGAGGCGATGTGCGATGACGACATGCCTGCTGTGTTCCAATATTTTACCAAGGTATCCTCACTTCCTTCCTGCCCTCCGTCCTTCCCTTTGTCAGGTTTTGTTTCCTCCGTGTGATGCATTTCTCTCTTGGCAGGAGGCGCTGTGCGAGGAGGAGATGGGAGGCCTGGACCCACAGGACCCCAACCGGCCCCGGTTCACGCTGCAGGAGCTGAGGGACGTCCTGCACGAGAGGAATGAGCTCAAGGCCAAAGTTTTTCTGCTGCAGGAGGAGCTGGCTTATTACAGAAGGTAAAAGGATGTGTATTTCAGATAACTGCATCCTGGAACTAAATGTCACACTGTGGCAGGACAAGGAAAGACAGAGACGCAGGTACTGCTTACTGTTGTTTATTCCGCAGTTGGTAAGAACTGGCACATGTTCCCCATACGGGAAGTATATATAGCCACAGCTTTAACATTACCCATAAACCCACTGGGTGAGAGGACACACCCATGAGTGCACGCCACACAGCCCCCCCCCGAACACCCAGAGGGAAAAAAATAAAATGGGACAAAAGTCAGTACCTCTCAGGGGGTTTAACGAGGCGACCATAACGGCTATGCCGATCCCCATCCGCAAACGCAGGGGTGGAACAAGCAGAAGGGACATCATTTACAACAGGCACAGGATCAGGAGGCACAACTGGAGAAAACAACACAGGGGCCTTAGAAGGGGGGCGACCACGACGGGGAACCCGGGCCGGTAGCACCTCTTCGCCGGCCAACAGATGAGCTGGCTTAAGTCTGTCTAACGAAACATGCTCCCTGCGCCCGCCCATGTCCAGAATGAAACTTTTAGAACCCGCCTCTAACACTCTAAACGGGCCGTCATACGGGGGCTGGAGGGGAAACCGGTGAGCATCGTGACGCACGAAAACAAACCGAGCGGTCGCGAGATCCGTTGGCACGAAAGACCGAGGAGAAAAATGATGCACGGGCACCGGTGCACAAGCGGCCCCTGACGCAGGACGCGGAAAGGGGGCCGAGCTCTGAGGCAGAAACTCCCCTGGGACGCGGAGCGGCTGACCGAGTACCAACTCTGCAGGCGAGGCATCCAGGTCAGCCTTAGGAGCCGAGCGCAACCCGAGCATCACCCACGGCAACCGATCCAACCAGTTTGCATCTGAGAGCGCAGCCCGCAATGACGCCTTAAGTGACCGGTGAAAACGTTCACACAAACCGTTAGCCTGGGGGTGGTAGGCAGTGGTACGGTGAACCTGTGTGCCCAAAGACTTTGCTAGCGCTGACCAGAGCTCCGAAATGAACTGCGGGCCTCTGTCAGAGGTGATATCAGACGGTGCACCAAAACGTGAGACCCAAGCTGAAATAAAAGCGCGTGCCACGTCCGCAGATGTCGTGGAAGACAGAGGAACCGCCTCTGGCCACCTAGTGGTCCGATCTACCATGGTAAGGAGATGTGTAAAACCCTGGGAAGGGGGAAGAGGCCCCACAAGGTCGATATGCACATGATCAAAACGCCTGGCTGGAATCAAAAATGGCTCGAGGGGCGCCCTAGTGTGCTGGTGAACTTTCGCGCGCTGACACGCCACACACGTGGCCGCCCACTCTTTGACCTCTTTACGAAGGCCAGGCCACACAAACTTCGAAGACACCAACTTCACCGACGCCCGGACACCCGGATGAGAAAGAGAGTGCACCATATCAAAGACCCGACGGCGCCAAGCAACCAGCACCACCGGGCGGGGGCGGCCCTTGGAGACGTCGCAAAGGAGGGCAGGCCCACCATTTTGTACAACTGCCTCCTCCAGCTCCAGACCGGTACTCGCAGCTCTCAGTGCAACGATACCCGGGTCCCCAGGTTGATCGGCAGCCAGTGCGGCAAAATCAACCCCAAGATGCACAGGGCACACCAGCACCCGCGACAGGCAGTCTGCAACCGGGTTCGCTTTACCCGCCACATGTTGGATGTCCGTTGTGAATTCGGAGATCGCCGCTAGATGGCACTGCTGGCGAGCAGACCATGGCTCTGTCACCTTCGCCATAGCAAACGTCAATGGTTTGTGGTCAACATAGGCCGTGAAAGGGCAGCCTTCCAGCAGGAAACGGAAATGACTCGTAGCCAGGTACAACGCTAACAGTTCCCGGTCAAACACACTGTATTTTCGCTCACTGTCTCGCAAACCGCGGCTAAAAAATGCAAGGGGCTGCCACGCACCCGCAACACGCTGTTCAACAACTGCAACAACAGCCACATCCGAAGCATCGGTCGTGAGGGCGATGGGCGCCCGAGACGCGGGGTGCGCCAGAAGCGCCGCGTTAGCCAGGGCAGCCTTAGCCCCCTCAAAAGCCTGGATCCTCACAGGGGTCCAGTCAACCGGGTCCTTGGCACTCTTAAGCTTCAAAGCACCATACAATGGTTGCAGGAGTTGGGCCGCACGAGGCAAGAAACGATTGTAAAAATTTACCATGCCCAAAAACTCCTGTAGCGACCTGACCGAGACCGGACGGGGAAAATCCGCAACTGCATGCACCTTCGAGGGCAAAGGAACCGCACCCTGCGACGAAATGCGATGGCCCAAAAAGTCTATGACAGACAGCCCAAACTGGCACTTGGCTGTGTTGACAATGAGACCATGCCCATCAAGGCGCTGGAAAACCTGCCTAAGGTGCGACAAATGCTCATCAGCCGACGGGCTGGCCACCAAGATGTCGTCCAAATAGACGAAAACAAACGCGAGCACCGAGTCCATCAATCGCTGAAACGTCTGCGCTGCGCCTTTGAGGCCGAACGGCATTCGCAGGAACTCGAAAAGCCCAAACGGTGTAATGACAGCAGTCTTGGGCACGTCCTCTGCCCGCACAGGCACCTGATGATAACCTCGCACCAAATCGATTTTAGAAAAAATTGTCATGCCCGCCAGACGAATCGAAAAATCCTGAACATGCGGAATGGGGTAACGGTCATGGGCCGTAATGTTATTTAAACGGCGGAAGTCGCCGCACGGCCGCCAAGAACCGTCCGCCTTGGGCACCATGTGGAGCGGTGAAGCCCACGGGCTGTTGGACCGCCTAACGATCCCCAAACGCTCCATGGTAGCAAACTCCTCCTTCGCGGTGGCTAACTTCACGGTGTCGAGGCGACGCGAACGTGCGAAAACGGGCGTACCCGCAGTGGGAATGAAATGTTCCACGCCGTGTTTAGTAACCGCGGCAGAAAATGCGGGCGTTGTCAACGAAGGAAATTCCGCCAGTAAGCGCTGGAAGACATCCTCTGACGCAGCGAAATTAGCGTGTGTTAACGGCCCGGGTCCCCCTGACTGACACGGAAAAGACGCAAAAGACACAGCATCAATGAGCCTGCGATTAGCTACATCCACTAACAACCCATTAGTGCACAGAAAATCTGCCCCGATAATAGGAACCGTAATGGAGGCTACAACAAAAATCACACAGAAATTTGCGTCCATTGAAACACACAGTCACAGACTTGGTACCAAACGTCTCTATAGCCGAACCGTTAGCCGCTGTCAGACGCGGACCACTGCCACGGGCCGAGAGGTCCGTAGCTGCAGGAGGGAGAAGGCTCTTCTGCGAGCCGGAGTCCACCAGGAACTGATTACCTGATATGGAGTCATGAACGAACAGCAGCTCCTCTTGATCACCAGCGCCCACGGCTGCTACCGAGCGCCGGCTCTTCCGTTTCCCGGTGCCTCGAACGCACACGGAGGAACGCAGCGGCGCGCCTTGCTGCCGAAGCGCTGATGGAAGAAACACAGCTGGCCGCGCTGTCTGCGGGTGGAAACTGCAGCCGTCAATGCCGGAACCTCGTTCTCCAACGTCGACTGCGAGGACTCCACGGCCACACTCTGCACGGAGACGTTCCTCGAAGTCAGCAGGATCCGGTCCGCCTGCTCAGCCAATCCACGGAAGTCGCCGGCCGCCAAACAAGAAGAGTTGGCGAGGGCTGCGCGCACCTGCAGCGGGAGCTGGCGCAGAAAGATGTGCGGGAACAGGAAACCCTCATCCTCGGAGCCCAGCAACGACAGCATCTCGTCCATCAGGTCCACTGCCGAACCATCGCCCAAACCGGGAAGCGACAGTAGCTTGCCCGCTCTCTCCGCGGCTGACAAGCTGTAGCGTCGTAGGAGAAGCTGCTTGATGGCGGCGTACTTTCCTCGCAGCGGCGGGGCTCGCAGGAGCTGCATCACGCGCCGGGTGGTTTGCTGGTCCAAAGCCGCGACCACCAAAAAAATACCTGGAGTCGTCTGCCGTTACTCCTCGCAGATGGAAGAGAGCCTCGACGTGCTGAAACCACGGCGCGGGGTCGTTCTGCCAAAACTCCGGCAGTTTAACGTGCTCCGCGGAGCTGGTCGATCGCAGAAGCTGCGGCGCCATGGTCGTTGTGGAGACACGGTCCACGGGCGCCGGGGAAGAAAACACGTCTTCCCCCGATGAGGAAGGGACACTATCCTCCTCTACCTCGAACATGTCCAAAAAACGGGGTCACCAATGTGGCAGGACAAGGAAAGACAGAGACGCAGGTACTGCTTACTGTTGTTTATTCTGCAGTTGGTAAGAACTGGCACATGTTCCCCATACGGGAAGTATATATAGCCACAGGTTTTACCTTACCCATAAACCCACTGGGTGAGAGGACACACCCATGAGTGCACGCCACAACACAACCATTTTCCACATCTTTTCTGATATGATTTTTGAAGGGTGTCACCATCTACAATCCTGTTTACCTTGTGTGCTTTATTATAAAATTAATAAAAAATCCATCACTTTTACTCCTTCCTTATCAAAATGCAAATTGGGTATCCTTGTACAAACATGTTAATGCATTGTACATAGATAGTTATCAATATTGATCTCACAGCCCATGACTTTATTGTTTTTTACTATAACAGTTCTGCGATGTGGGTTTTAATATATGTGTTAGCATGTCGTTCATGAACCAAACCAGTCTTAACATGTCGATGATGGTTGTGACGCTCTGACTTTTCAGTGATGAGACGGTAGACGAGACTGCGACTCCTTCTCCGTCTCCCTCGCCTGAACTGAGGACTCGCTCCAGATCTTCTGCCCAGCCAGAGTCCGGAATCAAACGCTTGTATGTTGAGCTCACATGCCTGCACACACTCACACACACACACACACACACACACACACACACACACACACACACACACACACACACACACACACACATCCGTTTTCAGACTCAATCACTCACTCACTCAGCTACACGTGCCTGTGAAAACGCTCACCTGCTTAAAACACAATGAACTTCATGAACTCTGAGATGCGGTTTCTTCAGGGTCTTAAAAAAATTATAAAATTAAATCGTCTGAATTTGGGCGTAAGAAAATCGTACATATTTTAAAATATTACGTATTAGGTCTAAAATACATGTAGGTTGCGCTTATAGCGTGGCAAAAATGTTTTGGCGGCATGCATAGTTTGTAATGGTGAACTGAATCACCTTCAGTTATGTGGAAATGTAAATATTTCTGAGACTCTGATATTCCTTGACACTTAACATAGGTGTTAAATTTAATTAATTATGGTTAAAAAAAATGTCTTGAAGAGTCTTAAATATAACTTTTTGAAACTTGCAGAAACCCTGAGATGAGTCAGAAGTAAGTATAAAAAGTCAAAGACTGATTCATTTGTGTGTGAATGCTCAAACGTTTATGTCTTCAAGAAACGTATAAATGAAACTTAGCAGCTCTACCAAACATATGGCTCTGTTTGATGGCTGCTAACATTAAGTACTGTGGGTGATGTTATACAGGATTACTTGATACTGAGGTTAGTGGTGACAGCAGCTGAACATAATGTCATCACACATTAACTCCACATGTACAATGTGACCGCAAGAGTACATTTTGTTTCAGCTGAAAAGTCACTTTCAGCCATTTCTACTGGAAACAGCTCATTCATAAACCACAGACCCACATCCTGTGTTTGTCTGACCTCTAAAAATAAACCAGAGATAACACAGCAGCTGAGTGAAACTGAGTGAAACTAAAGTATCCCAGTCTGTCCTCTGGGCCAACGGGCTGCTCAAATCACAATTCTTCATTAAGGAAAAAAAGCAGTAATAATAAAAATAAAATCTTCATTTTTATAGCCCTTTTTCAAAACAAAGTTACAAAGTGTTTCACAAATAAAAGACAGTAGAAATACGTACAAATAATATAAGAACAAGTAAAAACACAGTCATAAAAGAATAAAAACACTAAAAATTAACCATTATAATAATAAAATGATGATTTAAAGGTCGTAATAACCAAATAGTACCCAATAAATACACATTATAAAGTGGAGTAAAAGGTACATTGTGAAGTGTAATAGAAAGTTGTATAAAATGGAATTACAGCATCTCATAACTGTATCTAACGAAAGTACTTGAGTATATGTAAGAAGTTAATTTCCACTGCTGTTTGCAGGTGAGCGTTACCATGCTGGACTTTTCCTTTCAGCTCACTCAGACAGACACACACACACACACACACACACACACACACACACACACACATCCCCTCTCTGTGCATGGTTGATGTAAGCATGGTGTATTGGCTCATTGGTCGGGTTTTGCACATAATATACACTACACACCATTAGCATGTTTCAAGAGGCTCATGTCTATAGTATAATAAACTCAATGGCTTGACTTTCTCCTTTGGTTTGAGTTTGGCTGGGAACTTGACATGACGTCACACAGAGGTCAGAAGGTTGATGTGGTCTCCCTCTGTTTGCCACCCCCACCCCACCCCACCCCACCCCCTCTCTGTGTATCTCTTCCTGTTTGTGTGTGTGTGTGTGTCTTTACATGTGTGTGTAACAGGATCTTCACAGCCATTATGCCGATGGTGGCGGCTGGTTTGATCTCAGATGACCCCACTTTACAGCCAATCAGACGTCTCGTATCGCTTGTATGACTCTACGTTTGGTTGGCTTTCAGAGTCTTTTGCTTCTCTCTGCTAACGGCCTCGCTCCCCCTGCATATGCCGGCTGTCTGAGCCCTCTTTCCCACCTTTGCCACATTCTGATTGGCTGATCGTGGGGCTGTCTTATTATCACCGTCCACTGGGATGATTGTGGATCATAAACATCAGCCAGTCAGAATAAATTTGTAGTCGACTTGTCTTTTCCTCCACTGACCCCAGTAACCGCCTGTTCACCTCTGCACCTGCGCTTTAAACTGACAAAAATAATACAATTCTTAATATTTAATAATAATAATAAACAACAGGACAAGGCCAGAGTTCAAAATATATTAAAATCTGTTTCACATCTCTCTAATGCATTTAACTGACAAAACAAAAACTAATGCAACAAATACACTTTCTCAACTCAAAAGTGCTCTGTGAAGAAAATCAACAATAATTGCAATAATTAGCTATATACATAATTATAATTACTGTAAGAAGAGAATTAAGAAAATTGTTACACCGTTGCCCCTTATTTAAAAATGTGTGCTTCAAAGAGTGAGTGGGAAATGAGAAAACTCAGAAAAAGATTTGTTAAGCAGTAAATTTCATGTAAACAATCATTTGATGTTATACTGTAAACTGCACTGTATCTTCCAGCTACAGTGTGGCCCACAGGTGGTGTGTGTACAAAGTGGCTGTTTGTGACGACTCTGTGCTGACTGTGCGTTCCCTGTGAACACAGACACAGATTTTTCCCTCCTGTCTCTTCTTTGTCCTTCTTGTGTCTGTACGTTTATAAATCCAGGAAACAACCAGAATCTTTTTCTTAAATCAATGCAAGTTTGTTTTCTAAACGATTTACCTATACAGTCTTTTCATTTTAATAATCAAAAAACAATATCAATATTTATCACAATATAACAAAGGATGATGATGAAATGATCTGAAACACACGGACAAAGCAGCGAAAGAGCTTCTCAGGATGAAGGGAGGAGGAATATCAATAACTGATCTCTGTTCACTTGGTGGAGAGCAGAGTAGAGACAGAGAGAACCCACAACAAGCTGAAGAGCTGAGAGGAAGTCAATGGCGGCAATGGATTGTCCACAAAATAATAAATGGTCACCTGTTGATTCACGTGTCCAAATCGCACCATACTTGACACTGCACTTCCTTGGGCCCTTAACAATGCACATGGCAAGTATGAAGCTGATGGTTTTCGAGATATGTGAGCCACAGATGACAGAGATGAAATTAGCTGAGATATTGAGATATACATATAGAGTGTGTGTGTGTACACTTAATTCAAAAGAATGAAAAATTTGTAACTGTTGAAACACATATGGTCTGAACTGCATCATAATGGTAGTTTGCCATAACTCTAACATTGCTTTAAATATAACTGATAGTCACTGCAAATGCTCCGTACATCTTCCTGTCACTGACACCATCACCTCTGTCTTCTCTCCTCTCTCTTGTTGCAGGTTTAGCTTCTTCTCGCGTGACAAACTGCGGAATTCGCAGCGCAATGCGCAGTTTGACGGCAGCTTTGGCTCGTGGGCGGGGAAGGACGAGGTGTACACAGAAGAAGCCCAGGAGGCGTTGCAGCACATGTAGTCACCGGACACAGGACTCGCTGAGGTCACTCAAACTCCGAAAAACTCTTAACACTCCATGTTCATCACTCAAGGCCAGCTTGTGAACCACCGATCGCACACCAAACCGCCACCAGGGACTCACACCGCAGCTGAAATATCATGTGCATGAGGTGAGAGGAACGACAGAAGAGTGAAAAAGAAGTAAAAAAAACGTTTATTTAAATACACGAGAATTATATATTTCAGTGATGGAAAATACAGAAGGCCAGAAAGTATTTTAGCCTCTGAAGGTTTTTACAGAATGAGACGATTCATGTGATGGACGGAGGAGAATGTAAACTCAAGTTGTGGGATGGAAAGTGGAAAGTTGTTTTAATTCAAGTGGTTAATGTTGTGTTGCTTAAAGTCCAGAGTAAACAGTGGGTGCATATTTCTAAACAGATAAAGGTTTGGGACTCAAAAGTGTGCAATAAATGTTCTGTCTAAAACTACACAAAAACTACACAACTCCAGATGTCGACTCACAGAAAATGGAGGCGATTTTCCAAGGGTTTGTTTATTCATTGAAGGAAACAATACCCACCAAAATACAACGTAAACCTGCTAAGAAAACACACAATCAATGTGGCTTTTTACTTTTTAATCTACACTCGAGAAAATGAGAGCAACACTTTTGTGTCCCAGTAATTATTTTGAAATTCCTGTTCTTGTTCGTGCAGCTCTATCACCAGCGTTCTGTCAGTTCAAACTATGCAGCTCCGCTAATTTAAAACATACAGGGCCTGGTTTCAAAAATGTTGCAGAGAAATGTAAAAGCTGTCTTCAGAAAAACAAAAAACAACAACAAAAAAACACAATCATTGTATTTATAATGTATTGCTCACCATGCAGCATATAGTAATAATGGAAGCCCATTCTGCCAAGAAAATAAAAAATAGTTAAAGTATGATTCAAAATATATTTTTGACAAAATATTTAATTATTCTGACTTTCTAGGTCATCATAATTTAGACTTTTGAATAACAGCACTTATGCCATAATTTTGCCATAATATCTCATAATTTAGTTCAAGCCTTTTAACTTTTGAGCATCTCAGTAATAATTTTAATTTAGTGAGTTGTTACAGTTTGGACTAAATAATTCCCAAATATCAAACAAATGTGTCATCTTCATGTTTGTTGCATCAGCCGTGTTTCAATAACTGAATGAACAGTTTTTATTTTGACAAGAATCTTCCACATTTAAAACAAATCCAAACATGGAAAACAGAGTGAAAAGGTCTGTTGCATTTCACTGTTATCCAACTAATGTAGTGCATTATTATGTTTTCATTAATCCTTTAAAACTATTTTTATATGAATGAAATGAAAATATAACTTTACTTCTTATGTTTTTCATTGAATTATGATACAGACACATTCAAGTAAATTCAGTTTGATTTGTATTGCGCCAAATCATGATAAACATTATCTCAAGGCACTTTACATAAAAATGAATTATTTTGACCAATATTTATTGGTTTATTTGTTTCTTGCACCATATTTCATTTATTTTTTTCCTCTTTCTGGCATTAATGGGCTTTCAAAAACGTAAAAGTTTGCGCGTATCTCTAACTCACAACTATTATGGCATGAAGTCAAATGTCCATCCGGTGAGAGCAATAGATGTAATGTGTGAATTCTAATAATGACCCCCATGCCAAAAATGTCACTGCTCATCGTGCACATACGCAAACCCACTACCACAGTGAGTTTCAGTGTCACCAGCTGAACCAGAGCAGGTTACCTTCCTCTTTGGTGGTAAAACCAGACAGATGCAGTATATTTACAAGAAGAAGATGATATTCAGCAGCTTACTGACATTTGACATAAGACTGATCTGTGCAGATTCCTCATAGTGTTCCATCACTCCAGGACACAGTATAACTACATTTTTACATAAGCAGAACTGTCAGTATGAGACTCTTTACCTCTTCACTTATTTATTTGAAGGAGATTGCTGAGAAGTAAAGAGCATCAGAAAAACTCAAAAAACAAAGATAATAAAGCTGGAGTGTAAAGTCGGATTTACATTATTTTTTAAATGGTAATCGAGGTTTGATGCTTCTGTGAATAACTGTGGTGTGACCGGCTGTGTTTTAATACAAGTGGAACTTAATCTTCATTTATATTCACCCAGCGAGGTGGAAAAACAATGTAAAACAATGAGACTACAAAATGAGTGTGTCAATGAGTGTTAACTTATTTTACATTTTCACAAATGCAGTGAATTAATGATACTTGATGCAGGAGTATAATGTTTAGACAATATCTGGAAGTCAAAGGGATCGGAAGAATTTAATTCATGAGACATTTAAAGGGAAATACGGTAAAAAACAAACAATAAGTCAAAGTTGTCCGAACAGCTGAACCTGGTTTTTCAGCTGCAGGTTCTTCTATGAACCCAATTAAAATGAATATTTAAATATATAAAGATATGATTAATGGATGCGCTTTATTAAATAAACTTGCTTTTATTCAAACATGTCTATAATTAAGAAGTGTTTGTCTGTTTTTTAATTTGTTAGTTGCCTGAACTCAATAAAATAGATGACATGTAGGAGATAAAGTCATATGTTCCATGACTTGGAGGATATTATAATTTTCACTTCCTTAACAAGATGCGATGTTAATTTGAACATAAAACTAACTTCCTCTCAATGTTTTAAACTTCATAGTTGTATTTAATGATTTGGGTAAATAACTCATTTTGTTGATTTCTGAAGTGAAATCTGTAAATTTATAATATAGTAATTGCAACAGAAATTGCACTGGTACTGAGTTTTACTTTTCATTATTGATCCACACGAGGCTACGGCCCTGAACGTTTCACATCCAACACAGTAGCTGTTTTCTCTTTTCCTCTGGTCTCATTCAAAGTGAAGGAAGCATCTGCAGTGACGTGTTTGTCTTGAGAGGAAAGAATCCAAAAGGTAAAACCAGTCCCCACCAAAGTCACTGAGATGATTTGATGTGAACGTTAACTGAAGCTCCTGACCTGTATCTGTGTGGTTTAATCAACTGCTCTGCTCTCACAGTTAGCTATAACAAATGATGCTCGAGTTAAACTTTGACCTTTAAATGTTTCTTAATATGATTTGAAACTTGTAATCGTTTATTTGAATTCAAGAACAAATCAGATGTCCACTCGTGTTACTTGCATAACACATCTTTATTCATCGATGCCTTAACCCCAGCATTATGATTTATTCAACGCTACAACAGCAAAGATTTATTATGTCCTAAAATGGCCAACAGGTCAGTTCTTTCCCTCAGATATTATTGCATTAGTTCTACATAGAAAAACATGAAATAACCCAGAAGATATTTGTTTAAGAAAGGCTCATATGAAAACATTTCACACTTTCAACACAATGCTACTGTTAGAGGTGACAGGGAACATGTATGGGAAGAAGAAAATGGATTTTTATGTTTTACACACAGTGTATTTCCTAAACCTCTCTTTCTCACATGGGCTCTTTGTTTTTACACTGATGATACTTCTAGTGTTTGAATGATATTGAAACATGGAATCAAAAGAATCCTGGAATTCAATAATATACTGAATATTTGGGAAACTTTAAGAACCGCAGTTGTCCTCTCACGATTAAGGGATGTACGAAAAGAGGATGGATATCATTTGGTCAAGTCCCTCGTTAGCTGCAACAAAAATAATAAATAATGAAATGAAATAATATTCTCCTCTACTCTCTGGCAAAAATGTAAATAAGTGAGCTTCCCAAACCGTGAAACTATTCCTATTACGACAGAGCCCCAGGATCCCCCGAAACAATTACATTACACTACTCAAATTTACATCATACTAAAGACACCACAAGTGAATGAATTCATGGGTTACCCTGCTAGAAGAAGTGAAGATGCATATGTCCATGTCTGCCGAGACATTTCACTGGGAGACAGAAAAAATATATAAATGCCAACACAAATTCATTTAAATTCATCGTACTTGTGCTGAACCAATATATTCAAATAATGACTTATGTCGAACAAATTTTGAATGGAGATTCAACAGGTGATGTTCAAATTTATTTCTGACTGAGTAACTCCCATTAAAAGACTTCAACCAGCAATGAATTGATTTACTGTGTGTGTGTGGACTGAAGAGTCTTATTCTTTCACTGTCTGTCGTAAAAACACACCAGTGAGTCACACTGGTGCACTGGTCTCACAAGTTCCTTCATCATGAACACATGCTGTGGTTTATTTAGACTCCGTCCCACACACCCTGCCACATATACTCACTACAGCACCAAATGTGGATTAATCCGCAACTGAAAATAGTCCCCAACAAATGTGCAACTTCATCTGTTTGTTAAAAACTAATGTGAAATGAACTAACACATTGTTGGTTTGAGTCTTTTCATTGGATTTTCTGACAGCATCAGAAAACATAGAATCTCACCCGTCTTATCCTTTAACACAGATTGTTCTACATTAAACCGTCCCCAGTGACAGAACAGAGGATTCTGCTGCTTCCTTTCCAATGTGTTACGCAGTAAGGATCAACACCACAGCTGCTGAACAGCATGTGGCCATTTGTCTGTGGTAACATAATGTACGACCAAAGAAGTGTGATTAGTCAAAGTAAAATACTGATTCTTTTTTTATAAGGGTTAAAACAATTAGTTGATTAGTTGATCAACAATAATTTTCAGATATAATGATATATGATCAATTGCTTCAAAGATTTTTCAAGCCAAGGTATAAAAAAAAAAAGTCAAGTGGTTTTCTGGTTAATTGAAAAGAGAAACAGGATAAAACATTTCGAGTAAGTGATTGGATGTGACAGAACTCATTGACCTTCTGGCTTCAGTAATACATTTGAAAAACTGATAAAATGTCAAGTAAAACAAAAATGACCTGTTGGCAGTTCAGCTCTTAAATAAACTAAATTATAAATAATTACTTTTCACATTGACATCGGGTTGGGGAGAAGATGACAGCTTTGTGAGTTCGAAAACCCCCCGATGTGTAGAAATTCTATGTTATATAGAGGGAGTGCACCAGTCCATCAGACCCATGTCTGCATGTTGAGTGAGCATGAAATTCATATGTTTTCCCTGCAGATACTTTAGCCTGTTTAGTTTGAAATTAATAATTTGACATTTTGGGAAATATTTTTCTTTGCTTTCTTGCAGAGAGTTAAATTAAAACACTGACAGCACTCTTGCTAAATATGAAGCTACAGTTAGCTTAGCTTAGCAGAAAGGCTGGAAGCAGTCCGAGGACCCAGATGCTTTTATTTGTGGGCCAAGTTTCCCTCGACACAAAAAGTTTAACTATATTCCAATGAATCTGCTGCTCCTGTGCTCATTATAATAACATGCAGTGACAAAAGACACTTTAGTTGAATACCACGAAGCTGAAACTACACTCCCTGGTTCCTCCATTATTAGGTACACCCCCAACATAAAACAGATGGTTCATAAAACTCATCAGCCATTAATTCTACATTTAGATAATAGCTTTATAGTAGACACTATTTATTCATTATAAAGGTTGTAGTTTGCAGTGGTGTTTAACTGGACTGCAATGTTTTTTAATGTTCTTCTATCCTCTTGTTTGTAAATGAGGGGAACACAACTTTCTCAATATAATGGAGTCTCAAGACTGCAACCTCAATAATAAAAATACAGTTATTTTAACACACTAATGTAAACACACCAAACCTTTGTAAAGGAAGAAATTATGGATGAGCTGGAGTATTAGTTTGCATTAGAGATCACTGATGTACCTAATAAAGTGTAGTTCAGTGTTTTGGGTCAAAGCTCAATGATAAAAGGTGATAGAAAATAAAACTTTCTATAGTTTGCATATATTTTGTTGGTCAGTGGTTTTGTGAACATCAAATATGACCGAAAGCTTCACTGTTCCTCTTAACCTTCGTCTCAACTAATTCAGCCACAGAACATAACAGATTATTGTGATAAGCTAAATGCCTTCCCAGCCTCACAGTCATAAAGTGAATTTTAGGTTAAAAAGATTTACTTCAAACATATTTCCCTAAAGGTCAAACATTTTCTTTGAAATCGCCCCTGACTTTGCAACGGCAAGCCAATAAATATATTTACACAGTTCAGTAATATAGAGAATGTTACCAGGTAAATAATTCATATGCAAGAGAAATTAAAAAGGAGACCTCACTTCTGAAAACACTGACTACATAATCATATTACCCAGTTAATGATCAATAATTAATTCATTGATAAACTTTCATATATTTGCCTTTAAAGAAACAAATATACAACTGTCTGCACTCCCCTGGATATTTGAACACTTAATTCAAATATGCACCTAAAATATTAAAAGATTATTTGTGCTAAAGAATAAAAAAGGGCATGAAAACAGGAGGAAAGTCTGTTTGTTGAACACTGTTATTTCACACTTTAAAAGTATAATACTTGAATCAACTGTTTTTTGTACTCAGTAGCCACAATTCCTCCTGAACCATGGGTGTGGTGAACTATTACACTCCCGCTAAACAATGGAAGGTTGTGTGATTTTAATGGCTGAAATTAAAATTCCACAGAATATGTCTTTAAAAAAGGCTTTGTCATTTGCATCCCATAATTCTCGCTGATTCAAAGGAGTTCTGGGGCCATAAATAGAAGTATTGCTAAGTATCTAACCACTAATTAAGAAAAAGCAGTATAAAAATGCAGAGCATCAACTACCACCTGCATGCTGTAGAAGCATTGGTCTATAGGAAATACAAAAATGTACAAAATAAATGTGCTGCAAAACAACTAGAATGCCTCATATACACATATAAATAAAACTACACGTCATCTGACAAGGCAGATGGACCAATCGAAACATGATAAGTACCCGATCAACCCTCCAGGCCCATTAACAGCTACTCAACCCAACCAGCTTCCTTGGTATTGGAACAAAAAGGGTACAAATTCTGTTTCTAAGGCAATTTGTACACTAGCAAATGAGAAACACAAGTGTTACTGTATGTTTCCCTTTTTTTTTGGAGGCCCCTCAATCAGTACTTGAGCCATGGGTGAGCTGCGATAGAGGCTTTACTGCGGTCTCCATAGTCATAGAGCAGCTCCTCGCCTTCGTCGACGTCTCGGGAGGCGACGAGGATGAGGTGAGGGACGCCGTTGATGTCGTGGAGTTTGGTTTGGCAGTTTCCATTTTTACTGTGATTTATCAACCTACCCATTCGACCAGACTCTTTAGTGGCATCTACACTGTTGAAACAAAACAAACACAACATTCACCTCAGTGTGTATTACACTGTCATACTTTGTAACAGACAGAAATGTGTTAATGTGACTCTTTAGAAAAAAGTGTTAATAAATTAAACAAGAAGCTATGAACAAAAACAGGGGCAGAAACATTTGTTTCACTTGTCATATCCAAGTTGCTGGTCACTTTTGGTTAGTTTACTTGTTACGTCCTGCCACGCTGGATGCATCAGTGGCACGTGTGCATCACAGAATGTCGTGGATTTCATTTCAGCGGCCATTTGATCAGGTTATCAGACGCACATTTCTGTTGACTGAATCCATTTGTTTTAACAGGGTTTTTATTGCTACTGCAGGACTGGAAGATACACAGCTACATACTGTAGAGTCTGGCCATTTAGTTGAGTACATGGGCTACTTTTATTTGAGGACAGTGGTCATACCAGAGGCAGACACGCCCCCCTGTGTGCAACAGCTCAGTAACGCAGCCATCACATGCTGCACACACAGCGAACATGGCCAAGGTGTAAGATTACTTAAAATAAAAGAGCTTTAAAAAACAATATTTGAATTTCAGGTTATTTTATCAAGACTTGCAGAGGATCTTTTTTTCCATCTGACAAACATTAGCCACAATATTTAAAAAGGTGTATTTTTCATGAAGTATGTACTAAAGAAATAAAATTTTCCTGTTATAAAAACTGGTTTTGTGACCGTCGGACTGACTGATTTTGATATGAACTGTCAACATTGAACACTTACCAGTAGAAGCCAGGTGATCATTTCAGAACAAGATATTTAACTGTATTTAAATTTGGTAAAGGTGGAAATGCTTCAGTCTGCATACCAGTATGTTTTGCAGAGGTACTGGAAGTAGTACATGTAGCAGCCAGTGGCAGGGTTCTGAGCGTATTCGGCCTCCCTCTTCTTGGCATCGGTGATCTGCAGCAGGTCTCCGTGGTACTCTACCACGTACTCGCCTTTCTCGAAACACCGAGTGGCAAACACTGCTCTCCCCTTTCCTTCTATATGTTGCACCTTTAAAGAAGTGGGAGAGGTTTTCTGTAAGGACAGACACACGGCTGCCTTTGCTGTGGCACACCTATAATCCTGCTAGACTACACAGCTCATCTGATTCATTTATCATGAAAAGCAGGGATTATTATTATTATTATTATAGAAGCCTGGATTGACTGAGCCTTACTATATAAATCGGGATTAAGGCTAATATTATCAGACTGATGCCGTTTTCATGACATGAACTCTGAAAACTTTCCAGAAAATTGGGTGCTCACATTTTCCAGAGTTTGCCTTTCGCATTGGGGGAAAAAGCTACCAACTCAGCTGGAGTGTTTATTTTTGCATCGACAACAATGCAACAAACATTTGGACGTATCCACAAACTCAATGCTAGAGTTGAATGAAAATATAAATGTATTCGTCCAGTTTCACGTCCAGCATGTGTCCTCTTTTAGCTCACTTCTCTGCTCTGCCTGCAATTGTGTCATACCATTGTACGTTTAAGCAATCAATGGTACTTGAGCTGTATCATTACCGGTTAACCTGAGATACATTTAGGCTGCAACATGGCTTGACTTAGGTGTCAAGTTATTCTGAAGAGAAACAGTCAGACTCATTTCAACCTGCATCATCAAGCTTAGTGGCAAATGTTTCAGAAAACACCAGCTGCTGTTAGCGATGGAAGCAGAAAAGTCAGTGTACCTCCATTCCTTCCTCTATTCCATTTGTGATGAGATCGTCTATGAGCTGCTTCTGTTCACACTGGCAAAATGAACATGGAGATGGCATTACTGAAAAACAGCCACACGCTGAGACACACAGACACAGACACACACAGAGGGCTGGGCTATCTACTTTTTAAGATGCACGGGCCTGAAACAAATTGTGCTCAGAATGCCTGTCAGGCTGGGGTCAGGGGTTCATTAGTCAGGTTTGGACAGAACATTGCTACCAGAGTCACACTTGAGTTCTGAAGGAGTCTTAGGTAAAGCTACCAGTTGAGGTAAGTTTGGGTTAGCCATCAAATAAGCTTAATGATTGTGGCTTCAGATTACAGTAAGGGGAAAGAAATACTTTGACATTAACTGGTCTATTTAGGGCAGGAGGCACGTTTTACTTTTTCTACAGGTCAGGAATGTTATTTCCTTCATGGTAATAAATTATGATAAAATATATGATAGAATCTGTCACGTACGCAGCTGGTCATTTGCAACACAAGCATCCAATCACTGGTTAAGGAGTAGAAGAAATGATCTGAACTTATGTACAAGCCAATACACTAATATCTGTTCCAACTATCTATCCTAGTTCATGCCAAATTTTGTGGTATAGAACAAAAATGATTTCATCTTACCTTCAAAGCCATTTTACTTTTTCTCGAGCTTCGTCTTATAGGATAGTAGTCAGTAACCTTTCGGTTTTGGGAGTTTCTCCCAGCTGCACTGTAGTAGAAAAAGGAACATGACAGCAAATGGGTCAACAGCTTTCACACTATAAAGTTATATGAAATCCTCAGCAGCACTCCAGTCTTCATTTAACAAAAGGGGTCACTTCATCATCTCCATGACAAAACACCAAGTATGGATCAGTGAGTTTTGTCTATAAGTTTCAACAAATCCGTTTTCCCTTCGTTAAAGGAGACATATGATGCCTTTTCAGACTTTATCTTTCCTCTAATGTGTTGAACAGGAGTTTTGTGAATGCGACAGGTCTGTAAAGTTAAGAGGCCCAAAGTCTGTGCTAAAACACTTCTCCTGAAGCAGCTGGAAGACCTCGGCAGCAGTCCAGCCGATACTTCCGGGCTGTTGTGATATCAGCAATGGACAGTATGAGAGAGGTGATGTTTTCTGAACATTAGAGCATGCAAAGCTTTTTAAGTAATTACAAAAATAAAATCATGCACCCGAATATGAGCAGACTATGTCTCCTTAAATGGTGCAAATGTGTGTGGAAAGTCACCAAAATCTACTCCGATCATCTTCTCCATATGGTTTACCTATATTTGAAATATGATGTTTCTACTGTCCCTCTTTTTTTAAGTTATCATGTTCAAAATATCATGCCATGCCATACTAGGACCTGCGTACATTCGTCGAGATGGTTTCTTTCCCCCGACCTTGGGGCGGACATCTCTCCTCTTGTGACCGCGGAGTGCACTGCCATTGCCAGTGAGGAGGAGAGTGTGGCATAGGCTGTTGCTGAGAGGCAGGGAGGTTTCGGTGGGGGAACGAAGGCAGTTCTGAGGGCAGTAGAGCTGTGGAGGTGACGGTTGTTCATCTGTCCAGAAGGCTGAACACTGGCTTGCGTCTTTTGGTGTAGCGATGGTATTCGGTCTCCGGCCTGGGAGGAATGAGGAAAGAGTGGATTAGAACAAGATCCATCATGTGTTTCTAGTTCTTCTTACTCCCTACTCTTACATAATCTGTTCGAATATAAAAATAAACAATTGACCTGTTTGCTCTGCTGTGCAGAGATTTCCCAATAAAGTATCTCTCCTTAGCTGGAGACTGGGCTGTTAGAGCTGTGGCAAAGACACTTACCCTCTCCCTGCCACTGAACTTCATTTTGCTGTGAGATTATTGGAGGGCATCTCCCTTCCTGTGTCAGCTTGATCCTCTTTTCATCCTGACCTGGTGATGTTGACTTGGTGTGGCTTAAGACAGTAAGTGAATTGCAAACAATATCCTGTGAATGCATAGAGAGACAAAAAAAAACAACACACTTACACTCCACATGTACAAACATTTGTACAACTTGGATATGCACTCAGCACTTGTTGGGGGTTGTGTTTGTTCACTTTCTTGCTGAGAATTAGAAGATTGAAAAAGTCCCAACATTCACAGGTTTGCTGTCACCATTTCTGATCAATACTCATTGGTTGTCAGTTATTTAAAAAAAATAAAATACACTTTATGTATTTCAGACCCACTATTGTACAAGCCTCCGCTTTTCTATCACCACGAAGACCTCAAGGCTGTTCCAAGAAATGTAACTTTTTAAAAACAACCTACTGGCTCCAGACTCTGAGGGATATTGGCTCCTTATCATCTACACTCAAAAAATATGCTTCATATTGACAGAGTCTTTATACACCTGTGTTTATCAATGTATTTTTTCCAGTATTACTCAAGAAATCAAAACGTATATATCCTCCATATTACAATATTAAGTGTGATTTGAGGGCTAAAGCTGAAGCAATTATTTGAGAGTCAGATGTATTGACATTCAATGGTAATATCACACATAGAAGTTAATGTATTGAAAAAAATCGAATTACATCATTCAAAAAGCTAATTAATCACAATATGACTTTCTGATTCATTTACTTTTGTTATATTTGGGTTGTTTAAGACAAAATAAAGCCCAAACAATAATTTTACTTAAAAAAAATAAACGTACTCAAGTAATGTGCAAGTACTTGAAGTATTCTCCACCAGTGGTGTGGGAGGGGCCCTGAGGAGGGGACCATGCAGGCTCCACACCCACTCTCCCATTAGTCCCTTTAAAGGTTCAGTTTGTAGACTTTAGTGACATCTAGTGGTGAGGTTGCATGTTGCAGCTGAATACCCCTCCCCTCACCCTCCCCTTCCAAACATGACAGAGAACCTGTGGCAGCCTTCAGTTGTCATAAAAACTCAAAAGGTGTTTAGTTTGTCCAGTCTGGGCTACTGTGAAAAACATGGCGGCCTCTGTAGAGAGGACCCGCCCCTGATGTAAAAACAAAGTATTTAAATATCAAGGGCCCAATCAAGGGTAATGAAAACAACAATTCATACAATTTAGATCGAACACACTCGTGAAAACACCACTAGGATTATTTTATATTCAGTTTCTACCAATAGATCCCTTTCACCTAATGTTACACACTGGACCTTTAAATCCCCAGTCAGGGCACAGACAGACAGGCCTGTGGGCTCTGCCTCTACTGGCCGAATCAAACCACACATAAACACATGCCTGTAAACGTCAGCGCCTCCAACAGAGAGCGACCAGGGTGTTTGTTTGAGCCATCTGCTGTTAGAACATACTGTTTCCATGATGTCCTCGGGCGGCACATGTAGCAGTCACCACAGGCTAATGTTAGCAAGGCACTGCCCAACAATAAGGCTCGTCAGTAACTACACCAACTTACAGTCAAACCGGTGACTGTAGAAACCTTAGTGTCTGTGCCGTGGCCCTGCAGGTGAACACGCTAGTCTCACTCCGAATAAAGAACTTGTTCACTGGTTCTGGTTCGAGCTACTCCACCGATGTCGGTCACCGATGCCCCGACGAGCAAACTTACCCCGTTCATGACTTGTTTTCGTGGTTCCTCACTCGGCTCCAGCGCCTCCCCTTCGAGGGAAAACAATAAATGAAAACCTCCGTCGGATCGGAGATGAACCTCGCCCCGCTCCTGCGGCAGTGCTCTCGCGACACGGTGGCCCCCGTCCGCGACGACTGAGTGCCCGTGAATAGTGTTTGAAGCAGCTCAGCCGATGCAGCTCCGCTCCGCCATTTTTCTACATGGAAATGAAGGGGAAGAGACGGGGCATTGTCGCCCTCTGCAGGCCGACATAGGTAGTGCATATATTGCATCGACCACCACCCCCCATTTTGATGATTTTACATAATTATAAAAATGGGGTGTGAATAACACAGACCACAAGGCGAGATCCTATACAAAATAAATGTTTGAATGAAAAATATAGGAAAACCATACAATAGTATGACACTATAAATATTCCTGCAAAAATTGGAGGAATAATTAAATGTACTTTGTTGATCCCAAACTGGGAAATCCTGTTTGACAGCAGATATGTTTTAGGAATACAACACACTGTACAGAATCTAAAAATTAAAGGGGACCAAAAATTCACAAATATTCAACTATAAAGAATAAAAAATACTAAAAAGATTAAGGAATAATAAATAAAAATCAATATATAGCGAGTGCAATGTGGTAGCATGAAGGTACATGGGTGCAGAGATTTGTGAAACAAGTTATTAAAGTGTTTTTTCTGTAAAACACAGGTGAAGTGCAGAATTAAGTTCTTTATCTTTTTTAAGTTTTATTTTGTATCAATGTATTGACTGTATAAATTTTGTATTTTATGTTATATTTGTATGTCTGTCTTGAGATTTTACATTTGATGCATGCTGTTAACACCTCTTTGAAAAAAATATTAAGTAATTTACAAAGAGTTCAAGCAATATAATTCAATTCAAATCTCTACAAATTCACTTCACCTATTTAAACTCGTAACTCTTCACACTTTCCAGTGGAAATTATTCTCCAGTTAATGGTTACATTTTTCAGATTTGAAAACAAAAAATCCAACATTAACCCACTCAATCATCTCTGTGCAAGTAATTCAAAGCTATTAAACTAGGTTGTGTAGTGGAGAAGGTACACTGTGCACAAAGCAACTATTTCTTCAGTGCTTGAGAAAACTTACATGACATAGTATTTGCTAGAAGGTACTGTATGTAGTTGACCTGGAAGCAAAGGGGATATTAAACACCATCCCGCTGCACACCAGCATGGTGGTATCGGTTTGTTTTTGCAGTATAGTAGTCAATAGTAGCTTGTGAATGTAAAAGGTCATATGAATGCAGTAAACAGACCACTCCACAAGATAACTGCAACCTTTTTTAATTTCACATGTATTTATGAAACCGTGTAACTCACAGTCCTCTCACAACTTCACAGAATGTGCTCAGTTTTGCTCTAAATAATAGAAATGAAGACCAAATCTGGACTGAGAAAGATATGGTGACTGAAGAGAATATGAACTGAAGTTTGAATGAATTAGTACAGGAATCTGGATGTGTAATACAATACTAGAATGTATCTGAAAATATGTTGCACATGAACAAACAGTGGGCCTATACCATCTACTAGAGCAAATAAAAGCTAATATTCTTCATCATAATTATATTACACCTACAACTCTAAGTAAACTGTTTGTTGGTGCATGCGTTAACACTATTATTCATTTCATAAGAGCCCTAATACTTGGATAGATAGATGGATGAATAGATAGATACTTTATTGATCTTTACTAAACTCACAAAGACACAGCTCTGTTCAAAGTTATCTGTAAATATATTATTACAGCAGTTTAATCATTTTTACCCAAACTTTTGCACATCCAATAGTTATTACTGTGTAAAAGTCCACGGAACAATAAAGTAACAGAGCATCAACATTTGAAGAAAAGCTCATTTCCACTTTAAATCAGTTTGTTGCAGTGGTTTTGTTCATTTCTTCTCACAACCAGAAAAAACAGTGAACACGTGTTTCTCCTCGCTTTGCTCCAGGGTTCATGTTATTGATGAGGAGCAGTGGCAGAGGAAGAGGACGCAGAAGAAGAAGAAGAATCTGCCAGCGTCACTTCCGACGCAGAGCTGTCATGGTCACGTGACGTCGCTTTAGCTCGGTGACTCTGCTATGTTTGTCGTTTGCGTTATCGTTTTATAAAATGACAGATTTCTCGCTCCGGACGCTCCGGTGCGGTGGAGGGGCGCCCCGCGGCCGCTCCGGGGCCCGTTCTCAGCGACGCCGGGAGCGGAGGCTGCGGGAGAAGACGGCCTCTGTGGAGCCGCGCGTCACGTGACCCGCATGCGGCCGAGCATTTGATAAAAAGATGGCGTGAGCGCGGCGGAGCGGAGAGGACAACAACCCGCCGACCGACAGACTGTCCAACCGACCGTCAGGTAACCTCACCCCCGTGGCAGGCGACCGTCTGTGTAACTCCAACTGGACACTTCCGTCGCTTAACACGACAGCTCGCCGCCATGTTGTGACACCTGCGGGCCGTTTTACACGCTGGTTGTTTTCGATTTGAGGCGCTAACTGCAGCGGTGCTAACGCGCCTGGTTGCTAACGTTAGCTAGCTACTGCGATGACACTGCGTGAGAGCAGCAGCAACCACAACAACAACAACCGTGTGAGCTGACCGACAGCTGCCGTGAGACGGACCCGTGGAGGACACAGTGAGTCCCGCCGTGGTGCTATTATAACCGGAGCTGAGCGCTGGAGCCGCTCGCTAACATGTATCATGGATTCCAATTCAGGCGGTGGCGGCAGTGGGTGGACTTAGCTAACCAGAAACTTAGCGATTAACCTGTTAACGTAAATACTCGTTACCGCCCAGTGATGCTAGAGGAAAAAGTTGGGGACACCGGGTAGTGAATGCGTTATGCCACCGTGTGTGAGAGGGCTAAAGCGGCTACAGGCAACTGCTGACATCCGTGATGTGTACAGCGTCTTGTTTATTATCTGTGGAGTCAGTTAGCTGCTCAATGCTCGAGATGAACATCCGTCATGTTAGCCTGTGCGTGTCTGACTTCACTGTCTCCACACCGTAAATAAAGTGTCCTTTAGCTTACAGTGCTGCTAACACTGCTAACCCGTGTCACCCTGAGCTAAACCAGGCCACTTATAAGCTGCTGTGACACAGTTGCCTCTCGGTCAGTTAGCTTTTGCATCTGAGTCGTAACCAGAGGGTTACATGTTTGATACTGTGACACTGCAGAGATAGATCCTGTTTGTTTGTAATTATTAACCGGCCGAGTTAACACAGAGTCCGAGAGGAGGAGGAGGAGGGCTGTGTTGAGTCAGAGGGATCAGGAAGTCGAGGGCATTCCAAACACGTGTCTTGTTTTGGGTCACTTTGGATCGAGGCGCGGAGCAGAGCTGGTGTGTAAACCCCTCAGTGATACATGGATACATCGCATTCTTCCACCGTTAGTCTCAGAGTCAAGTTAGGTGTCCCGGGTCAGTGTTCACGTTTCCTTAAGTTTCGTTTTCACGTTCCTTTTCCTTTTCTTTTGTAAGTGGCTGTTACATTTACAGTTAATTGCTTGTTCGACCCCCCACACGTGTGAGCTACATGTGGGTCTCTTAATAGTTATCATGTCTTAGGCTGCAAATAACATTATTTCCATCATTAATTGATTTACCGGTTATTTTCTCTATTAATCGATTTGTCAACAAAATGTGAGAAAATGGTGAAAAGTTCAGCTGTAATTTCACGGTCCAAGTTGATGTCCAACCATCAGTTTAAACATAGTTTAGTGATGTTAAAGAAAAGCATCATATACTCACATTTACAAAGCCATGTTCTGTAATTTTTCACAGAATTGTTGCATTCAGTTGTCTAATATGGCTATTTAGTTAATAAGCAACACAACAGATAATTTACTATTTGTTGGAGTCCATTGAGGTTATTGGAATGTATTGAAATATTAACGCTTGTGTTTTGTAAGACATGTCTGGTTCATCCTGTGGCTCAGGCTTTAGTCCTTTTGTCAATATTTAAAAGTGCCTATAAAAAGTAATTTCATGTGGAGGAGAACAAGCTGTGCAATAAGATCTTAAACCCATAACTCAAAGTCTGGTTTGAAAATACCAGTGGGTATGTGATGGGTACATCTGCTGAATTTACAATTAACAGATCAGGTCTGTGAGCTTTTTTTAACTCATGTCAGCAGTAGTTTATGTCATAAGCTTATTTTGTGAGTTGACAGGATTTTTGCAAACGTCCCTTTTT
Source organism: Verasper variegatus (assembly GCA_026259375.1). Taxonomy (NCBI): domain Eukaryota; kingdom Metazoa; phylum Chordata; class Actinopteri; order Pleuronectiformes; family Pleuronectidae; genus Verasper; species Verasper variegatus. Next base: position 4,927,568 of record CM048060.1, read on the forward strand.
TTTTATTAAAACTTCTCATATTTTTCAGTCCTTTTGTGCTGTGTTGCAATGATGACACCCAGTTTACAATCTTTAAATGGCTTGTTTTGAAAGATCAACAAAAGCTGAAAATCTAACATACAATTGCTTTAAATATCTTATCGCAGTTAGGATAGGATGATATCTTTTTTTAATTTATGAACAAATTGTCAGTGAGGTACATGAAAGTCTTTTACTTAAAGTTGTATACATTTGTCTTGCAGATGGATCCTGGGCAGGATTTACTTCTCGCTGCTCTAAGTGAGAGTGGCATTTGCCCAAATGATATTGGCCTATTTGATGTTGATTCTCAGGATGTTGCGCAGCCCTCTACAACCCAGCAAGTAAGATTTTCTTTGTTGTAGTAGAATTTATGGAGGCAATTTTCTTACACTTTTATAACTTAATGTTGTAATTTCTGGGTCTCCCTTTCAGTCTATCTCCATCAGTGCCCTGGATGTTGGCGTGGGGACAGAGGCAGTGGAAGTTGTTCGAGCAGAGACTCAAGCTCCAGTCCCTATAGTTACTATCAGGGTGAGATTACGGAACATGCTCTTCACTTTATTAATTATTGAAAACATAATGTTGCTGCTATTGTAGTGTATATTAAAATGAAACTTACCTCTGTCTAATATCTCCAACAGCACAAACCTCAGCCATCAACCACCACGTTTGTCTTAAATCAGCTGAATCAGTTGCCATCGCTAGGAGCTACTGTGACCAAGCAATCAGTTTCAAACCCAATCAAACATACAATAACTGTCACCAAGGTGGTCCATGTTGCTAATTCAGCCCTGCGAGGTTCATCCACCCCTTCCCACACAACTGTTAATCCTTCAGTGTCCAGAGTAGTGCCTTCTAACAGAGATCAGGTAAGTTTATTGAACCCACGTTTCCACAACACATATTGTTTACACAACAGAGCACGCCTCTTGCTAATCAATTTATCCTTTTTTCTCTCAGCAAATTCAGTTGAAAGACCTGCTTAGGACCGGTCATGTGAAGAGCACTGGCCTGAAGGGCAACAGTTTGATGGAGCTGATGAAACTAAAGCCCCCACCTAACATTGCTCCACCAGTAGCATCAGCCACTGGTCCAGGTAAGTTATTTAAATGCATATGTAGCTTGGAGTTGTGATGTATGGTTGTAATCCTGCCATTTGGAGAGGCCTATGAGATTTTAAAGAGCTTATATGAACCTTTGAGTTCACATGAGATCCAGACAACCAATAATGAGCTAAAAACTGTTGGTTATTAAATCTCAATGGGTTCAGGCCTCCTGGAGTCTCTTATTTTACAGTTACGATGTCACCATTATGGTTTATACAGGACATTTGTTCGTGTTCAGCCAGAACTAAAAAATGTCCCTGTTCACTCCTGAAAAACGTCATGAATAAACTACAAATATTTATAAGAGTCGCTATGTGGAACTTATCAAATATAGAGATTACAAGGAAAAAATACAATACTGAACATAAACCAACCTGCATGTACACTTAATTCAATGAAGTCTATATTTTGAAGGTGTTAATTATTATAAGAGAAAAAGCAAATTCAAAACGTAATTCCAAAATCCTTTGAATTAAAATGGGTTTTTAGAAGAAATTAAAAAGAGGGTATTGATATTGTAAGTCTGAGTTCATGGTGCAGGTCATTCCAAAATGTAATGTGCTAAATGAGAATACAAATTATTTTTCTTTTATGTCTTGCAACTGCTGCTGTTGTCCACATTTTATTTGGACATTTCAACAATAGAATTTCAAAGCCTTTATAAATCTGAACTGCGCCAAGTTCTGTGAATAAATATGACATGATGCTAAATTATGAGGTGATGGAATTATCAACCTGAGGTTTCCAAGTTCCCTCTTAATTGTAATATTCAGCATTTGGGTGTCATTCACTGTATCTGTAATGTACCTTATCTCTGCTGTTTAAGGTGAAATTAACAATGGGATCAAAAAGGAAGTGATGGGTAGAGATGCTGCCAGGATCTGGATTAGTGATGACATTAAAGTGCACAACTTTTCACATTCTCAGGTGAGTTTTTTTTTTTTTTTCTTTCTCTAATTGTCTTTTAGAAACATGAATTGTACGAAATGGATTGTTTTTTAAAGGCACTGTAGTGTTTGTGGTTAGATTTAGGTAATTATTAAAAGCAGATGAACATTGTGAGAACTTATTGTCGTTATGTCAATACGTGTTCAGAAACCCCCAGGGATGAGAGAAGAGGATGAGCCTGAGGAGGAAGAGGAAGATGAATTGGGTCATGCAGAAACGTATGCAGAGTACATGCCAATGAAACGTAAGTATAATTGTTGCTCTATTGGAGCTTACATCTTTTGGTTTTAAAAGACAGTACAGTGTTATGGTGCAGAACACTTTCATGAAGCCATAGCTACATCTATTAATGATAAATGGGTAGAAATATATAATTGGTTTGAGCTTTGCTGAGCCATAGCCAACGCTGTTGGTTATGAGTTTGAAGCACATGTGCCATGGTAACATTGGGTACAGTATATTTAATGGTGAGGTGTAGCCATACTAACTTAATTTGTAGTATTTAATCAGGCCAGATGGAAAATAGACTTGATCGAATTACAACCACCCACGCTTCGTTGATTACACTCAGTCAAATCAAACAAAATGCGTCCCTGTCATTGTGTGTGTGGACTGATCCACTGTTTGTAAATGTAGTAAGAATTGGCTTGCGGCATCCTGATCCTGTGGTGGAGACCAGTTCCTTGTCGAGTGTCAGCCCCCCAGAGGTGTGGTACAGGCTGTCCATCCCAGAAGAAACCATTGATCGTGGCTGCCTGTCTGCTCTGCAGCTTGAAGCCATCACATATGCAGCTCAGGTGAGCAGTGTTCATTTTAGTGAGCAAAAACAATGAAGAAAAAGGCTTAACAAACTGAATAAAGCAAAATTAAAAAGTAGCCTTTGAAAATTTAAATGTATTTCTGTCAGACAAATACTTAACTATTATGTAAATCACACACTAAATTAAGTTATTTCTGTTTTAATGCAAAGTTGTCTTTAGTTACACCATGCACATCCACCTGATTTGGTCAAATGCATCCATACCTTAAGAAGTTGATTTACTTGCTTTGCCTAATGCACTGTAATCAGTATCTGTAACTACTGGGTTTAAATCACAATCGTGTGCACTACAGGTTAACACTTTATACAGTTTTGTTTGTGACTTGCTTGAAAGGTGCAGTTTTAATTGTGCATTTATTTTGTGTCTTATACACAGCAACACGAGACATTCCTCCCTAATGGTGATCGAGCTGCCTATTTGATTGGTGATGGAGCTGGTGTTGGGAAAGGCCGCACCATTGCAGGGATCATCTATGAGAATTACCTTCTTGGCCGGAAAAGATCACTTTGGTAAATACTGCCATTGTCTTGCATTACGTTTGACAAACTATTATTTTGCAAATAAATGGCATCTTCTTGCGTCATTACTTTCTTACTTATTCACCTCCTTTTTTCAGGTTTAGTGTCTCAAATGACCTGAAGTACGACGCTGAGCGGGACTTGAAGGATATTGGAGCAAAAAACATTCAGGTTCATTCACTGAACAAGGTGAGAGGCTATACTTGACCAGTGAGACGTGTTTTCTTGCTAATTTATGTCAAAGTGTGACTCAATTGCACTTCTATATTTGCAGTTCAAATACGGCAAAATCTCCTCAAAACACAATGGGAGTGTGAAGAAAGGTGTGATCTTTGCCACCTACTCATCCTTGATAGGAGAGAGCCAATCAGGAGGCAAATACAAGACCAGATTTCAACAGCTTCTCCACTGGTGTGGGGAGGACTTTGATGGAGTTGTATCATTTCATTGAAGGCAACAATTGAAGTAGATGAAGTTTTGTATATTTTTTTGTATATGCAAACGTGAATCAAAATACATTAGATCATTTTTATAACATCTTTTCAGAAATGCAGTTATTTTTCCCTTAACCACTTATGTCTAGATTGTCTATGACGAGTGTCACAAAGCCAAAAATGTGTGTCCAATTGGATCGTCCAAACCTACAAAAACTGGGCTTGCAGTGTTGGAACTGCAGAACAAACTCCCCAAGGCTCGGGTTGTGTATGCAAGTGCCACAGGTTAGTAGATGTAATGAACTGAAATCTGTTTCTTAAACTTCAAATTCATGCAACTTTTTGCTTCCTGAACTTGGCTGAGGAAGGTGAATCTGAGAATAATGTACTTTTTTCTCACCAGGTGCCTCTGAACCCCGGAACATGGCCTACATGAACCGACTGGGCATCTGGGGGCACAAAACACCCTTCAGAGAGTTTGGCAACTTTATCCAAGCTGTTGAGCGCAGGTTAGTTTCTGTGTGACAGCAAAAAGGCTCGACAGTTGTGTGGTCTCTTGCTAACATGTACGGTTTTGTGCATTTTCCCTCAATTTCAGAGGTGTTGGTGCCATGGAGATAGTAGCTATGGACATGAAACTGAGGGGGATGTACATTGCAAGGCAGTTGAGTTTTACAGGTGTGACTTTCAAGATTGAGGAAGTTCCCTTGTCTCAGAAATACATCAGCATGTACAACAAATCTGTGAGGCTGGTAAGCAAATCAAAAATGTGCTTATAGAAATATTGTCTCAACGCAATACATTAATTCTTGTTTGTGCTTGTATTTAGTAATTGATTTAATTTATATTTCACTGCTTCTCTTAGTGGGTGAGTGCACGTGAGAAGTTCCAGCAGGCTGCTAATCTGATGGATGCAGAACAACGCATGAGGAAGTCCATGTGGGGCCAGTTCTGGTCTGCTCACCAGCGATTCTTCAAGTATCTCTGCATCGCATCCAAAGTCCGCAGAGTGGTGCAGCTTGCCAGAGAGGAGGTCCAAAATGGAAAGGTTAGACAACTTGAAAAATGGAAGTTACAGGCACTTGTGTTTTACCAAGGAGAACACGTAAAAATGCCATGGACCATAGTGCAAGCACACGGTGGCAAATAGCGCTGCACACACCGAGTTAGAGAACTCTTGGTTATTATGAGAAGTGATGGACTGCGATAGTCTAGAAAATGAATGGGAGACATTTACCATCAAGTGGGCACGTTGGGCCTGCACATATTATTATTATTATTATTCCTATTGTTATAAATATTCTGATTCTTGACTTAATCAACTTTTGTTTCAGCAATTTTGTAATGTTTGCATTACTAGAGAGATTGTTGTAAGCTGTATCAACAAATGACAAGTTCTTGGCAAGGGCAGGACATTTATGTAAATACATTGATCATGTGCAAAAGACAAGAGTAAAATTTGTGTCAGAATTCTGGAAACCCAGCACTGGTGAAGAAGAAATAAATATATTTACCTCCAGTTCTGACAAACGCTTGCACAGTCTGCGGTGGGATCTTGGATTCAGAGACGATAATCAAAAGCATTTATTTTACTTTGCAAGCAAGTGCAAAACTGCAAACTTGCACCACCTGGGGGGGGTGGGAAATCAACATGTTCTTCATGGCGTGCTCCCGGTTCTAATGTCAAACACATACCATGAATTCTCATACGTGTAAATGACGAATAAACACTAGCCACTAACAGGTACAGATTTAGCAAATAGGTGAAATAACCTGTTGCCAAACAAAAGCGGCACCGATGGTAAATTCAGAGTAATACCTAATTCCACAACACTAGTTCCATCAGTCATGTCACACTCTCCCCTTGTTCTAATTTTCTGTTTAACATAAAGATATGTTTGATCTCGCTATTAACCCCTGCTTTCCCAGAGTCTGTTCACTCTGATATGGGCTAATGAACATTCACTGTGTAAGAAAGAATATTTAACAATAATGTGCTCATTAGGCTAAGATAATTTGTATATTTTTAGTTTAAAGTCCAATCAGAATTCTGGCCCTTGAAAGAAATGTTGTTAATGACCCTAACCCTTGGTTTATTTGCAATTTCTTAGTTTAACAGTGATGGTGATTAGTGATAGTCAGTGATACCTACATTGTATGAAAATACTGACCAGCTGTTTCCTCTGTAGTGTGTGGTGATTGGTCTTCAGTCCACTGGTGAAGCAAGAACACTGGAGGCCCTTGAGGAAGGAGGAGGAGAACTCAATGACTTTGTGTCGACTGCAAAGTATGTACCACAACTGATTTTTCTCAGTTTTACCAGGAGAAACAAAGTATCAACTGTAATGTTTTTTGTTGCAGAGGAGTGTTGCAGTCTTTGATTGAGAAGCACTTCCCAGCTCCAGACAGACAGAAACTTTACAGCCTGCTAGGCATTGACCTCCCAACTAAGAAGACCCCCACTCCTGCTGTCACTGCATCAGAACCTGAACAGAAGGGCAAGAAAAGAAAAGGTAATGAACATTAAAAGCTAATGTCAACTAGCTACAGCTGATTCAAACTGAACCTGTGGTCTTGTTTTATTAGACTTCATAAACAAAGAAATAAATAATGCCTTGTCTTGATATTGCAGTTTACTTTTCCTCATTCTCTGATCATCTCCAGGTTCAGAGGTCAAAAAGCAGCAGCAGAAGAAGAGGCATCGCAAGCACGGTGGACTGTCGGGTACGAGTTCAGAGGAGAGCCAGTCTGAGGATTCGGACAGAGAGTCTGGTAAAGACAGTGATGACAGCTTCAAATCTATCAGCTCAGCAGATGAAGACGATGATTTCAACCCATTCAGAGACGAGTCTGATGATGATGATGAAGACGGTGAGACAAATGGAGATGGTGGATGTTGAATAAAGATATTTTTTGGGCGGTTCAGTGCTTATAGGGAACCTTTATGCCTTCATTTGTGTAGATCCATGGCTTATCAGAAAAGAACCAAAGAAGGGTAAAGAAAAGAAGAAGAAAAAGAGAAAGAAGAGTATTGATCCAGACTCCATTCAAAGTGCCTTGTTAGCATCGGGGCTAGGCTCCACCAGGCCTGCTTTCACTGCCTCCGTTAACGTCCCTAAAGCCCCTGCCACAGGTAAGCACATCACCACAAAGCAAAGTAGAAATATAACTCTCTATTATAGAATCTTGTTAGAATTACTGAATACCTTGTTTTGTTTGGTCCTAAGTCAAGGCAGAGAGTCATCAGGATACCTGCCTAACAAGTCAGGACGCAGTGGAACATGCCCAGAAAATGAAGAAAGATCTGCTGGAAAAACTTGAGGAGCTGGCAGAGTTTCTACCTCCCAACACTCTAGATGAGCTAATAGATGAACTTGGTGGACCCGAAAATGTTGCTGAGGTATATATGCCTGAATGTGGTTAAGGTTTAAAACATTTTTTTTAATTTAAGTCTTTGGTTTAACTAACTTACCTGCTTCTTCCACCATGCTTCAGATGACTGGCCGTAAAGGTCGAGTGGTCAGTAATGATGATGGCAGCATCAGCTACGAGTCTCGCTCTGAGCTGGATGTCCCAGTGGAAATCCTCAACCTCACAGAGAAGCAGAGATTCATGGATGGAGAGAAGGTAAAATCACTGTTAATGTGGAAATGGGTTTTATCTAATATGCAGCTCATAATTCATCAGAGGTTTTGCGCTTTAATTACTGTTCCAGTTTCTCTTTGGTTGCTTTCACACCCGCAGTTTGATCTGAACCATTTAGATAATTCCACAATACATCGCCAGTGTTACATTAAGTCGTTAGGCTATTCTGACATTTTATGCTGCACCTAACTGAACTTTGTGTGTTTTTGTTTTCTTGTGAAAACAAGTTGTTATTATTATTGCTAAAGATTTCAGATTAATCTCATATAAATAATTACAAAGGTAAAGTGGCCTCATGTATTATGTTCCAGGCCAATAGTCACTACATATAATTTTCTTTTTAATTTAGAACTGCCAAAGTATGTTGCACACAAGCTTTACACATGATTGCCTAATCCCTCTCTAAACACTCACATGGCGACAGGCACATGTTACCATGGTTCCTAACAATACCTGCAGATGGCTTGTAATTAGTAGTTAGTTAGTAGTGCTGAAATTGCATAGTAAGTAGTAGTTAGTTGGTTTTCACAAACAAGTCTCTCTGGAATGGACTGGGTCACTCCTTTCAGGCTGTCTTGGCCAAGTTAGTCCACACCACAGACTGTATACAAAGAATCACATGACTGCTTCCCAGAAGTGAAAGCAGTTGGGCGCTTGTTGCAATATAGTTCATAAACTTGTCTTCTACATGTTAGTGGGTGAGACATGGACCAAACCTAAACGTCATACATCAAATACATTTTTCTTAGAGATGGTTTCTGTCATTTTAGGTATCTTCACTTAATCTTTCTGATAGGATTGGTTTTAATTAGTTATTTGATGCTATAAAAACGATGACTGTTCAAATACACCATAATAACACGGCTCCATTCACCAATCACTACTGCACAGACTGGCTCCACGTGTGCGAGATGGCAGCGTTCGTATTCCAGATATTTTGGCTTCGTTTCTAGATAGTGGGAGGAAGTTAATACACGTCGTCCATCATTATATACAGTCTATGGTCTGCACCATTTCAAAATTCACGTCAACAAACTGCAATAAACAGGCTAATGCAGCTGGATTGAACTCCACCAAACAGAATAGGTGTGAAAGCACCAATTTGATTCACTTATTACGAAGCACCATCCAGGCTCAGTCTCTGTACCTGTGTCTCTGTTATACTGAAGGATCTAAAACTTTACAGCACTCACAAAGAGATTAGCAACTATCAAAAATGTGTGCTAATTCTACTTTAATGTGAAAAGTAACTGTAGTTGTCTTTCTTTCCAACCAGAACATATCCATCATCTCGGAAGCTGCCAGCTCAGGTATTTCCTTGCAGGCTGATCGTCGAGTGAAGAACCAGCGGCGGAGAGTCCACATGACACTAGAGCTTCCATGGAGCGCAGACAGAGCTATACAGCAGTTCGGTCAGTTGGTACCCCTGGGATCCTCTGAACTTCTTTTATGTAATAGATTTATGGTTTAAAATGTACCAAGCTTTTTTTCTTCTAATTTGTTTGGACACAGGGAGAACTCACAGGTCAAACCAGGTTACAGCTCCAGAATATGTCTTCCTCATATCGGAGCTTGCAGGGGAGCAGAGATTTGCATCCATTGTTGCCAAAAGACTTGAAAGCCTGGTAAGGACCCTCTGAATTTTTGATTAGGATTTGTGGTGAAAATGTATTTCACATTATCATTCTTTATTTATACTTAACACTTACTCCCTTTGTGGGGATCCTTTCTAACAGGGTGCTCTAACTCACGGAGACAGAAGAGCGACAGAAACTCGCGATCTCAGCAGGTTCAATTTTGACAACAAAGTAAGTACATCAAGAATTAGTCTGAGGGAAGTTCCTGTAGTTGTCTTTATTTTCCAGTGGCTCACTCATGTTTATCTTTGCTACAGTATGGCAGAAATGCTCTGGAAATTGTGATGAAGTCAATTGTGAAACTGGATTCTCCATTAGTGTCTCCGCCCTCTAACTTTAAAGGTGATTTCTTCAAAGGTATGACTCATTCTGCTGCAAACAAGGCAGTGAATCCGTTTCATTCTGACATATGTTCATTCATTTGTTTGCTGTATATTATGTTTACTGTGTTTTTCTGTTGTGTATAATTTCTTTTTATTAAAAAAAGCAATGTTTTTTGTTCCGTGACTGAATAGTAATGACAATATTTTTCTTCTGTAGAAATTCAAGGTGGACTAATAGGTGTCGGACTCATAAATGTCGAGGACCGATCTGGCACGCTGTCACTTGACAAAGGTGACCAATATCTATATATATTTTTCGATACAATTTTTTTCTTTTTTTAAATGATCAAAAAGGGAACAGCATTATAGCTATTCTTGTTAAAAATATCTTTAGGCGCTGTACTTGGAAACTAAAATCTGATGCAAATGCTCTGTGACTGACAGACTACAACAACATCGGCAAGTTCCTGAATCGTATTTTGGGCATGGAAGTCCAGCAGCAGAACGCCTTGTTCCAGTACTTTTCTGACACACTTGCAGCAGTCATTCAGGAAGCCAAGAAGAATGGCAGATATGACATGGGCATTCTCGGTAAGATATTGTATTGTTATTACCACTTCATCATTTAACTATTTTCACAAAGACTGAAGTAAAACTGGGACAGAAGACATTTTTGCAAAGTACATTTGTTTTAAGTGTTTTCTTCTGTGGTAATATGTCCTAAATCTCCACTTGTCTTGTATTAGATCTGGGCTCTGGTGATGAGAAGGTGAAAAAGGTTGACTGCAGGAAATTCCTAACACCAGGCTACACCACATCAGGACATGTGGAACTCTTCACAGTACGTTCATTTATGCATATTTATATTTTCTGCGGAGTAACAGGTATTGCTCTTTACCTGACTTAATATCTGTGTCTCTTTTGACAGGTGAGTGTGGAGAGGGGAATGGCATGGGAAGAAGCCACACATGCCTGGGCAGATCAGAGTGGTCCAGATGATGGTTTCTATGTACAGGTATGGAAAAAGCTGGAGGTCTTTCTCGTTTAAGGCTCTGTAATCTTTGTGTTGGCTAAAATTACTTTTTCATTTTGCAATCTGGCCTGGAAATTGTAAATTGAGATAGATTTGAGATATAAATGTAATCTTTTCTGTGCGAAAAGATTTTATCTCTACCTCTAAGATCTACTACGGCAACTATTATTTTCACAAGTAATCCATTACACATTTGGGCTATAAAATGTAAGTAAATGGTTACTGATGCACCAGGTGATTACTATTTTGGGGGGTTCAACTAACCATCCAACAAACAGTTTTGCTGGCAGACATTTTGACTTGGATTAGCTGGAAACGCATTGATAAAAGTAACTCGATGGCTTTGTTCTATCAAAGTAAGTGAGTCATAATAAATAAGTAACCATGCATAATACCACACCTCTGGAATGTGCTCAGCGAAACTGGATCTAGTTGTTTTCAAATGCTCTGCAACACCTGTTTTTCCTACTATGAAAATGGGTCTGTATCCAAAGATGTTACGTTTTTTAATGATGGAAACAAAATAATAATTTACAATACTAAATTCATAATTAATTTTCTGTCAAAAAACTGTTCAGCTCAACAAGTATAAAATGATGCTTCATGATTTGTATTGGTGGCACAAAATGCTCCAAGTTCATCCTGTTGCTTACAGAGACTCTATTAATGATATCTTACTTGCATTGAGTAATGTAAGTACTTGGTCAACAATTGTTTGTACAGTGATGGAAATGTATTAATTAGAGGGCTAGTTAACTGATATTGCTGAAGCAAGTAAACAAACCAGCAAGAACACAAATAAAGTATTTTGTGATACCTCACTTTTTTGATGTATGCACATCTCAGACTTGCAAGACAGGTTTAGAAAGGATAAATAAAATGGATGATGCAGAGATGTGCTGACTTCGTCCCTAGTACAAGTCAAACGTGCTTTGTCCCTAGTACAAGCAAATCTTTCCTACTTGACTTCCCCAATTTTCATTGCAGAGCTTGTTTATAGAATTGTCTGAAGCCTATGCTGAAATCAATATTTTCTGAGACTTGACAAATCTTCCCCAGAAACAAAGAAGTCATTATACCAGTGATTCCCCATGCTCAATGGTAGCAACCATACATAGTAACCAGATCCTCATGTGTAAAATCCGTGGAGTGGCCCTTTTGAAATCCTTATCTTTAATTTTCAGATGAGGAACAACAAGAAAACGGCCATACTGGTTAAAGAGGTGAACAGTAAGAAGAGGCTGTTCCTGGTTTACAGGCCAAACACCGGAAGACAACTCAAACTGGAGACGTACACAGACATCAAGAAGAAGTTTAAAAAGGTTACACAACATTTTTTGTCATTTGTTCTATGAGAAGAACACTTAACACTTTATGGGATGACTCATTACTTTTTTTCTCTCTCTGTCTGTTAGGTGTTGTCAGAAGATGCCAAGCAGCACTGGGCTGACCAGTACAAGTCATCTGCACTAATCTGCTCTCATGCATATTGGTATGTGCATTTAATGTGAAAGGATAATACTGTTTATATCTCACAACAACACCAACAATGAATATCTGTAGATCCAAATCATTATATATATTTATATGTTTGTACCCAAGAGGTCCACATTGGACAGTTTCCTTATATCACAAAGAACACTAGCTGTATGGTTAATCTCATTTCCACATACGTTACCTTCCTGCAGCTGGACATTTTCAATTGATCAATAATTATGTATTAATTATAAATGATCAGAAGAAGATGGTACCCAAGAAGTCTTGAAATTTAAAAAAGGAACTGAACCTTTTGTCTATTTACAAAAAAAATGTCAGTAGGAATCACATTGAGGGATGAAGTAATACATTGATTTTGGTCTTTTCATGTTATTTGTCATCAATAATAAAACTATATCATATCTTCAGCCTTTCACCCTTTAAAACCACTGCCACACTTTGAGCTTCTGTTGATCTGTTCACGTAAAGACGTTTGGCCTCTATCTCCATCTGAGGTTGTAAATCTGTCTGTTTTATTGTATCCACAGGCGGGGGAACTGTAAGAAAGCGTCAGTGGGTCTACAGTGTGAAGTTGGTCTTCGGTGTAGGACGTACTTTGTTCTCTGCGGCTCTGTGCTCAGTGTGTGGAACGAGCTGGAGGAAGTACTAACCCCCGTCAGTGGAACCAATGTAAAGGTGCAGATTGTTCGCCTCAGAACAGAAGATGGACAGAGGATAGTTGGTAAGTTGAAGGACATCTGCTTTACAGGAGCTGGTTCATATTTCAAGAACAATGCTTGTTTGCTTTCTTACTGAGAAGTTACCATCACTACCCAATGCTCTTTGTCTCCTGTGAGACACAAGGCCACAGTGTGTTCCCTCCATTTCTCACTATTCTAGGAAATATGTTCAGGTACCTGCAGGTATATGTATGTATTTTAATATCTGTTGGAAGGCAGATCAGGTCAGGAGATGATTTACACCTATAAACTATAAATAGAGTGTGAGCGTTGTAACAGTGGATTGTGCTGCTGGAGGCTGTTTAAATCTTTTTATGTTGAACGTGTAGTTCAACATACAAAGTTGATTAAGAGGCTCATCTCTTAAAGGGCTAGTGTGCAAGTTAACATAAACTTGATGAATATCCTTTCATTGGTTATTCAGTCTGTTTCCTCCTTTAAATCCAGGTTGCTTTAACATAATTAATGACATTACGAGAAACTTGTTTACTGCAGGGAAGGACTGATTGTCTTTTTGTTTGTTTCCTTAGTACGCCACTTAGACTTTGTTTTCCTTCCACTGGCCTGTGCTGTAGATTGACCTTTTTGTTGTTTAAGTTATAGTGCTTGTGTCCTGCAGTCTTTGCTAATAAGGTCACATGAATAAGTGAATTGCTCCTCAAACTAAAGTGGCAATTTGTTCCAACTGAAGATCGATACAACAATCATATCATAGGAGTTACAGCCAGCAGCCAATTAGCTTAGCTCAGCATAAAGGCTGGAATGGCTCTGTCTAAAAGTAACAGAACCTCTAGCTCCTTGTGTAGCTCATAATTCATTTGTTACTTGTGTGTTTCCTCTGTGGGAAAACAACAGGTTTTGAGGTGTGTCGTGAGGCAGAGTGTTTCTTGGCCCGGGGCTCTGACTGACAGTCTTTGGGATTGCCAGCTTGATATTTGCTGCACAGACACAAGGCTTGTGATAATCTTCCCATCAAACTCTCCGCCCGAAAACGAAACTGACTATTAATCAAAATGTTGAACTGTCCCTTTTGATATTAGCTGCATACTATACTTAGGCTCATAGTTAATTCTCTACCCTGTGTTTCATTTCCAGGACTGATCATTCCAGCAAACTGTGTGTCTCCATTAATTAACAAGCTGTCGACATCGGACCAGTGCCAGCAGCTCGCTGTGCAGGAGCTGCAGAAGAGGCAGCAGCTCCATCCTCAGAGTCTGAGTCACGCACCCAACACATAGTTTGGGGTGGACCACTCGTCTTCATGGGCGTCAATCATGTCTCCACCCCTCGAGTCCACATCCCACTGTGATGGGATCTGACTCCGTTAATGTCTATCTCTGCACTGCAGGCTCCAGGACCGCTGTTCCTTGTTCTGTACCCTCACACCCCCTCCCTCACGTTCCCATTGTCTCTGAGGGTCAGAGGTGTCGCACCGAGCTGTGGTGATTCTCAGATGTAAGAAGGGGTTGTACAGAGAAAATATTTCAGGGTTTTTTGGTTTCTTTTTCCTTTTTTTTTTTGTTTTAATCTCCAGAGACTTTTTTTTCACCCAGATATTTAACAGGTGATGTATTGTCCTCTGACATTCAGAGTGAGAAGATATGTGATATATAGATCCAGACAGAGTTTGAACCTAGAGGGCATGTTGGCCTGTGGCTGTTATTCACTCCTAACACATGCTTTAAGCTGTTTAGTCCAGATTACCTGGTATGAAGCAACACATTTCTTTCTTGGTCGAGACCAGAGGTGGACAAGACAAAGGCCACCATGTCTGACAATTCTGTGTCTTCAGAAAACATGGCATTTAATGCTAAACCACTATGCTATAGTAATGTGTGATGAGAACTGTGGGTTCATCGTTCTGCAGACATTATTCAGCACTAAAGTAGGTAAGGTTTTGGTTCTTTTGAAGTAGAAGTGGTTTAGACATTTAGTCTGGTCAACTGCTTAAAGACCTGATGTGTTCCACCTTTCTGATGCTCTGTAGCTGTTCTAGTTGCTCACGAGACAAAGACCAAAATGTCCAAAAGCAGTTTGTTTTGCTGTATATATTTGTGTTGGATTTCTGATAAAAAAATTCCTTAGTTCCTTCTCTTCCATTTTCATAACTTTGTTCCCCTTTGTCTCTATCAGCCAGGAGTTTGTCAGACGTGCAGTGTGTCAGTACAAATGGCTGCGGCAGTCAGGCACCTTTTTTACAAAGCACTCACAAGGAAAGATTTGTTTTAGTGTCAGCTGTTCATTTATTTCTATTTATAGTGCAGCAACATAGGAGAAAATATTTCCCCAAAAATAATGTTTTTGAAACATCTGAGGGTTGAGTTGAATGCGTTATCAACATGGCAGCCACATCTTTTCAGACAGCAGCATAGTGAATTCATTTTGACCACAAAAAGGTCCAGAATGAATCGTTTAGCATTATAACCAGTATGCAAACACAAATTTAAATGGAATCACCCTAAAATGTAGTTTTAAGCAGATAAAGGATGTTTTTAACATCACTGTCAACCATTTAACTTATAACTTCTCCTATGAAGACACCATTTATATTAGTACAACTGTCCTTTTATTATTTGGTTTAACACAAGTATCCACTACACATGGGTGTGCATAGGAGGAGTTGTGTTGACAAAACGTAAATATACACTTAAATCTGCCCAGTCATTTTTTAAATGTTTATATACTGCTTATAATTGTTAAGAGTGACCTATTTGCTTTTAATGAAGAAGTTAAGATTTGTGCTGTCTTAACTGAATCCATCAAAAATGTTTTTCTTGATTTGATGTTCCATGGTTGTTTAAAAAGAAAAACATTGGTCTTCCCCCCTGACTTTGCCTCAGTCAACTTGTTTCTGTTCTGGTGTTGATGATATGTGGCTGGACAAGCTGGGATTCCAATGAGAAACAAATACTGTGCAACAGCCAAGAAATTCTGCGAAATCCTTGACAAAGACCCACCACGTTTTGATTCTCAAACAGGTTTCAGAGCGACCACTGCTGTGTTCGGAGGTGTGGTTTCCTCTTCTACCTTTTGCTTTATTTATTATTTTTATTAATGGAAATCCGCTCAGGTGTTAAACTCGTACAAAGACCCTCGAAAAGGAAAAACAAAGAAAAATCTTAGGTTTTACTCTGTCTGAAATGCATGACTATAACTCAAAGGGTCCCTCTACACCTCAACTCAGTAATGTTACTGTGTGGCTCTGTCTTCAGCTGGATTTACAACTCGTTATCTTTGCACTACAACTTCCTAACCCCCCCCCCCTGCCGACCTTATGCCTCTGCTTTTTTGGACC
This sequence comes from Verasper variegatus, assembly GCA_026259375.1. Taxonomy (NCBI): domain Eukaryota; kingdom Metazoa; phylum Chordata; class Actinopteri; order Pleuronectiformes; family Pleuronectidae; genus Verasper; species Verasper variegatus. Next base: position 4,943,565 of record CM048060.1, read on the forward strand.
CATTTGTAATTAAAATCTAAGATTGCTTCTGTTTAATAGTGCACATATTTGCCTCCTCATTCCTATGTGGCATTCTATTCAATCTGCACTGGAAGGGACAGACCAAAGTCTGGATACATCTGTCCTAAGATGTATTCTGTCACCGTATGCTCGGACCACAGCAACTCAAACACATCCTTCACCTGTGGGTTAGCTACTCTTATCAAGTGTATTTTCTCTGATGCATTTAAAGATAAGTGAAAAATCAAGGAAAAGGTCTTCGTATCATACCCGTGTGCATTTTGTACAATTTGTAAAATGATCCAAATTGAATTTCTTGATGCAGCACATCTCAACTTTTGGACAGTATTGGCAGAGACCTCAATGAAAACATAAGCTCTGCTCCCTATAACATGAGAGCCCACCCTATAAATGAATATATATCCAAGCAAACAACTCATGTTTTTATTTAGTCTTTTGGTGTTCTGTACATGGGCTGCTGATGTGGTAATGTTGTTTTTGGATGCCGAATAATGTCAAGGCCCATTGGTTCCTCTGAAGTTGAAACACTTGAATAGTTTTTTGGTTTTTTTTCCTCTTTTGAACTTTGCACGAGTTGCACTACTGACAAGAGTTGTACAAAAATTCAACATTACCTGTACATGAATGAGTGCGATGCTCAATAAAGCTCTGTATACTTCTACCTCTTAGTACTGTCTTAATATGTTCATTTATGTGTAGCATTTAGACTTTAATCTTGTCTTTTTCATGTGATGTTGATAATATTGGTACTATTATTACTGATGATAGTAATGTCAGTGTCATTTTACTGTTGTATCTGATTGAGATTCATCTACTTTAAAACTGCTGGGGGTTTAATATGTAACACTGCATAATTATTTGATAAAATTGTATCTTTAGTTTATTAAATCTTAAAAATGTAGAATAACACATCATAACTCACTTGTTGTATATTTGTGGTACTTATTTGAATCTTCAAAGTTTATGAGTTAAAGTTATCAGATAAAAAACTGATGAAACAAATGGTACAATATTTGCCAATGAAACGTGGTGACGTGGGATGAGAAATAATCACTTCAAAATAAGAGACTGGTCATAGATTCATGAGCACAGCAAAAATGTCCTCATTGTTGTGTTTGGAGTAAAAGTCACTTTCCACCACTGCTCTCTGTCCCCCCACCACCACCACCACATCAGGGGCCCCGGGGTCATGACCCCTGGGGGACCAGGACTGGGGGCCAGACCTTGTTCTTGTGCGTCCGACCATGTGGCCCTGCAGTGGGGGTCTGATGTGAGGGGACACGTATAAAGAGCTGCGCTTCTTCTCCTGGCTCTTATTTGACGAGGAGAGCGGATCCACGGCCACATGCCTCCAAAATAAAGCGAGTGGATCCTTTAATCTGATCATTCAAACTAAATTACCTGTAACTTTTTTTTTATTTTTGTGTTATTAATGTAGAGGAAGTAATGGACGCGGCCCCACAAACAAAGACAGGTACCTACAAACAAAAGCGTTTTACTTTACTCACTAAAACCCACATCGTATATATGTCATATATCACACTTATATCATATTTATATATAATATAGTCACACACTGGGTTTGTTATTTTACTCTTTAAACCTCGTCTCTGTGTCTTTAATGTGGGTTTGTGAGACTTTAAAATGTGTGAGAAAACTCTTCACATGTTCACACACACGTTCGTAAAAAAAAAGAGTATTTAAAAAAAAAAAGAGTTTACAAAGTGCTATTTAAAGTTCTCCTCCTGATCGCCGCTGCGTGTTAAACCTGCGTGAAATCCTCCGCTCCGTCGGGGCAAAATGACGTTTTTCGTGTAAAATGTGATCTTTTAAAAGCACTTTTCTCGATCAGCCGCAGCGGTACAGTTGCAGTGTTACAAAGCACAGTGGGTGTCAATATAAAGTGACGGCCATATTTGCCGGTGCCGCTGTTGTAAACAAAAAGTGAGAGACAGACGCTTCACTGAATTTCGGGTCATTTTTATTTCTTTAATTTACAATGTCTCTGGGAATGTCTTATAAACCCAACGTCCATCAGCACATTCCGGGAACTTCTGGGAACCAGGGTAAGGAGAAAACGTGGCGGAAAACCCGAGGATCCGTCGGTTAAACCGTGTGTTAAATTCGGGGTCTCGGAGAATACCTGGAGAAAGACCGTGTCTGTAGTTTTTGTCCAGTTATATATGTAGGGTCAGATCCTGGGAGCTAGGCTAATTCATATCCGCCATTATTACTAATGTAAAAGAGCGCCATCCGCGGGATCGGTCGGCGGAGAAACGCGGCCGGGATGCGAGGCGAGGAGGCGGCGGTTCGTAAAATGATCTTCCCCGTCGTCCGGGGTCGCGGTCCCGCCGGGCGGCTGCCGTTGTTCCGCGGTGACAGAAATGTGTCGGTAGTGTCTTGTTGAGGCAGCGTCGTTCCGCTTCCTCCATGATGCTCCTCGGTCGGAGCTGCTGATCGATCTGCCTCTGAGCCTTTCCCGACTCTTCGAGGACACCTGGCGGCGGAGGATGAGTATTACAGGGGAACAAAGCAGCAGGGGAGCAGCGGTAATGGAGGAGAAAAGCTACAGGAAGAAAGAAAAACACGTTATTCTCTAGTTTACTTTAATCACCAGAGGTGGAGGAAGGATTCCCGTCGGGAAAGTATAGACCTACTGAGTTGCTTGTTAGTCTTTACGCCAGGCTGCGGATGGATCATGAGACAACAGACCACAGGGCACCGACATGTGAACGGCCCCTGTACTCCAGCATGAAGGATCTGTCATCCACAGACCCGTCTTTTCAGTCTTTATGTGATGGATTCGTGTTTCCTTGCAGTTGTATCTTCTCTGTGTGGTTGCTCCTGACTGTTTCGGGCCATTTCTGGTCCCTCTCAGTCATTCGGTGTCTTTTTGTGGACGCATCTCTTTGTAGTCTTTTTTTTGGTCATTGTGTCTAAATTGGGGATTTTCTCTCTTTTCCTGGTGATTTTCTGATTTTTAAATTGTTTTGTGTCTCGTTGGGTGTGTTCTGGTCGTTTTGTGTATAATTCGCATTTTGGCTGTTTTATGTCTTTTTAGGTTATTTGGTGTCTCTTTGTGGTTTTTTTTCATGTGTTTTTGGTAGATTTGTGTTCGTGTAGGTCGTTTTCTGGGTTAGGGTTAGTTTTTTTGTGTCATTTTGTGTCTTTTTATTTAGCTTTATATCTATTTTTGATGGTTTTGGTCATTTTTATTCAGTGTCTTTTTTGTCTTCTGTGTCTCTTTGTGTGCTTCTGGTGAACATGTCGTAGTTTTTTTTGAGTCTTTTTTATAGCCGAGTTGTTTGACTTCAAAACTTCTGTTCTGACCCCATCGGTATGTGGGCCTGTGACTGATGGGTCCGCTCAGTGATCTAGTAATGCTCGAAGGATCATTTTGTCCTCAACAATAGTCAGTGGCCATCTTATCATTGAAACAGGCTTTTTATTTGCTGTAATCATTCCTCATGTTCATACTGAACATTGTGATTGAGCACAAAATCCACAGTCCTCATTGTGTGCAAAAATATTGTTAATTGCCAAATTCATCATAAGATCATACAACGCGTGGGCTGTCTGAGTCAGCCATGTTGTAATGTGGGTATCTTCTATGTGACGATTGCAAAGTGGAACCAGGAATAATGTTTCACTGTTCATATGAACAACTGACTTTTGTTTCAAGACAGACTTTAAAAAGATGTGAACTTGCCCTTAAAGTAAAAGCAGATTTTTTGTACCACAGTCATACAGTATTGTTTTTGACTCATATAACATGGTTGAAACATGGTTGTTGTAGTGAGGGGCAATAGTTGAACTTAGTCTGGCAAGTTGCAAAGTGTGAGCAATCTATTTATTCCCAATTCAGAAATGTTTCTGTTAAAGTACTAACTAGCTGACAGTTTACAAAACAAGACTTTTGAAGATGTAGCTTTGGGTTGTGAGAGGTTGTGATCGCATGTCATTTTTATTTCTTCACAGTTTTCTTTAATCTTTATGACTAAATCATATCCAAAAAGTAATCAAGATTAATTGTTAAACTTTACATTTTTGATCTGTCGACAGTTGGAAACCTCCAGTCTCCCTCAGCAGCTAACCTGGCCACGTTGCAGTCTTACAGGCCTCTCCTGAGTGACTACGGACCTCCATCTCTGGGATTCTCACAGGTACATTTCATATGTGAACCTGTTTGGCTTTAACTGTGCATATTCTATGCACCCCGTCTTATGTTTCTCATATTTTTTGGACAACAGTTCAAGCTGTTTCTTATTTTCTTATCGTAATCTTCTCAACGTGGCTCATCTTGCACCGTTTGCTCCAACTTCAGGGTTCCACTGGCAGCCAAGTGCCTCAGAACAAATATGCAGAGCTGCTGGCCATCATCGAAGAGCTTGGGAAGGAGATCAGGCCCACATATGCTGGAAGTAAGAGTGCAATGGAGAGACTGAAAAGAGGTCAGTGTAAACCTGGATCTACATCTATAAAACATAGTACAGTTGTATGTAACTCAAAGTTCATTAATCTGAAGTGTCTTTGCGTTTTCTTGGTAGGAATAATCCATGCTAGAGGGCTGGTGCGTGAGTGCTTGGCGGAGACGGAGAGAAACGCCAGGTCCTAGCTACGAACACACCGCCGTCCCTGCGAAAAGAACCAACAGTGTGTGTCTCATGAAAACAATAAATAACTTGCATGGCATTTCCTTTGAGAGGAGGAAGTAAATGAACAAAGGATGGAGGAGGAAAAAAAACAGTAACACGATTCATGATTCCTGAGGGTTGTGGAGGATCATTTTAATTACATGTGGGTTATTGGAATTCAAATATCATGGAGGATATCATGTGTTTTTATGCCCCACTTTTGGGATCTTAGTTTTGACTAAATTTTTAAAGAAATGAATTAAAAAAAATAATGCATGCAAAAGGGCCCATGGTTAATTTGTAGACACTGCATGGCTTGTACAGGGGCAGATGGAGACTTCTTTTTGATAGTGTTTGGTCTGTTTTTCAGACCCCTATAACACACATGACCGAGTGAGTGAGGGACACAAATGTGCCAAATGCATTGGTTCATTCGTGTGGAGGTTGGTTTTGGTATTAAAAAAATGGAAAATGCTGTTACTTGCATCTTTGTATGTATTTATTACTCCGTGTAATAAATTGTATTTTCAATATAGGTGTCAGAGTGATTCATTGTGTTTCAGCTATGTGTTATCCAGTCCTGATAAGCCTCTACTTAATAGTAAGTGGTTGCAAAATAACCTCTTATTATAAGTAAAAAATAAGACGCAAGGATTGTTGCCTTTGACCCGTGGACATGGATCATGTGAAAAACTCCATAAAAGCTGCTTGTTGAGATCAGTGATACATTAAAGTGAGAGTGAAGGGGCATCATTGTGTACAGTCAGCCTATTGAAGGGATTTATTAAATACTTGCCATGGCTGCTGCATGCATCTGTGGATGATGAATCCTACCGACTTTGCTGATCTTCTAACCTTTCTGCTTGTGTCACCACGTAGGGGTTTATATTTGTATCTCTTTGTGAAATACTGAAAGTATTTGGTGCATTTTCATTAAATTAGCTACAGACGTCCATATTGCTCAGGATTAGGATAAAAGCCATGTCAAACTTTTTCTGTGAATTTCCTCTACATCTGGGTTCTCTGTACAAACATGCAACTGTGGTTCAGGAGGTAACAGGTTGTCCTCTAACCAGAGGGTCGGCGGTTCGATCCCTGTCTCCCGCATTCTGAAGTGTCCTTGGGCAAGACACTTAGTATGAAATTAAGTAATAAAAACTATTCATGGTTTCGTCTATATAAATACAGACCATTTAATTAATTCCACTGGGGAGTTTTAGTTCACACATGGATGTTTCCCTCTTTTCTCTAACACTGTCATCAAACAACATACAGATACTTTCTATTGGACAAATTAATATTAGCTTGCAAAACTAACAATACTCTCCTAATGTTTTCAGTTTCCTTTGTGATCACTGTGAGCATGTTTGCATGCCGATGTTAGCAATCAGGCCAAAACACATGGCTGTAGATAAAACTGCAAAGAGTAATATATTTATGGATTAGTTGATCAACATAAAGAAAATCTGCAGATATTTTGATGATTCATTTGTTCTTTTGGTCCATTTCCAAGCAAAACATGTGACTTGTCACATGTGACAATGTGCTGCCTAACAATAGAGTAAATTTAATCTTTGATCGGACAAAACAAGACATTTGAGGATGGCATCTTCTGCTCCAGGGAATCTTGATGGATATTTTTCAGAATTTTCTTGGTTTTATTGAACAAATGATTTATTGATTAAATGAGAAAATAATTCCTAGATGAATCAATAATGAGAAGACTGCATTTGTGTTAACTTACACAGGATGTATTGTTTTATCGAAAGTCATAGTTTTGCAATTCTTTAGGTTTTATTAAAAGAAAAATCATCACCTTCTAGACTTTCTAATAGGGGCTAAAAATACATTACCTGCAGAGGATTTAGAGATCTGTTAGGTGACATTACCACAACAGTAACATCCTGTCCACAACTGTGTACACGTTATTATATCCTCATAAATACTCATGTCATGTTTTCTATACTGTCAGGTTATCTAAGGTCTGGTAAGAGATGTGCACACACAATCACAGAATGTGATTGTGTGTGCACTGCAGTTTATGATCTACTCAGAAATCTGAACTGTTACGTAGCACATTTAAGTCATCGGCATTTCATCAGCCTTTTGCCCCACTGATGCTTTTCATAATCTAAGATACACTGTATGTAGTGTACAGTAAAATCTACTGTATGTACATTATATATAGTATAACTGGAGAATCGCTGAGGGGACAGTGAGTGTGGTGTCAGGTTATTCTGGGAAGAATGCAACCTTTAGTTAACTAGTACCAACTAGACCAAGTGGACAAATGGCCAGGGCCCCCGAAAGCCTGTCCACTGAGTTTTTGGAATTTTCTAGAATGCATTATTCACTGATTTTGTAGCAATGTAATAGAGAGGCATATGTCAAATTGTATTTTTAATTTAGGCAGTTTGTTTGTGCTGACATAATACATTTATATGTATCACATTACCACAAACCAATGAACTTCAGAGTACTGACCTCCGGAGTGTCTTTTATTTAGGACTAGATGTTCATATTCCTTGCTTGCATACATGAGACCTGCTGGATGGTCAAGTGAAAGATGGCACCTTTTAGCTTTATAAGTGGGCGCCCTCCTTCCTCAACGTATTGCTGATAGGCCCACAATGTCTCCAAAGGGTTCCACAGGGAAGCTTGGCGTCACAGGCTCACCCCCTGGGTGTCATTTACTTAGTTGAGGCCCAGGTAGAGTTGTTTCTTTTTATAGAGACAGGGGAATATGAGCCCACAGAGACATTTTAAAATCTGACCCCAAAAGATGAAGATGAAAATTAAGAAAACCGGAATATATCTAAGAATCCATAATGATTTTGCTTAAAAACTCGACTACTTTAAAGAGTAATTTTCTAAATAATTCAGAAATTATTTCCATTTGATCGATGTATCATTTCACTCTGCACTGGTCCTTATGGTAACTCGGAGATGAGAGGAAATGCACATAGGGAAGGAGCTAAATGGGTGGACGAACCATTAGAGGCCCAATAGAATATGTTTCTTCTCTTTGCACTTGCACTGGTTTTTGGCATTTTGATCCAAATCTGGTCTGATGTGGTCTAGACATGGGGTAAACAGATTTTTTTGGGGTCATAAACAGAATATAGGCATCACAAATTTCTTTGGCGAAGATGCGGCTTATGAAATTCGACTGAAAGATTTCTCAATGAAATCAGACAGCGTGTTTTAAACACTGTTTGGCGTTTCTTGTGTTTTGCTTGGTATTTCTTTGTGTTTTACTTCCTAATTCCATTCTTACATTTGTCTCATCACTGATTGTTACACATCCCTCTTTCATATATGATTTATATTGTCTTTGTCTACATGTATGTGGTGTATGTTTCATTAAAAAAGCTTTTCTTATTCACAAAAAGATTTCCCTAATTCGAAAGTGAACTCTGAAACAGGAAGTCGAACACCCTGTCACAATAGAGCACAGGAGAGAATTTCACTTCCGCCCCTGACAGCTGTGTATGATCCAGTATCTGTTAACATATCAGCTTCCGTCTTTTCTTGTTTCCTTTGCCATATTATTTTGAAGCCATTTGTTTTTGAACGCAGTGTCTTCCCTGCCCCAACTTGTGTGCACGCCTCCTTCCCTGAACGGCCAATAGAAACACGCGGCAAAGGTGTCGGCCAGTCGCTGCTCCCCATTTTAATCGCGCTCTGACCAATAGCGTTGCGGGCTGTAAACGCCACAGCGGCCGGAGATCTCTGCAGTGCAGTGTCCAACCAGCGAGCAGCTAGCTAACGTGTCCACCCGGAGGGATATGGATGAGACGATGCTACAAGTCAACGGGTAGGGGACTGTTCTTCTCTGCAGGCTCCCCCTGGCTCTCCATCTTCTGTCATGCCGCGTTTAGTCTCGTGTGTGTTTCCATTTCACTTCCCACGCTGCGCTTACTAACCTGTAATACACCAACTTAGCTCAACTTGGCTAGCGAGCTAACGATTCGTATGGGCTGCGAGTGGTGGCTGTGGCTGTCAGGTTAGCAGGTTCGACTGACTGACTCACTAACCCAGGCTCCAGAGGAGTTCACGGGCGACCTGAGGCGTCTGCAGCATCTGGAGCATCTGGAGCTAACCCAAGCTAAATCAGATAATGCAGAAGCTCTTGTTAAATAGTCCAAACAGCAGCTGATGCTAACATGCTACGTGTCTATGTTGATTGTACTAATGGTTGCTAAGTTAATCAGCTATTCAATCAAAGCTGTACTGTCATATGTCATTTATAACACACAGTGCAGACAGAGGACAGAGACGTGGATGCTAATGTGCATCGTTGACACATTAGATTAAATATGTGGATTTGGTTGTGTTTATGTTTTGTAACTGTTGAATGTTGATGGCAGGTCATCATAGGCAGGGAAGGAGAAGCCAAGTGAACAATAAGTACAATACAGGTAATTTGACCCTGAAGCTGTGCAGTAAACAGTCTCTGGGTTCATTTAGACCAGATATGACAAGTTAGGGTGAATTAGTTGGGTCTGATGTGGTATAGAGATAAAATCGGTCTTTCTCGTATCATAATGGAGTAAAGGTTTCACAACTCAGAGTAAAGGTTTCACAACTCAGAAAATAGTCTAGATAGAGAGTGTTTGATCTGGACCTGTTCTGATGTGGTCTCGATGGAGGTAACAGCAGTGGAATTTCCAGTTATATGTGTTTATTTATAAATAGTAAAGGTTTCACAAAATCTGACAAAGTTGTGAACTGTCTTTACGCTCCCTGTTATTCTGCCCAGATTTTACAAGTGTATATGTAGTTTTTGATCTGGACCTGTTAAGGAAACAATAAAGAAATGTTAATAATTTTCTGCCAGTATTTTATTGTATTTTAAACACACTGTGTTACTGGAGTATTGTTGTTATGTCCAGGTTTGATAAGTATTTTACACACCTTCAGACACAAATTCTTTTGTTTGTCAACTTTCACTTTTAACAATCTGAAATATTAGTTTTTTTGTGCATGAAATAGATTAATTGGTTGTCAGAAAAGTTGGTGATTTTTTTTTGGATTGTTGACTTATTTACTTGTTCAAGCTTAATTTATATATAATGTTGGGTCATACATTTTGTGCATCATATTTTGAAAGTTCCTAAAATGTTCTGAGTCTGTAAAGCAGCTAGTAATTGAAGCTGTCAGATTGATATAGTGGCATAAAAAGTAAATAAAAAGTACAATATGTCATTCACTCTGAAATGTCATGAAGTAAAAATATTAAGTAGCAGAAAATGAAAATACATTAGTGTATTTCACTACAGCACACAAGCAAATGCATTTACTTTCCCAACTCTACTGATGCTGAGTGTCCTTTGTTTCTAGCTGTCAGACTGCCCCCCCCTGCATGGGCCCATAAACATGTCCACAGATGACAGTATCTCTGAGGATGTGTCCAGCTCAGGGGCTTTGAGCCATTGCCATGTCAGTGCTGACGGGGATGGGGGGAAGGAGAGTGAGACCTCTTTGCTGTCCTCCGAGGGGACATCGGCCTCAGGCCTGGCCGTCTCAGAGGACAGACACTCTGCCTCCCAAACAACAGGAGGCACTGTGGAGAACAGACCTGTGTTCATTACACCAGCATGCAACAAGATCAGGTGCAGTAGCCGAAGATACACAAACCACATTTTTTATAGGAAAAAAGACAATGGTTTCTCTGCAAAGTAAAAATATAACACTGTAGACGGTGGGGCTTCAACGATTGAAATTATTGGTCTGTTTTTTGCTTTTCATTGCAATTAATCATTTAGTCGAAACATCAAAAAGTGTCCATCACAACTTGGTTGAGCCATTTTAGTATTTTATGTTAAAATTTGAATGTATTTTCTGTGAAGGAGCACTCCTGAACTTCACAGGAAACTGATTCAAATTTAATACAATTTAGACGTGGAAAAACTCTAATGACTATCAGTCAAATTTAAAGAGTCATGGGAGATGCAATATGCTATAAAGTCTTGATTAGGTGTAGAATATATATACAGTAAATGTATTTAAGGTCTCAGAGATGTGACTTGCGAGAGAGAGAGAGAGATTAAAAATGTCACTGCACCATCAAGTATTTGCAAGAGTTTTGATAAATAGATGTTTTTTAAAATAATGATGAACTTCCAGAAAGATCCACAACATGTTTCTTATTCTGATATTTAATCTGAAGACGTTAGATGTATCTATGTTTTTTGTCATGTAATACTTAACCAGGGCATGCAGTTTGATATTAATATATGACTTTGTTGCAGGAGTCTGTGTCTGAGCACAAAGGAAGCATTTGAACAAGGGAAGAACCTCCCATTCATCAACCCAAGCTCCCTCGAGACCCTTAGGGCTTTGGTCCAGGAGATCCAGAGCAGTGGAGAGACAGACCCTGAGATCTGGAAGGATTGTGAGGTGGGAAGATATCACAGAGCCTGAAATGCAAGAGTTAGAAAGTGCAGATGAGATGATAAGTGATAATGGGGAAAGTGCAGTTGGGGGTTAGCTGCTGTGGCAGCTGGCAACCTCATTTCTGAGCTGTCACTTTTATTTTTTTGTGCAGATCACACCTGACAGTAAGTTAGACAGACACACAGACACCCACAGCTGATCTACTCAGACACACGGTGTGATTTGTAGGGAACAGACAACTCTGAGGCTTTGGCACTTTGCTATTATGGTTCGTCTTTATTTTGCCATGGACTTCTTTGTGAAGACTTTTTAACCTCATTTAGATAAGTGCTATACAAAAAAATAAAAAAATAAATTATTATTATTATTATTATTATTATTATTATTATTATTATTATTATCAGGCTTAAATATTTTCAGTTTAAACACCGGGGGAAAACACATTATTTTCATTATTCTTTCTCTATATCACTTCTCCCTCTCTTCTCTCTGATGGGGGTTTGTATCAGAAACACAGCTGCTTCCCTCTAACCTAATACACATATAGTGCAGGCACATAATTACAAAGTTTTATTGGACAGTTGACATTGAAGAGACAGAGAGACTGGGTGACCGAGTTTTATCCCATGCCAGTCCCTGGTCCAGGAGGTCTAGGAATTATATATTTATTTTTAATAGAGATCACCATAGTCACCACTCTCAGTCACTGACAGGGACAGGTGGCTTTCTCTAGTGAGCTAATTTGATAAAATGTCATGTAAGGAGGAAACAAATGGTGAATGAGCTGAATTTATATAGTGCTTTTCTTTTTTAATGACCACAGGTCATGTATTCACGCAAACGTTCATACATCGCTACTGTATATATATAAAACCACAAACCTTCTGATTAGTGGATGACCTGCTCTTCCTTCAAAGCCATAGCTGCCTCAGAAACACTGTCACTATAATTGTGCACAGTCTTATAGAAATCTGATCTACCGTCTAGATTCCTCCTGGATAAAGCTAATTGAAATAATGATACATAATAAATTATGTTAGCTGTTATTGTTTCTTTTTACATTTGAATTAACGGCACAAAACTTCTTAGGATCTTTTATGTTATTATGAAAAGTGGACCATAATGGTATAACACTGCAGACAACTTACAGTGCAGCTGAGGAGTGAAGCGGCCTGCAGTGAAATTTAAATGGCTAACACACGCTAAATGTCCAGTGTAATCTGTAACCCCTGCATGAGAACCCTGTAAAAGGCAAACATTGAATGTCAGTATATACTGACAGTGTATTTCTGTGGTGGAATGTAAAACTTTCGGATTTTTCCTGCAACAGGGCCGGTGGCTGCATCTATTTCAGCTGGTTGAGAAGCAATACCAAGAGCAGATACTCGCACAGCAGGAACAATACCAGTGCCAAATACAGGTAAGCTTTCGTTTTGTCATGTCCTCTTATATCGACTACTCTGAAGTATTTATTCATCCAGTAAAAGAATGACATGCTTTTCTTTTTCTCAGTTGATTCAGGATGAAATTAAGGCTCTGGTCCAGCTCCAGAACCGCCAGGCCACTGTCCATCCACAAACAGAACTCTCTCCAACTCTAGTGACCAAAACTACTACTGACACAAAGGGTTACATTTTCCCCCTCCTCTCCAGGGATCACACAGTCACCAAAAACGTGCCCAGTGACAATGACAGACTGGCAGCTCCTGCCCATACTCCTTTTAGCTCCCCTTCACCTCCTCTGCACAGATCAGAAACCGCCAACCAGGGGGAGGAGCGGGTGACTACAATGCTCAGCAGTGGATACGGGACTCTGTCTACCTGGGAACCGTGTAAGGAACCTGCTGGGTCTCCAGGGGAAGATGAGGATGGCAGTCAAGGGAGGGAGAAGCATCATTGGTCCTCTAACTTCCAGCAAGCCACAGAGACAACTGCGATTGGGTGCCAGCTGGATTTTCCCGATGAGAGGCCTCTTGGAGTGGAGGAACTTAATCGATTAGTCTACCAGCCAAGAACCTCTGGGTATGTCTGACCATAACTTCTAAAGACGAGTCATCTTTCTTACCGTGGCTGGTGTGAGTGTGAAAACTGTTGGCAAATGGCATTTTATTTTGTAATAAAACAGTCTTGTAAATTCATTAATTTTAACTTGTTGAATCTTGCATAAACTCTGCTACGATTAAGTCAGCATTGTTCCTAAGGAATCATTTTTCTACTGACACTGACCTGTTCTGTTGGCAGCACCAGCCAATCTTTGACCTCCTGGGCCCAGAGACAGAAACTCAGGCCCAAGAAAAGCAAAGCAGGAGAAGCTTCATGCCAAATCCCACAGTTCCAGGAGCAGCCACGCAGCTCCAGAGAACCCAACAGACAAAACCCCCTGGAGAGCACAGACTCCCAGGACCAGGTACAACTCAGCAAGTGCTAACAGCTGCACTTCTAGGACAGATAAGATTAAGTAGAGATAATAAAAAAAACATTAGCTTGTGTACATCACTACCCTGCATCTATAGTGTTTTATTTTTATTTTGGTGCATATGTCTGTTGTGGTTGTCCTTATAATGTTCTGGCTGCTGAGTTTAATCCACTCATCTCTATTGGGTTTCAGCATCGACCGACTGGGCCGCCGTCCAGCACTTTTCCCCTGAGGAGGAGTGACAGCCTGATGTCTGAAGCATCAGGTGACAATACAGAGCAACAAGGCTTGGAAAGTGTAATGAAAGCAGTGACAGTGATATAATAAACAACATAGGATTTTGCAGTATTTTGAAAGTCTTAATGCAATTACAACAAGTCACAGTAAGATGGCACTGTTGTAGCTGCGAGGGCTTTTATCATGAGGAAATATTAATTTATTTATGGTCTCAAATGTGATGTTTGTCTTTGTCAGTTATGTTTTTATCAGTAGACTGTGAACCAGTTTGGCTCAATCACTTTTTCATTTATTTATTTAATTAATACACAAAAATAAGTGATAAGAACAACACAGATTTTAAAGCTATTTTTTACATCTGAAACAGATCTTAGTTACATTTGCATACAAGTCAGTCAGTGTGGTAGTGAGAGTGGAGAAACTGTTGCTCTAAACCTAGTGTCAAAGATTCATTCATTTATTTGAGGTGTTTATCATATTGTCTGGCCTTTGAAAGATACAGTAGAAAAACCATGAAATCACACAGCATTTTACTTTGTTTCGTAGGCCTCACTTACTGGCGTCTGCATGAGAGTGACATGTATTGGCCCTTACCTGACAGCTTTGAAAGCAACGCATACCACCTTCTGCAAGAGGCATCCATGAGTCTTGTAAGTAAAATACCACAGTCCTCCTTGACACTGAAGGTGCATTCAAATAGTCAATTTTGCTGAGGAACCTGCTGTTCAAATTCTCTAAATTATGAGGGAAAAGGGCTTCAATGCTTCCTAACTTATCTCCTGTAGCATCAGAAACATCGGACCATGCTTTATGAAAGGAAAGGAGAAATTGCTGCCCCACAACTCTTTGCAGCATCAACATTTAAAGCGACACAACCTCATAGTTACACCTGGACACACCCAAGTAAATATAAAAAACAGAAATATAGTCCACGTCATTTTCAATTAAATCTGTTCTGTTGTTCCCGAGAGTAGGATGTGTTATTCTATGTTGGACAGGAAACTTTATTATAACTGTCAGCGCACAGCCTACAGCACAGAGTACTGTACATTTTGTGCATATCTTCTGTTGTAAATAAAGTTATAAAAACTCAGAGTATTAGGGGAATCGGATTTTCTCCGCACAGTGCTTCTCCTTCACATCTTTCCTTGACCCCGGGACATTTTCCATTGGGGTCAGGGAATAGTGTTTAGGAAAGGAGATTATTTGGACTCTCCGAACGCACCCTAAGACATAAACTAATGTCCCACAATCCCTTCTGTCTCTGTCACTGGAGCTATTTAATGCAGCTGTTGATCCCAGATTTCACTTCTATTTTTTATTTATTTATTTATAACTTAGATTTCTTATTCAACAGTAACTTTAAAAACATAATCAACAACATGAACATTCCTTGGCAATAAGGAAGACTAAATATTGCATAATGGCTGAAATTGCAGAAACCCTAACCCAGAAAAAAGAAACTGCAGATAAGATTAAATAAATAAATGAATAATTAAAATAGGAAAAAAAACTATGTATTATGTTGTTAACGGTCTAAAGGTTGTTCTCTTACCCCTTCTGGAGCCCCACATAGAAATACTATAAAATATTATTGTTTTTTGTTTTGTTTGTCTGCTGACTGGAATTCTTATCAGTCTAAACATTGACATCCCTTTTGAGTTAAATAAACTAGTCTAACATTTATCACAGACATGGTCACTAAATCATAATTGATCCAACATATTCATGTAGGACATCCAGCGAGGCGAATGTTTAATATTCAAAAGATATACCACTTGTCCTCCCTGTAAATAGAACAAGATTTTGTGATTTGTATATGTAACTGTGTTAATGAGCTCTTCTCTGTCTCCTGTAGACTCCACCTCAGGAGCGAGGGCTGTCTCTCAGAGAAATCTATCAGAACAAGCAAAGAACAGACTGTAAACATTCAGACTGGGAAGGTTCTATTTTGTCAAGTCCTTCGTCACCACAGGTATTTCACGACTCGTACACCCATGGTCTATTTAGTCCTCGGCATCAAGAGGAGTACACCAGAAGATTGTTCTTTTTTGTAGAGAGAAGATCAAGAAAACACATTAAACATTAATTCTAGGGAATCATTGGAAGATAATTTTGCTGATCAAACAAACCATAGTTGCTAAGTTGTAAATCAGGGATATTATGATGAAAACAAAAACAAGAAAATACAACTGTTAACTTGTTGATTTGTTAACAACAACTAATTATTCATGACTGACATTGGGAGACAATTAGTCTGCTTCTGAAGTTATTCATTTAGTAGTAAAAGACCTTCTGCACCTTATTCTTTCCTATATTTTTTCAGATTTAGATATTTATATTAATATTTATTTATTTGTCTGCTTAACTTTCTTATAAACAACAATTATCATTTATTCTTTCTGCTATTTGGATTATCATGTCACCCATGCCCTCTGTGATTTGTTTTAAATTAAGTTTGAGAGCAAAGAAAAAGAAAGAGGTTTAGTCTACATCCACATTACAACACTTCAGTTTTAAATTACCCGACTGCAGAGTAGATAGTCTGCCCAGTGTATGTAAATGCTCATGTGATATGCATGTGTCAGGAATTATTACTGGCACTTGTTGATGAAGATCGTTTTAGATTTAAAGTGGATGAACATATTAGTCCTTGGCTGACCCTGTAACTCATACGCTCCCTCTTTACACTTCAGGTGTTGACGTTGGACCCAGCAGTGAACACGCGGCAGTCAGAAGGCACATCTGGCTTCACTTCGCCATCTCATTTCAGCAGCCCTTCGTTTGCCACTCAGCCCCACATCAACCCCAGAGTCAGGACCCCTGTTTCCCCTGACAGCATGGTGGAGTGTAGTCCCAACCCTGGAGATACAGACGGTATCTCTGATACCTCCAGTGTTTCAGTTGCCGGACCTCCTTTCTCCAAGATGCAAAGCTTGTGGGGAAACTCATCCCAGGCAGTCGAGTGTACCTCCCAGGATACGACCAACCAGCAACGCAGAGCCAGTGCTCATTTAGCCAGCGAGGAAGAGGGCAGTCACACCCACACCAGGACCCTGAAGCCCTGTTCAGCCTTTGGTGCTAATCTGCGGCCTGCAGCCAGTCCACACATGGAGAGAGCTTCATCGCTAGAGGATCCTGTAGTCCTGTCTCTGTGAGTGTAGCACACATCGGCTGCAGTCACTAGATTTTTGTTTATTTTGTATGTATTGCTGTAATATGGTACTTTATCAGGCTTAACGACAACACGGTTTAATCAGATTCATTCTTTTATTCTGCTTTTCTTCACCTTAGTCTGCGGCAGAACCTGAGAGAGAAGCACTCTCGACATGTGGCTGATCTGAAAGCATATTACGAGTCTGAGATCCAAGTTCTGAGAGACAAACTCAAACTCAGGGATCTGCCCCAGGATTTAGAGAAGAGCAACCAGGCACTCACAGAGAGGTTTGTGTTCACTGCATATAACATTTATTTGTAGTAATGTTTATTGTATTTTTTAAACCCTCTTGTATTTTTCCCTGAATATACAAAATATGAAATATACAACATGAATAAATATGGCTAAACAGCATGATCCCCCCCCAAAAAAACACACACAAAAAAGAAAACAACTGAAAAGAGTCAGTTGATAGAGGCTTTGAAACACAGTGTTGAAAGCTGAAAAAGCAAGTGTACATACATTTTTTTGTCAACCTCTTCTTTTCGAGGTTCATATGTACAAATGTATTGCTCTATAAACAGCAAAACATGAGTTAAGTTTGATTGCTGACCGAGAAATACTGCAGACATGTAAATAGTTTTGCTAATGATAGAAATTACCATTATTCAAACTCATAAATACTCACATTCACCCAGCATGATGTTTTACCTCTGCTTTAAGTCCATGCATAACTCATCATTAATCTGATGTTTGTTTATCCACAGGTGCAAGCATCTAGAAAAGGCTCTGGCTGAGGCCATCAGTCATATTAAAGAAGTAGAGGCAACAAACTGCTCGCTGGAGAAAAAACTGGTAACATTCCATAAATGTTTTTCATACTTAATTTTCATGAGCTGCGATTTTTTTCATTAAGATAGCAAAATGCTCCTGTAATATTAGTGTGGCTGTAAATGTACTGATAAAAGTATTATATTCAACCAACACATTTTTTTCCTGAGTAAATAGAAAAAAGATTGACATCTTATGCCTGAAAATAAAATCCAATTCATGTAGTTTTTGATCTGCCTGTACATTAGGTGTCTTTTCCTCTACTCTTTTTCACATCTTTTAAATGTTAATCTATTCATGCAATGAAATTGATATTTAACCCTCACTCCATCCCTTAATTTGGATTTGACTTCTCGTTGTTAGGCAGAATGGCCAGAGAGGTATGCTGTCGCGGGCGCTACTGTGAAATCTCTGCAGCAGCAACTAGAAGAAAGTAAACGCTCGGGCAAAGAGAAAGACGCCATGACAGCGCGTTTGAAGTCTCGCATACAGCAGCTGGAGGCGGCAGCACAGAAAGCCTGCAGAGAGGCAGACGAGAAGGAGGCCAGGAGGGCGAGAGAGTACAAGATGCTGCAGGATGTGAGTCTGACTGGGCTGTGGCACAGAACATAAGCAGATACACATTTACATATCACCAGCTAATTAAATACATTTTAAAGATTGGAATAAGAAACTCTTTTTCCCAAGCAGAAATGCTTCATTGATGTGCTCTACAGAGCGCTTGATCCATTATCTGTATTTATATATTAGTTCCTCTACATTGGTATCATCAAGTCAATGTATTCATCCTGAAGTATATGTTTATTGAACACAGGGGTTTCATTTGTAATTGGAAAAGTGTGTTAGAGTTTCCTCCATTTATGGATTCATCTGCTTAATTGGTATATACTCCAATACGGATCTAATTATATTAATCATATTTCCAGATATGACTGACTCATACTTACTGTGTGTGAGTGTGTGTGTGTGTGTGTGTGTGTGTGTGTGTGTGTGTGTGTGTGTGTGTGTGTGTGTGTGTGTGTGATGTTGCCAAAGACTGACTCAATCAAATTTTTCTAAATGCTCTCAATATCGATGTGAACCACTTTAGACCTTTAGAATTAATTAAATGTTGCCAAGCTTAATGAAAAGAGCCTTTTTAACTCGTATTCTATCACAGCTGCTCAGAAATAAAAACTTAAGCCTCTAAAAAGGATCCACACACTGTTCAATATTTTTCATGTGAACATTTCAGTCAGACTTAGCTCATCAAATGTGAACTATTTTCTCTCTACTCGACCAGCACAAACAGTCTGACATTGCTTAACCTCTTTTTAGTCTGCATCACATGCAATAGTTTGTACATCATCAGACAAAATGTTAAAAATAATTACTCAGTAATAACCTAAATAAAAGTCATATGCTTATGTATATTATATTCATAGCCTGACTTGAATAACTGGAAATATTCTAGTCATGTGATCATGTTGGTTTCTTGTTAAATGTCCCTTTTGGTATCTCGTAGTAACCAAATTAAGCTGCAGGTATCAACATTTCCTCCCATATCACATGAAATACTTGATTCATTCAGAGTGTTTTTATAGCCAGATGATTGAATTTGCTTCATAGTGGAGATTTTACAGGACAGACGATGTTACGTTCAGTGAAATCAGATAACAAAAACATATCCGGATCATGTTTAACTTGCCTCTTAGTTCACGTCCCTGTTGGAATTTTTGCATCCATATTCTTTCCCTGAGCTTCTGTCAACACAAATATTACCCGACCTGAATGAGGTTCTCTGTTTTGTTTCCGCAGCTGCTCGGAGAATATGACTCTATGATGAAGCAGCACGAGGGAGTGAAGGTAATGGTTATTTTCCTGGAATTGATGTACGTACAGGATTTAGTGTTATCATCAGGTTTTCATTCAAATATGTATAGGGGAAAATCGCCTCTTAATATGTCATGTCTTCCTTCAGCCTTATAACATTTTTGTATCCACAGAACAAGATGGTGTCAGCAGAGAACAAGCTTGTTGATGCCAATGATCAGATATCTGAACTGAAGAGGTGAGCAGATGTTTTGTATGAATTCTGTGCATTCTGTATTGTATCCTGTGCGTCAGTTCAAAATGCAACTGCTCTCCTTGGTTAACATTTTGTGACAATGAATTAAATAATTTTTTGTACTCCTTGCAGGTGTTTGAGGGTTGCAGCCCTTCAGGAATAATTTGACCTTTAGTGAAATACAATAACTTTCTTTCTTGTCAAATATTAGATGAGACAATCAATACCACTTACATGTCTGTTTGGTAAATGTGAAGATTGAGCCAGGAGACGGTTAGCCTAGCTTAGCTTAGCTTAGCACAAAAAAGAAACATTATGTTTCAAATGTTTAATCTGTACGGCGTTAACAACATTACCTTCCCTGTTTACCATTACTGATTGAATATATCAGTTGAAATTCAAAAAGAAAATATCATGTCTTGAGCAGATCTAGTGTTAAAGGTTTTGAATATTGCTGAACTATGGGTTTATACTCAAAAGTGTCTTACTTAGTTTTTTGAAAAGAGAACTCATGACAAAGATGTGACCTCATAGTTGTAGTCTGGTTATTGGCATCAGGTCTATAACTGTCAGATTGTCCTTAGCTGGCTCAATCAATTTTGTGAAAAAAGGAATACAGTGGACCGAAGCGAGATAGAGAGAATTCATCAATAGAGTCTAATAATGGTGTCTTTGCTCTAGAAAGTACTGCGAGTACAGCAACTTTCCTTTGCGGCATCAGCTCTTGCTTTAAATTGGCACTAACGGAGGCAGCGCATGGACTCAGCATTGATGAAATGTTCAAAGTCGATTCAGCGAATTTACGGACAGATATCAAGCTGCAGCTCGCAGAACATCAATAGATGTGTGTCACAGGAAGGCTTCAGCACTGAA
This sequence comes from Verasper variegatus, assembly GCA_026259375.1. NCBI lineage: Eukaryota > Metazoa > Chordata > Actinopteri > Pleuronectiformes > Pleuronectidae > Verasper > Verasper variegatus. The sequence continues at coordinate 4,964,179 of CM048060.1, forward strand.
ATAACTCATGTGGAGAGAAGGCAGTCTGGCAGCCATAGGTACAAATGCTGGAGAGGTCCAGACACATTGAAACTAGGAAAGAAGTGACTCTTTCCTTTAGTTACTACAGTGTTCAAGCTGACTTGACAATGATCCGTTTATTGTCATAGGACCGTGAAAAAGACAGGTCCAGAAGGGACAGTATTTTATGAAGAATGTTTTCATTTAGCCAATTCTCTTGTGTTGAGCCAGAGCAGAGCACTAAAGCTTAAGACATCAGCCTGAAAAGACTCATAAATCGGGAAAGTCATAGTGACATGAAGCTCCCTCCAGGCATCCCGTCAGTCTGAGAGCAGAACACAGTATTAGAATTATCAATCTAAAAGAGGAGAAGCAAATTAGAGCCAGATAATGGCAGTGGAGAATTTTAAATCCACAGTAGACAGTGTTGGGATAAAGGTCGTCTTGGGGTCAATTTATTAAACTGTGTAGAAGGAGAGATTCTCAGCGAGGCTAAGTGTCTTTATGTTGAGTCAACAGAATGTGCATTACAACTCTTCTAAGGCACATTATGTTACTTCAAAATATATGTGACAACTGCACCCAAAGAACAAATACATAAATCAAAGCCCAGCCCTAGAGAAGAAATACCCCAGGATGCTTCGAGCCCCCAGATCAACACTGTATCTCTAGACCTGAAACCTGCTTTTTGTTTACTGTTCATTCTTCGGTGTCAGACGGATTTTATATAATTAACAAGGTGTGACAAGATGACGTTTAAAGAAGATTTTTTATGAATGATAAATGTTTCACAGACATTTTTGAAAACCCTTTCTGAGTGTAACTGGAACAACCCATATACAAACACAATCACTAAAGCAAACAAATACACATTTTGGACTGTTAAGTATATAAAATAAAATGCAGAGGAAAACACCAAAATAAATGAGTGAATAAATTTCATTTAGCATCCAGAGAGTTTCACATCACACCCATAAGTTCATGAATGTACTGTTGACACAGAGTGGGAGAAAGATGGAGAGGTAGAGAAAATGAGAAAGAGAGAGGCTCAAGAGATGGCTGAAAGGAGCCTAGGGCGTGTTGGATCATTCAGATTTTTCATGGTAGCTGAATTTAAATTTCTTCAGCCGAAGGCCCCCCAAAAGTTCTCTTACCAAACATTCTCTTACCAATTCTCTTACCCCAATGATTATAGGAGGGCAAAAAACAAGTTCCCAATTGAGCAAGATGATCCATCTAGCCATAAGAGTTGGTCATGCTACTGTATCAGATTGGGTGTGTGATAATGGACAGTCCACTGGTAAAATACCAAAGGGGGCAAGGTTGAAAAATCGAATCAAACCTCTTAGAGAAACATCTAAAAATGGATCTCCAGATATCTGACAGTTAAGGGCATGACCAGTATTGATGAAATAGAGTGGCTGGTTCTAGTCTACAGCGAGGGCAACTAGGGTCAGTATTAGGAAATAGCTTTCCATATATAGCCCTGTAAAGTTCTTTTTAAATTGCTGAGATCCAAATATCTGTTGTATATCTTCAACATCTCATATGGACCTGAAATCCCAGTATCCCCATTTTCCAGAAGACTTCTATTTATTTTGATTACACTAATATCTTTTTAAAGATTTGAAAATCTGCAACTATTTTTTATCTGTATGTTTTATGCCTTTTGTGCAGGGGTCACTAACTTTTTCAGTTAATAATCATTAGTCATGTGTCTCCTCATACTTTGTAACCTTGTGACCATGTGTGTGTCTGTCCCCTCAGATTGACCTCCAAACTGGAATCTCAGGTGAAGCAGCTGGAGCATGAGAACCAGTCCAGGGCCCGTTATGCTTCTCACACTAATGCACAACCTTCTGGGGCTGGGTAAGCGCCTGCATCTTAAACTGAAGAACACTATTATGCAGAGAATTAGAATATTTCTGACCTCTTCGGCATCCAGCTGTAACATCCAGCCAAGACCCAACCGAGAGACACAGATGAAAAAGTAAAAAGCAATACACAGCCTGCACCACTTGTCTCCAGCTGCACCAAAAGACCATGTGACCCAGTGGTAGCTTCTCTGACTTCAGATCAGAAGGTTGCATGTGCACATAATACTAGGGTGTTTTTCAAATTTCCCTGGAGTGGGACTATTAAAGGTTTATCTTATCGTATCTCATTTGATCTCATCTCATCTCTTTTACCTCTTGCTACATATCAGAGTTTCACAATATTAGGCTCATTTGTAATTCCCTCTGTCACCTCTCTTTTTGTCTTTGCTTGTTTGTTAGTTAGATAGCTATCACATAGGGTGGCATGATCCAAAAAAGAACCCATACAAATTTGGTGTGGATCTGGATCGTGGGGCAGATTCAGGGTTTTCATTCTTTTTCTTTAACATTGTGAGATGTGTGGTGTTTTTCAACATTTTCCTTGATTTATCCAAAAGTAATTCATGGATCTTCATTAATGAAATCCAGCATGCTTAGGGAACTGAACTTCATGAGTGTGTGTATCTTGGTGCGGATCCAGATAAATATCTGGGTCTAGGGAATTTAAATGTGGTTTCATAAGGTCTCTGTTAGGTCTGGCGGAGTTATGCACCCTCCTGAGTGCCATTCTAGTTGTTAATATTTCCTCTTGATGTGTCCACAGCCTTTTCCACCATCCTGACCTGCTGCTGCCACCCAGTAAAAGCAACATAGAACCAGACATCACCCGTAGAAAGTCACCGTGTCTTCTATCCGACAAGCAGAACAGCAGCAGAAAATCCCAGATCTCTCAAACTAACCAATCAATTATCTATAAGAATTCGCCATACATATTAAATGATCAATCATCTGGACCTGATAGCTCTTTGGACCCCCCCTCAGCTGATGGGAGCTGGAGGCAAGTTTTTATTATTGTGGATGTGTCTTCTGCCAATGTTGGTAAAGATCTTGAGTGATTTTTTGTGATTCTGTTCTGCAGGTGTGGATCTCCCCCAGAGTGTGAACAGTCTCTGTCTCAGACCAGACACCAGGAGCAGAGCCAGCGGGACACCTGTTGGATGCAGACATCCTGCGCCCTGACGCCCATGATGAGGGCCCTGATAGAGCTGGAGGAGACCAGAGCCACAGAGAGCCGCGCCCCCTGTAAGAGGCGCTGCCACACTCACAGCATTCAATTTAACACTTGTGTCTTGACCATGACTGACCACTTACCACTGTTAGATTGTGTGTCTCAGTTTGACTAATGTTACAGTGTACACTTAAACACTTAAAATAGCTGTTAAGAGCCAGTGATCCAATTGTAGTCAGAACACAGCTCTCGCACAAATGTATTTTTACATTACATTTCATTTAGCTGACGCTTTTATCCAAAGAAACTTACAATAAGTGCATTCAACCATGAGGGTACAAACTCAGAACAACAAGAATCGAGAAAGTACAATTTCTTCAAAAAAGCAAAACTACAAAGTGCTATAAGTAAGTGCCATTTAAGTGCTTCTACATTGTTAGTTTAAAAATTGTATTCAAGGTATAGTCGGAAGAGGTGTGTTTTTAGTTTGCGGCGGAAGATGTGTAAACTTTCTGTTGTCCAGATGTCCATGGGGAGCTCATTCCACCATTTAGGAGACAGGACAGCAAAGAGTCGTGATTTAAATGAGTGTTTAGCTCACAGTGAGGGAGCAACAAGCTGATTGGCCGAAACAGAGCGGAGTGAACGGGCTGGGGTGTAACGTTTGACCATGTTCTGGATGTAGATAAGATAAGATAAGAAGTCCTTTATTAGTAAATGGATTGCACATAACGGTTTATATTGCACCGAATTTTTTACAAATGAGTATAGTATAGTGAATATTGCACAGTTGAGAATATTAAAGTGACAGTCCATAGTGGTGGTGCATGTAGTTTTACTTGGAGCAGAGCTGGTTGTAAAGTCTTACTGCTGCAGGAAGGAAGACACAGTTGTATGTACCAAGGTTTTGAGATACCAAGGTGTTTAAGTCAAATAATACTATATATTTATATAAATATATATATATATATATATATATGTAAGAGTTGACTTGATGCCACCATGGGTATGATAGAAAATACTTTCTGTGTTTGGAAAATTTGGAAAATTTGGATAAATAATGGAGTGTGTGAATGAGAAGTATTTAAGTGCTGTTCTAATCCACAATCCACCAAATCAATAAGAATCAAATTTGTGTGGACTTGACGACGCATGGAGTGTAGACTTCACCAGACTCAACTCGTTAGATTACCCATAATTCATAGGGTAAAATCAGTCGTCATTATCATTATAACCAGTGCAACTAGTCAGAAAACTCTCAAACTTTCATACTTTCAGAATTTGCACAAGACTTTAATTATATTATTCAATTAATGTAATTTTTTTTATAATCATCAGAGTACCAAAACCAAAGCTTGGTTTTCATCCAGCTAAGGAAATAAAAAACGAACAGCCTACAATGTGGAACCCCAGCTGACTCTTTGTTGTGGACATGATATTAGGCCGCTGTCATAGTTATTTATTATATAAATAGCAAAACAGTTTAGAAATCTTCAGAAAATATTTTTTGAGATGGGTGACAGAATCAGGAGCTTGCATTTACATCTGAATCAATGGAAATGTGGTAGTCCTTATATCTTGTCTCATGACTTCACTGACTCGACATAATGGTGAACGTATTACTGTACATATGACTGAAGTCAACGACGGCTGAGTCAAAAGGCCTGAGGGTCAGCATATAGATTTAGTCTCACCAGCAGAAGAAGAAGGGAACAATGGCTGCACTCAGTTTTTTAGTCTGGGATCATAGCCCTTGTTTTGAATGGAAGTGAATCAGGACACTGTTCTATGAGCCCAGAGTGGTCAATCATTGCAAAGCTGGAGATGTTTCTTATTTTTAATGATCATGTTAAAAGGTTAAAAAGGTTAAAAGTCTTTCCTCACCCTAGTTTAGTGTTAAGGAAAGAGGTTGTTGCACCTTCAGATTGTTAAACCCTATGAGGCTTTACAAATAAAGCTTTAATTCACTTGTTTTTTAATTAGGTATGTCTGTGTCCTTTGTCTCTGCAGGGGTTGGTAGTCAGAGGGCCACTGTGGGTTTTGTTGAGCGGCGACACAAAGAGCAAATTCAGGAGCGAGAGGTGGTTAAACCTGGAGGAGCTGCGGTCGAAGCTGAGGGAGGAGGAGCAGCAAGAAGCCACAGTGGAACAGAAAGAGCAGTGGCTCTGCTGAGGGCTCAGAGGAGTCTGTCTCCAGAGGGCCACAGGTCCGCCTCACTGCCTCCTCCAGCACAGAGAAACATACCCACAACTACACCCCGTATGTACACCCAGTCCTTTCCCACGCACCTTACGTCTACGTCTTTACTTCTACTTCTCTGTGAATGTATTTGACAACAGCTTACGTGTTTAGGGAAAACTTGAAATTGATTGCTTGTGGAGGTTTGAATGTACCTTTTTTGATGAGACGTTAAGCCATTTTCTTTTTATCATGATATGTTTTGTGTGAATTTGCATCCACACCACAAACTGCGAATTCCTTCTTCTAAAGGCTTTAATAAACCTTGAGCCAGATAAATAGTATGTATACAAAACTGTATGTTCAGCACTAGAGACTGAGACTGAGATTGTAGACAGTGTTTGTATCTTAGCAACATGAATGGAGCATACTGAATAAATCAACAACTAAAGCAAGACTGTTTCTTTTTACATTTTACTGGATCTCACTGAACTCTCCAGGGAAAGTAGTTTCTAATTCTAATGTGTTGGTTTATTTAAGTTTAGTTGTGCTTTTCTCCTCCTTCCAGCAAAGAGAGAAACTTTGCTCCAGCCCCTGTCTGCCAAGTCCAGCCCTAAACGCTGCCCCTCTGAGAACTACTCCACAGCTTTTGCTCACATGATGCCAAGAGAGCAACACCTGCACAACAGGTAAGAGACGTGCAGGGTCTCACCAGTAGCCACGCCTGCATTCACTGAGGGAACAGCTGGATTGTACTTTTTGCACTTTGTGTCCTCAGATTCCGGCCTTTGAATAAGAATTTAAGTTTGAACAAATACTAATTTACAGATTAACAAACAGAATCTGACATCTTAATACCACCTTAAGAGGTGCTGGTAGAGGAATTTAGCATTGGTGGTGATTTTAAATAAATGTTAAATGGTCTGTATTTATATTGAGCTTTTCTAGTCTTAAGGACCAGCTCTTTACAGTACAGTTTTGCCTTCACACACACATCCATACTGTGCATCTAGGTGCAGCACTTTCTTTCTCTCACATCACTCACACACAGCCAGCTGTATGCTTCTAACGCTGTAAGGAAATGATAATTGCTGTCATTGATTCATGGTCTGTCGCAGGTTAAACCCTTTGACAAACAGATACATACAGAGAATGAATGCCATAGAACTGTTATCTAGTTTGACTGTCAGTTCCAGTTATAAAAATAAAAGAGCTTTCAAGTTTAACAGTATAAAACAGTGCAGCAGCAAAATACATCTTGGAATAAATAACAATTGAGTTTGCTAGCATTATTTATTGGTAACACTAGTGGCACTTCTTGAAACTGAAGTCGTACATACGGTGCACATCGCCATACACATACACCCTAATTTACTTGTGGGACTTTCCAATGTGAAGTATTGCCAAGCTGCTGACATTTTTGCTGGAGTCTTTTTTTTAAGCGGCAAAGAAGAAGTAATTTCCTGGAGATTTGCATAATTACCAACACCCAACCCAACATTTTCCTTAGTATCAGAGGCAGTTCCAATGGTATCGGAACATGCAAAGTGGGTCAAACAGAACTCAGTTTGAAGCCCAAGCCCGAGTGAGTCAGGGTTAGAGGCAGAGCTGCAGCTTCTTGAACAAGAGTTTTATCAAAAATCTATGTCCAACAAGCCCAAATAACAAAAGTGGAACCATTACACTTGTTAAATAATTATATTGTGTGTCATCTACAGGTTTAATGGCCAAGTTGAGCAGAGACGTCATTCATTCCACAGCAGCAGTCCCAGGAAGAGACTCCAGTTCACAGACAGAAAAGATGGTAATATATTCAAAATCTGATAGATGTGGGGGGAAAAATCTATAATATATCAATGTCTGTCTGACGCTACTAATTGTTTTTTAGTGAAGTAATAACATAATTAGTTGGTAATGAAATGTAACCTGAAAAGAATCATCTGCCATGTTGTGAGTACTGGTTTTTATTATTAAACCACATGTAAAGTGAAGGTACTAAGTGGCCTTGGAACTCGGAGCACAGTGAACCAGCCACTATAGTGATGATTCTACTTTACATTTGTTGTTGAGGTGACAGTGGGTGATGGTGTTGTTCTGAAGTGCATTACATTGAATGGTGTTTGTAATTCGGATGGGGGTATAGCTAACAGAAGTGGCCCCTGAGTCTGAATCTGAGTATAAATATCTGCTTGTGAGAAGGTATTAATCATCTCTTCTCTCTCTCAGACCTTTGCCAGCCCGATTCCTCCAGCAGCATGAACCCACCTAATGGAAACTCCCAGCTGGGCTGGGAGGAGCAGGGGGCCTGTGGTGTGTTTGACCTGCGGAACACCTACGAGGACTCAGCTCCACTCCTGGACAAACTCAGCTCACTGACCGAGGCCGAGAAACTGTTTGACGAGCTGACGCAGGAGAAGCTACAGGTGAGCGTCTTATCTGTGAGGGGCACAAAATTGCCTTCCACTTGTCAACCAGTACATCTATTTATGTATGTGTTTTTAACCAAGCAGAGGAAGTTAACTGAAAGGTCTGTGCAGTGGCACAGTGTAAAGAGAGTTGCATCTCTGACTCACAGGCTCCTAATCCTCACTTCATCTCTTATGTAACAGGGGTTTCATTGTTTTTATACCACTACTTCTATTTTTAGAAGGTTCATATCGACAACCTCCTCTCTCCACTTCACTCTGGTCGTACAGGGATGTTTGCGCACGCACGTACACACTCACACGTTTGTACTTCTATCTTAGTGAGGACACTCATCGGCATAATGCATTTTCTAGCCCCTTACCCTAACCCTAACATCCAAACTCAATGCCTAACCCTAACCTAAACCTTATTCTAACCCTGAAACCAAGTCTTAACCCCCAAACAGTCCAATAGAGGTTGGCGCAAAGTGGTCCTCACAAGGATAGCTGTACAAGAGTACACACACACACACACACACACACACACACACACAGAAACACTTACATTTTCCAGCCAACTAATACAATGAGTCCAGTGAAAGTGTTTCATGCGTGTGCCATCGTGTAATTATTTTTGGTAATAAGTGATTAACCTTTGTATGTATGTGTGTGTGTGTGTGTGTGTGTGTGTGTGTGTGTTTGTGTGCGTGTGTGTGTGTGTTGAGCAGATCGAGGCAGCTTTGAGCCGGATGCCTGGAGCAGGCGGTAGAGTGACTGTACAGACCAGGTTAGATGAGGTAATTCAGATATTGATTATTCTTTATATAACACCATGCTGTCTGGTTTTGAATTGGAACTCAACATTTTTTGTATATAAATGATTTAAGTCCTTTTTCAAGTTAAAAGGTCAAACTGACTGCTTTTCTTTGTTTTATATCAGTGTATTATTAAATTATGACAAGCATTAAGGAGCTGATCGGGTCAAAGGTCAACAAAAACATGCCAAAGAAAATGAGACAATGAATTTTTGCTTGACTCTCGTCCTCAGGTGGCCTTAGAGAATCGTCTGGAGAGAGTGAATCGTGAGCTGGGATCCCTCCGCATGACTCTGAAGAGGTTCCACATCCTCCGCTCTTCTGCCAACATATAGCAATGTCTGTCTTTCTACATCCAGATGCTACTACTTAGTATCTCGGTTTTATACACAGCACTGATTGTCCTTCGATCTCTTTCTGTGCCATAACCCCCCCCCCGTCTGTACAGTAACTCCACAGCACCTTTTTTATATGTATGGATTATTACTCTGGGATATTTTTTTATATGTTGGAAAGATATTTCAAAGTCTATTTTTAGAAATACACAGATTTGTAAAGTCATTTTACTTTTTTTAGTCACACAGAATGATATGATACATTTTAATTGCCATATTTAGGTGTCGATTTTTAAATCAGCTAAGCTTCAGTTTAAATGTGAGCAATTATAAACTTCCCTGCACAGACATCCTTCCACTTGGGAAATATCACTGCCATTTTTATTCTTGTGTTCATCAACATTTTAAATGTTTTTCCATGGCATAATAATGTATTTATTTCATGTTTTTATACTTAATAGATTTTATGTTTTTCGTTATTTGCTGTTTTTTATTTGTTTTTGACCAAATTATCAAACTTGAAGCGAATGTTTGTTTACTTGAATCTAATTGCCTTTATTCTTTGTTTCATTTCCATGACTGCTTGTCACTTTTTGGCTTCATTTTTAAAATTAGCTACAGGACTGGAGAACAGCTCACACACACACACACACACACACACACACACACATGTTTGTACAGCTGTCTTAGTGAGGACACTCATTGGCATAATGCATTCTCTAGCCCCTTACCCGAACCCTAAAGGGGGGGGGGGTCACAAAGTGAGGACCGGTCAAAATGTCCTTACTTTCCCAAAATGTCCTCATTCCGTAGGTTGTAGACTCAAACTGGTCCTCACAAAGATAGGTGTACAAGAGCACACACACAGACACCACATACACACACACACACACACACACACACACACACACACACACACACACACACACACACACACACACACACTGTCAAATCCTCTGGTTAGTTTGTTTCTCCTTGAGCGATGCTTGTGCATGGAGTTTCTTGCACTGCTTCCTTTTGCCATGCAGTTTTCCTACAATGACATGGACCTCACTGGAGCCAAGATATTGTCATTGCACAATAAATTGAGTTTTTGTAAAATAACTGGAAATGTTGCTCCTTCATTATTTCTTTTTATTGCAGGTAGGCATCTTATTCCTGTCTGATGGGGTCTAATAGTCCTAACATGTAACATGCATGTGTGGAAGGGGGCTGCAGTGTTTCGGCCCCTGATTTGAATCCTGTCTGGGTCTTTTTCTATGGAGTTTAAATTGTCTCTGGGTTCTTCAGCTTCATCCCACAGTCCAAAGTGTGTCACAGTCTTTTCTCATCGTCTCTCCCTTTTCTCTCTCGTCCCTTTCTCTTCTTTCGTCTGTCTCCTTTCTCTGTCTACTCTGTTTCTCTTCACTTTTGTGTTTTTCTCTTTCTTCTCTCTTCCTCTGCCTTCTTTCGTCCTTACTTTTGCCTCTCTCATTTTCTGTGGTCCTTCATTCCTTCCTTTTGTCAGTTCTGTTTCCCTGTCTTGCATTGCAACCCTTCCTAATCCTTTTACTCTCTCCTCTCTCCCACCTTTCGCTCTCTTTCTTCTTCCTTTCCCCTCTATGCTTTTTCTGTCATTTTGTCTCCTTCCTCTCCCATGTCTTTCCTCTCCTCCTCCTTTTGCCATAAAAATCTTCCACTCTCCACACCTCTCCTACTTCCGTCTCTCCTTCATCTCCCTGTCATGTCCTTTGCTCTCTTTCTGCTCTTGTTCTTCTTTCCTCTCTGTCTTCTGTCTCTTCATTTCCTTTCGGTCCATCTCTTTTCTTTTTGCCCACTCAAAGAGAAATATCTAATAATGGACGAATTACTGTAATTTTATCATTTCCAGTGCAAGTTTTCAGGGCTTACTCACTATCATATTTTACAAAAACAACTTTTCAGACACAGAGTTGTGTCTTTGTTGACATTTTCCTTGTGGTTGTTATGGCTTGAAGTGTCTCTGTGGTTGTGTTGTGTGTCTTTGTGGTTATTTAGTTTCTTCATGGTAATTTTGTGAGTCTCTCTGGTGGTCAGTTTGTCTTTGTGTTAGTTTTGTGTGTCTTTATGGTTGTGTTGTGTCTTTGTGGTCATTTTGTGTGTCTGTGGTTGTTTTGTGTGTCTCTGTGGTTGTGTTGTGTCTCTTTGTGTTAGTTTTGTGTGTCTCTTTGGTTGTTTTGTGTCTCTTTGGTTGTCTTTGTGTTGGTTTTGTGTGTCTTTCTGGTTGTTTTGTGTGTCTCTGCGTTAGTTTTGTGTGTCTTTATGGTTGTCCTGTGTCACCACTCTGGTTTAGGGACCTGTGCTTGGATGACACTCCCATGTCTCTGGGCAGGACTGTGGTGTGGTTACTAAGTAAAAGCTCTGAGTACTTGAGTACTTGAGTACTTCCTCCACCACTGATCTTAGTATATTCTGCCAGTGGGAACTTCAGCAGTTTGTCTTTTACCCCTGCAGGCGGCTGTTGGCCGCTGGGGGGCGCCTTTCTCCTTGTGTTGTGCAGCAGGAGCGCGGCGGTGTCGTAACCACCAACCTGCGGTCATCATCATCATCATCATCATCGTCCGCCGGGAACACGCTCAGGTTCACCGGGTGTTGTCCGGTGGAGGCGCTGACATCCGTCCGCATGCTGCGGGACTGACGGTCGGACACACACCGGGGGAATGGCCGCTGTGTTCGGAGGACAACAGGACTCAGGGTGCTCCGCCTCTGAATGTAAACAGCAGCATCAGCTCTGAGGAAACATCCACCCTCGTCCTCCTCCTCCACCGTGGAGCTCCGCGGATTTACCGGGACTGCAGACGCACTGAGCCGCAGGTGGGTCTCTGATGCCGGCTGTTGACACGGTGTTCCACCGCTGACTGACTCTCACTAATGCTCATTATTTACACCATTATTTCTGACTGTGTGTGAATGGACAGTAGTCTGGTGGCGTCTGTCATTTACCAGAACAAACCAGCTGACTGTGTCCAAATAGACATATACCATATATATATATATATATATATATATATATATATAACCATATATGTATATATCCTATATGTATAGGGCGATAAAACAATATATATACAATATATATTATCTTCCTCAATAGCAATATAACAATGGTTCAATATATATCGATATCACATAGTGTAAACACAGTGAGGAGGTTTAAGGCATCATGGATCCACCTCAGATTTATAAAATGTTTAGCTGTTTATCAAGTGTTTGTCATTCTCTGCTCATAAAGAAGAGTTTACACCCACACACTGATGAGGAGCAGAAATCAGTCTTTCAACTTAACAGAAATAATAATGTCACATTTATCAGGATCATTGTTAATATCAACTGATGTCAGGTTTTTGCCCAGCCCTATAAAATGGTTGTGTGTCTGTATGTATAAATGAAAGATAGAGAAATACACCTCAGAGCAGGTGCTGGGTCTACAAACTACTTCATTTATGTACATAACACACCCAGTATTTGTACAATGCGTAGTAATTCATGGTTGAATTAACCTTATTTTCTCTGTTGGACTCTACCTTGTAATGTACAGTGCCTGCAGGAGACTTTACATGGCCTCAGATTCACTTTGCTGGTTTGTCAAAACTGGATTAAACAATATTTTATCATGGGATATGTCCTACGTGCAAACAATATATAAGCAAAATGATTAAAGGTGGCCTGTGGAGATTCAACTTAAGTTATGTTCCCCAGTCTAACAAACATGTTAAGTTCATTTCCCTCTTAAAATGTGTTTTTGTCTTTTGCAACACTGCATTGTGTACATTTCAGTTAGCCAGCTATTGGGCCTTGGCGTTGCTTCGCTCTATGTATCAAACATGTATCAAACTTAATCAGCAAAATAGGGTGAAACCAGTGGCAGAGAAGTGTGTTATAGATAACGTGCATTTTCGAATTCATCTGTCAATAAACAAAAATGTTTCTCTGTTGAACATTGGCTCATAGTGCTCCGGGTTGTCAGTTACTCCACAGGCCACCTTTAAAGTCTTCAAATTAAATTATGGAGGAATGCAGGAGCCATGTTAGTTCATGTTACAAACTATTATTCCAACAAATTTGCAAGTAATCAATAAAAAAAATAATCACAAACTGACAGGAGAGTTGGAAATAAAATGTTGTTGATTGAGTGAATTAGCCGTGTCTCCGTTTGTGTACTTCCATACTCACACTTGTTATTTTAAATGCACAAGTGTGTTCACACCAACAAGTATGGCAATATGCAGTTCAGTATAAGTACCCAGATGGTTCACTCAAGTGTGAAACAACACTTCTCACCCCCAACAGTTGCCATAGCGGAAAACAAGGGACTGTCAATGTATTTTTGATATTGTGAAAATGGCGGTCAAGAACGGAGGACAGGTTATCTGTGCCAATTTTCATAAAGTGTGAAACAGGAGGCTCATACAGGAAAGTCAAACACTCTTAAGTCAAGTGAACAAAGCCGCAACATGTGACTGACAATCGTCGTCACATGTTGCGATTTTCATTTCTCGAGACACAGCTTTGTTTCAGCAATAAACCGGATCAACCTTACAAACCATTTGCTAGTTCCACGTCTGTCTGAATCCTTCATATGACACTAGTTCTCGAACAGCACAGAGTCTAATTTATTCTATTCAGACAAAGGATATCAGGACTAAGGACTCCATTAATGCTCCTCAGCTCTGGAACAGCTTCCCTTAAAGCCTAACAGCCAAAATGCTGTGTCCAAAATGATCCAGGAATTATCACATATTTTTGAATAGTATGTTTCCATGTTGTTCCCCCTTTAAGTCATCTTCTCTTTCTGTAAAGGACCATATGGATTCATGTTACTTGCTCACTCACATGCTGTATAAAACCCTGCCTTGTCACATAGTGCTAACAATGTCTATTCTTAGACAGCGAAGGTGAAAACACCATTGGAGCTGTTGTGTTTCACCAGCAGCTTCTGACTTATTTAGACGGAAGCAATGGAGCCAAAACTTTCTAGGAAGCACGCTTGAAACCTGGAAAGCATCTATCAGCCTGACTGTCACCTCAGTGCCTTAAATAATCAGTACTACCACATGCTTTCTGTGCAGTGGAGTGAAAGAAGTATATTAATCGTATGTATCCAAACTGCTCAGGCTGAGGGTGATTCACAAAATAAATCATCCATAAAATATGGGCAGGGGTAATAATTTATTTTATCATTTTTCAACAGAAAATTATGCTTTTTACTGAGAATATTGTTCCCTCCAGTGTCTACAGCCGCACCTGCAGCTCTGTGGGGCTGTACCGCAGTGCTTTGTCATCACACCAGATAAAAACAAACAGTGAATAGCTTCTGTAGAATGAGATGAATGGACTATATCTCTGTTAATAGTGTTTTTATTTTGATATAAATGCCAGTGTCAGTGCATTCGCAGCTATTGTGCCAACAGTTTCTAGACGTGTCAATTTCTTCACCATTTTTGCATTGAAATCACAAGTTGAGAGCCGACCTCATGGGGGCGCTATTTAAAAAGTTAAGGGAGTTTTTACAATTCATCCTGAGGAGAACATGAATGTGTGGAGCAAATTTCATGGCGATCCATCCAGCAGTGGCAGAACTATTTCACTCAAAACAAGAAATGTCAGTGTCCCGCTGAAGGAAGCATCAGGGCATTATCAGTGTCAGCAGGATTCACCCTCTGGGGAGCGTGACTTTCTGCACTAACTTTCATGCCAATCAATAGTTGTTGAGCTATTTGAGCATGGACACAAGTGGTAAACCTGGGAGGAACTTCTGTGTGTTTTGGTTTTGTTAATTCTAATTTTGTGCGTCTCTTTGGGCTCCACCAGCTGTGCTAGTGGTGTGGCTGTTTGCATAGCGATGTTGGTCTGTATCACAATTTGTTTCGGTATTTCATCCAAAAGTTGTTGAAATATTTCAGTGTGAACTTTGCTGGTTCCAGCTTTTCAGCTTAGAGTATGATCTTTTTTATATATTTGGTGCACCACTTTGGGCTCCACCAGCCGTGCTAGTGGCGTGTATATTACACTTTTTTCAGTATTTCATGCGGTCCTTGTTGAGATGTTTCACTCAAATCACAAATGTAAAACTTACAATGGTGGTTAGAGAAAAAGTCAGCATCATCAAAGTCGATCAATAATCTGGGAACCGGTTCAAATAGAATCCCTGGCAATCCGTGTTGTACTTGTGGAGACGCCTCAGACCGGTTGGTTCCTTATCGAAGGATTTAAGCAGCTTCTCTCTCACCACAACCGTCCGATCCATCGCATAGTGCACCAGACCTATTTCCTCCCATTTCAGGTTCATTGTGCATGATTTAAATGTGTGTGGTGGGGAGTGAAAGAAGATGGAGCCTGACAGGATTTGATTATCGGGCCAAAATGATTAGGTTTGCTTTAATGAATGCTGTTAGGAAGTAGCCACCGCAGAAAGAATGAGTCATAGTATTGATTGCCTCCCCCTCCTTCCTTGCTCCCTCTCTCTACACCCCTCTCTGTCTTGTCTATCCATCCATCCCTCCTTCTCCCTTCCCTCACCTCATCCCTTAAAATTCATATTTTGTTCACATGCCAGCACCCCCCCCAGTCATGATTGGAGGAGAGGTGGCGTGTAGCCTGGGCCCAGCGTTGCATACCAATAGCGACATGACTCGTTTGCTGCTACAGTCTGGATGAGAGAGGGATGTGGAGGAGGGGGATGGTGGTGGTGGGGGTGTGTGTGTGTGTGGGGGGGGGTGCTTGTCACGAGATGCCACGTCATCGCAGTGTGTGAAATCTATTTTTAGCAGCGTAAACAGAGGGATTCCAGCCCACTGATCATGGCTTCACAGCCAGGACTGTGTGGTGGGAGGCTGCAGGAGACGCTCTGCAGTGCGCGGCGCGGGATGTGAATGAACGATACGCACATTAAGGCCTGCCTGTCCGCCTCCGCTGTCACTCCCCTCCCCACCCACCGCCTCCGCCTGTCAGGGCGAAACACTGCGCCGCAAATAGACCATCGAGCTCTCGGCCTGTCTGTCGCTTTCTTCTGCTCCTGGCTCCGGTTCTCTTGCATGCACAAATGCACCATGTCTCTCATATTGATCAGTACATATACCAGTGGTGGAAAGTCTCCAGTGATTATAATATGGATGAACACTCATATATACAGAACAGGCAGAGCTGCACATGTGATGTAGATCTATAGATTCAATCTAGAGCCATTACTCCAAAAACATTCTGTTCTTTTTGTAATGCAAATTGAGCTTTTCAGGGGTTTTATGAATCCAAGTTTAGTTTTCCATTATTTATTTCACAGCTTCATTCTCATTTTTTTTATTTATATGAAACGGTTTAATTAAGAATTGAATACATTGAAAATATATGTACAGCAGTGACATATTTGTGACCCAGTCATTCACTCAAACACTTTTATCCAAAGAAACTTGCACATTTTTAGAAAATAAGCCAACTGTTTTTGTATTATAGTTTTAATTCTCCCCTAGTCTGAATAATTTTTACACCACCCCTGTAGTTAGACTCACAATGTCAGGGTTTACAGCAAGCAGTCAGATGATGCCCTCGCAAGAACTCTTTAAATATAGATCCATACCTACATGAAGTAGGTACGAGGGGGGGGGTCATGTGAGACCAAGGTTGTGGTTGGGAGGTGCGGGGACAGAATTTTAAGCTGTCACGTTTGGCCATGTTTACTGTGCTTCGTTTGTGCTCTTGCTCTTATTAACACTCCCCGGGCTTTGTTCAGATGCAGCGAGCCGTTGTTTCCTCATCAAATATTCAGATGCACACACATATTCAGGGCAACGGATGAAGCAGAGCAGCCTGCTCACTTGATACTTCGAGCGTCACTGTTAGTTAAAAGTCCTGTCTCTGCATTTGTTCTCTCAGAGACAACAGCATGGTGTTCCCAGAGCACTGATCATTTACTCAAGGCAACATTTGATCATTTTGCTGAACACACTGTGCTCCACAGGGTTTCCACTGTTTTCACATTTTCATCCCCGTTAAGTAATTTGATTTTAGAGGCTACGAGTGGTGTTTATCTTTTGTGCCAGTTCATCTAGTAGATGTTAAAGTTAGTCTTGTACGTCCCAAGAGCAAAAATGCAAAATATGCAAAACTGAAAAAAACTAAAAGAATACAAATACCTCCGGAATAAAAAGTGTCGATAAGAGTCGAAACTGGTGTCAATGTAATGTAAACAAAAACATGGGAACTCCATAGCGGAATTCATTTGAAGCTTAGCCATCTATAGATAACGTTTTCTGGATTACCAACCCTAGCTTTAAGATATTCCACTAGATAAAGAGAAAACTCCTGGGATCAATACAAGTCATTAAGATTCATCCTCTGGAAAACGTCTGTTCCCAGTTCATGACCATCCATGTGATGCTAGATGAAAAGTCACAAACATTATTTCAGTCAGGAGAAGCTGATGAGTGTAAGTAAATTAGAATGAAATTTAATTTATTGTAAATAAGAGGAATAGACTTTGGCACTTGGAACCCAGCAGAAAGTAGAACTCCATGGAAGCAGTCCTCAGAATTAGATGCTTCAGATATCAAGGAGACTAGACTCTGGTGGTCGGGTATCCAGAGGTGGTGCAGTGTTAGAGGTGGGTCTGTCATAGATCTGACCTGACTCCTGAATGACAACAAAGAGAGAGAGAGCATTTTAAAACTTTGACAGCTTACAGGTGATTGGCTCAAGGCGAGTGTGTCATGCTGTGATTGGATGCGAGGAGAGAACGGGCTGGAGGAGCCTAGAGACAGCCGGAACTGTGCATGTGACTAATGAGGCATGTGCAACGAGACATTCCTCCTGACTGAACTTTCACTTAACATCATTATGATTCATCCTCTGAGGAACATTAATATCTTTACGATATTTCATGGCAAACCAACCGATAGCTGCTGAGATATCAACCTGGAGTTCAGTGCTGTACAGACCAACACAACTGTGGGATGATTTTGTGGATGGTTGATGTGTTTCCCTACGGCACAAACTCTTGCTCAGTCAGACACTGTGAACGTGAGTGATCAGGAAATTGGTCTTTTGGCTTAATTGATGCTTAATCTCAGTGACAAATGAAAGTGGGTGAAAGGACTGGTTCCTGACAGCGTGATCCGTATCACTCGCACTACCAGCCATATTTTAGCCAGCTTCGGATGCCTGGAGCCAGGCCAAGCACTAATGGCATCGGGTCGAGGAGTGGAACTTCCTCTGCTTTATCTCTGGGCCCTTAACTCTCTCAGCTCAATTAACAACTGTGTCTTCCTCTGCTGTCTTCCTGTTTCCTTGTCCGCATCTTATTATTAACAGCAGCCCCGCTTCCTTCTGTCCTCCCCACACTTTCACCAGGTCACCATTTGTTTGGGTGTTAAAGTGACGGGGCTGGATATGTTTTTATTTTGTTTATGATTTATCTCATTTTGTTGTAAAGTTGTTTTATGAAGTTGCTTTAATTTCTCTGGATTTTTTAATCCATGACAGTCATTTGCTAAAGTGGCAGACAGCTATTACTCTTTCATTAGAGATCATTATTACCCAAATTACATTTTCCATATGGATATTTTTACAGCTATCTGTCAAAGCACAAAAAAGTTTTAAATATTAATCCATCATCACAGAAAATTCAGAAATGTTATGGTTATGCTGGTTATGGGGAATTTTGGTATTCGACAGCAGTCTCCCTTTTAAACACTATTTGGAGCAATCTGCGAAGAAGCTAAAGATGAAAATTGTTTCTGACATCAGAATTATGTACATTTGTATCATAAGGACCGGACCAAACAACCATTATGTGTGTACTTACCTCTGGCAACATACCTTGGACTGTCTACGATGGAAGACAGTTGTTATCGAGGTCACTGGTGTCACTTGGTTGGACACTTTGCTTATTAGCGCTCCTTGCTACCGGCTGTCGTTAGAGTCAGTAATGAGCCAAGTGTCATAAAGGGTGTTGATAACAACCCCACGAGGAAACGTCTTGGATAAGACGTCTTTCAACCAACTCCAACTTTTCAACTCCAGATCTTTTTTCATGATGTCTGTGATCGTCTCTGATGCT
Organism: Verasper variegatus; assembly: GCA_026259375.1. NCBI lineage: Eukaryota > Metazoa > Chordata > Actinopteri > Pleuronectiformes > Pleuronectidae > Verasper > Verasper variegatus. The sequence continues at coordinate 4,983,026 of CM048060.1, forward strand.
GTTTGTGCTTTTGTTTGCTTCTTTCTCTCTGCTGTTTTCTGCAAAGTGCAAAGTGATTTGATCTCAATGGGATATCTTGATAAATAAAATGTTATAGTGTATTGTATAGGTTAATTGGAGACACCATATCCATAGGTGTGAATGTGAGTGTGAATGGTGGTTTTCTCTGTGTGTTGGCCCTGCGATACGTTGGTGACCGGTGCAGGACGTAACCTCCCTCTCTCCCAAAGGATAAGCAGTATAGACAATGGATGGATGCAGGGATTAATGGATGGTTGAATAGTAGTGTAGCCTCCTCCTCACTACAAGCAGCAAAACTTTCCAAACAAATATTCAAATAGAACAAATAGGAAATTAAAACTAAATTATATTTATAAGGACGATATATAGTTACTTTTATGCACATACATGTGTACAATACATTACAATACAATATGAGTGTAATACAAGTCAGAGATATGTAATGTTGCATTTACAGCAGCAACAAATCTGGGAACCCTCTTGATGCTTTAAAGTGTTTAATTGTAGAATTGCATTGTTGCTGTGAGTGACCTTTACATCAGTAGAGGCTCTGGTAGAAAAGTTCGAAGTGTGTTTGTAAGTGAAGCAAACACCATGATGGATGTGTAGAGTAACCTCAGGCCCAGATGAACAGTGTGAGCAGTGATTAGCCGAGCTGCCCTCCCTCCGCAGACAGTGATGCATCGCCGTCATTTACCAGAATGCAGGAAAGCAGAGCAATTTGAGATGCATCACAGCTAACCCCTGCTAGCAGCCCCCACCACCAGCATCATCACGCTGCTTGCTGCACCCCCCCCCCCCCCCCACGCCTCACCCACTCACCCACCCCTCCCCTCCACCCCCACCCTGAGCTAAAAATAGCCCGTCCTCTCTCATCACCAAGCCATCACGTTGGGGCCGCGTTCACTCTCATTTCCCGCCCACGCTTCTCTTTTTTTGTGTTGTGATGTTTTGACAGTGTCATATGATCATATTAGCAGTGGATGAACAGGTTTGGCATCCATCAAGGGAAGAGGACTCCCTGCTACTTTCACAGATAATAAGCAGAAAGCAAGGGGGGGGGGGGGGGGGGGTGTTCTTATAATATTTTGTTCCCTGTTGTATTCTATTCTCTAGAAGTCCTGCTTTATCTCTTGTTTTACTCAGACTAGATTGAGGAAGGAAATTTGTTTCGCAACATGACTTCTGTACCGTGTGGGACATTTCAGACAGCACGTACTTTCACAGTGTTTGCTCCTATGCTCTGAATTCATGTCGCTATGCATGCCCGGTAAAGAAAAACATTAGCAGCTGCTCATTGAATCTCCTCACGGCCGTCTTTCATTCACAGAAGGAACCATCGCTGGAGATGGACTGCAGGTCGGAGACAACAACACACATCTGTGGCTTCGGAAAAACAAATGAAAACCATTTTCTGTCAGCTGACCAGTCGTGGAAGAAGTATTCAAATCCCACGTAAGTAAAAGTACAAAGCAAAAATACTCAATTTCCAGTAAAAGTCATTCAAATTCATACATAAGTCTTATCAACAAAATAAACTTAAAGTATCACAAGTAAAAGTTATCCTGCAGTGAATTTGACTGATATATAATAATCGCAGGACACTATGCACTAAAGATGAGGATAAATACAGTCAAAAAACAAGAACAAGTGAATTTGAGGTAAACAAGTAAATAACCCCTGTAGACTTTCTCTTCTATCTACTTTTCAGACTAAAAACAAACAAAGACGCAAAAAGCTTAAAAACAGTGGTGTCTAACATTTTTGGTTAAAAACCCCCAAAGATCATTTCCCTTCTTTATTGGTTTCAGGGGCCAATGTATAAATACACACACAGGTAGAGAATAGACAGAGGAAAAGGGATTTCTAGCAACATATACCATCATTTTATCACATGGTTTCATTTAAATAACTTAGAAACCTCCTCAATTGGTCAAATGAGTTAATATTGAATAAAGACAAAACCAGCTCAGCAGCTATAGCAGTTTCCACTCTGCTACAGCAGTATTAATGATCTAATAATGTATCAGTCACAGGGGGCAATTTACATACGCTTTGCTCATAATACTGGCATTTTTATTCAAGTTGGAATTTAAATGCATGACTTGTTATAGGGTATTTTTTAATTGTTGTATTGGTACAAAATAAATGAAAAGCATTGGTGGGCATTCTCTGTGCATGTGCTCTATACACAAAGTCACCCAATGCAAATTTTTTCATATTGTAAATAATGTTATTTTTTGATCTATACAAGCTTTAGGCGGTGTCTGTGGTTCTATAGGATGCAGAGACACCTCATAAAATTCATTAATGAACTATGCATGACGTCATTTTCTGACTTCTCTCAGACGTCTTCGTGACGTCACTTAACACATGACATCATATGATGGAGAATGATTTTCTGATTTACTTTTGACTAATTGACACACAGACACACACAACACACACACCACACACACACACACACCACACACACACAAACCACACACACACAAACCACACACACTGAAGCAAATGACCATCAGCACCACTACAAGAAACCACATTCAGCGGCTGAAAAAGAACCTCCTTGTGGCACCTTTAAATAAAGTACTTGAAAAGCCAACATGTTATTTTCCACCACTGCAGCTGAGAGTATTTTGAGCCATGTCACATCACTATCTGGTCTAACAGTGAAATGGAAACTGGGCTGAAGTGAAATATGAATACAATAATCCACTGGGTATTGAAACATCCACACAGCTGCCAGTGTGACGTCCTGACAAATACCATCAGTAACATCACGGGGGAGCGACGTACAGGAACCTGCAGCCCAGGCCCATGTTTGATATGTGCAAGATGAGTAACAGGAGTGTCTGGTGAGGAAAGATGTGTCTGACAAGATCGCAAATTAACAGCCATAATAGCAGCAGATGTTCACGTGTTGTGGGACTGTGGTGTTTCGAGAACAGGGGCTGATTCTGTTAGTGTGGGCTCTGCTGATGCTCAGATAAAGTGTGTGTGTGTGTGTGTGTGTGTGTGTGTGTGTGTGTGTGTGTGTGTGTGTGTGTGTGTGTGTGTGTGTGTGTGTGTGTGTGTGTGTGTGTGTGTGTGTGTGTGTGTGTGTGTGTGTGTGTGTGTGTGTGTGTGTGTGTGTGTGTGCTGGGCGGAGTACCCATCAACAAGACATTTCATTCGTACATCCCTGTAGCTCGCAGATAAAACCAGAGGCTGAGAGTGAGGAGAGCGATGAACCGTGGGGCTGCTGCTGCCGCACAAATCTTGGGAGCTCATTCTCATTCTGAGCCTCACTCCATGCTCATTGGTACAGCAGTAAATTTAAATGGGGGTGCACGTTTGCCTTTTGTGCCGCGCCTTATAGTAACCGTCTTGAGGTTCACCAGAGCGATCGCTCAGTTCTCGTGCTGTTTGGAAATGTCCTTAAAGACGAACCAGCAGCTTCAACACCTCATATAGAATATGTCTGGCTGCCGCTGGGATATTTTAAACCACAAACCCACTGAGACGTGTCGGCTGGATGTAATTAAAGAAACGTTTAAAAGGCCAAGACATGTTTGTCCTATGTGTTCAGGTCTCACTCAAAGGAAAGGCTCCAGTTTGTACCTGTCGCGTATTACCGTTACATTTGATTTGTACATTTCTGAGAAATAAACATCCAGTGATCTTTTGAACAAACAAGACACTTGTTAAAGATGCTCTGAGGATATTTCCAGAATCCTTAAAGGAATCATTTAACATTTCCCTCAGGGAAGTAGATTGATGTCATGTCTCATATCCCATATCTGCCTATTCCTTATGTGCCAGGACACACAGTGCTTAGTTTGGCATTAAGATTTGAAACAAATGCAACCATGCCCAGGAAATTAAGTGTATATACAATTACTCAAAGGAAATATAATGACTAGATAATGTCTTTTTTTGTTGATGATATATTGAGGGTATGTTGCAAATCTACATGTTAGGCAAGTTTCAAAAGTAATGATTTCACAGATTTTAATATAACATTCACTGCATTTAATAATAATTTGTATTTGTTTTCTGCTAAAATATGAGATCCTGCAGCACAACATCCACTTGCAGTGACTGCAACACTGTAACTCTAAGGAGGTTATGTTTTCTTCTGATTAGACCAAAACTACCAGTTTGGTATATGACAAGAAAGTTTACTTTGGTGCAGATCCAGATCAGGGTGTGGATCCAGAAATCACCTTCTTTAATGTTGCATTATTTTATCTTTTTTGACATTTTTACTGATTTCTCAGAGAATAATTCAAGGATGAAACAAATCAGGCATATTAAGAGGAGTGGTATTTAATGTGCAGTTTGGTGCAGCTTGATTCAATTTAAGGAGACTATTGGGCCTTGACCTACATATGAGCTCTTATGGTTCTGTTTAGACTTAATTGGTTGAGAGAGCGTGGTCTGGTTTAGCACAGTTAAAAAGTTCACGGTGACATCAGTAAGAAGATGTTTATTTACATTTAACTAAAACCTTGATCATTCCCTGACCTGACCTGAACGGCTTCTGTTGCCTAAACCACAGAGGGGACAAAGTCCAATCACCTCACCCACCTCCTGATGACTTTATTAATCTGGTGTTTCATTAGATAAAATAACATCGGCTCTTATCATGGTAATCCAGCCTGTCATTACATTTTCCATCACATCGTATTTGGCAAGAACTATTTAATAATACATAAACATCATTTCTAGTTTGCCACTCACAAATTACAGCTAAATTTGTGAATCATACAGTTCACTTTGATGCTGTTGCTTCGTTATTTCTTTTAATAAGGTACAGAGGAGAGACAAACTGAGCTCATGTTGTAGTTGCAGATTTCACGTTGCACTCTTTGTAAGATTGTTTTTTATAAAGCACTTATTTTATATATTGTTATATTGTTTTATTGTCATATAAATAACTCCTGTTGTTCTACAAATCGAGTAAGGAGATCATGAATCACGACAAACTGGCCTAAAGTTATAAATGGATTGAAAATATTTGACTGTACAGTAACAGACAGAATATTATTTATTATCCTTTATTTTTGCAGAACTAATGATAATTACTGTATTGATAAACATTCAGTTTTAGCCATTTAAGTCTACAAACTGCTGCAGTATTGATGAGTAAATGTAGGTCCACTGAGGTGAGCGGCACCCTGACTACACTCTGGAATAACTTTGTCAAGTTTACATTTTTCCTCATTCACTGATTTGTTGGTCAAAAGGAAAAACCTCAAGTGTATACATCTGAGCAGGAGATCTTCCTGTGGGGAGCTCAGAGTAAAGAAATACATGCATGTGATGGGCCCGTCTGTTCAAAACACATTTTAATTGAGGTATGAATGGTTTGTGACACCAAATGGTTTGTACTTGTTGAATGTGCAGAAGGTAAATCTTGATTTTGAGCCTTTTTTTCTCTGGTTCCAGCTTCAGGATGGTAAAACAAACGTCTTTGACTGCTTGATGGTATTTAGGTGTAGACCAAATAGATATCAGTGTTAATCAACATTGAAAATAGTTCCTGGTCACATTTCAGTCTCAGTTTTATAACCATTTGAAAAAAATGAGAACTGTATTTAAAATGTTGATCACAGCTTCCTCAAGATGTTTGATGCAAATGAGACAATGCTTCAGCAATAAGTTGATTCCCTGATTAACAGAAAATCTGATTCTGGATCAGTGTTGTTAAGAGAAAGAAGTACACAGAAACGAAAAGGCAATCAATCTGATGGGCTGCACCCTGAGCACGCTGAATCACAACAAACCCCACCAATCAGGCTTCAGCCTCATGCATCTCCATGGTAACAGAGCTTCCTCGGTCCCAGGGAGGTGGAGACAGCGAGGGGGGGAGGCAAGGGAAAACGAGAAGAGAGGTGGATGGGGGAGATGAGGGGAAGAGAAGGAGGAGGAGAGAGAGAGAGAGAGAATCGATACCTTCTCTTATTTCACTGTGAGAGGCTTCTTTCCCAATTTGAGGTGGGGAGTGGGGGGGGGGGGGGGTCGAGCCAGTGTGGTTGGGCTGACCGCAGACGGCAGACGGCAGAGGAAGGAGTGGAGAGCGGGGACGGGGGTGGAAGGATGCCTTGGCCGGGAGTCTCTGTGGGACCTGGATCTGCCACGGCCCTTAAGCCTCCGTTCAGTGGATGGGCTGGGGAGCTGTGTTTAGCTGGCTCCTGCCTCCGCGAGGTAATTATCTGATTTCTTCCACTCGAAGTGAGTCACTGCATTGAAACATTCCGAACTGTGTCCTCCTCCAATATCCACACTCTCTGATGCGCTGTCATGAAAACACAAGTAAATTAGCTGATGGCAACATGGACGCCTGCCTCTTGGACTGTGGAACACATTGGAGCAGGCTGATGTGGTGGCAGAGAGAGAGGAAGACACAGAGGATCTGCAGGTGGCTTCTGTCTGAGGTGTGTAATTTGTTCTGCATGGACGGTATGAATGTGACGAGCTCCGTGTGGCATCTATTTGTCAGGGGCAGCGTGAGTGCTTTGTTGCTGCAGCGATGCTCCCACCTTGTGTGCAACACATGTTTAATGGTCATGTTGGGAGGTTGTGACGTGCCGCGGGTTCAGTGTGTTTCTGAGGAGTTTGTGCTGAAGGAAGGAAGCTGTGAAAATCAATCATTGTACGAGGTGATGCTTGGCACAGAAAAGAGATAAAATACTATTTAAATCTGAAGCTCTTTTGCTATTTTATTACTTTAAGTTGTTATTTTGTGCAGCAGATGCTCACTGTGGCATATTTAAAGCTACATTGCCGTGTCGCTCTTCCAGCTAATTTGAATGGGAATCGCAGTACGCAACAAGAACGCACACCACAGTGCTTGTCTCTTGGGGGGTTTCTTGAAATCTGCAGGAACTGTACTCGCTGCCTGTGTGCGCGGCAGACTCCATCTAATTCAAATTCATTGTCGTTTATTCATGGAATAACACTGTGGTGTGTTTTAAATCTGTTTGTGTTGTTATTATCAGAAGCAGAGACCAATCTCATCAGGGGATCTCGTTAGCGCAGCACGACTCATGTAGCTCTTCTCACTGCTGAGGAGTCAGAGCAGATTTATCCCGGTTATCAGACAGTGATGTGTCTGTATCAGATTACACTGTGACATACACTGTACATATGGTTGGGTTGCCTCCTCCTCGTGATTATGATAATTCACTGGCATTCTGCCAATATGTTGTCAGGAATTTAAAGTAGCTTGGTTGTCATGAATTAAACATGACTGTCACACATTAAACGAGGATTGATAAAGCCCCACATGTAGACAGCTCACAGAGTGACGTCATTGTGAGGTGTGCACACACGCAAAGACAACACAGCGAGCCAAAATGACTGAGAGCTAATGAGGAGATCAACAAGAGGAGCTGTTTCTGAGCCTTAAATCCACACGTCACCCGACATCAGGTGGAAATAATGTTTAACATCTTCAAAATAAAAATCATTCATTTCAGAGTGCACAATGCTATAGTGATTTGGTCAAAGCCATTTTTAAAAGCAAAGATTAATTTTTTTTGCGAACGTTAACTTTTGGTGACATACATTTTTGTAAGGCAAAATCATTTTTTCATGCCAACAAATTTTTTTTAGGCTAGTGTTAGTTAATCTCATGCTTACATTACTTTCATAATGCTTATCTTAATTTAAATTTTTAACAGTACTGCTTTTTTAACGCGTATGATCTTCTTTATGCAAAAATCATTTTTACTATTAATATGTTATTCCTAATGCTAATATTGCTTTCTAATGTTATTTTAAATTGCTAATATTAGGCTACTGTTTTTTTGTAGGCCGACAATAATTGGCTTTACGTGTCTTTTTTAATGCTAACATTACTTTCTAATACTAATGTTATTATTACTTTTAGTCTTTATGCTAAACTTTATTACGTTATTTTTTAATCCGAACGTTGCTTTCTTCAAAGCAAATGTTATTTTTGAATGCTAACATGACGGATTAACTAATAACATATATTTTTGTTTTTCATTCCAACATCAGCATCCAGATGGTTTTGAACAAAATATTTGTGATACACTACACCAGGCTACTTCTTTCTACTTAGTAGCAAACAGCAGACAGATAGCTAGAGAGTCACCGGTGAACATAATGGAGCATTTACATATAGATATTTCCCTATTTTGTTGAGGCCAAAAACTATTTTAAAAATAGACACCATAGCGGTAGGCTCGTCAGGTGGACAGAAAAAAATACTAAAGAATAGTGTTGCTCCCGATGTGCTGGATGTGTAAATGAACAGTTTACAACTAAAAGTGTTTTAGTGTTTGATTTGTCATGTGCAAGTTAACACAGGGTCAACAGCACAGTGAAAGGTGTTGGACGAGAATAAACAGGTCAGCAGTGCAATAGTTGAATTAAAATAAAGAGCTTAATATAAAAAAAGTCAAATACAATAATTAAACTATATACATTCAAAGGTGCAGTGTGACATTCTTTGCAAATGTGTAAACAACTTGAACTTTATGGAGTGTGTGTAAGTGAACTGACTCGGGGCTCTTGTCGGTGCAGCCATCTCACAGCACAACCGGAGGTTCCACAATCGTATATAACTTGACATTCAGGCTGGAACATTCGCAGCTTGTCTCCATGGTTTGAGTTTAATTTGAATGGCTGGCCCCAGTGTTGTCGGGGGGGTTGAGCAGGAAGTCGGCCCTGGGGAACAAGCTGCTGGCAGGCGGTGCTGAGTTTAATGGACCAGCGCTGCCTCGCTCGAAGTCGATTGCCTCTGTGGCAAATTTGGTGCAATTCAGCGGTAAGCTTCCTCATTCTGCCATCTCACAGCACTCTGAGAGAGGGCAGCTGGCAGCCAGTCACTCTGTTAGTGGTGAAGATAAGATGTTTACTCTCTCTTTGGGATGATGCAAACACTGACTGCTAGTTTTAGTCGTGAGTGCAATTAGGATTGTTTAAAATGTTCCTGTGGCGGCATGAAGACAATCTTCTGTTGGATTTTTTTGGTAATTGTTCAAATGGTTCACACCATCACTTCCATTTGAGACACTTAGCAGCACTGGCAGATTTCCATAGAAGCTAATCTGCCTTCATCATTGGTTGCATGTTTAATTCATAATGCTGCAATATGAGGGGCAAACTTCATCGGTTTATCTGTTTAGGGTGGATAGAGGTACACAGGGAAGGCAGAATGGGAATTATGTACCTGCTGTGGTTCGGTATTGCAAGGGATCTTTGTTTAGGTTTGAACTCAGCAGTGGACACTCCCAAAGTAATTGGAGGGAACGGAGCCATATCTAAGGCCCAGAGAGAGAGAAACAATATTGAAGGATGCTGTGAAGCTGAAAATCATTACATCACATCTTGATAAAGTACTCCCTGTTATTCTGAATTTCTTTTTTTTATTATATATATATATATATGAAGTCTGTGGTTGTGTGCCAGGAGTTTAATGTTCTAGTCACAGGACAAAGTGTTCAGCCAAATTGTAAGTACTGAAATAAAACCTGTGGTGTTACTGTATGTTTCCACTGGACCTACGTTACAAAAATACACACGCATGATCCATCGTTAATGTAAAAGTATTTATTGCTTTAATCTATTTTCATTCATTTAAATGCTAATATATTAATAATGTGCACCCCCAACCCAAAAGACATATTTAAGAAAGGTATTTCAATTTTAGTATCTTTGCCTTTATTAGAAGTGCTGTGCAAGAAAAATACCCACAATGCCCACGTGGCTGAAAACGTGCTTCTCTATAAATCCTAATATCTCATTTCTGCCTGAAAAAGAACTACCAGCTCATTAGTCGACCTGTGTCCCCTCATTTGAATGGGTATCATATTTGTTGCAGCCAGTAAAAAGAAAAATATTGGCATTTCTGCTTAAAAATGATTGATCCATCATTGCCCATTGAGTTTCTGTCAATCGACTAATCAATTAATTGACTAATCATTGCATTCTCACTGCACACCAGTTGTCCTCTTCAGTTCTTCTCAGTGAATGCAGGCTGTTGTTTCTGATGTGCTGACTCATTGCCCACTTTGCTGATGCAGGCAAATAGAAAAGCTCTGTCTTCATGCTCTCCGTCTGTCTATGTGTCACTTTTCATCCGTCTCTGTTGAACTGTTGGTTTTATTCCTGCATTTCTATTTATGGCAGTTATTTTGCAGGTAAGGGACTTGTCACAGGATTCAATGACTCCACTGAATTGATCTCTCTGTTGTGATGGTAACAGACCACTACCCCCTCTGGTTATCTGAGTTACCATAGCCTTTGGATGTAAGCCAGGAAGCAAGGAGGGAAATAGAGTGACATGTGCATGGATACCCATTTTTTATTTTCACCAATAAAAATTTAAAATATCCAAAATGTACAATCATGAAGAAAGGTTGTAACACCCTAGTCCAGGACCTGGATTTGTGCGTGACGTGAGTCCAGATTATCCTGACTGGACTTTTGCACTGATGACTCGGACTCAGGAAATCAGAACTCGACTCAGACTTGACTCTACTTTGGTGTCTCAGACGGGGGACTCGAGACTCAACTCGGACTGAAAGTTTATTAACTTACGTATTTAAGGAAGATAATAAAAACTACACAACTTCAGCCGCCAGTCCTAAACAAAACCTTTCATAATAGACAAATTCAAATTAGTCTTATAGCAAAATGCAATTCTCCATTCTTTGCTTTTTAGATTGTTTTCCTTTGGTTAAGTACTAGAATTGGTGTTCAGGTCTTGTGAATCCCCCAAAAATTGTAAATACCCAGTCAAACAGTTTGTACATTGTGTATGCTGCATACGTTGTGTTTACACCAAATAGAAATACCAAAATAATCGACCCCTACATGTTTAACTTGTGCAAATATAGTCACTAACAGTAGCGGTAGACATACCGATATTGTAGTGTAGATTGATATAAATGTAATAAACTGTAGTTAAATATTTTTTTAAATGTTAGAAGCGAATGAGGCTTTGTTGTGTTTGTTTGCAGTCTGTCTTCACTGTCACACTCTGCATCATGACCTCCGAGGTTCATCTGCTAGACAGCTTGACCAAACATGCATAACCTAATCATGCACAGATGGACAGACTGTGGGACACACGTGCACGCGCACACGTCCACGCACACACACGCACCTTCTGACATCTCTGCTCCTCCTCGTCCCTGCCTCGTGTTAAAACAACATCAGATTTACTGTCCGTCTTAATCTGTGTAAGATTAAGTAGCGGTTGTCATGTGACCCTCCCAGACTCATCCCTGTGTGCTTGATGCTGTGTTTGTGATGCTTGTTTCAGAAGGAGGCCAACAGCACAACGGCCTTGCTAACATCAGGCTTGCTCACTACTATTTGGAGAGATAGGTGCTGCTGATGTAAGAAAATACGTCTGTGTTGTTTTTTTACGGGAGCGGGCACATCATCCCATTTAAAACTGTTTTTTTATGGAGAGCAGAGAAAGCAAATGTATATAAATAAGATGTTTTTGCTTGAAACTTAAACTATAGGTAAACACCTCAAGATAAGAGTCTACAACAGAACTCGATATTGGATTCCATTCGAATATAAAAGAACTTGTTTTGACTATTTTAAAAAAAGAGAGTTTAAAGAAGCTATTATCAATATATTAAAAATAAGAATGCATCAAACAACAATTTGAAATCAATATGAGGATGTACATGGCATCACTCACAGTGATGAAATGTACAGAGACCTAAATATTCAGCTCCTTTCGGTTTCTTCAGAGCTTTAAAGTGAATTTCCCATCAATGTTTACCTGAACCACAGCTTTACTCTTGAAGTTCACGCTCACTGCTCTCATTGAGTCGTTGTTGGTGCAGCAGACATCAACTCTCAAATTTAGCATTTAATGGAGACCCATATCAGAGCCAAAAGAGAGGGAGTATTGGACTTAAATTCTTCAGGTGGACACAAATATGGCTCCAAATGGTAATGTGTTGCTCTGTAACTGCCGGATGTGTTGAAAAGTTAAGGGTTGAAATATTACGTTTGTTCTGCACCCAAGGGGCCAAATAAAATATCATATATGTTGTCTTACAGTTAAAGCCATAAAGCTGACGTCAAATAAAGTAGTGGAGGTATTTCCAGTTAATGTGGAAGTACCTCAATACTATACGTGAGCAAGAGTACTGAATATAAGTACTTTCTACTAAAGCAGTGCTGGATATAAGGCTGCGTCTTCGGTGTGTATAGACTGGGTTGGGATTTAGGTTGCTGGGGGATTTCAGGGATGTTGCGAGGTCAGTGGATTACCTTGTAACAGATCTGCAGGAGGGCTGGCTTGGAGGACACACACATGATGTGTTGGCTTGTGTATGGAGGTGGGGTGGGGGTTTAATCCTTGAGACAAACGTGGTAACGCCTTCTTTGGTTTCGCGAGTGACTGCAGAAGCTCAAATCTTTCTTTTTCTCCTCCCTCAGGTTTGAATAACGATGACTCCCAGCCTCGCTGTTTGAACATGCTGCTCGGGTAGTGAAAGCGACTGCGAGGAGTGTCTACCCAATTAAACTCCCCTCACACACACGCACACAAGCACAACCATGCTGATCAAGGAGTATCGTATCCCCATGCCGATGAGTGTGGAGGAGTACCGCATCGCTCAGCTCTACATGATCCAGGTGAGTGTGATCCAGCTTCATTATCAAACATCTCATATTGTATTTCTGTTCTTCTTCACTTGGACATGTCAGTGGTACAGTTTGCACCAGACTCTACTACAGCCTGGCAACAGTCACTACAACAGACACTAACTCAATCGCTAACAAAACCTTTTTAAGTGCTTCAATACAACTCAGCTATAAATAACTGTTTTTTAAATTTTTTATGGTGGAAGAACTTGTAGGAGACAACCTACACAGTGTGAAGAGTTTCTGTCCAACTTTGTATAACAATAATTGTTTAACAAAGCAGGCCTCACTTATGAGTGTTCACTGGAGGAATAATGTTTTACACGACAGTGTGTTATAAATGTTTATACACCGCTCATTAATCCTGAGAAAGAGAAATATTGCCAAACTGCCTCATTTATTCCCCCACATAGATTAAAACCATTCACTGACGACAAGGAAGTTGTGTCTGAAAATCAAAATGTCTTTGTCACCAATATGAGAGAGCAGATCACTGATATAATTTTGACAACATAGCCTGAAAAACTTGCACCTCGTATATATATGTTGTATTTACTGTGACCCAGAACTTGACAACAACATTAGAAACAGCAGAATGATATTGCTGTGTATCTGTCTTGTGTGTGTCATAAATGTATTTTTCATTTTTTGTTGTTGTTGCAGACTTTTCTTAATGTCTATCTGTTTACTGGGGAATGTGGGAGATGTATTTTTTTCTGTACAGCAACAATAATCGGTTGTTCTGTTGCTGTGTCTTTGAGGAAGAGATTAGTACATCACAAACCCCATATTTTTGAATATGTTTATAGTGTCTTAGATTTAAGGGTCTGATGAAAGAAGTCAGTGTGAGTCTGGTTAATGGTAAAGTGCATGGATGCTGGAGACTGTTTTTCTGTGTCATTGGATGATGTGGGTCATGTGCTGATGTGAGTCTGTAGTTCAGGCTTGTGTGTGAGGGTTGAGGAGGTCAGGAGTTTAAGGTGTCATCGTGCACCTGAACAGGCGCAGTGGAGAACATGGATGAAGGGTCACAGCGGCAGTATTGTTCTGCAGACCAGATGTTGCAAAATCACACACACACACACACATACACACACACTAAGAGTTACATAGAAAGATGAGTGGATATATATATATATATATTCGGGCTGCACCTTGACGGTTGCCACCCACCGATAAACCAAACAAAGAAGAAGAAAAGGTACTCTCATAGTTATGGTTTATTATGTTGTATATATGCAAATAAACATACATTATGCAGTGCTGTGGAAGAGTTTGAAGGATTTTAGTTAATTAAATCTCTTTCAAACACACACACACACACACACACACACACACACACACACACACACACACACATAATGTGTCTGCTGCTGGACCCCTCCTCCTGCTCAGCGTCACAACTGAGAGCTAGGTTGCCAAGGAAACCGGTGACATCAGCTGCAGCATGGCAGGAGCTGCCATCATTTGTTTGTGATATGGAACGAGAGAGAGAGCGATTGAAAGAAAAGGAGCGTCGGAGAGTGAGAGAGAGAGTGAGAGGAGAAAGACTTGATGGTGCAGTCGGCATTACCATGACAACATTTTGTCATGGTTACAGTTTAGGCTATGCATCACTCGTGCACTGTACACGAGATGGACACAGTTACATGAAGACCTTACAGCGTGTTACATATCAGGGTTTGAACTCCTTTCTCTGTTAATTGCCCTCCTATGAGATTATTGAATGGTAAAAGGTGAGAATGTTATCATGGTGACAAATCTAGCTTGGAAAGCAATATTCAAATGCAACACAGCCTGATGATGATATATGTCATTACATCAATGAGTCTATTCAAACAAGAACTGTGTGTCTATCCAAAGAGTGACATACAGTATTTTCTAAAAAAACATGTTCCCACATCACCCTCCTGCTGCAGATCAGGTCATCAGAGCACCAATTGTGGATTAATCCGCTGCTGAAAATAGTCCCCAACAAATGCAAATAAATAGTAGGACCCAGAAGGCCGGGGGCCACACACATTCTGGGAAAGTCTGAAGTATTGAAACAGTGGCTAACACAAGAATTAATGTCACCACTAACCAGCCGTATTCTTTAAATTGAGGGCGTTATTTGTCGCCCTCAAGTTTAAAATATTAGATTTCCTGTTTCATGACAAGTTCATTCTTCAAGCTCATTGCCATTTTTTTACGCTGTGCCTGCAATAAATGTCAAAACACTGTGAAAGTGAAACCAGGACTGTGATGTGTCATATGGACAGAAAACAGAGAGGCCAGACTGGTCGAGCTGTGACAGCAACATATTTGCCTTTCAAATGTTTCCTCCACTTCCTATGACGACCGACATACCAGAGAGAAATTACTGCATGTTTTTCCTTTGTTAGCCTGGAAAGTAAACAAACTGACTTTAACTAACAGAGTGACTTTTATCACTCTGACAGTAGCCAGACCGTTCCAATGTCTTGATGATTGGACTGTACAATTCATTTACTCTTACAGTGTGATACCGCTTGATGCATGTGGTTGCAGTTGGAACGTAGGTGGACCTGTGGAGGGGAGTTGTGCACCACTGGGTTATACTAACCTTGTGGTGTCACATTAATTATTCAGGGATGGCTCGGCCCAGCAGAAATGAGACCCTCAGCAAAGGCAGAGCCATTACAATTCCACAGACGTGGTCCTCGGAGTGTCTACCCAGCCTCGGAGCATTCTCACATGGACCCTGTTTTCTTTCATTTCTTCTGCTCATTTTTCTCTCCCTGTCAGCCACTGAAACCCTCCTCTCCCTTTGTGCAAATTGGATGAGGCTCTTTAAAAGGTTTCTTTACCCTTTTTCAAATTTCTTTATGAAATCGTAGTCCACCTCTGACTTATCTGACCAAACTTGGTCAGCCACTACACTCTATTCACATTTCATTCAAGGACTTCCATACTTTGATACGTCCTTATTTCTGTATTTCCAAAGTAATTTCCTAGGAACTTTCCTTGAAACAACTATGTCATAAGGTTCTAGCTACAGAAAACAGAAGGAATTTCTTTGAACGAACATTTTGATTTAAACCCAAATAAATATCAATTCATCACACTTTACTTAATGCTTGCCTTTAGACTAGAGCTGATATGATTAGTTGATCAACAGAAAACGACTTTTATATTATCTTCTTTTATTGTCTTTTTTTATGCAAAAGTAATAAATACAAATATTTTTATTCTCCTCTCGATTCAACCTCTCAACCAGTGATTTATTATTTCAGCATCACTCGATCTAAAGATGAACTGACTCTGGTGGTTCCTTGTCTTCTCCTGCAGCTCCACCATGAGGTTGACATTTGTGTTTTTGTCCCTGTGAAATATCTCCAGAGAACTAGTTGATAAATTGCTGTGAAATTTTGCACAGGATGAGTTGTTATAACTTTGCTAATCAGCTCACTTTTCATCTCATCCATCATTAAGTCAAAATTTACTTTATGATCAAAATACCTGAAAAACTGATGATACGCCCATCAGTCTCAGCTGTACTTTTTGTTTAGCACATCACAGTTAATTTGATGCAACACCAATGTATAATCAACTTTAATGGCTGTCATAAATGTTTACTGTAAATTTATTTTTAATTTAACAGAAATATATTAATAACAACAACATGCCCAAGAACCAGAGATGTTCCACAACAGATACCAGCATCGGAAAAGCCCCCAATAGTCCCAAAAATGCTGGATCGGTCATCGGCCACTACTCAAATCTATGTTCTGATCTGATATCAGATCGGTACTCGGTTGTGGCTGACGTGCAAAGTCCAGGTTATATATAGAAAGTATATGGACAGGAAATTGGTATCAAAACATCTCTACCATAAAAATAGCCTTGCAGACCTGCTGGCGGGGCCTTTAAGCCTTGTTTCATATACATTAACAAGTGTGTGTGTGTGTTGTTGTTGCAAATGCAGCATCCTTGGTTTAGCAACGCTTCCACTTTTTCTTTTTGCACGAGACAGTTGTTTTGGAGTTGAGCAGCAGATGGGGAAGTGAAGGTGATATTATTAATGAGGCAGATTCAGTAGCACTGCTCACTGCAGGACTGATGGTCTGAAGTTTACCACTTCAGGATTTTGCCTTAATAGATCGGTCTTGTCTTTTTTGGATAGTTTAGCGTGTTGTGTAAGAAAATAATTTCAACCCACCTCTGTTGCTTTCATAAACCCCATCAAAGTCCCTGGGGTATTGCTGTATAATTGACACTTGAGCTATTTGCCTTGGGCTCTGAGATTTAATACAGAGACGCAGCAGCAGAAGGGGCTCGACACAAGGAGGGTAATTTTAGACCCTCAGCTCCTCACCTAAATTACATTACCTGCTAGATTACAGCAATTTTCCAGCTGTTTGCCTCCTCTGACCTTCATTACTGATAGCACCTCCCTAAAGTCTTCAGGAGACAGAGCTCCGTGTTCAATCTCAGCTCTCGTTCTTGACCCCACGCTCTCCACTCTTGCTGTTAATAAAGATCACGATGATTTGCATTCACATCATGCTGTTTGATCGACCCGCAGCACTTTACAATGGAAGAATTGAAATACCTTTTCAATCATCTTTTTTACACCAGGATACAGTGTCTACAGTGTAAACGCCTGACAGTATTTACACTGAATGAGCAACAAGATTATAATTGAGTAGCCCATGCAAACAAAGGTTTAAGGATTTATCAATTTATTCAAATTGCAGTTCATTGGGCCGTTTATATATTGAGCACCAGTTTTTAATGAGTGTGATTGGCGATTGAAACCCAGTAGACACACATCTTCAACAATTATTGGCTGTTAAGTATTAACTTAAAATTTCTGATGCAGCAGACAAATCTCTGCGAAAGGAAGCAATTCAAAAGGTTTATTGTACAGTTTTAAATGTGCAAACTGGTATCAGAGAGTGCTATTCAAGGTCAGAGGTCCAGGGCAGTGGTTTGTACAGGACTGACCTCCAGACAGTCCAGTGACGGTTTCGATGGAGAGCAGTACAGTACTATCTGTGCCTTGAGTGAATCCTTTCAAATTTGGCTCAAATATTCACTTAGACTCACATATTAACTGAATTTGGAGGGCAAAGGTCATGGTGACCTCAGAAAACATGTTTTAGCCTATTGAACATTATATCTAAAGTCTGCCTTTAGGGAATTTCACATTATGACCAGTTGTCACTTTGACTCAAAGATAAATTGATTAGATTTCAGTGGTCAAAGGTCACGGTGACCTCATATCTAAGAAAAGATATAGACTGAAACTGCACTGGTTGGCGTAAGCATACAACTTTAGGGTGGTAATTTTGTAAAACATGTTTTACTCATGTCCTTGTTGGGCAAATTCAACATCCTGCACAAATTTTCAACCACATTTTGAGATGCATCATGAAAACCATAGAGTGTCCAACCTTCAAGGGAGATTAGCTTTGTTGTCCATTTCAGTGCCTTCTACCTGTGCAACCATTTACTGTGGAGTACCACAGGGCGTCATATTAGGTCCTGTTTTATTTTTTGTATATCGTCTTCCCTTGGGGCAAATTATTAGGATGATATACTCTGTCATACTGCTTATACACAGCTGACACCTAACTGTACCTATACCACAGAGAAGTTAGGCATATCACTGAATTGTGTAGATTGAAACTATGTGCAACCAGAAAGACAGCAGTGTTTATATGCTCAGATCTAAAAGGCACCTGGTTCTTTTATTAATCTAAAATCATCATTGCTTGCTCATCGATACTTGTTACCACTCTTTCATTAATTAAACTTGTTAGCGAGAAGAAGCAAAGAAGTGAACTTTACAGATTTAACCACTGCACCGCCATTGTCTATTCTCTCTGGAATACAGTCAGTGATCACCTGCAGTTGGTTCAGAATCCTCACTGGTGTCATATGGCCTCCCCTCACTGGTTGCCAGTTCATTTTGTTTTTGATTTGCTCTTAAAGCACTGCATTGACTCACACCCTGTAATATGACTTAACCCCTCATCCCCTGTTCCACCTCCAGGCCCCTCAGATCTGCCGACCAGTCACTGTTCTTCATTTGGACTATTGCAGTCGAAATCCAGGGCTGATGGGAGATTTTCCATCGTGGAGCAGTTTTCCACTCACTGTCAGACCCTCACTTTGCTCTGGCCTTGGTAGCTGTTGTTTCAGTGTGTTCTTTTGGTCTGTATCAGACCTAATCTTCACATAGCCATGTCAAATTATTCATTGTTTGAAAGCTCACAGAGAAGCTTCGTCTATTGATTCTATCTGTGCAAAGCATTTGGGGATTTTCATATCACTGCAACAGCTGTTGACACAGAACCGGTTCAGCCTTTGTGGCTCAGGCTCCAAAGTGTTTTCCACACCAAGGCACAACTACAGGCTTCATTCTTCATATTATGTGAAGAAATGTAGATATAACTTTGCTTCAGCATATGTTAAGATTATTTTTGGCTGTATCTAAAGTTACCTCATAAATGAGGAACAAGTGTTTTTTTCTTTGAGGAACATTATTGGCCGGCATCTTTAAAGAGATGACTTCTTGGACTATTTTTATTTTTTTATTCTCTGTATTGTGTTAAAAAATATTTATCCTACACTTTTATCAATCTGCTTAAAGGGATGTTTGTTAGATCATGGAGGAGTTTAATATTTATTACCTGCCACATTTATTAACAATATAAACCCACACCATGTTTTTGTGTACAGTGAATTACAGACGGCTACATGCAGAGTCTCTTGAGGAGATGGAGTGTGTTTATAAACTGATGCTGTAATCCCAAGATCCTGTGGAGCTACAGGCTTAATGCACAGCTCAGTCTTACATGTTCTGTGGAGTTGAGCCATATGCTGCCTTTTATCAAAAGCTGTTAAATGCTGGGCAGAAAGGGAAATCATTGCTTTTCACTTCCTCTGTGCAGCAAATCTTAACCCAACAGTAAAAGTGAAGAGTTTGGATTATTTAAGGAAAGGAGCGGGAAATGAGAGGGTGAGTGATCTGTGGAGGAATTATGATGATTTCAAAGAGTGAAAAATAATATATGATGAAAATAATTAATAGAAAAGCTCTTTTTCTATGTGGCAGCTTTATTTCCTCCCAGCTCATCACTCTGCCTCTGCTGCGTCGTCCACCCAGCTCTGTGATGGAAGTGGATTTTGTTAAATTCTTCCGAATGAGAGTGTAAGGGTGGCAAGGGTTTCACTGGTTTCAAGTAGTCGCTGTAAATACAGGAAAGGGAGGATATGTGTTGAGTGTGGATAAGACGGGAGGACACACTGCTTACTTTTCAGGTTTTGTATTAAAATGCCTCTCAGCCCTATTTAATTACCGGTAGATAAAATCCCCCCTCATACGTTTGTCTCATTCACCTAAATATAAGAAAGTGAGAGATGAAGTAGATGGTCACATGGTTCACCTGCATGGAATTAGCTCCACCAGCACCATATAAAACATAATCATGCATGTAAATGTAATAATAATAATCTAGTGATATATTCATGGAACACAGAAGCCATTTACCTGCATAGTACTCACTTTTATGTTTAAGTAACTGAGCTGATTTTATCTACATACTTTTACTTAAACAACATTTTGAATGCAGTACCTCTGTGTGTATTCTTTACAGTGTAGTATTTTTGAATTTTACCACCACTGACAGAATACAAGACAAGGTAGTACTATCACAGGTCTGTGTTTTGCTTTCTTATAAATCTAAGCAGACCCTAAATCCCAGTCCTCTAACTCTGCTGTCCCCTTTCCTGTCGCCTCACAGAAAAAAAGCCGAGAGGAGAGCTGCGGCGAGGGCAGCGGCGTGGAGATCCTGGAGAACAAGCCTTATGTGGACGGCCCCGGGGGCTCAGGCCAGTACACGCACAAGGTCTACCACATCGGGAAACACATCCCGTCCTGGTTCTGTGCCATCCTGCCTCAAGCTGCCCTCCGAGTGGAGGAGGAGTCCTGGAACGCCTACCCCTATACACGAACCCGGTGAGACGACACTAACACTGGACCTGTGTTTATCAAACTGCCACTGATCTTAGGTTAAAGATAAGAGCAAAAACAAATCCTGCTCTCTAACGCAAGATGGTCGGAAAGTGGCCTTAAGGTGGCAAACAAACAACAAGCCTAAACATGGTGTTCATTTTTTTAGCTTTTCTCTGACATGTCTGACACACCAACAGCAAAAACATCTCTCAGCAGAATTTTGGTCCCATATGTTATATTATTTTCTCGATATTGATATATTTATACATGATAACTATTATTACATTTTATGTTTCTTTCTTTTGGAAATTTAAAGAATTCATACATAAATAAAATGAACCCAGTCACATCTTCACTATAGGAGTAATCTTCCTGCTCACTCTTAGGCAATAGTTGGTACTTTAATTTCCCTCTGAGACGTTTGATGAATCCGAGCTGTGGTCTGAGACTCAGATGGTACGAGTTTAAGTGTAAAATGACTCAGCATGCAGATTTTAATTTGGTAAGTACCACGTTATTGCAAAATTAAAACAGACACTAAAACCCTAACCGTGTCCCCTTGGGAAAACCATTGCTCCGTGTTAACACTTTTTGTATTAAGTGATTTTTAGGTATCATCTAAAGTAGAGAGACTGGCCTTTTTGTAATAAAACACTTTTAATGGTTTTCATCATGTGGCTCCAAGATTCATAAATTTATTGAGTCAAAAAAAAACCATTTGCTTATTGCAGCATATTTCTGAGTGAGCCATTTATTTATATTCAGCTGAATAATCACATGTTCCTTCGCTGCCCACACTGCTGCCAACTTTGTGCCAGATTTCCCCACTTTTTATGTCCTTCCGCCCTTGACTAAATATTCCTAAAACCTGGTCATAAATCACTTTTTTTCCCTTGATGATGGGATCACAAAAGCTTTGGGAAGCCTGAATATAATCCATCCAGTAGTTTTTGACTCACTGTATAGATGTAGCACTAGATAACAAGTCAAGGAAGGGTCAATGGTCTGTAATTGTGTTGCAGTTTTCTAGTCTTGATGACCAATCAAAGCTCTTTGCTGTACAGTTTTGTCATTCACCCATTCACACACACATACAGTGCTTCTATGTGCACACTTCAGTCACTCACTGCTGTCAGGGGCAATTTGGGTTTCAGTACCTTGCCCAAGGACCCCTCGGCACTCAGAATAGGGTAGACTGGGATCGAAACCCTGACCTTCTGGTTAGTGGATGACCCGCTCCCCCTCCTGCCACCTCAATCCGCAAGGTCTTTGGGGATCATCATGAGGGAACTGTTAATGTAATTTTGTGCCAATCCATCCCATAGATGTTGAGCTATTTCATTGAATATATGTTGACTTTGACCTGCTGGTGGCTCCAGATGAAAGATTCAGGGGATCAACCAAGTCAGCAGGTTTTTGGGATCGTTTTGAGGATACATGTGGATCTACAACTGTGTTTTCTGTCAGTTTCATCATAAATGTGAACTATTTTCAGATTTCAGTGTTTGCCTGTTTTTGTCTTTTCAAACATTATATCTATAATTATAGACTACAGACTAAAAGCTTGTTGTTTAATCACTTATGACATGGATGGTTTTGCTTTTTATCAACACAAAATATTCTGAATAATATACCAAATCTTCTGTATTCCTCCATCTACACATTTCAGCTCCTTAATGACATATTTTTTTGGTTCCGCAGGTATACCTGTCCCTTTGTTGAGAAATTCTCTATCGACATTGAGACATATTATAAACCAGACACTGGAAACCAAGGGGACGTCTTCAATATGTCCTCTGCTGAAAAGAGACAGAGGACTGTAGGTAGGCAGATCATCATGCACACAGAGAACCCCCCCCCACTCCCTCCTACCATCATAAACACTGAAAGTGTCTGTCATTGTTCTGCTGGGCAGTCTTCATCTCTTCATGAGCAGAATCAGACATCAGATGTACACAGTGATATTTGCAGTGAAAAAAAACCAGACGACCTGGTGCAGAGGGACTCAGGCTGTGGAGTAGAGGAGTTTGTGTTGAGCCTCTGAATATAAAAATGGACTGAGGTGCAGGCAACATGTGCAGTTTGCTCCAGACATGTTCCCTGCAGGGACTGATTACACAAAAGACACACAGACAGACACACACACACTCACAACCCTCTGGAGGCAGGTGTTCAGTGAGGACGTCATGACATCTGTCATGCTCGAACCTGCTGCTCACATCTGCTTCAGTGTTGCTTCCTAAATGATTGTGTGTCGCCTCTTAGACCCCATAGACATCGTGAAGGACTACATCGCTCCTCATGAGTACCTGGTGGAGGAAGACCCGAAACTGTACCAGTCTGTCAAGACCAAACGGGGTCCACTGTCAGAGGACTGGATCGAGGAGATCAACCAGGACCCTGGTCAGAACCCCGTCATGTGTGCCTACAAGCTCTGCAAAGTGGAGTTCAGATACTGGGGCATGCAGTCCAAGATCGAACGCTTCATACATGACGTGGGTAGGTATAGTGTGTGTGTTTGTTAGTGTGTGGTCCATGACTCATGTTGTGGGGACCTAAATCTGTTTACACACACACACACATTATTATTGTCTTCTTTATGGGGACAAAAATGAAGTCCCCTCAACGTAAATCATTACATTTTAAGGTGAAGACATGTATTAAGGTTCGGTTAAGTTAGGTATTTTATTTAATGTGCTTTATGTAACATGTGTAATAAAAAACATAAACAACATAAATATGCAATTACAAATTGAAATAATAGAAACTTGAATGAAGGCATTAAAAGCAAAAATTGAACACCTAGAGAAAGCTGGAAATAACCCAGGAAAGTAAAGACTATCAGTGAGAAGCCAAGAATAATAAAGTTCTGTAGAACTTTGAATAAAACAATTCTGAAAGGTTAGAGATTAAATTCAAAAGGCTGTGCTAACCTTGGAAATGGGGAATTGCTGCCAATAGGTTATCATTAAATAATCCTTAAAGTTCAGAAATAAATAGGAACAACCCTGCAGGTCAGAGATAACCCTAGAATAATAGGAATTGGGGAAAAAAGATACAAATATCAGGCATGAAAATTTTAAGTCAGGATTTACCCTAGAAAACCAGGCAGGAAAAACCGTGGAAGTTTGATAATATCCCTGCAAAGCACTTAAGAACTGGACTTTTGCGATTTAGCACTACATTATAAACTTGACTCCAGTGCTTTTTACTTCCAGGCTTAAATAATTGTGTCCCAGAGGAGCATTGATATTTCAGAATTAAATGTCTTTCTCATCGGATCACGTAACAGATGCTGTTGAACCTTGAAACATGGTCCCAAATGTCTCCCCACACTTTATATCCAGTGTCTGTTCAGTTGCTGATCAGTGAAATGAAACCAGTTTGTCAGAATCACAGCACATTATTCTGTTCATAACAGCATTAGAGCTTCACCTTGAGGGTGACGTCAGAGGAGAAATGGCCGCCATGTGAATATTGTCTATTTCTGACTTTTCAGGATGAAATGTGATTTCGCTGTGCGTGTGTTACTATATGAAACAGTGGGTTACTAGCAGCTCTATGAGAAATCAACACATCGTATCTCTGTGATGAGACTGAGTGATAAAAACCCTCAGATGTGTAGCGGAGCCAGACGGGGTGAGTGTGAGGAAACAGGTGAAGACGATAGGTAAATAAAACAGTGGAGATAAATGGGTGAGAAAGTGTAGGAAGTGTTTGAGAGGCAGTAGCAGAGACAAGTGGCTGCTTTCCAGAGATAACGCAGCACTCTGGATTCACTTGCTTGCCAGCGTCGGGCTGTTTCTGTTCCGCTGCTGTGATGTGACACTGTTCATACACCCTGACAGGCCTCAGCCTCCTCGCTCACAGCTTCTCCTTCCAGACTAATGAAGCAGCAGCTGCTGTGTCTTCACTCTGTGGTCCAATCCACATGATCTCCATCTCCAAAATGTGTTTTCTTCTCCTTGACGCTCCCCACTGCCACTTGAGCCTTCAAGCTTCCTTGAGACTTTTCCTTTGTTTTTATGCTCTATGCTTTCAGCTGCAGACCGCACCTCATCTTATCATATTATCAGCTTCCAAATAAACTGTGCTGAATGGGTCTGCAGGTTCTATAATTCAGAGGCTTTCAAGCTTTGTTAATGAGCTATTAAGCCATTTCCACTTTCATGCTTAATTTCACAATGTGCTGGTGGTTCTTTTACTGGATATTAATATAATGGCCTTCTCTGTTTGCTAATAGTGGCTTTTATAGCCAGGTTGGAGGTTTTAATCATGAACTGCTCGCTGGTGCTTGTTTAGTTCATCAGGAGGGAGACATTGATGAGAATTAAATCTCCTTTGGCAGCTTTCTCTGACATTCGATTATTTCTCCATTGACTTTTACGGAGCCCCCCCCCCCGGTGACATTGGTGGAAAAAACATCATTGTGTGGCCACAAAACGTTTTCAAGGCATGGGATGGGATGACTAAATTATGGTCACGTCTAAATATTGCATGCCTACAAGATAGAAATCCGTTCAGTACTGTCAAGACAAGGGCAAGAAAGCGTCTTGGATGAGAGATGAAATGTTTCATTGAATCAAAATCACAGCCTCAATAAGGGGCTTTAGTTTGACACACACTCGCTGTGTCTCAATTCAGGGGCTGCATCCTTTGGACGGAGGGAGTGTTTGTGGGCTGTGTAGACCATGAAGGCCGAACTGAAATGAGGCAGTCTGGTCTTCAGTGATCGAGGTCACAAGTTTGTCCTGCCCCTTATTGCTGTTGCCTAGTAACAGAGCTGAAGTTTGACATGACGAGAAAGTTTTAATACCTCTTGTTTTTTTTTTCAACATGTGTACTGTTCAGTTGAGTTGATGCATGATACTTAATTGTTGGACCTCTGAAAAAACGGTTCCGTCACTGAAGTGCAATGAATCCTGGGATAGGTTAGGCTGGAAAGGATCCACCTGTTGGAGCCTTTGTTTCCCAGGGATGAGAGGACACATTTGTCGGCTGCTTTGAAGGAGCCTTTCGAAGTGGGACAGTCTAGTTGCGCCGCTGCAATCTGTCTTTAAATGCAGCCTCCGAAGGATGCAGCTCCTGAATTGAGACACAGCTAGTATGCACTGACTCTGAATGAGGCCACACTGGGGTGGAAACCTTTACATCACTAATCAGTAGAAACATATACGCCCTATTGTTGGGGTCATCTCATCTCATTCCCACGTCTTGATCACTCGTGGCCAAACAATAATATTTTCCCCACCAATGTCATCAAGGGGGCTCCATAGACATTAATGCATTCCTGCCATCTGTGTTCAAGACCATAACTGATGCGGTGAAGTACAATAGGAATGCATTCAACTCTTAACAATTTCTGTTTTCCAGTTTTTTATCTTTTCTTTCCAAAGTCCTGTTGTTATTTGCTCCTGTTTTACAGCCTTTCTTTGAGCAGTGCTCTCTTACGGTTGATGAGGTTATCACTGATCATACGATTCAAATTGAAATCTCTAATCATTGCCATATGCTCACAACAGTAAGTTACTAAACAGTAGAAAGAAAGAAAGAAAGAGAAAGAAAGAAAGAAAGAAAGAAAATACTTTGAATTGTTAATTTAAACAATGGGAGCAGCAATGAGCGCATGGACTTTTTATACTTCAATGTACAGAGCCTGTTGGGGATCAACTTACTTAATTCCACTTACTATTCATTATTATGTTTTATTTGCTGACCAGCATCCTTGTTTTGTCTGGTTGAAAAACACCAGACTTCTCTGTTTCCCACCATAAAACAAAGCGGTTCTCTTTACCTGACTCTGCGCTCTTACCTGTGAATCTCTGAGGATACATTCTGTATTCACCAGCCATGACTTCATACTTTTCAAGGTTAATCCACTTTTATTGGTTTATGTCACAGGAACATAATTTGTTCCTTTTAAAATTAAATTACATGCCGATGAATCCATGTTGCTGTCTTTCCAGGTCTGCGTAAAGTGATGGTCCGCGCCCACCGGCAGGCGTGGTGCTGGCAGGACGAGTGGTACGGCCTGACCATCGAGGACATCAGGCAGCTGGAGCTGGAGACCCAGGTGGCGTTGGCTAAGAAGATGGCCCACTACAGCCTCAGCGAAGAGGGGGGAGCGGAGACCAATGGCTCCGCTGTCAGCCAGGACCAGCAGCAGGGAGCTGAGGTTGTGGGAGCCAGTGCAGAGGCCGAGGGAGGAGGAGGGAAGCTGGGGGAGTCACTGGAGTCACGAGGGGAGCTCACCAAGCAGTGGTCAACATCCTCTAGATCCTCCAATAGGTCATCTAAGAGAGGAGGTGAGGGGGACTCGCCTAATGCTAAGATTCATAATAATAATAATAATAATAATGTGTTCAGAACTGTCATATTATTTGTAGTATTTTCAAAGAAAATGTGTGTTTACATAAGCAACACAGTAATTGAACAGGATCTCTTGGTGTTTCAGGATATCTTTACATATAGATTATTTTTTCCAGTATTCTATATGTTTTTAATATCATAATCTTTAGGTAAGGGTCAGGTCGTCTTTATAACTTTATAATATATTATATTATATTATAAATGTATTCCATTTGAACAGATCCAGATATAAAGTTCATCCATTTTCCCCATGTAGTGGGGAGGCCGCCCTCAGCCTTCTCATATATGTCACTTTAACTGATGTTTCTGTTACCAATCCAGAATACAGTCAAAGAATGGCACTTAGTAGAGGGCCTCCACCTCCACCAAGGCCCAACAGTCCTCTTAAGAAACCACTGATTTTTTGTTGGATCTACACCAAATTGCAAACACTCATTCACATGACAAAACATATCCGATTTTTGTCATCAAGATCCACAAATCATTCTCTGAGAATGAAAGAGAAATGTTGAAAAACAACCTAAAAAAATAATTTCTGGATCCGCCCTCTGACCCGGATCAATTCAATTCAATTTTATTTGTATAGCGCCAAATCATAATATACATTATATAAAGGTACTTTACATAGAAGGTTGAGACTTGAAACCCTTCCTTCAAGTTTCATGCTTACCTTCGTGCCTCCTCCTCTAGGGCGAAGATAATAAAATTCAATGAAAATAAGCTACTATGCATCTCAAGTTTTAACATACTCAATATATAATTTGCCTTAAGTTCTCACAAAATTTGTTCACGTGACCACCAGATGTAGTAATGTTTGTCTGATACATTTATGTTCCCACGAACAAAATCTCTGGAGTTTTGTATTGTTCTGTGTAATATTTTGAATTATCTTTACCACCTTCTCTGTAGTGGGTATTTGTCCAAAGGATGTTTCTGTCAAAATAAGCTTAACAAAAAGACAGTCTAGTTGGGTTGGCAATTAAAGAAGTCCATTGTCCATGCTTAATTCACGGTCCGGTAGACAACAAAAGATTATTTGTTGTTAATTCTTTGTTTATATATATATATATATAAGTCCAAGTCCAAGCATTGTCCATGCTTAATTCACAGTCCGGTAGATTTTTTGTTGTTCCAAAATTCGTTATTCAAAGGACGACTTCTTTTACTTTTATGTTTCAAAGGAAGGTGTTTTACCTTTTATGTTTCTAAGGATGTTTTTGTCAAAATAAACTTAACAAAAAGCCACTGAGGTACCAGTCTAGTTGGGTTGTACTCAGGCAGTATCAATGAAGAATTCACGGTTGGGTAGATATGTTCTCCATTCAAAAACAAAGATATTCATGTTCTTCTCCTCATGCTCTGGTAAGAAAACATTTCCCTTCCCTTCTCATTAACACACCTTCTACCTTTCATGTGAATCCTAACTGGTCTAGTGCTTAGTGCCCCCTAGTGTCTAAAAATATAAATGCAAAAATAACAAATAATAATCACAATATATCAAACTAATGAAATAGCTCTTACATTGGCCGTTTAACTTTAATGTGGTTTTGAAGTAACCTGTGACCGTTGACCTGGGTTTTGTGTGTGCACAGGAAGTCCATCTCATCAGAGCATTTCAGAATGGAGGATGCAGAGCATTGCGCGGGACTCAGAGGACAGTACCGACGATGAGTTCTTTGATGCTCATGGTAAAGTCCCCACTTTCTACATGATACATGTTAAACTCAACTCTATTTTTATCATAGGTTTCAAATATGTATCTGTAAGCTAATAAATATTAACAAAATATTGAGTTAATATATATTATTTATGATTGAATGTGAACTGTGGAGGAGCTCATGGTTTCCCCCCCCTAATCCCACATTGCTCTTGTTTATTCTCTTAGTGTGAATGGATGCACTGAAACATTAAATAGTGAACGTATGAGTCTGTTAAATTAATACAGGATCAATACTGTTGGTTGTTGCATTAGATTCACTAAATTAACATTTTCTTTAATTATATGACAATTGCCATTTTACGGTCAATGATAGGACCGAGTTTAGCCATGCATGAAATGTGAGTGTCACAACAACAGATGGGATCATTTCGGCTGTAGTAATGCTCCAAAATTGTAAAACCCCAAACTGGATTTCCTGGTCTGACTGGTACCTGAGGCTACATGCCCCCCCACAGTCCCCTGCAAGGAGCCGCCTCCAGTCTGTTCTCAAGGATTCAAAATGCCCCATGAGGCACCCTACTCTAGAAGTAACCCACCGTTGGAAGTTGTTCAATTTAGAGTAAAACTAAGACATTTTTCTCTTGACTCTGTCCACTTAATTGAATCCGTTCCAAAAGTTGATGGGTTCATTCTTGGCCCGTACCCCGCCCTTCCACCAAGTTTCGATAAAAACAGTAGTTTTTATGTAATCCTGCTAACAGACAGTCAGCAATGAATAGTCATTGTAACCTGTCACTTACTGACTCAGTGGAGAGATCCGTGATTACATTGAAAGTTTCTTTGTGTGTCACGCAGAGGACTTTTCTGACAATGAGGAGATGTTCGCCAAGGAGATCACCAAGTGGAGCTCCAACGACCTGATGGACAAGATAGAAACAACAGAGGTGGATGAAGCACAAGGTAGGTGACCCTTTGTTTGTGTACGTTATTTTAAATGGAACAAACACTGGAGCGCAGTATCAACACGTGAATGAATCGTGTTTTCACAGAAACTTTGTATCGGGAGTCGGGAGGGGAGTACGCCGTGATGAGTAATGAGGAGGCGCAGATGGAGGTACACTTTCATCCCCCACCGACACCCTTAATTAAATAGCTTGTAGATAACAACCCAGCTTTCAGTCATCTTACCAGTGCAGTGGCATCAGGTCCCACTCTCTACTGCAGCAATTTCACCAGAGGTGGAAGATTAGGGTTTTCCCGGTTTTACACTCCCTGTGTGTTTTCAGGAGTGTGTTTTTTCTTTTTTGTAGTGGTGTGTCTCGAAAAGGCAAGAACTTCAGTCCATCAGGTTTCCCCGAAGGCTGAATGTGAGTCACTGTAGCCAGTGAGAGGACGTGTTGTATAGATTCCTCCTAAAATAGAAATAGCATTAGAATATATACAATGATTTTAGAATAGATTAAAGAATTTGTTTCTATGTATATTCAAAGAGAACATTTGAATAGAAAGAGTTAAGCCCTCTTTAACAGTGAAATGTTTTGATGATTTTTTTAATGGATTAATTATTAATCTTTGGAGGAGCTGTAAGGCTGATTCTGTTACTGCTGTGTCTGCTGTCTTCTAGCTGTCTGTGCTCTATTCTAACTTTGCAGGAAAGTTAAACTGATCCTTAAACTCTGTTATAAGTTAAATGTATCGCCTCGTAAATATTAATAATTTCAGCAGTAAAGACTAGGATGCATTAAAGGGACATTTTGGTAATTTATTATTGCACTTTCATAAATCTCAGAGACACATGAATAACATAATTAATGCTCTGAGTCTGGGATTTTCTAACTTTTAGCGTTTTATCAAACTTGACTAACTTACTTTTGTTAGGAGCCACATTCAAGACATCAAACACAAAGTCCGTTCAATTGCTGTTCCAGAGATTTTGATCACATCACCCTACATTCCTCGACGTGGTGACAGAAATGACATAGAGGTTAAAAGTCATCCCTGACCTTGGAAGCTGTATTTGCCAAAACAGTCTCACCACAAAGTCCATCTAGTAGCTATTCTGTATAGTTTTGAATCATTTAATACCATTTCCCTCCAATTTATAATCTCAAATAGTTGATTTGTTTATCATGTCTGATGATGGATTTTCTTCAGCTTTCTTACTTGCTTCATCTGATTAAAGTGTCAGAAAATAGTAAAAAATACAAGAGAGAAAAGCAGTAAATCACATTTTAGAGGCTGAATGTTTTTGCTCCCTGAATGACCTCAGTGATTGTTGATTGTCTAATTGTTTTAGCAGTAGTTATTTGCCCTGCATGTCGCTCAGTCCCCTCTGTGCTCCTCCTCTATTCTCCCACTCCCTGTTAACCTACTTTCCATTTGTTTTCTCCACGGTTTTCCCGTCTCTGTGTCTCCTGTCATCTTACTTTCAGGATTGTTCGTCTCAGCAGTGTCTGCAGCCGTCCAAAATCCATGTCCTCATTCTGGTCCTGCACGGAGGAAACATCCTGGACACTGGCTCTGGTACAGCGCCAACAAAGTCTTATATCACTGTTAATATCAGTTTTGCTTTAGACATGCTAAAAATGATAAATTTAAACTCTGTAACTGTAACTCACTGTACTTAAATCCCAAATATTCAGAATCAGAAACGATCTATAATCTGTAGAAAAAACATCCTTACTGCTCTAAGTGGGTCCGGTCTCAGTCTTCAACTATTATCCTCTTCATTTTCAATAGTGCAGTTAATAAATAATAGTGAAAAACTTAGACATAGACATTTTATTAGCAGTCAAAAACACACAAAAAACTGACTTCACAGTCGCAAAAGAGAGATTATAAAAATTGGTAGGATTCATTTTCTGTTAAACGAGTAATTGATGAACTATTAATTGTTTTAAAATTATTCAGGACCTTTTTAATGTGTAAAGCTGATGGTTTACATGATAAATACCAGTATGGTAATGGTAAAACATTTCTGCACACATTTTTTTATTTGTATTCAATTTATTACAAATCTTTCTGATGAAATATCATTTAATTTGACCTCATTGGGCCTCGTAAACTATTCTAAATGAAACCATCAAGTTTTTTGACAAATTAATTCTTGAAACAGAGAATAATATCTTGTTTGTCTGCAGGTGATCAGAGCAGCAAGCAGGCAGATGTAAACACGCTGAGTGGGGCTTTTGAGACCGTGATGCGGGTCCATTACCCTGCAGCGCTGGGCCGCCTCGCCATCCGGATGGTCCCCTGCCCTGCTGTGTGTGTCGACGCATTCTCCCTGGTCTCCAAGTGAGCTATCGTCTCGAGTATTCAACAGTGTTTAAATAATCTCCTGTAATGTATGCACAACCTGCTGTGCAGACATTATAATTTTAATAATATTGTGTCCTCTGTGTGCTGCAGCCTGAGCCCCTACAGCTACGACGAGAGCTGCCTCTCCAGCAGTCAGGACCACATCCCCCTGGCTGCTCTGCCTCTTCTGGCTACCTCTGCTCCACAGTATCAAGACGCTGTAGCATCCGTCATCTTACGAGCCAATCAGGTCTATAGTGACTTCATCAAGTCTCCAGATGGGGCGTCTTTTAATGGCCAGGTCAGTTTGTCACCTGAAGGTTACTCATTGTTCCGTATCATATATCCTCAACATTTGGGCCTCAGTGGTTTGTTGGTGCATGTGCAGGAGAAGCTGTGTTCATTCATGTCTGTGTTTTCTAATGCAGGTGTGTGTCATTGGCGACTGTGTCGGTGGTATCCTGGGATTTGATGCTCTGTGCAGCAGCTCGGTGACGGTGTCAGAGAGTCAAAACAGCAGCAGACGGGGCAGCACCATCAGTGTGCAGGTACATCAGCCAAAATGTAGCCTGGACCTAAAACTCCTACAAATAGTATTGCTGTTGGTGTTTTGTGTGGAGAAACGTTTCAGTCATGTGTGATAAAAAAAATTAGTTGGACTGTGAACTGAGTCTAGAGAAGTTTGTCCTAGATATCCTCTGTTTACACAGGAGGCCTTCAAAGATTGTCTGTTGCCCCCAGAGGCGAATTCGTCAGCAGACGATAGCCAATGGGCTGTGAGATCAGTTTGGTGGTCCAGCAACAGTGTTAGCGGCACAACACATAACCAATAAAGTATTAAACAAATGCAACACAACACATAGGCATGTGAAACATATTAATCAATAAATAATAATCACAATATTTGCAGACTATGTAACTCTATGTATTTTAATGGATTAGAAATGAAAAGCCAGATCTCTGCCCTGCTTTTAAACAGGGTTGTTTGGGTGGACAGACACCTGCAGAGAGCATAGTGTGAAATACATGTTATTATTAATTACTAATTATTGTTAAATTACTATTACTATTAATCCAATAGTTTTCAGTGTGAACTGATAGTGGTGGTGGGTTAATACAGCTAACATGGCTAAATATGTAAAAACACATAAAACTGTAGAAAAAATAAAAGTCAAAATACCATTTACTTACATAATCCAGGCCTGACCATGTTTTCTCTGTTCTCTCTCCATCCCTGTCTCTCAGGACACAGACCTCCTCTCTCCAGGTATTATCATAAACAGCGTCTCTCCGTCTTCGCCGTCCCTCGAGGGAAGCCGCCATCTCAGCCGCAGCAACATAGACATCCCTCGCTGCTCAGGGCCCGACGACGCCAAGAAACAACTTCCACGCAAGCGCAGTGACTCGTCCACGTACGAGCTGGACACCATCAAACACCACCAAGCCTTCCTGTCCAGGTGAGACACAGGAATGGACACGAAAGTCACAAGCTCTCCCACAGGTTACAGCCGATGTGTGCTGGGTTCATTTTGACATTTGTCCTTTGACGAACACTGTTAGTTTTAGTTAAATTTATTTCTGTTTTGTATAAACAGGAGCGTCACAGATGCACGCAGGCAGTAAAACAATAATGAACACTGACTGTATGAATCCCTCCTCTCTGAGCAGTCTTCACTCCAGCGTGCTCCACGGGGAGCCCGGATCACGGCGCTCCAGCAACAGCACCATGTTGGAGGGAGGCTCCTTGGGAAAGTTTGACTTTGAGGTGACTGACTTCTTCCTCTTCGGCTCACCTCTGGGGCTGGTGCTCGCACTGAGGAAGACTGTGGTGCCCTTGTTAGATGGTGAGCAACGTTTTTTCTCCCCTGTTTGTGAACCTTACATTGATGGTCCTATTGTATTTAATACATTATATATTAGATTTTTTTGATCATTGTGCCTTGGGCGAGATTATTTGTAGCCTTGATGTTCCCTTCTGTTTGGGATAAATGTCTCAAGCAGCTGGAAAGTACATGTCAGTGGCTAAAGCTCCTATTTCTGAACTTAAAATAAAAGAAGACACCATGAGACAAATACACAGGCACCGAGGCATTATGTTTTCAGGCTGTTCATGCCATTCTTATGAAAACTATATTTTAAGAACTCCTTGAAGGAATCCTTTCAAATTTGGCACAAATGTTCTCTTAGATGAACAGATTAACTGATTAGGTTCAGAGAAAGGTCAAGGTCATGGTGGACTCACGAAACATGTTGTTTGCCTCTTGAACAGATCTTAAGTCAGTCTTTAGAGACTTCAAAGCCCATATTCTTCAAACCCCATATGAATCTGGTAAAACTGTATATAGATTGAAATTGCACTGGTGAGCAGAGGCATACAATCGCAGGGTTTCATTTTGCTTTCTGTCCATAAAGAGCTGCTCTCGCTCTCTCTCTCTCTCTCTCTCTCTCTTTTCTTGTCAACATGGAAGAATAAACTTTATTGGAACAGAAGCTAGTGAGAGCTTCATGCTCATGTTCACTGTGATGGTCTCTTGTTCTCGACAGTAAAGTGTGAACGTTATGTTTTTTTTTATCACAATGGACACGATGAATTAAAAACAAACTGTGTCTGCTGAGCCTCACTCCTCTTGTGTTTGGTTCTCCGCTCCAGTGTCGGCTCTGCGTCCAGCCTGTCAGCAGGTTCACAACCTGTTTCACCCGGCCGACCCCTCGGCCTCGCGCCTCGAGCCTCTCCTGGACAAGAGGTTCTACCTGCTGCCTCCCTTAAGTGTTCCCCGCTATCAGCGCTTTCCTCTGGGTGATGGACACTCAGCTCTCTTGGGTGAGTCCACGCACACCCACATACATCATCGCCAAGTTATTGCAATGTATATCATGTCTGAATACTCTTTTCTCTTTCTTTCTTCTTCAATCTGTTTTCCTAGTGGAGACTGTGCAGAGTAACCCTCAGCTTCTGATGGATACTGCCGGTATGGGGCCCCAACGCTGGCAAGAAAGCAACGTCAATGAGACGTCCATCCCTGTGCCCGTTCTCAACTGGCAAACCTCACAGCTCCACGCAGAGAGTGTGTTTCATTTAGCTTCGTCTTGGTGTTATAGTCTGTCAGTCCTGTTTGTTTCTTTATCACTTTTATCTATCTACTGCTTCCTGGTTTGAGTCTTATTTCCATAGTTTAGCCATCATTTCTATTTGGTGTGATAAAGTTGGAAAGAGGAACATTTCAATATTTTAGGAAATATGATCAACACTAAGACTGCAAACTTCAATTTATTGTTAATGTAAGAAGATCTTAACTTTTTACAATTTTATTTAGAAAAATTACTACTTTCTCTAAATCAACTAATTGATTAATCGCAGTACATTGTCATATCAACATGGTGATTTGTATTCACAACTTTCTTCCAATGTCCCTGAGTGGGTGGAAATATTAGTTATTAGTTAAATTCACTACTTTTCACTACATTCTGGTTGTTCTTTTTTTGCAGTGGATGATATGACTCTAATGCTTTTCTTCAATCTCTGCAGCGGATTCTCTTCACTCACATAATTTTGTCGATGGCCAGTATCCATTGTCCACGTCACCAGGGGTCCCTCACCTTCGCTGCAACCGCAGGGCCAGCGAGGCCAGCATAGCCAGCCAGGTGTCCGGCTTAGCTGACTCTTACACTGCCTCCAACATCGCCACGAGTAAGTTGAGCTGTAACCTCCTGAGTCTAACCCAAGCTTTGGTCCACGAGGTGAATATCTATATGTTGATGTGTTCATTTCCTCCCTCCAATCATCCCTCAGCACACAAAGTGAGCCTCACTAAAAGGCCCAGTCTGCTGTCCCACCTGGCTCTGCCCTACAATAAATTAACCTTTCGGAACTCGACCCGTCGGTTGCACAACAAAATCCGTCAGGTGATCCCGAGGCCCAACGGTGTGGAGTCTGAGCAGAGCTCGGACTTTAGCTCTGACATGAGCTCTGACATGACCTTTGACCTCAGCGATGTCACGTCTAACATCACAGACATCGGCTCGGCCCCCCCGTCACCTAGGGTGCTGAAGAACATTGAGCAAGGTATCCTGGGAGCTGTAGTGTAAGGACATGAGGGGAGGACGCTAGGCTCCATCCTCATTCCCTGAGTGTTTTTCCCTCCTTCTCTGGCATAGTCCTCCTCAGTAGCCCTGTTTCCAAAACTCACACGAGACCCGCGAATCCTTCTTGTGTGACTTCTCCCTCAGCTCAGTCTCATGAGAACAAAGCCTCTCGTAGAGTTTGAGCTGATGTTCTCTTGCGAGTGTGTGTTTTAAAACTCTTTACAACTAACTACTGTTTGTTTTTATTCCTAGCTTGGATTCTAGTGCCTCCTAGTGAAACCCTTGATACTGTGCTGTTCTTCTACTTCCTTCAGTTTAGGACCACCCTGAACTGTTTATCTCTACATGAGCAGATCTGCAGTGAAAAGAGAGAGATCGTGATACTGGATGCACTGATTCCTAAACTCTGTCATTTTTCCACCTCCTCCTTGTTCCCTGTCTCCTACAGTTGCATCTCGGTGGTGGGGTGGGAAGAGGATGGACTACGCCCTGTACTGTCCCGATGCCCTGACAGCGTTTCCAACAGTGGCTCTGCCTCATCTCTTCCATGCCTCCTACTGGGAGTCTACAGATGTGGTCTCCTTCCTGCTTAGACAGGTACATAGAGTCATAGATTTCTGATCCTGAAATTGAAAATGTGTTAACGCCTAGGCATTTCAAGTTGTCACATATAAATGTTTTCAATGCTAATGACGTGATTCTTGCGATGGGAAAGTTGGTCCATTGCCTTGGTCCTGAATTATTAAGCTCACAACCAGAGGGTGGATTGCCATGGCATTGGGGAGACAGTAATATTCCTCAGTAGATGAATGATAGTGACTTTGGTGATCTCATGAATTTTTATTATTTAGATTTTTAGTGGAATGTCTCTAAAACCATTGGACAGAATTTTTTCACAGATTATTGTATTTAATAGAAGGATTAGCCCCCTGAGGGTCATTTTTGAGTAGGTCCATAATTTTCAGTTATCCAGTGAAATATCTCATCTACACAATCTACAAGACATTCATGTTTCCAGACCGACAGTGAAACTAACTGACTTTGGTGTCCTCTGACTAGTGCCACCAGCAGCTGACAGTGAATATGTTTACATGCAGCTAATATTAACATGTCAGTTTGATCAAAACTAAGTACAAGCTATTGAACTTCATTGTGATGGGAACTACCTAAAGAGACAGAAACCATCTCTGAGAAAATTGTATGCGTGATGTGTACTTTGATCCTTTTCTTTAAAGGTGATGAGACATGAGAACTCCAGTATTTTGGAGCTGGACGGCAAAGAAGTGACTGAATTCACTCCATCCAAGCCTCGTGAGAAGTGGCTCCGCAAGAGGACTCATGTTAAGATTAGAGTAAGATCTGTGTATGTTTCTAATGCAACTCCTACAGAGAATGTTCTGGACTAAAAGGAAATACAGAACTACTTCATAACCTTTATTTCTCATTTAGTTAACTCCTACAGTACTCCCATTGCTTATCAAAGAGAGTACAAAGTATTAGGGAAATTAGAAAATTTTATACTTGGTTAATTTAAATATATCCGTATTAGTTTTTTTTCTTTCCTCTTAACCATTTCTCTGTACTACTGTAACATGCAAATAACCCCTTATCTTATATAATGTTTTGATATCTTGTCTTATCTTCAATATAGAGGAGTACTTTTTTAGTACATTTTAACTTTTTTCATTTATTAAATTCGTAAACTGTTACACTGTTGAGATGATCAAAGGATAAAGGTTTGCTTTCAGAAATATTTCAGTATTAGTAAATAAAGTATCTTAATACTTTGTTCTACATTTATATTGTGTAAATTATAAATGAAATTATGAATAAATTATGAATTAAAACTGTTAAGTCAGTAAAAAGATGCATTTTAAGAAAGAATGAATGAATGAATGAAACTGGAAAGGTAAAAGTTTGAAAACCCAACTGTGCTCCCTGTTTTGCCCTCTTCTTTGTCTCAGAACGTGACAGCGAACCATCGTGTGAACGATGCTGTGTTCACGGAGGACGGAGCCCAGATGGTGATGGGTCGTTTCATGTACGGACCTCTGGACATGGTTACCCTCACAGGAGAGAAGGTAATGACATACTCAGCTGTGATGAACCAGAAAAAACTACACCAGTTATGTCATCAAGTCATCGTCTGTGTCATTAAGGTCATTCAGCAATTCAGAGTTGTGCTGGAAAGATCTTTGTGGTCTTCTTTGTCTTGCAGATTGACATCCACATAATGACCCAGCCTCCCTCTGGAGAGTGGGTGTACTTTAACACAGAGCTTACTAACAGCAGTGGACGTGTCTCTTATGTCATCCCTGAGAGCAAAAAGCTGACTGTCGGCGTGTATCCTGTCAAAATGGTGGTCAGGTACGATAAATCATTGTTATTTCACATTAAAAAATTTTTTTTAAATTCCGGTCATTTGCAGAATGTAATTTTTTTGGGTATTGTTAGGACTTTTGGACCAATTGCAGGAAGGTGCAACAGCATTAAACAATAGAAGACGAAAATGAAGCGGAAACGAAGGGAAAGTCTACTGTTTGCACTTAATTTAACAAAGTTAGCGAATACAATAGGCGAGGTGACAACATGCTTAAGTCAGATTCACGCCCATCTACAAACAAATCAATGTCAGGCAGATGCAGCCCATGTAGGTGATGATGACAGACTAAAATTTCTGCTGCTGACTATGTATCCTGTTAAGGCCACAGTCAACCCATCTTCTAATGGCTCTGTCAAGAGAACACTCCCATGTTACAAAGCACAACATCTAAAGCTGCTTCTATAAACATGAAAATAGGTTCAGAGTACTCCAGCAGCTTCCACAGACAACAACCTTTCGGTTGTGGGGGCATCAATAATTTGTAGAATGAATGTATGGCCACAAAGAGTGCAGGCCGTCCTGGGCCCACCAGGAGATGTGGCCACTGATATTTGATCTTAACTTTTCTTTTCCATCTCTCTCTTCCTCCCTTTTGCTGTTTCTCTGCCAGGGGTGACCACACATCTGCGGACAGTTATCTAACGATTTTACCACGGGGGACAGAGTTTGTAGTGTTCAGTATTGACGGGTCATTTGCTGCCAGTGTGTCTATCATGGGCAGCGACCCAAAGGTTCGAGCTGGAGCTGTGGATGTGGTGAGGTAAGGATCAGAACTCCCTGTAGGGGAGACTGTAAATCTGCAGTCGATGTATGTTGCTGATGCAAAATGTAACAATATTTTAAGCTTGATATTGATCATGGAGTTCCTCAAGGAAGCAATTTGGGTTATTTTTCTTTGTACATACTTCATCTGGGCCAGATTATCAGTCACAGTAATCACTGTTATTCAGATGGTTCAGGATTATCTGTTGTCATTCTTTGATAACTGTCATTATTTGGATGAGTAAAATAAATACTCAAAATAAGAGACTCTGATATACAGAGGGATGAGATGCATTTTCTTTGTTTTGCTCTCTCTCTCCAAACAGATTTGGTCTTGGGGTGATTTTTGACTCACATCTAGCTAAACGGTTTTTCATCTTGTAATGCTTGTGTAATGCTTAGGGGTGTAATGCTTAAATCTGAGCA
Organism: Verasper variegatus; assembly: GCA_026259375.1. Taxonomy (NCBI): domain Eukaryota; kingdom Metazoa; phylum Chordata; class Actinopteri; order Pleuronectiformes; family Pleuronectidae; genus Verasper; species Verasper variegatus. The sequence continues at coordinate 5,022,644 of CM048060.1, forward strand.
TTTCTGACTAAGAATGAAGAGAAATGCTTTTGTTACCAATTGGTCAGATATTGCAATTCCCTCTGAAGAATTTGAGATCACATCACACAACTTCTCAAACACTGGAGACCTGTATCTTTTAGAATTAAAAAAGCATGGCATAAATGCAGTCTCATATATTAGTGATTACTCATCAGAATGAATGAAGACTTCAAGTGATTCAAAGTGATTTTAAAATCACTTGAATGCTGTTCATTGTATGTACGCTGCATGAACGGTGCTACACAAATCATGATACAATTAAATTGCTCTTGTTGAATCCATTGCTCTCAGCATGAACTCATAATCATCTTTATCATTTCCAGGTATTGGCAGGACCTGGGCTATTTGATAGTGTATGTAACGGGTCGTCCTGACATGCAGAAGCAGCGTGTGGTGGCCTGGCTCTCTCAGCACAACTTTCCTCACGGCATCGTCTCCTTCTGCGACGGCCTGGTTCACGACCCCTTGCGACACAAGGCCAACTTCCTCAAATCCCTCATCAACGAGGTAAGAGAGGCGTGGCGGTGTGCGTCTGATGCAGTGATATAATTATAATCACTTGAAGTCTCTAAAATCGGACCTTCCTCTCTGATCAGGCCCACATGAGGATCTTTGCAGCCTATGGCTCCACCAAGGACATCTCGGTGTACACGTCTATCGGCCTGCCTCCGTTCAATATCTACATAGTGGGAAGACCCACAAAGAAAATGCAGCAGCAGTGTCAGGTTAGGAATAAATCCTGTCAGGAAGTCACATTCATGTGCTCACACTTACTGCAGTACAACGCAGCAGACAGTGAGAGCATGGCTACAGGCCTTTAACCATTTCAAATATAAATTATTAATAAACATCTGGGACTTTTTTGACTCCCATTACAAAAGAAAATCAAATGTGCAGCTGGAACATGAGATAGGAGCTTAGCAGTGTAATGGGTGCTTAGACTGAGGACGAGTTACTAATAAATAATGTATTCCTGTAAGGTTGAATGTTTCCCAGCAGGGCCCCTCCAAAGGGTCAGAGGATTAATCTGAGGGGTGATGAGTAATGTGTGTAGTACTTGTGTGACCACACTTTTATTATAATCTGTTTTTGACAGGATATGAGTTATTATAAGTTTTTTTATTTTGTATTATCTTGTGTATTGGTGGTTTTCTAGCTGTCTGTAGGGATTATAAAACCAAAGCTGACTGATCATGTTTCTTCCAGTTCATCTCAGACGGCTATGCTTCCCACCTGTCCCAGCTGGAGTACAACCAGAGGTCTCGTCCCGCCAAGTCCACCAGCACCCGCATGGTCCTCCGCAAGAGCAGCTTTGGCCTGGGTGCAGCCGGAGGCGACTTCCTTCGTAAACGCAACCACATCTTTCGCACCATCTCCTCTCAGCAGCCTGGGGGAGCTGGCTCGGCCTCCCCCAGCCAGCCGGGCCGGACTGAGCGTACACTGAGCCAGTGCGAGATGGAGCGCGATCGGGGGGTCCCGGCAGGAGCCCAGAGAAGTATGAGTATAGCTGCAGGGTGCTGGGGCCGCAGCGGGAGCACCAAGGAGGGCAGCGGAGGGTTACTCGGCCCTAAATGATTCGAATGAGGGGCTGAGGTGTCAGAGGCCTGGGCCACCATGATCTCTGGACGAGTCAAAGGTGGGATGAAGAGGGGAGAGGAAGCGGGAAGAAGTGCACTGAGAGGTTGTATTTTAGAAATCAGAGATAGGTGAGGGATGTAGCAGACACAACACACTCATTGGGTCAGGAGAGAATGAGGATAGGAGAAAAGGGAAGGAAGGATACTGGGGGATCTGTTCAGGAGGAGTGGACTAATCAGGCCAAGTGGGATCCAGCGAACAAAAGACGATTCTGTAGCATGACTCTTTTACAGTAATACTTTTTATAGGATACGTCACTAACTATTGAAAAATGACAATGGAAGGATTAAGAGAAATATTGTAAGCCTTAAATTATTCTCGTATAACGGGACCCCCCTCCCTCCCCACTTCCCGAACACACATGCCCAAGCATTCACACTCATGAACTCAGGACGAACTGCAGCCTGACTCATCTTCAAAGAGCCGAGCACGGCTTTGGGCTGCCATGGCAACGAGCCGTTGACCTTCACCTCTGTTTCTGTCCCACTGTCAGCTGAGCGACATGTTTCAAACGCAGCATTGACTGGCGGAAAGAGTCGCCTCACAATTCAAAAACACAAAGAAAAGGAAGGCAAGAAGAGATGTGAGAAATAAAGATTAGGGTCTGTCAAATTACTAAACTCTGTATGTATTTTTCACTTTGACCTGTTGTGGTATTTAACCGTACAGAGAGCTTTGCTGTAATTGTCCAGGATGTGAGATACCTGTCTCGGTTTTTCAGTGGAACGACTCCACTGAGGAAATGATCCCAATGAGAGGGGATTCATTTGTTTTTTAAAACATTATTATTTTTAGCCAATTGAGGGCAGCAGAGAAAGCTGTAGACAACACTGACATAAAATCACAACTGTTTCTGACATTAACAAACCCTCACTGGTATAAATGGGGTGGACAAAATAATAGAAATAGGCTTCCTCTCTGTATCACACTGTACAATTCAATAGTATCACAAACTGATCGCATAGGTGAATCACTACGTCTGTAAAACTGAACCAACTGAACCTATATAACCTTCTTAAAGGGAGGATTTACTTTTGTATTAGACTAGATTAGCTTTACCTGGACATGTCTAATAAACTGCAAAATGAGTGTAAGTCTCTTTATGTTTTTCCCTCAGTAAACATTCAGAGCTTTAATATGAAATACTGATATTAGAAAGGCCTCTGCCAACAGTCCATTTATTAAACCGCATTTAAAATCCGCTAAATCCAAATTTTTATTTGGATCTTCACCAACTGGCACTCATTCTTAAATATCAGTTGCTTGAACATGACAGATTTATTTCTCTAAGAAATCAATGAAAATGTTGGAAAACACTAAAGAAATTGAAAAGTGAGCACAGCAAGAATTAATGGGTTATTTCTTGACCCACACCATTTCTATCCGTCAGTAGTTTTTGTGTAATCCTGCCTACAAAAAGACAAACACAGACGAAAACATATCCTCCTTGCTGGAGGTAATGAAAAAACAAGACAAACACAAAACCCCACATAGACATACAACACATTACTAAGCAGCTTCAAAAGTTTTTTTTGGTGAATCCCCTCAGCTGTTGTTCTGGTGTGAAAGCAGAGACTGACATCTCTAAACCTGGGCACAGACCTGCAGAGCTAGATGCCACAAAAGGTGAAAGATAAAATCATTTTGATTTGTTTTTCACAATTTGAGAGCAGAAACAACATTGTATCAGAGAGGAAAGTACGTCTTGTCTCGGTCATAAAACTGTTCATCTCTGACTTCACTTATGTCAAACTGCTCGCTCCAGTGTCCATTGAGCCGAGTGTGAGACTCTGTAGTATAATTCCCTTTCAGTGTGGCCTCTGGCCGCCCTAGGCCTTAATGTCCAACAAGACACTTACTCCACAGAAGTAGCAGGAAGGGCATGCAGCATTAAAGCAACAAGCGGAACTCTGTACAGTCCACAGCAACAATCCCTTTATATAACCATCTGCTTGCAATACCTCTAAAGTTTCCCACATGTGCTGCTGCTGCTGGTAGACACTCATGTGGTGTTTCCCCCCGGCTTCTTGCTCTTTCTGCTCGATATCACGATATCAAACAGGATGGACCTGATGTTTCCTGAGTTTCATCTCAGGCTGGACGCTCGCTGGAGGCGGAGGCAGGACTTTCACTCACACAGACCTGTGACTTGTTTCAGTGTTTTTACCAAATGGGCCGACGAGTGGGCCGGAAGTGATTCAGCATGAAAGTTGAAAAGGACGATTCTTTCAGTGGTAAATGTGTGTGTGTGGGGGGGTGGGGAATCACTGGTGTCCTCAAACATTACTTTTGTTGCTTCTGTCTACTGAGCTGAACTGTGTATTCTCTTTCAAAGGGGACGAAGAAGAAGATAAAGAAGCCTCTTCACACCTCTAAAAACACAATGTGCACAAAACTGTCAGATTTTCCCCTCATGTCACCTTTGCTTGTACAGGATAAGTTTTTCAAGTCTGTCTGGAAAAAAAACGTGCAACTACAATATCACTCAGTGGAAGGCTGCAACAAATTACACACAGTCATAAATATCAGTCCTCTAAACATGCTTGATCTTTTTTATATTGAAATCCATGAATTATTCCCTGAGAAATCAGTGAAAATGTGGAAGAACGTTGATCTCGCAATGTTAAACAAAGTGAAAAAAACCCTCTGGATCTGCCCCCTGATCCGGATCTGCACTAAAATTGAATGGCTTCTTCCCTGACTCAAACCAAATCCTTCCACCAGGTTTCGTGGAAATCTGTTCAGCTGTTATTGTGTAATCTTGCTCACAAACCAACCAATAAATACAGAACGGGTGAATACATAAGGTAATGAAACAGCTTTTCTTCCAGTAATCATTCCTCATGATTATAGTTTCTATGCCAGTGATGGGGAACAAATTCACAGTTGGTGTTTCATGCAAACATGTTTACAGTGCATTGAGAACATAAAATCATCTTTTGAATACACAGAGAAGGTCTCTGGACTGTGTTTGTCCCCATCCCTTCAGGACAGGTTCAGTATGAGTATTATTTGACACATTAAATAACAAATTAAAGCCAAACTTATCAGAAACGTGAACAGTGTAATGAGAGCTACCTAAAATGACAGAAACCATTTTTGAGAAAAATTAGTTTGACATGTACTTCGACTATTAGCTTGACCCATGTCCCATTCACTAACATGGAGAGGGGCAGCGTTTATGACCAATACTGTAGCAAACCACCAGGGGGCGAACGAGCTGTCACAGTGTCCCTCTTTATTAGCAGCCATTGGTTTAAATTTGCACATTAATAGTGTTCAAGACAGACAGAAGTTGTGAACTGTCCTTTAAACCCATGAATGTGTGGAGCGGCCGTGCCCTCTTGTTCTCTTCCGTTAATATGCTGTTGTTTTATGCTCAACTTCCACACTGCGCACGAGTGGGTCTGTTTCCACTCTGTGTGATCTGTGATGTCTTTAACCCGCCTCTGAAGCCAAAATCATTCTCTAATACTGTAGTTAATCAACTGCGTAACCTCATTGTTGTTATTTTGCACTAGTTTACGATGGAAATATACTGTAGTTACCATCTCATGTTGCTACACCTCTGTATGACACTTTTTTTTATTTATTTCAGGGTAAACTGCATGTGCAGGTACGCACACGTCTGTACATTTTGTCAGTGTGTGACAAAAATTAAAGTAAATGTGCCAAACAGTGAACAGACAAGTATTTAGACTCTGAGACACCCTGAAGGTATCAGGAGCGTCTTTTCCCCCACGACATCTAGGCAGCTGGATGGACATACGAAGATAAATGATCTCAGTCAGAATGAATCTAAATATATGAGTATTATGTATGTTCAGATTTGATTGAGTTATGACTCGTTAATTGAGGCAGGCGGGGGCTAAAGCTTTTTAATTGCACTTGGTCATGTTGGTAAAAACAAACCTGTGTGATTAAATTCCCATTGATTTTAGAAAACCAACGTGCACCTGTCCACCTCTGTCAAAACGGTACCTTTGTCCCGTGTCTTGATTTTTGACTGTATCAAAGCTTTCAGTCAGACGGGGACGATGTGTCTGTACTGAGAGCTTCTCCATTTGGGGATTTTGATGACCACATCTTTTTAAACTGATACTGTCCATGTCTGAGAAAGAAAACATTTGAGTCTGACTTTAAAGCCTTTAACTGAGGGCAGAGATTGAGGGAGTCTCTGTAACCATGGATAATAAGCTGTTTTTGACCTTTGCATTGAGTCACTGTCGTGCTGTGGACTGGGTGCGGGGTCAACTTTTAAATACAAACACATTTGTCCCCTTCAGCCATTTGGCTGCTGAGTTGAATGTTTCCCCGTTTGGAGCCATGTATGTGTCTGTGTACATAGTGTAAAGATGTATATGTAGGACCTATATGGTTGAGAGTTATTTATTTACCTAAAGATCATGATGTTGACTATGGAAAATTTCAGGTGAAATATATTTGAGAAATATGTAGCATTTTATTTTGTCACTTTGGCGGTCATTGAGGCGACGGACCAACACAGGAAGCTTTTAGTTTTAACCAGTGCAAAATTATTGTTCCAAATAACCAGTGTCACAGCAGGAGCACAGTCTGCACCATCACACACTCCACCCACAGTCGCATCCGAGCTACAGTCGACCTCTGCTGTCTCTTTACAACAACTGCTGAGGGTTTTATAGGACCTACTGTACCTATTTTTAAACTGCAGTATTTTACACAACCTTTGAAAATTGAACTGGAAGCTGCTTTTTCACTCAGCGGTGGGTGCATGGAAAAAAGTAAAACCCCACAATTAAAGCAGCTCTATTTAACAAGCTGTTGCATGTTGTTCAGTCAGATTGGAACTACGTAACCTTCATGCTTAACAATAAGAAAGCAGTTATGCAGCCTTTACGTCCTCACTGTTTAATGAAACGTATATCAAAAACATTCTGCTGGTTATATTTGAGATTATTGCAATTATTGCCACTTTTGGATAAAAATAAAAATATAAATATTTACCATCTATGAAAGTGTTTTATTTACTGTTAAAGGGAATAGTTTGATGTTCTGGGAATTTCGCAAGTGAGATGAAAAGATCAACACTATTCTGCTCATTATGAAGCTACAGGGAACATCTGGTTAGCTTAGCAAAGCATAAAGACTGGTAATAGGGGGAAACTGCTAGCCTTGGAGCCTGGCAACAGGTCCAACACAACCCACTGTAAAATGTGTTCATTTTTTTGTTCTAATGCTTTTCTTGTCAAGTATGTTTTAATAAAGAATGGTTTTAATTGTACGACATGAAGACACAGTCTACATTTTCATCACTGATACAGGTTCAATTTTGATGGAAAGATTATCAGAGAATGGTTTGAAGATGTTTGTCTAATGTCTCGGGACAGAGAGTGAAAGGCTGGAGGAGAAGTAGAGATAATAGGGAATGTGACGCTCTTCTGTCAGGACACACATGTTCACACTGTAGTTCTTCTATACATCTATATCTATAATGCTAAACTAATCTGGTGCTGGTAACTATTTGCAGATAACCCTGTATCCCAAAATGGCAAACAATTACTTTAATAAATTAATTTGGATTGCAAGTAAAAATCCATTAATGAGAATAACGTTTGGGTTGTGAAAGAATCTCTGGTCAGACCAGTTTAACCTCTGACCTTATGGAAAAGAGCTGATTAATAAGTTAACATGTATTGTCTTAGTCTTAATGATAAGAATAATTTAAAAAACATTTCAGAACAGTTTATTTTAATGAGTGACAAAGCACTTTACATATAACTTGATCAAATATATGAATACTAGTTTACCTTGTAACCCTTATTAAAGTTAACTGTCAGGGGACCAGTGACGAGAGGTCAGAACACGTGTCACCATCTGGTCTTGGACTAAGTGAAGTGTGTTTTTCATTTTATCTTTTGCCCAAAATCGTTATATATATAAGGACACTTTTAAAAATGTATTTATTTTGGATAAGGTCCTGCAGTATAAAGCTTCTGCACTTAGATACAGGTTAGTAAGACATGATGGAACAAAACATAACATAGGTTTTTAACACATTTAAAAATAATATGAATGAGTTTTTAAACGTCTAAAATTGAATTCTTTATACGTTTTGATTCATATATAATTCCATCTTTTATATTATATAATTTAGTTTTAAAGTATCCACTTGCTCTTTACACAGTGTGCACATTTTGAGGCAAAATGTATTAGTTTTAGATAAAAATATGATATACTGCGTAGAGATACTGAACTGCCTACAAAACATTACAGGGTGTTAAAAACAATTCATGTAGGAGTGTTTATATACTGCTTATAAATGCCGTATACAGTAATTTTTTATGTGTTGTTCACTGTGTTAAAAACGCTGAAATAATTAACTTCAGACTTGAATTAGACTCCCATGTTTTGGGATACATGATACAGTACGTGCTGCTGTCTCCTAGTTCAGACTGGATCTGACCTCTGACCTCTACCATTGTCTGCACTGTTGAATAAAACCAATTGGATGGTAACTCAACATGGGTTCATGTCTTTTTATCGGATCTATGCACGATGGATTGTGCAAAGATTATTTGTGCTGCTTTAACAATTTAAACTACTAGATTTTACCCAGGGGTGGTAACTACTGCCCAGGATACAATTGCACCCTCTTGAGAATGAGTGTATTAGAGCAACCTATATGTGTATATATTAACCCAATGCTGAATATAACAAACAAAATTATTCTTACTGTATCAGTAGTTAGGCAAAACCTACGATAACCTAAAGTAAAAAATATGAATTGATTTTAAAACAAACATTTTAAAACTATAGAAATAGGAGCTTTTCAAAATATTTATGTCTTCCAGAAGAAACACATGAGTGCCACAGGAAAAGCAGGACAGTTGTAAGAACCAGGATCACAATCTTTTCTTCGGTTTCTGAGTCATGGAGTTGAATTATGGAACATTTTGACGTCACCATAAAGCTGACCTTCAACCCTTAGGATGTAAAATGTCATCACTTCATCATTTATCCTATTAAATTTGTCATAATTATTTTAAAGCATGTTTTGTGACATCGGTGACCTTTGACCACCAAATTCTGCAGTTTATCTTTGAGTTGAAGAAAATCCCACAAAGCATACTGTAGCGTTCTGTAGACAAATGGAAAACCTAAAAAAAAGAATGGCTCCCAGCCTGGAGAAATAATATCTAGAATTTTTTCAACAAGTCTTTAGTCAAAGACAATCGATGGCATCATTGTCAACTCACAAGTGATGGAACCACAAGTTTACAGAAATACTGAATTCATTCATTCACAAAGTGAATGCACAAACTCTCAACATCGACTATCTGTAACTATCAGGAAAAAAGTGTAGGAACACTGCACTTTTAAAAACACACAGTTATAAGCAAATCAAAATGATCATTAATGTATTTAAATCCCATGAATAGAAGCTGCTGTATTAACATGTAATGAATGATCATGATCATAAAAAACACTGCATGTTCATTGGAGAAGTTATCATTTCTGACATGTACTGTACATCAGTAAAGATTTAAAATGTCCCTACATCATATAGTGTTATAAACCATTTATTACATATTTATATACCACAAATAAATGCAGAACTGAAGTGTTACACTGAGTCTGTCAGCGGCACACAGCTCAGTTTCTATTGAGAGTTTCTACAGAGTTTTTTTAAATTACATTTTTTCCAGGGTAAATAAAAACAAGTGCAGCAACAAGAAGTATTATTTCTTTAATGTTGCAAATGCCGTCTGGAACACTGACATAGCGCCTTCATTAGGTCGATTGATGTAATGTAAGGGCAGTTTTGTGTTTTTTTGGCTCAGTCAAACCTATACAGTATCAACACAAACACACAGTGGCTCATTTTACTGTACACACAAACACAACATGTGCTGTTCACCCCTGAAGTGAAACACAGGGAACAGGAGGAGGATCCTCCATATATTGCACAAAATGGCAACAGCTGTTTATAAAATTGGCCACGTGAAGATAAGATATGATTAAATCTATAAAAATTCATTTAAAACAAATAGTTCTTTTTTTCCGTTTGCACGAAACACGTGTGCCTTATCGCACATGACAGAAAGGTGGTGAATACACTTCACAGGATGGTGGAGAGCAGAGACGGTTTGGTTTTACAGATGGACGGATGGATGAGGGGAAGCGGTGGCAGTCTGTACAGCAAAGAGGTGGAAGGAGGAACCAAACACACAGAGACAGTAAGTCATAAAATAACAGCTGAGCATCTTAGAGACAAGGCCTCCCCCGCCTCAGGTCAAGTCATCATTACAGTGGAATATTGTGTGTTTTATGGGCGTCTATAGTGCACGAGGCCTCTTCGGGGTTATTTGTTTGCTAGCTTGCTCCTCTTCCGAGAGTGCACAACGGAAAGACTTGACTTTATCTGAAAGAAAAGAGTACATCACACAACATGCGTCAATGATTAAAAATATCAGATAATAACTGTTCAAGGGCCTTTTTTTTTGCTGAAGCAAAACTACTTTTACTAAGAAACAGCGCCCTCTGCAGTCACATGTGGTGATTCATTCTGTTGAGCTGCTTGTCCAAACGATTGAGTGTTTTTTATGTAGAGATTGAGAATCTATCAATGTGTTGATTGGATTTTTCTCTTGATCCCCAGCTTCCTGAACCAGAAGAGCTGCTGCTGTATCAAAAACACATGATTCTGAAATACGTATAAAATAATTGAGAAAGAGCAACAGCCACTGACATTGAGAGTTTTTTTTAAATATGGACGAAAATAAGTTTTGATAATGTGCACTTCAATTGTTGTTAAACATGCTTATTTAACTGGTTTGATCTTGTTATGTGCATAAGAGACACAGATTGAGATCACATATTAATTGCAAGTGATCTTAGACGATGATATTCTCATATTTCCCAATATTTCTCTGCATGTTAACGCCTCATTTTCACATAGCTCTGTGTCCGTTTCTGAGTCAACAGGAAGAGCATTTGTTCCTATGGCAACCTCCATCATCTCAGATGTGTTGCTAAACTCCTCCCCTTCAGACTGACCATATGAACTTAGTGCCACAAGGAATTGGGATAAAAACTAATTACCTAAGAGGCTCAATTAAATTGTTTGACATTGTGTATTTCTACTATTAAATATAAACTTGTTCAGCCAGTTTAGCACATGGTGAATTTCCATGTTCTTAAACTGAAGTTGATAAACGTGTGAGTTCAGATATTACATTCAAATATATTCATTTATTTATGAATATATCATTAGATATATTGATAATAGAATAATTGACAAACAGTGTGCTTCAACCAGCAATCCTAAAACAATATTTTTATTGCGATATTACTCCAGGCACATATTCCATAAAAATCTTTTTTTTAATTTGCCTTTCTCCAAAGCCTGCAGTGGCGTCTGTAGCCAGCTGTAAAGAAATTAATTTCACAATGAACACAAGGGAGCTGAGTCCGTAAATGAGACTGAATTACAGACATGAAACAAAACTTCATGGAAACAAGGCTTTAACCTTGAGCTGTTGCAGCCTTTACACTGATCTGAGTGTTCACTTTGTGCCTTGTCAAACCTGATAGAAAATGTTGAAGATAACAGCTGTGAAAAACATCCAAGCTCAGATGAAGGCAAATGACTTTACCTCTGAGCTCAGTGAGAATGTCGATCTTCTGGTCCAGGATCTGTTCTAGTTGAGTTGCATATGACTCAACGTCATAGTCCACCTCCTCTGTCATTTCCAAAAGCATCTTCTCGTCCTCCAGCCAGCGGATGGACTCCTGTGGAGGTAAACACATTATAACTGAAGACATCGGACTGATAAAGAGGAAATGAAAATAAACATCTACCTTCACTGAACTCTGAGCACTAATATTAGTTGGAAAGCACGTTTGGAAAGAATTGTGAATAAATAAAGGTCAAATTTTTAAAGAGCTATACTAAGGATTCACAGGCAGCAATTGTTTAAGATCATTCATACAGGCTGTGACGTTTTTTTCAGAAAAGAAATATCAGGTCTCTCCTGAAACTTGACTTAATGTGGATCGGTCATGTCGGGACAGAATCTTGTTGGATATTCAGTAACTGTTGTTTGACTTTCTGGAGACTGTACTGTACCTGGAACACGGCCCTGTGGTCCTCCAGAACCTGCTCCTCCATCTCCACCAGCTGAGACACGGCTTCATGGAAAGAGAAGAGCTGTGGGGAAACCTCTTCCTCCTACAAAGAGAAAAACAAAACACAACCGAGTCTGTTTTGGTCCAGTGACACTGGGACCTGAGGGGCAGCACTTTGTGGATGTATAGATGTTCCTCTCTGTGGGAACTGGAAGATTCACTTAATTTGATAAATTCAGACTTTTAATTGACTTTTAATGACATTAGTATGATGAATAACCAGCACTTCCCAGTTAAACACTATTAATCAATTCAAGTTCATTTCAGCTTTTGTTTCTTCTTAGCTTCTGTAGCAGCAGCAGCAGCATTTAAATAGTTTGCTACAGCCTAATTAAACTAGCGAGAGAGATACAGCACTGTCTAAACTAGGACTAGGACAGGTCATATATTAGTGTCAGACTAACTTTGGAAAATATGTTTTGTACTGAACAAGGTCGGGAGATTTTGTCCCCATCAATTACACTAGAGGCTCTTTATTAAATCATCACACAGAGAGTTGAAGTCATGACCTCGTACTCCGTCTAGCCTCTGTTCCACTAGCTTCAATAACTCAATGCATACTACATGTGAGAGAGTATGATGTTATATGTTGGTTCATGTGAGAGAGTATGATGGTACATGTAAGAGAGGATAGTAGTGTTTGTGCGAGAGTATACTGGTCTGTGTGAGACCAAGTATTAATTATCTCTCATAGGGCTGCTCATAAAACCTCTTTAACCCTCTGAGGTACAAAACCTGCAGTCGAAAGGCAAAAAAACCCAAACAAAACCACACCATTGTCACCAAAAATAAACTGTTTGGATACAAACATGATTCTGCAAAAACTTGATTTTACATAATTGAAAAGCTGTCATACCAACAGTGTCTACTTCTTGACATGATTGTATGTTTCCACAGAGGTGCAGGACTTTATATTGCAGTGAGTTTAAATGAACCCATACTTAGTAAGAATTTGACAGCAGAGAAAAACATTGCTTATGGTTTAGTGTTAAATGTACAAATGTGACTATTGTTTTAAGGCTAACTTAAGCCTACATCCACCTGAATGAATCTGTGTTTGTCTTACGTTCTGTTCGCAGAGCAGCTTCAAGTCGTCTCTCTGTGGAGAGCTGCCGACTCCCCACTGAGCCTCCAGCACCTCCAGCTGGTTGACGAGTCCTCCCTGGCGGCCCCCATTCGCTGCTGCAGGGTCCACCATGAGCTCCTTCACCCTGACAACACACCATCGCAGCCGGTTAATCCAGAAACACTGACTGCTGCTGAAGTACCGGATGAGCTAACGGAGCTGGAGCTGCATGCGACTAAACACAGACTAATGAATGGTGGAAATGCTCAGCATGCCAGGAGAAGAAGCAAATACTGTGATATAACAGGGGGACATACGGAGCATCAGTGTGGCAATGAAGGAACTGATAAATGTTACAGACTCCATGTAGACATTCAGGGAAATCTAAGCTGTAAAAATGAGAAGAGGTCAAATTCAACCAAAAATGATGCAAAATTAACAAAAAAAATGGGAGGAAAAGCAGAAGTTATCTCTTCCAACACTGGGATTATGGATATTATGAAATAATGAAGTACAGTATTTATGTCTCCACAAAGGAGATTAGTGGTTCAAACAATTAAATGTCACATAAAAAGAACTCTTACTATTAGTTCAGTCAGGGCCACTTTATCAAAAGTAAACTTATCCTAAAATGACTCACAAATTCCAGCGAGTTCTATTTTGGCTCAATAACAACAGACACGATGTCGATTGAGTAAATGTACTTGGTTACTGGGTGATTCTAAGTCACTTTCAGAAAAACAATAAAAGCTATCCATGTGTGATTCATTATTTTTCATTTAAAAACTAATCGAAGCTGTGTTCATCAATATTTTATCTTTACAAATGGATCTAATCATGATATGAAATTTGAATGGCTCCTGATGAGAAACCCACAGAGAATCATCATCCTTTAGCAGATGAATGTCAAAACAGCCGTCTCTGACTCTGCACGTGGTACTGACATGAGATCTGTATCTGGACATATCATCTGGATAACGTCATCTGATCCACCAGATAATGTATCCACATACGGATCGTATTTTAGTGCTGGGTATAAATGGAAGGTACTGGTGTTAAAATTGTGCACACAAATTATTATTATTGCCTGCAGTAAAGTAATAAGGGTGGTGATGTTGTATACATTGAATATATATATTATATTTTACTTTCTCTACCATGTCTGTGGCTCTCAGGCTCAAACCAACTGGTTCCTACTGAGGATGTAAATCTTTAAAAGTCACAAATACACATACTTTCCTCTTTAACACTGAGTCATAATAAACTACAGTGTGTGTGGGTTCATGGTGATGAAGGAACATGTCACAGAAAGCAACACTGTGTCTCACTGGAAGGAGATATATACCATCCATCCATTCAGCCGGCCGGCCGTCGAGGGTACACCTTGGACAGGTCGACAGCACACAGTCCATAAATAGACAAACACATTCACACTTACGCTCAATTAAGAGTCTCCAGTGAACCTCACCCCAATCTGCATGTCTTTGGACTGTGGGAGGAATCCAGAGAAAACCCACGCAAACATGAGAACATGCAATCTCCACACAGAAAGACCCCCGGCCAAACCAGATTTATCCGGCCTTGGATAAACTTAATAACCTGTATGGATTCATTGTTTGATTTATTAAAAATACAGAATATCACCGGGCTTATCCCTGATCTGTATTACACTTTCTATGACTGTAGATGACACAGTAACGTCTGAGCGCAACAAAAAGTGGTCATGAATGAGACGTGCAGGTGATGTCATAATGCCATGTGAAGGGAGAAACTATGGACAGAGAGGATGGGAGATGATACGATAAGTGATAAGTTATACTCATAAGTCGGGGAGAGATCACAGCGACCCCCTCCACCCCCACCCTGGGAGAAGGGAATGTCTGAGGGACTGATACCAAACTCCTTAACCCTGGAAACATGGTGGGAGAGAGAAACAAAGAGAAGGGACAGGAGAGGACAGTTGGAGATAAAGCACTCAAATATTTTACTCAAGGTAAAGCAGCAATAACAGAGTGATGAAAAATGTAGTGGAGTATCAGATACCACAAAACCATACTGAGGTACTACAATAAATGTACTTACTGATTTAAGTCTTTTCCAAAGAACAAATAGAGCTTTTGATCGGTAATGTGTGATCGGTTAGTTTTCATTTATATCAAAGCTGCATGAATTAATATTCTTATCTTCAAACGGATTAAATAACAATATGGAAGTTGAAAATTGCTACTCTCAATGACAACCCCACAGAGAATCATCAGCCAATAAAGTGTTTAGTGTCTTTCAATCCACTGCTTACAGCTTCCCTGCCTCATGTTCAGTGTCGTCATCAAACCCTTTCCCAGCAGCGTCAGGGCCCGGTCACACACATGCAAATATTTCTGAGGCAAACCTTCCGCCTTGTGAGGAGGGAGGAGGTGCTGAAAACGTTTGCTCCCTGTGGCGAGAAAAAAGGTACTGTGGCTTCGCGCCAACTTCGAACCTCAATATTCACATTTGCACATGTGTGACCGTGGCCTCATACAGCTGTTTCACAAACACATGACCTGCTCAGGGACAATGTGTCAGTGTTTTATACATTTCATAGCTTTTTATCAAAAAAAAAGAGAAGTGGTACTGGCTCAAGTAACATCAGCTTCACCCTCAAATCACAGCTCTAAGGCTGCGTTCAGACTTAAACCCTGTGTGACTCATTCATTTGAATAGAGCCAGTTGTGTTCAAGACCCTGAGCTGCAGATCAGGAGAGTGTGTTTTACCTGTTGGCGTATCTCAGCGTGTTCAGGGTGTTTTCACAAGAGGCCATTCCAGGAGAGATGGTCGCTATCTGTGCATGGAAACATTGGATCAGCAAATATCAGGCCTTATTCAAACCTGTTGGGTAACCCATGTGGCTCTGCTGTTTTCTTACCATGCATGTTCTGGAGTTTTCTCCGATGAAGGAGTCCCTCAGCACCTGGGTTAACTTGCTGGCTCGGAAAGGAGTGTGGGGTTTGTTAAGGCCCAGAGCTCGAATACACTCCTGCACAGAGACAGAGACATCGTCAGTGGCTCAGTAGAAATATCAGCACTTAGTAACTCAAATTGAAATATTAGTAGGACGTAACAAGTGAGTTAAAGATGAAGCTATTTTTTCCAATTAACATTTTGCACATTAAACTATTAATCTTAATGATTTTTTTAACTTCTGTGTGCTGCAGTCAGATAGGATACAATATCTGAAGGAACTTAACAACCACATAAAATCACCTCAATCTAGAAACTATTAAACTGCTAAACTCAAACCACTACAATTTGCAGGTGTGAGTAACAAAGATTGATAAAAGTCGACCCTGTGGTCCTGTATAGAAAACTTTTAAACCTGAGCAGTAGTGCTGTGATGTAGCAAAGGCTTTTTCTTGCTTTTGCCAAGAAATTTAACCAGAAGATGGAAATTCTGCCGAACTGATGAAATGGCGCTTGGTCGGGGCTGCACTGACAAGAAATGAACTTCAACTCTTGCGGGAAAAAATATAAAAGGCAAAACTCCACCTGCATCGTTTCCAGAAAAATTATTTTGACTTAAACTCCTCACCATTAAATCCTTATGTCTGCAGGGGACAGCATAAATGAGAAGGAGTTCATGTGGGGTAAACACAGTTGTAACTTTACTAAAACTAAGCTTCTATTCAAAATTAAAATATAATTGTAGAGCCCAACTTTAACAAATCACAATTTACCTCATAGTCTGCCCTCAATCATCTGCACTTAACTCTCAACAAGAGTGAGGAGAAATTAGCTTGGTCCTTAATAGTAACTTCATCTAGAAGCCGAAAAACTTCAGCTACTCAGTTTAGAGTTGAATGAGTCTGAGTCTCTTTTGCACTGTGCAAGATATAAAAGAGAGGAAATAAACCCTGAAATATTCTGGTCTACAAATAATACAAAAATTGTATTGCTGTCTGTCTGTATTCTGTCACTGAATGTCAAGGATGGACATTATGTCATAACCTGTGTTTTGAGACAGAATGACTACAGTTTTTAAATGTGTTTAATGCAGAACTGTTTCCAGGCCGCATGGAAAAACAGTTCAACCTCTGCAATAAAAGACACTGATGCACAGGATATCTGTAGCACTGAGGAGGAGACCTTAAGTGCCAGAAGGCTCTTGTTGATCTCGGCTCCTTCGAAGCGAGTCTGGCGGTCGGCGCTGGAGGTGTCTGCCCCTCTCTCATTCCCCGCCAAGTCAATCAGGGAAAACTTTCCATGCATCTTCCCCCGTTTACGCAGAATGATTTGAAACACTGCGTGGCTCCGAGAGGAGTGAGCGTTCGCTGAGGTCTGACCAGAAGTCCTGAAGGAGACGCAGAAAAAAACAGCACAAAGTGTATTTGTGAGGATCAGTCCAAAGTTTTCCCAACAATAATTAATTCCTGTGTTTACCTGCAGCTGTTTCCCAATTCAATCAGTTTGAGGACATCCTCCATACATTTCACCTCCTTCTCCTGCAGACCCACCACCTGCACCTGCTGCTTCCCGTCCTCCAGGACACGTAACTTAGCCTTGCGGTTCAGTAGGTCAAACACCTTTAAATGAAAGCACAAAGTCACACATACTGTTCCAACTCAAATCATTTACTGTGGCACAACAGACAGAAACCATCTCATGACAAATCTGAGACAATATTCATATTCAAATATGTTTTGACTTCATTTCACACTATTTAGCAGCATATTAACATTTAATAGATATTTCATAACACACTATTAATTATCTGTAAGCAATAGTTTTTCCATTTTAAGTGTCTATTGATGTTAACGTTAACTTTTTGTGAAGCATCCATAGCCTGATTTGACTTCTTTGGGGATTGATGATTATATGACAATTAATGATTTAATCCAAATATATTCAACTTGTGTTCTGTCATGTGATCATTATCCCTGGTCAGTTAGTATCTGTGCGCACACACTCGTTCCTGTGATGACTTGATGATAATGTTCAGATCAGGATGTAGAGAGTAACCTGATTATTAATATCTCGGTCTGATTCTAACATTGTCCTGGTCACTGAAATCACTGTTGCAGATTCCCGGCTGAAAACTAAAGGGGGCAGAGCTTTTGAAAGAGTACCCTGCCCCAGGATATACGGCAGACTAAGTCAGTACCTTCCTTTAAATTAAAGCTTAAATCATAATTTTATCGTACCGCATTCCCGATTTTACTAATTCTAGTTTTTATCATTTTTATGGGTGATCATGCTTAAATTTTTGTCACACATTAAGTCTGTTTATTCTTTTATGACTGTGTTTTTATTTGTTTTTACATTATTTATTATCTGGTAGTAGTATTATCATTATTATTATTATGAGAGGACAAAACTCATTAACCTCAACAAAACAACTTCTCATTGCTATATAATTGACTGAACATATTTCATGGCTCAGCGGGTCTCTAACTAGCAGCCCTGCGGGGGGGGGCAGTGTTTTGTGGTGGGTTTTAACAGCTGTCATTCCAGGAGCTAACATCTGTGTTATCAAAGTGCCTGACCTGCTTGTCTTGGGACATCAACTACTTCCACCTTAATATCAGTGTGTGTAGCTCATTGTTTATTGTTAAGTAACCTAATCATTAATAAATAAGTGGAGTCACAAAATAAGTGCAGCACTCTGTCTGCACTCATCAACAGTTGCATTGTATTGAGGGGCAGTGTTTGATTTTAACAACAATATGTTACACAGTATATACACATTGAACATCAGTGAAAGACAAGAAAAAGGTGGACTGGACTTCTAGCTAGGAGTTCTGCTAGCACATGAAACGGTAATAAATGATAACACAATTGGATTGATATAATATGTAATGTAGTCTGGAAGAAGGTAAATTGTTATATATAGTTACATTAGTTAAAAGATTGTATATAATGTAATAAAATGTGTGTATATCTGCAAACAACTACATTAGATTGTGTCATAAATTAGTTATTATATGTTTTTATACCATTCATAAATGATAAATAATGGGGGTTAAGTGTTACCAATTAATACAACACAAACTGTGAAGAAACTGATTACAACTCATTTTAAAAGACACTTGCCTTCCCGCTGTAAATCTCAAAAAATGTGGCAAAGACCTGAAGATCCAACTTCTTGTAATTTGGCTTCTTTAGCATGAGAAAAACATCTCTGGCTGCACAGGGAGAGAAAAATAGACACTTCATTATTAAGCCAAATGCAGAAACTAGCAGAGGAGATGGAGGAAAAGGGGAAACTAACCGGACAAAGCGTAGATCCCTTTGGAACAGTCCTGGTTCTTTCCTGAAAAGTCCCCTCCCATCGTCTGAAAAGGAGAAAAACGAGTCACGGCAAGTGCACTAAAAATAAAAATCAAGTTAAAATCAAAACACTCACATGTGTTTTCCCGCTTCCAGTTTGTCCATACGCAAAGCAGGTCGCCATCCCCCTTTCAAAAATGGTCTCGACCAGCGGCTGAGCAGTGAATCTGTGAGCAGAGGAGTGTTTTCTTTAACAAAAGGCTGTTTCAGTTCCATTTCTGAAACTTAGTAGAAAAAAACATTACCTATAAACCATTTCATTGGTGGAATTCTCATCAAAGGTGTAGTCGAATCGGAAAGTTTGGTTCTCCAGGTAGCGGGTCAGGTCGACTTTCTGCTTGGGCTCATGGACCATTACCACGTCCTTACTGGGAATGGTGATCACATCCAAATCCTTCCCAGATATCTCTGGAAAGACAATCACTTGTGTTCACACATAACCATGAGCCTCAAAGTAAAAAGCTGTATCAGACAATTCTTACCTTTTTTATTGAGGGGACGTGCACGTACACAGACACATATCCTGTGGTCCTCGATCTGAAACACCAAGAAGTACAGATACACTATTCTTTATGGACATACAAAAGAAATTAGCTTATTTTCAGACATTTAACTTCTCAACATTGTAGATTTTCCCCTTTATTTCCCCTCAAGTAGCTTTGAGGTTGGAAAAATCAACATATTCATCACTGACACTTTCAGCTCTTTCACCAGGTGAGACATCCAAACCCACCATGTTTTTTTAATGGCTTCCTCAAATGGAAATCCTCTAAATGTCAAACTCCTCTTTTGGCCAAATACAAATTGGAGTTTGTTCTAATGAAACCTTGTGCATGTATCTTACCTGGTGTTTACTATTAAATGTAAATATGTTGACACTACTATTTCACTGAACAACTTGACACCTGGTTCTGGTTATATCTTCTATGATCTAGTTGTGTGAATACTCTCTGCTCGGCAACAGGAATATGGACACAAATATTAACATTACTGTCTGTGTTTTTAGCCGCTGAAGCTACAGAGGCTAACAATTTGGCAAGCTAGTAGTCAGGTAATGTAATGCAGGAAATGCAAATCCTCAGACATAAAAATGTAATGAAAAAAGTCTAAATATACAATATATTAACTTTAGATTCAACAGAACAATTGAACTTCAAAGCCCTTCGCTATTTTTGGAGATGTCAGGAAACACAACACAACTCTGTGTTGATGTTGAGGTTGTGAATGTTGAGGTTGTGAATATCACTTGCAGGGGATGTTTAGATGGACTCTTCTCACAAGCATGGTGACCACGCCCCCTTGTGAAGGCAGCATTAATTACCAACCAGACTTACCAGATCGTTAGTTGTTAAAGGCCTGTAGTCCAGACTGGCTCTGAAGTCTCTGATCATACACATAATTTCATAGTTTGGTAGATTGACATCCACCTCCTGCAACGGAACACAAAACAGAGGTGTCAGCTGAAATGTGCATATCCTGTTAGTTTTTCATTTTGTATATTTTACATATACATGCAGGCACAGCTGAGAAAGATCATTCAGAAGCAAATGAAAACTGCATTCCTTATTTGCAATATGAGAAAATGTGTGCCATCTTATTTTAAGGGTCTAAAAGAGACTTTGCATGGGCCTAAAACTGAGACACAAATCCAGCCCAAAACCTGAAGACATATCTACAGTTATTATGCTTAATACGTATAAAGTATTCACCAGGGTGATTTATTGATATTTAAAAATTCCCAGAGGATCACAGCTATGGCTTCTCGGCAGCTGTGACTCAGGTGGTGGACTGTGTTGAAGATTGTCCTAGGACAAGACTATATCTTTTGTCCTCATGGATATATGTAAAGCGTCCTTGGGTCTCTTGAATGGCACTATATAAATTCAAGCTATTATTATTATTATTAAGACACTGGTACAATCATTGTGCAATTGTAGGAGTAGGAGCGCTATATGAAAGTGAGTGTGAACGGTTGAATGTGACTCATTGTGTAAAGTGCTTCGAGTGGTTGTAAAGACCACTATTTAAATGCAAGTCATTTTTCATTTCTACATGAAGGTACGGCAACACAATGAACAGGAAGTGATCAGGGTTTTTTTTAACCATAAAGTACTTAAATATTTCAGTAAGATTCACATCACCTTGTGGTCCTGAAAACGCTGGCTTGATTTTTGCTTTTTTAAAAAGACAAATATTTTCCTAAATTAATTCAAGCCCTTCGCAAAATCTGCATGTGTGGTGTAATGAAACCTCATGTCAGGGACAGGGTAACTCAGTGCAGCTTATATTATCTGCACCAGGCCTGGATAGGGTTCAGACAGACAAATAGAACACTTGTCAGGTTTGGGTCGGGCTCAGATTGGTTCGGACGGACTCTATTCTTTACAAGTGAGATGCCCACTGAAGCGTTTCACCGCTTCTCCAGCTTGATGTGTCAGGATCAACATATTAGTCGGGGGTTACAAGTCACAGCAAATGTAAGACTCCCGATCACAATACAGCAAGTCGTGTCGTTTGCACTACACAGCGATCTGCTGACTTGGAAAGTTGCGTGAACTCGACTTTCCGACTGCAGTAGGAACACTGCATGTGTTTCTTTGCTCCCAACCTGTGCTCTCTTCTCTCTCAGCTCTTGCTGCTGAAGTCGTCTCTTCTCTCGTTTTTCCTGGAGTTTCTCCACTTCCTTTACACAGTTGGATTTCTTCCGTGCTGAGACATAAGAAACAAACCAATCGGAATAATCACAAAAATATGTTTTTTTCTAAGGTCCCATGCTCATTCATTCCTATGAAGTACATTGTTAAAAACATATCACAAAGCTTAATTTTTAAATAAAGCTGGTGAGTATGTGCTGCAGCACCATGATGTCTGCGCGACTAAGTCAAAGTATACTCAAGAACAGTTTTGAATCCAATATTTTTAGTTGTACAGAGTATTTTTACACTGTAGTGCCACTACTTTTACTTCAGTAGGTTTACTCAGGTTTTTCATGTTTTTTTTTTCACAGATACATAAAACTACTCAAATACTCAGACAAGAATTATTACAGGTGTTTACTTTATTTTACTCATATAGTAGACAGCAAAAACCATAGACCTATCCTTCAATGTGATTCTGCAATTGCTTTCATAGGAATTATGTGTGATTTTAGTTCCCCAGTAGTTTACATTTATGCTGATTCCCATAGCCCCAGAAGAACTGTAGAACAAGTGCTGTAGTATGAGTGGAACTCCAGAAGCCAGAGACAGGCGGTGAAAGAGGCTTTGAGGCCCTCACAGCTGTGAGAGGAGCATGACATCACCGGCTCTGGCCTCAGCAACATGCCCTCCACCAGAAAACAACAGCCAGGGACACTGGAAGGAAGCTACTTCGGAGAAATGCCCCACTGATGTGTGTTGTACATGAAGCCACACAGACAGACAATGTGTTACCGTTCTGCTGCTGAAGCAGGGTCTGGTTAAGTGCAGACTGGGGAGCGATGGCTGGCGGAGGGGATTCTGCAGCTTGGTTTTGCTGGCTGGGACGGGCCCGGGTGGTTCCCACTGCAGCAGCTGAGGAGCACACAGTCCAGGATAATCATTTAACTCATTTATGCAAGTTAAAGGGTCAGTCCGCTCAAATTATAAAGCACACAACACTAATAACTATAACACTAATCCCTACACGTATCACACTTTTACACCTAGAGGTAGCATTACTTGCAGATGGTTTTGGCTTCATTCAAGGTTGTAACAATTACTCAATTAGTAGTTACAGTAGTTGAATGACAGAAAATTAATTGCTAACTATTTTGATAACTGATTAATGGTGTAATTCTCTTGGTTTTCTTAATTCTCTATATCGAGCATATGTATGGAAATGACTAAACTTGAACCTTTTACTACATGCTTAACATACTCAATAAATACATGCATTAATACACCACAATCTGAGAAACTGTATAAATAGATATAAAAAGAAATACAGTAACTTTTTTAGTTTAGGGAAATCATTTTCAGGCTGTCTGGTGGCAAGTGAAAATGTGCACAAGCTTAAAAAGTTATGTTTGTGCTCACCAACAGTTACGAGTATTCTTTTAAATATTACTACAATTAATACTATTTTAATGTATGTATTTCGGTAGGCAGGAAAAGCAACACATTTTGTTAGCTAGCTCACGCTCAGATTGTGGGTCAGTGGGTTTCTTGGTGCATAATGTTAAATCAAACGTACCTCTGTTCTCCCGTGGAGCGTTCTCAGGCTTTGGTATTGATGTAGTCCGTCTGGTCTGAAAATAAAAAAACAAAAATGCCGAAATCATAACAGAGCTAGAAGTAGACAGACATGACAGGCTCTGTTAAAGAACCGTCCTAACAGTCCACCTGTCACGATAAGAGAGAATCAGCAAGTTGAACAGCTAAAAAGGAGATGTGTCTAAATCAACTCTGATGTAAAAGTGTGCTTTGTGAAATAGTAAGTACCTAACAGCTAGATTTCCACGATGAGAATAAACTGAAAAAGTACAGAATCTATGTTGGTGATGATAACACATGTATGAAAAACCTGCTTACACACTATTGTGTACGAAAACATTTATTGAAGGCAATTTAGAATGATTCAATTTCTCTGCACAGTAGCCTCCTGTGATAAAACTGAAACCTGTGAAACTCCAGCTATAATTCAATAAATTCAATAAATTCAATGATGGATCACTTTGTAAATTGACTTTCAAAGAAGTTTCAGATTGAGCACCATTTCTACTAGAAAAGGACCAACCGGGAAAAAGCAGTAAATACATGAACTAGAAGTGGATTGATTGGTAGTTTGAAATCAAACAATTAATAATGTTTCTGGCCTTTCAAGCGTAAACACCAAATATTTACTGGTTTCAGCTTCTCACAAGTAAAAAAATAAATGTTGTATCATTTTAGACTCTGGGGAACAATTTCTGACAATTTCTGCACAAAACATTTGATCAAGAAAATGACTGTCAGATAACTAAGAGGATACAAATTATCATTATTTGCCCAAATCGAATTGGCTGGAAGCTGTGGATTAGTAATAAGCAGTCAGACAGTATAACCAGAAACCTATGACACAGGTGTTAGTTTGCAGTTCAGAATGAATGTGCTTGCAGTAAGATTATCAAAATAAAAGCTGTTTCAGCAAAATAATAATCATGACTGTATTAACTGCAATAAAATGAACTCATACAACTCAAACATTGTCTTAAGTTTAACAAAGACCCTGAATAATAATCTCTTGAAAGTGAGAGTCAGACCTTTGGGACTTTGCTGGCTTTGGCAACATTTGAGGGAGGAAGAGGAGCCTCAGGACTCTGTGGTATCTCCTCATCAGGAGCAACATCTGGATTCAGAGCAAAGACGCTCTCCAGGTCAATCTGAGGCACAAACATGAGACCGGTGAAGAATAAGAACAGCTGCTGGAGGAGCAGCACTAATAAAAATCTCCAGACAAGCAATGCGTTAAATTTTACGACGGAAAGAGACTGCTTGGAAATTTTCTCACGCTAAAAGGTGTACACACACACAAATCCAACAGTCAGCTCACCGTATGGAAGAAAACATTACATCATGAGAAACACAGGAAAGACATTTTCCTTGACCCACTAAAATCAAACATCACAATGTTCCCATCAACTGAGAGAATAAGCTGACACGTTGTAGACCCCTCTGCAGTCAGCCAGTGTTTGTGTTTACCTTGGATCAGACTCTGAGACACATTTGAAATGATCAATACAGAAAAAAGAAGTGTTTTTGGAAAGCTGCAGGAGGAATGTGGAGCTGATGTTTCTGCAGCTCCATATGATTTTTTAACCTGTCAAGTGCATGAGCCACTGGATCCAGGAACTTTTTTACATTTTATCATTATGAGATAGGGTGTTTTTTGACATCTTTGTGAATTTCTCAAGAAATAATGCAGACATCAAAAAAAGGCATATGCAGAGTGCATAGTTCTATGAACAGGTGAAATAATTTGGTGTGGATCCAAATAATGATCTGGGTCCTCTGGATCTTTTGCTTGTGTCTAATATGAGCTGAACGTTTCTGTGTACATTGTTTATGTATCTAATCTCAATACGCAATGTGACAATCAAGGGGCCAACCAGCCTTGGTGGAGGTTTGTGCTCTTAGAAAGCCCTTCTAGTTTTATGATGTAAAACCTCATTGGAGATATTTGGTATTATAAAGCTACTTTAACTCTGTTTTTTCTGGTGACACTTTTGAACTGTCTAAAACAAACCAATAAGGGGGGGGGACCACCTTTGCAAAGCAATCCAGCGCAAAATAAAGCAAATTAATGGCAGCTGTACCTCTTTCCCTTTGGTGTCCCCGTTCTCGATCCACTCCACTGTCACACTGTCATTGTCTTCATGCAGCGATGTGACCATCGCCTGGTGTATCCGTCCTGCCGTGAGGGTTACACAGAGAGGACGTAAAGAGATGCTCGGCTCGCTCAGCATCAGCACCAATAGGACACATACTATAAACTGCAGAAGCATTAAATGACACACAGTGAGCCATGAACAAACGGGATCTCTCCCTCAGAGTGTTCTCTGTAAATGTTTGCATTACAGAAAATCTCCTGTCTCCAGTCCCAATTTAAAGACTAAAAGAAGATGCTAATGGGTGTGGCTCATGTGAGGGATGGTGATAATGCTTTCCCCTGTCATTCATTATGTGCCACACAATGGCTGCATTTACTGTCTGTTAACAGAGCCTGACAGTCATGAAATAAAATCACACATCTGCAGCAGAACATGAGCTGAAATACAGGGGGTCGTTTAGTGCCGGCATGAAGAGATGCAGTCAGAGGGGAGAGGCCCCATGCATGCAACCATCCCTCCATCATTTACAGGCCACTGCTGGAGGATGCAGAGGCGGTTTGGTGCCTGCGTCGCCTCCTCTGCTGGAGCCATGATGAAGAGGGATGAAGAGGGGAGGGGGGAAGAGGGGAGGAGAGGCCGGACAGGTGACATTTGTTTGGCTCAGGTCAGAGACCAGCAGCCGCACAGGTGGACGGACCCGCCCGGCTGCTGGCCCGACCGGCCGGCGTGTCTGTGGGACTGACAGACGGCAGCAGCAGGGCAGCAAAAAACACAATCTGGGTTTTAAGGCTGTGGCGCTTAATTCATTTTTTTTTTGTTTTTTTTTTTTACAGCAACCCTGCATCATCCTCTCGCTGCGGTGAGGATGATGCAGCAGCCGCTCGATAGTACAAGCGCTCCCACTGCGGCGAGCGGCGACGTTAGCTCTGCTCATCCGGACCAGCCGGAGGGAGAGCGGTGTCTGAGAGGCAACTTACCGTCGCTCCGCTTTATTTCCACGTAAACCCCCACGAAGATCTTCCCGAAGATCGCGGCCATCTCTGCCCGTGTCCGTGTTTCCAGTAAGGGCAAGCTCAAATCGTGGCAGCGGTCCACTAAGGGCAAGCTCAAATCGTGGCAGCGGTAGCCCGTAGAGGCACTTCCGGTGTCAGCAGAAACTGCCACTGATATGTCAAGGCAGGTGGTTTTGATGCCACACTGTTTGGAGGCAGGTGGTTTTGATGCCACACTGTTTGGAGGCAGGTGGTTTGATGCCACACTGTATGGGGCCGCAACTGTTGTCACACTTCACAAATTAGTCCGAAATCTCCCTGAATAAGTCAAAGCTGCCTCCAAACAGTGTGGCAACAGAGGCAGCTGCCTTCAAACAAAGGTGGGAGCTGCCGCGGCAGGGGCCCTAATGCAGCCTGGCAACAGTGTGGTTAACATTTTCAATGACACAAAACATAGGCAAAGCATCAGAAGCATTGAAGCGATAGATGTCAAGTGTGAAGGGTAACATCATCAAGGTTTTAGCAGTTCTGATAGGGGTAGACCTTTCTGAAGCATAACTGAAGGTCAGTGAATTGGTGGATTAATGTCAATAAGGGTCAAGTATCTGAGAAATACTATGTGTCAAGCAGTCTTTCTGCAATCAT
The DNA here is from genome assembly GCA_026259375.1 of Verasper variegatus. Taxonomy (NCBI): domain Eukaryota; kingdom Metazoa; phylum Chordata; class Actinopteri; order Pleuronectiformes; family Pleuronectidae; genus Verasper; species Verasper variegatus. The sequence continues at coordinate 5,049,808 of CM048060.1, forward strand.
AGTCTATGGTCAGCAGCCAGCAAGATCATGATCCACCATCAAGATCGGATGCCACTATAGTCCACAGTCATTGTTCATTGTCGCCATTAGGATCCATCATCAGCTGCCACCTTGGTCGTGGTCCACCACCATTATCTGATACCAACACGATAAAAGATCCGCCTTTATTGTCACGATCAGCCAGCACGATACAGAATCCACCATACTGGATCCACCATTACGATCTCTGATACGCAATCCACAGATCCTAATCCATGATGTGGCCACAGCTGCGGCCCTGGATCTGCGGACAATAAGGCAAAGGGACTCCGGGGAAGAAGTCAAGTCAGTAACATGTATTGATGAGACATGAATTACTTTGATATGATAACGATTGAGAAGAGGAATGAGAAGCTGGAAAGAGAAGCTCTGTGTGTCATGTGTCCCCCGACCTTCTAGACCTATAGCAGCATAACTAAGAGCAGGTCCAAGACAAGCCTGTACCAGCTCTAACTATAAGCTTTATCAAAAAGGAAGGTTTTAAGCCTACTCTTAAATATACAGGTGGTGTCTGCCTCCCGAATTGAAAGTGGGAGATGATTCCACATGAGAGGAGCTTGATAGCTGAAAGCTCTGGCTCCTACTCTACTTTTAGAGACTTTAGGGACGACAAGTAAGCCTGAATTCTGGGAGCGCAGTGCTCTAGTGGGTTGATAAGGTACCATCAGCTCTTTAAGGTATAATGGTGCCATATTATTAAGGGCCTTGAAGGTGAGGAGGAGAATTTTAAATTCTATTCTAGATTTAACCGGAAGCCAGTGTAGCGAAGCTAATACTGGAGACATGTGGTCTCTTTTCTTGGTTCTTGTCAGGACACGTGCTGCGGCATTTTGGACAAGCTGCAGGGTCTTTAACGACTTACTGCTGGAGCCTGATAATAATGAATTACAATAATCCAGTCTGGATGTAACAAACAGCGGTAGTTGCCCTCAAACCGGGTGGCAGCAGTAGCATCTGCCCCCAAACAGCTGTGGCAACTGACAGCTGCCTCATTACGGGGCAACTGCCTTCAACAAATCAGTGGCAGTTTCTGTTGCCACCGGAAGTGCCTCTACGAGGTGCCGCTGCCACGATTTGAGCTTGCTGTCTCTTCGTGTTATTGTGCAGTGGGTGTGTGTGTGTGTGTGTGTGTGTGTGTGTGTGTGTGAGTGGGTCCAAGTTGTGTGTGAGTGCTGCTGCAGACTCTGAGGTCACTGTCGATCGGTGATGGGAGAGGAGAGGTAGCGTCTGCGCATGCGCAAGAGGAGCCGCTTCAGTTGGACCTCAACAGCATCTTCCCTCAAATTTTAAAAACAAAAATCTATTACTTCAGTGTGATGACACCTAATACAATCTTGAAATACTTCACATTATTGTAACAGACAGTATTTTCAAAACATAATAAACCACAAATATAACAAGTACACATTCATACAATTACAAAATAATTCAGTACAGATAAATTCTAAAAATAAGTCAAATCTCCAAAATAGTGTGTGAACAATTTTAATGATATACATGTATAACAATAAATAGGAAAAAAAATGAACTGAGCATCATATGTAAGTTCTGTTTTGTCTGCCAGGTCTCGATCCACACTTTTGTTTTCTTTGAATGTGATGGAGAAGAAAATCGCTGTGTTTAGGAAATGTTTTTAAGATAATAGAGCTTTGAGATTTTTCCTGTTGACAACACATGAAATAACAAAACAGAGTTAGGACTAAAATAAAGTCTGAAAGCAGCTGGGGTAGAAATACCAAAATGATTTAGTGCTTTACAGGTCTTGATGACCACAAAAAGCTCTTTACAGTACAATTTTGTCACTAACCCATTCACACATACACTCATACACTGCACTAACATAGCCGTCAGGGGCAATTTGGGTTTCAGAATCTTGCCCAAGGATACTTCAGTCTGCAGAATGGGGGAGACTGGGATCAAACTGCTGACCGACTGGTTAGTACATTTCTGAGCTGTGTCTTCTGAAATCATATGGAGCTTAAATAGATTTACATGCATTTTGCAGGAATATTATTTTCTCTCATACAGCTTACAGAAGATATCTGAACTGGTCTGTTGTAAAATCCTTTTACTGAACACAAGATGGCATCAGAGACCAGCAGAGAGAATAATTCAGACTAGTTTTTAGAGTAGATCTTGCTGTTGTGACAGGCGACCTGTCCAGGGTCTGTCATACTAATTCAGCTGGACACTGTGGTTCTCAGCGAATGTATCTCAACCAGAAGGAAACAATGTATTTGTTTTATCTGTGGAGTGATACCTTTTTTGGTCAGACAATTCTTTAAATTGTACTGCTCCAGATTGTATTTTTAGACTTTCTTCAAATCTTTGCTTTTCTCTTGTGAATTACTGGATATATTCAAATGCAACTAGGGAACATTCTAACGGGTTTGTGAGGCTGAACTCTGCCACAATGCATTGAGACAAATGCAAACATCCATGTGCTAACCCATTCATAATTATAATGCTAACAGGCTAATAGCAATTGGCCATTTTTGGTTCTAGCATGTTAACATTTGCTAATTAACAAATTGGACTTAATAATTATAAGTAGGCTATATTCAAGCATTTCAAGTCACATCTTTTACAGTGTGAGAACCATTCACACTCTGTATTATCATTCCAGTTTTTCTTAGTTTTTGAGAAATCACAAGTTGTTTGTCACTTTGGCAGGCTGGTCTAAGTTATATAATACCCATGAGCCTCAGCCACTGTTGCCATGAAGAATAAGTACAGAGGTACTTAAATATTTGTAAAGCAAGGTATAAAAAAAGAAATCCAAATTATAATTTAATAATAACAGTCATAGAAAATACAGGTAAAATGGTATACAGTTAAAGAAAAAAAATGTAATTGTACATTTGAACAAGTTGGTGTGAAACTAAAGTGAATGATGTTGAGGTTTTGTTATATGGCAACCTGATTAAATGAGCACCGAAGAGACAAAGTGGCTTTATCCATTATTTCTATATTTTTCACTGGAAAGAAGATATCCTGAAAAGGTGAAAAGGTTTGAATTTAACCATTGAACATTGTGGCCTATAGGCCTATATATTTAATCAAAACAATTTTAATTTAAACTTTATCAGTGATTTGAGGCCTTCTGTGAAATGTACCCTGGGAGTTGTAGTTTACATGTTCCTATATGTTTTTATTCATGCTACACACGCTGGTAACTCTAAAATATATAAATATGTTAATAATTTTGAACCTGTACCGTATAAGTAAATCACATTGGATATTCATGGTTGATATGGATATTACTTCACCACAGCTTAAAGGTTCAGTGTGTGGACTTTAGTGACATCTAGTGGTGAAGTTGCATATTGCAGCTGAATCCCCCTCCCCTCACCCTCCCCTTCCAAACATGGAAGAGAACCTGTGGTAGCCTTCAGTTGTCATAAAATCTCAAAAGGTGTTTAGTTTGTCCAGTTTGGGCTACTGTAAAAAACATGGCGGCCTCTGTAGAGAGGATATATAAAGTAAATAGAAAGTATTTAAATAGAAAGGGCCCATTCTAGGGTAAAGAAAACATCAATTTGTACGATTGAGATGAAACACACTAGTGAAATCATCACTAGGATTATTTCATATTTCTGCCAATAGATCCCTTTCACCTAAATCTTACACACTGAACCTTTAATAAAAGCTTGAATCTACATTAATTAATCACATATTTGATGCACCTCCCTCTCTTAAGGCTAAGTGACCTTAAACAAACACACCCATGATGATTAGCAGGGGCAGCTGGGTCTGGCTAAATACTGAATCCATCATGGCAGATACTGTTGCATCGATTACTAAATGCAATAGCAACTTTCTATCTTCAGGGACGATTGTGAGGACTCTGCTGTTTCTGACTGTCACTCCAAACTGCATGGAAACTGTGTTGTGCTGAGTGGTTGTATTTTACGTTGAGGAAAAGCTGAATCTGAAGCAGAGGAGGACTACATAGTTCACGTGGTCACACACAATGACCTTCAGACAGGTGAGTACAACAACACACTAACAGATTATTGCTACTATGTGCACAAACTGTGTCTGTTTTCATATTGTCTACACATCTCTGTGTTGACTATTAGTATGATTATTTTCATGAATTTCATTTATCTACTTTTTGGAGGTACCAGGTGCTTTAGATGAAATGTTCCTTTTCATGCAACTTTTTACTGCAAGCTCACAACAATTTAGGAGCAAATACTGTATTTTTTTACTCCACTACACTTAACTGACAGCTGCAGTTGCTTCTCATGTGAATATTTTACATTTTAAATACTAGTGCCATGCCCGTTCTAAACCTGTTTGTTTGGAATGGGCTGTTCTCTTGTCCTGTGTTAATGCTCTGGAGCTACTTCAGAATTGTTCCTTGTCATTAGTGAGTCCTCCTCAAATTGACCACAGTCACTTTTTATTGTTTGTGAGCTGGACGTTGTGTGCAGAGCTTTTTATAAACAGTTGATGGTGCAGAGTGAAGTTAGAAAACTTTGTGTTCATCCTGCCTGGTTTATCTGCAGTGAGGATTTTACAGTCAGTAGTTTTCATAAAATGAAACTGAATTTTCTTTATGACTGTTCATGTGTGGGGCTTATATGTGTGAATGATTTACTTAACTGCTGTTAGTTTTTAATACATTGCATGTTGACTATTTCAGAGGTCTGTACTTGTACTTTAAAGACAAATTGTTAAAGAGAAAGTGATTCTATGAATGTTGTTGCCATGACAGAGATCAGCACCTCTGATTCCCGTTAATGTTTGTGTCTGTTATGGTGAAATAAATACACATGCCAAGTGTGAAGCCCATAAAATGACATGGTTTGCTAGATGTACATTCCACATACAGACAAATATTTTAGGAATTAGTGGTTAAATATAATAATCATTTAAATAAATATAGATTGATTAATATGAAACATATCTAATCTAAACTACTTATGGTTTAATTTCAATAACTATTTGCATGTTTAGTGTGCAGGGCTGGATGCAGATTTTTGCAGGCTGTCACAAATTCTAGATTCTAGAGTCAGGTAACCATCCTATTTCATGACAGACCAGCAAACTGCAGCAGGTCCACATATACTCGATATTCACCTCACAGTTTACAGGACTGTTGTTACCAAGGGTGGCAGCTATCGTCTGCTTTTAAACTTAAAAAAGAAAAACTTGAAATAACCTTTTTATGCATGTTGTAGCAGTACTTCAAGTAGCCATTACAAAACCTGTAATCACAGATTTCAAGAATCAATATTGGGCCATTCAAATAGATATCATGAATGACTGGAAAACTAATAATCCAAATAGTTGTTAATTTAATTTATTGACTAATTTGTTTAGCAATGCAAACAAAACAAAGGAACTTGAGGTTAGAGTTGAAATAATTAAATGATCAGTTGATGGACAGAAAAGTGACAGATAACTAGTCAATTAATAGTTTCAGTCACATTTGAAGCAAGGTCAAATGCTCTTTGATTCTCAGATCTTTTGCTTTTCTTTGTCATTACATTTTTTCTTTTGGTAACCTGGAATTTTGTCCGAACAAGACAAGAGCTTTGAAGATGTGATGGCATATGAATCCAAGATGAAAACAATTGTCCCACATGAGAGTATTTGAGACGTGCTCACAGTGGCTCATCCAAACATCTGTCCGTCTGGCACAGCGCTATCCCCACACACCCACCACCCTCCCAAAGCCCCAAGCTGAAGCTGTCACTCCCCCTGTGTAAGATGCATCCATCCACCAGGATGACTTAACACTGCCTCCTCTGCTCATCCCTCCCCCCAGTCTTTCATTAACAACGCACGTTTCCTCCACACAGACCGACAGACCCACAAACACTGACACAGCCCCTCGCTACCCATCAGTCCACCCAGTCCCCGAGGTGTCGGCCATCACTGTCTTTGGTTTCCCCAGCAACCAATGCCTCGCCTGTCAGACTTGAGAGAGTGCTTTTCTCTGTTTGCTTTGGTTTCCAGAGGATTAATGGACATTCATTATAGTGCTGGTGATGTGTTTAGGTGTGGGGAACATGCACTGAGGCATGCTACACAATAACAGCAATGATTAGTCGATCTATGGATAATTAATCTGCAAGAATTTTGATAATCATCTCATACATTTTTAAACAAAAAGAGCTAAACATCCTCTGCAATATAACAGTCACATTTATCTGGATTTTGGAGAGTTGGTTGCACCAGACAAACAAAACAAACAAACTAGCTGAGGTCATCTTGGACTGAAATATTTCAAAGTGCATTTTTTTATATTTTCTGATTTCCTCCAGCCCAAATGATTTGAGAAAGAGTAATCAATAATGAGATTCCATTTCGAGAACAATTATGCTTCTATAAAAGATGCAAACTCCTCATTTACCCAGACTACTGTGACATTTGACTGTCTCAGGAAACAAGCTCCAGAGCTAATTTGTGCAGTGAAAAATAGCGACTGAATCCAGGCTCATATTCATACATATTTCTGTGGATCATTCGCATTATTTTACATACCAATATAACATGCAGTGCAGCTACAGCAAGGGATCTATTTTGCAATCATGGATAATTCATGATCTGCACAGACACTGCATATAAAAATCCTTTTGAAGGTGGTTTGGGACTTGGAAATTCCCTTTTCTTACACTTGGCTCCACTTTGTAAAGGCCTTGCTTCTTGTGTTACTGTGTGAATTTACACACGCTGAAACATGACTCACCTGTGGTATATAAGCTAACATCAGCCCAGCGTGTTAGAATTGAGAGTCTCATGCAGACATGTGATGACATGAATAGTGTTGCCATCTTTACCAGACAGAATCAGTGGTGTTGGTGGTTGACCTACAAAATCAGTGTGTCTGGTTATGATCAGGTGTGTACTGGTTCTGTGCACTGGTAGAGAAGTACTCAGATTCTACCTAAAGCAACTACCACTGAGTAAAAGTACACAGTTACAAGTAATAGTATTACAGTCGAATAATACCTAACATATACCTAGACCTTTACTTTTCATTAAAGGACAGAGTTCAGTGGTGATTTTCATGATTTGGTAAATTTGAAAGGGTTTTTAACCCTTAAACCTTTTTTTTACATAACTTTTTTTTAAACTAGAATGCATTTATTGCAATTTATTATTCTCATAATTGGAATTATGGTAATTTTCTAAGGTACAAATACTGAATACTATTTGGGGGGAAAAATCTATTTCAAATATCATTAAGAAAATATATAAAATCACCTGAAAACATTTCAGATGTACACATTTTGCGTAATCCTGCTATAGACAAACAAACAAACAAAAAACAGACAAACACAGATAAAATATAAACCTCCTGGGCAGAGGTGGTGATTCCCTCAATTGGTTGCTTTTACTGGTTTCTAACCCTTTAACCATAGACGGTCTATACCTGCATGTCCATTCATTATTCTTATGTTTAATGTAAATTCTGCCCTGAACTAAAAAATGAGGGTCATCTCTTCTCTATTTTAAGGGTTTTTAAGAACCCCTTTACTTAAATAATATTTTAAATGCAGGTATTATTTGTTGTAGTGAAATTTTGACCTCAGTAAAGACAATAAGAATCTGAGAACTGCTTCCACCACTGGCTGTATGTGACGTGTCGGCTATGTCAGCGGTCAGCACATTGTTGACTCCACGATGACCCATCAGGCCGACGTATGTCAACTACTGTAATGACACCAAATCCACTGCTAATTAATAATCCCTGTCAAATCAGAGGATCTGTGCTGAAGAATCAGGACTGAGAGGTCTGAGGACAAAGGAGGACAATCGAATTACCGTCCATTTTGCTGATTTCATTTCCATGGTGGAGGCCGCGGCAGTGGAGCGGCGTCAGCGGGTAATGGTTTCTGGCAATGATGGGGCCCTTAGTCCTGTTCACTGGAGCTGCAACATCCCCCAAGGGTTTCATTGGCAGTTAGAGCCATCGTTTCTCTTCTCTTGATGTCATTTAATGAAAAAAAAAAAAGGAAAGTTATGTTTGTCGTTAACCTAGTGCACTATTCTTTTATGCATAAAAAAAACTGGGTTATTGTCTCCGCTAAACAATGTCCTTGTGTAACTGTGTAGGTCAATTGAATGTGGAATGAGTTCATTTAGAATTCATATATGAGAGTTGTGTCTTTGTTCAGGCTGCAAATAAACTGAAAAGCTGCACCACATTACGGTTATTGTCAAGGAACAGAGCAGAGACCTTTAATTGGAGGGTGAGAAACAGGAGGAGGAGGAAGAAGAAGAGGAAGAGGGCAGGAGGGGGGGGGTTGCTGCTGCAGTATTTAAAGCTGAGAGGAGGAAAGGGAGAGAGACTTCTCCGGGGTTAGGGTGCTTTACTTTGAAGTGTGTGGTGGGACCGTGTGCTACACAGAATTCCCCAATCCTTCGTCTATCAGGCTTTCTTTACTGCCGTGTTTGCTCATTATGTTTTCATGGGCTGATTCTAGATGCCTGAGTCGAATCTTTTGGCCCAGGAGAGAGAAACTCCAGGGGAATAGGAATGAGGCAGAGACGCTCGTGTATTTTCAGGTCGGCTGTCGACATGGATTGATGCCACTGACATCAAAACTACTCCTTTGAATCCAGTTGATACCTCGGCATGTAGAGAATATGTTATTGTGATTCTTTGATTGACAGGTCCTATTCAGTTGGCTCAGACGAACCAAGCTACCTCAACGCGGTCTGTCCCTTTTTTTTAATAATGAACCATTAACATCACATTGTATTTCTTCTTGCTCATTAAATTGTTCTTCTTTGGTCTTAGGAGCTCCTGCCTCAAAATTATGTCACACAAATGACAGAAAAACATCAGTAAAATCATCTTTTTTTAATGATGCTTTACGGATTTGTGTTCCTTGTTCCATTTATTATCCATTAAAGCAAAAAATGTAATAGAAACCTTGCGGATGGTGTAATGAGACCCAAAAATGTCATAAAGATACACGATCATTAGATAAAGGGCAATAATTACATAAACTCAGAAAAACTGATCAGTAAATAATTAATGGTTTCTATTATGGAATTGTAAATAGATTGGATTCACGTTTTTAAGGGGCTTAACACAACCAGCTCAGCTCAACACTTTAACACAACCAGCTCAGCTCCACACAGACAGCTCCCAAAACAGCCCCTGTAAAACAACCAGAACAACCTTCCAGTCATTTGGACTGAAGAACCAGGACGTTTCAGAAGGACCTGCATTGGCCATTACGGGTATTGGTTACGAGTACAGGACAAAGTAACATGATAATCCTGTATCCAAGATTTTAACAGGGCACATCATTTATCATAAGTTTCAGGCTTCATACGGTAAAGCTGAAAAATGATTGAATCAAAACGTGTTGTCTTTGGCCTACTGTGATAAATCTGTTGATGCTTTTTATGCACTTTTACAATAGATAAACAAAATCCTGCCATCTTGTATATGTGGTTGCATGATAATAGAAGCAGAACAAAAGTATTTCATTTTTAAAAAATCCTAAAATGCAAAACAATAACAGTAACTAATCATATTGTAACTAAACTAAACTGCAGCACAGAGTCTCTCCAGAGTCACAGGAACCAGGAGTAATGTCCATGTAGTAACAAGTACTGAGTCTTCTGTCTGAGAAACGGCGAATGGTCACTTCAGTGTTCTTCAGGATTCAGGTTGCAGTTTGGTTTTTACATTAATTGTCAAGTGCAAGAATGAGTCCTAAAACGTGCAAATACCTTTTAGCACTTTGCACTCCATTGTCAGTGAAGTCAGTGTGTTTTTTGGGGGGTTAGAGACCTGAATTGATTGTATAAAATGATAATAGAATGATTATCATTTATTCTACATGACATGCATCACTGGAAAAAGGTTGGCTGCTAACGAGTGGCTAAATGAGACTGCAGAGGTTGTCTGGGACATCAAACGTCATCTCGCCAAACTCAAAACCGATCTACTATGGTGAAAGGTTCAGTAGCAGAGATCAGCGCGGCAAATTAAAAATGTTGGAAGTTGGAAACGTAGCAGTGGTGACATTAAAGTCATGTGACTGTCAAATAACTTCATAACCTTAGCTTTTTTTGTCCGACGATTGTATTTAGGCTACAAAACTCGTGAAACTGATGTTATTTTATTTTCTGCAATAATCCAAAAAATGCCATTGGCTTCTTGTCGAGAGAGCCAGGGTGCTGCAGACTTGTTGGTTGGGGAAATTAGTTTCAGGCAGTCGGCACCTGCACTGCTGACGGCTAAACTTTACCACACGGTGCTCAAGTGAGTTTTTAACACGATTTGATACAGTGCTTTCATGTAATGTATACGGGTGGCACTGCAGTTAGTTAGGTAATTTCTAAAATCCTGAATACCAGTATAAACTCAATATGTATTGAACTCAGGAAGACTGTGGTAGTAAAGGTTTGGTGGATGTGTGCGACTGCACTGGTGTGAATGTGGAATGGAAGTTGGGCTTTTTCTGATGATTTATCAAAGCATACAAGTAGAAGTACAATATGCATTGATGTAGATAATCATAAATATTTTATTTTACTGTTAAAGCCATTCAGAATTAGTACAATAAGTTAATTTCATTTTAGATCCAATTGTTGAAATGAAGTGTTCACAAGGAGCTTTTGAAGGCAGACACAAGCAGTTGATGGAGTCTATCTAATGCATTTCTCTCTGACCTGATACACACTCTGAATCAAATCTATGTGGACTCGCTCTGTAATGTGATGCATTAGAGTCATGTGGCACAGAAATCCAATACTCCCAGCCATCCTCTCTCCACCAACCATCACCCAGGCCATAAACTGGGCTAAATTTAGTGGAGTCTTTTGTCTCTGGCAGCTGTGAAATCTTATCATTTTTATTATGGAGACTTGTCAACATCCTGAAAATTGACGCCTTGTCAGATGATGCCTGTGCTGTTTTAAACGTGATTCCATCGATTCCTCTCCTCCAACCCGTCCGTTATCTGTAACTTGCGTGCCCTTCCTGTTGCACCGCTTGTCACTTATTTCAATACGACTGTTTCATGGGGAGATGATAAAGCCATTATCCAGCCTATTCAAAACCTGTCACACGCCGCCGCTGAGCGGGTAACAATTAATTTTCTCCTGTGACAACGCCTCAGCCGCTCCCTGAATGGAGATTAAACTTCTTTGTCAATTTTTATTTCAAAATGTATGTTTCACAAACGAGTGTGTGCCGTTCAATTTGGCACACATCACTGTGCTCCAATCCATTTGATGCCCCTCGGTGGGGCCCCAGAGCTGTCAGCCGGCGAGTCACTGGGATGCTGGGGATTGTGACAAACTGCAGCAGATGACAGCTGAAAGATGATGGGGAGCGATTGTGCAGCACTGCCGGCAGAAGGGAATTTACTGTTATATAAGTACGGCAATGCACTTCACATACATGCAAATGTGTGCATGTGATTAGGCCGCCCTTCAAAGATTAAAACCCACCTGCTGTAACCAGGCAAGACCAGAATTAGACTTTTTGATATCAAGTACTTTGTCAACATCAGCAGTGCATTAACACTTGATAAGTGGTTTATTCCCCACTTGTGTTGTTTCTATAAGGACATTTAAGTGATTATTAATATAGAGTATTTGTCAACAAATTGAACTTCTCCACCCCGACATTCAAAACGAACAGAACAGGACATTTAGGCTAAAACTTGGTGTAAATAACCTAGTTTCGAGTTGATATGAATCTCAGGGTTTACGGACACTTGGGTGACACCACAGGAGCAGTATGGAGGCATGTCATGGGTTTTTTTCTGTTGTTTTTTACGTTTGAAGAATCGGTCACGAGTTACTTCAATTGTATTGGATTTGGCTGCAACACTGTTTACCCCTGAAACTCCCAAAGTGTTTTGTGGACTCAAACACTTCACCCACCCCTCCATCGACATAGTGGTGAGTAGATAATGAGGGAATTTTCATTTTTGGCTGAACTATTCCTTTATCATACTATAAGAGTTTACATACAAAACAACACATAGATAAGAACATAACAACCACATGTTTTCCAAACTGCAGAGAAGCACATTACAAACATCCCATTGTATGACAAGATATTAAAAGGTAAATATTTGTTAGGGTCAGTTTAGTTGGGACACAATGCAAATATTTACCCAGTACCAATGAGTTGTTTTGACCAATCTGTTGGATTCTTTTCAGTACCTAATCTAAAACATTGTAATTTTATCCCGTTATTTGCTGTTTGGTCATTTACAAAAAAACATAAATTTGACACAACATGCTAAGGTTTGATATTGAAACTTTTATTGTTAGCTGTACAAAGTAATGTCTACTTTTTCCTTCTGTGTTGAAGACTATATAATTTAATCACTTGGCATCTTATGAATACAGAATTAGAAATGTTGCAGTTGCTAGATTGAATCGTGAAAGATCACAAACTGTAAATGAAGGTTAACAACGCGTCTCCACTTCCTCTCATTGAACCAAAATATTCTGCGTATAGGTGATAGGTTTTTTTGTGCTTTTGACGTCATCTGGAGCCAGATAATGTGCAGTAGTGCACATTATCACTGCACATTTTAGTTTAGTCCATGTCCCATCCACTAACATGGAGGTGGTGGGGTTTAGGGCATTTATTGCATCCAGCCACTAGGGAGCAATCAAGATGCTTTGGCTTCACTTTGGGGCAGCTGTCATGTCATCTATGCCAGAGCAAAACTAAAAAGCTTAACGAGCCAATCATTCTCAATGTGACTAGCCTAGCGTCAGATTAGCAGAAAGTGCCTCTTTCTCTTTGAAGTGAAAGTCATTAGATGTGGTTTGGTAAGCTGAACCTATAAATCACATGCTTAAGTATATTAGCAGTGAATTGATGAACTGTATTGATTTCAATAAAACATATAACAATCACAATATTATTTAGTTTTATATGTCATTGTTGAAAAAGAGTGCTTTAATTCTAATGACACATGTAAATAATAAAAATGTGTTTTCCTAAACAGACAAGAAAGCTGAAAGAGAACATGTTATCTATATTTACTTTGACTCTAAGGCTACTGCATAATAAAATGTAATATGCTCTATGGCAGTTGTGATTTTAGGTAAAATAATCAGGATTAAAGCCCATAAAATTAGGGCATTATCACTTTTGTATTACTGTTTTCTGTTGAGTGGTTATGGTTTTCTGCTGATTATAGTTCATTGAAAATTTATGGCAAAGTACAAATTAAATACTAATATCATTAATGCAATATTGTTTCTGTCTACGTGATTTTAAATGGCTGCTATTTAGATTCATGATGCACGTACAAAAACAAATGGTTAACATCGGAGCCTCAGATGAATACCTCCACTTTCTCACATTTCTTGGTGGGGGAACAGCCCTCGATCCCTCTCGAGTCTGTGCATCGACAAAGCTGGTGGAGAGAAAACATTTTTTTGTTATGAAATATGCATGGTGTGTTCAGCACAAAATATGTCACTGCTATCCTACTCCAAACTGCTTTCCATGATCCGTCTTTTATGAAAGATGCATGTGTTGTTCTGTGCCTGAGAACTTCTGTGCAGCCCAACTCAGTTCGATTAGGGAGGAATCAAAGTGCGGATCCACTGCGAGGAATAATTCATCTTCGCGGAGATGCTTTTTGGTTCTCCAAAAACTTACATGACATTGAATAAAGTGGAGGGTGGAGGATTCCTCTCTTGCATGAGCAGCCTCCAACATCCTTAATGCGGAGCATTCACAAAACAGAGCCACAAGCTACAATAAATCTCCCACTGTGTAGAAGTCTGTGCCACTGATCCCGAAAATACTCGAATAAATCAATAATTACAGCTCGTAGCTGTGGGATAAACCGTTTTTAAAAAAGATTCATAAAGTAAAAACCTTCTTCATCACGATTGATAGATAGTGGTTGAGACAGAGATGCTTGTGAATACTGCGTCTGTCGGTGTCTCCCTGAGAGATGTAGATTTATAACAGCGTTGGAGCAGCTGAAGGCCTCGTCCTCCACCTATCATGCTACTATTAATCACCTACCCCAGGATTAGAGGTGCAGGAATCACGTTAATTAATAACCATAAACCTCTATGAATTTTGAGCAGCCAGTCACGTTTGTTTCTGGGGAGACTTTAGGACTCTGATGGAAAACCCCACCTTTAAGACACATCTGTCAATAAATGATCAAACACTGAGGCTTTTCCACCTCTGAGACTGTTTTTTTCTTCTCTCTGGCAGTAAATGCTGTGTGAAGAATGATTCTACATTTCTTTGTGTTTTATTAACAGATAAATGTACAACACATTATGCTCCTTGGTCTTGCAAGTAATGCTTGTTACAAATATGTTGTGGTGGCTAAAATATTTTGAAATAATATAGGGGTTCGATCTCGTTGGCTGGGCTACCTACTTGATTTGTTGGGATGCACGTGCTTGTTGGGCTCGGTCAGACAGAAAATCACAACCTGAACCACACTCAAGTGTGTGTGTAAAATAATCAAGAATGAAAGGACTGGTTTGAAAAACACAAATAACTACAGAAGTAAGACAATCTACAGTTTTGTAAAACCTAAACTGATCGAAAAATAGTGCATAAAATGTATACAGTGCACACGCTAGGTATGCATCACCCCATGTTGTCCATTTTCATTATTGATTAGAGTTGGAGGTGACTTCTTTTAATGTTCGTAAATCTTAAACCAAAAGATGATATTTGACAAAGCAAGCAGCAAATCTTCTCTTGTGAGATGCTTCAATCTGCTCATGTTTTTATCATTTTTACTCGATGCTCACCCATTCAAGTTACTCACTACTCTCTGGGCTAGTGCAAATAAATACTGTGCAATATCTTGGTCTTAGTGTAATATACTGTTCACAGAACTACACAACTGCCTCATATATGTAGGTGTGTATTTATTGTTTATAATGATCCCTGTTTGGTTTTCTTATTTGTAAACTTTTTATGCAATGCATATATATATATATATATATATATATATATATATATATACAGTATATGTGCCAAATCTGTTTCCATATTCTGTTGCATGTTTTATGTATATTGTGTGCAACACTTAGGGAGACACACTAAGTTTTGTTGCACAGCTGTAAAATGACAATAAATTAATTTTATTTGATTCTATCATTCCGATTAATAGTCAAAATTCATTGCAAATTAGTTGATTGACTAATGGTTAAACGATTAGTCAATAACATGCTCATGTTTACAGCAGATGAATACTAATTGAATTCATTATTTTTGTTCTCTGGTCTGTTTTATAAAGCAAAAGATAAAACAACAGACACCTTCCTCGAAGCTCTTTAAATACATTGTGATGCTCAGTGATTCTCGTACAGTTACAGTTTTTACCGCTGGAGTCAGTTTCCCTCTCTGTGCTGTTGTGCTTGTGGCCTGTAAATATATGCAGGCCGTGTCTCTCCATCCCCTCCTCACACATTCATTTGGTTTACTGGCAGCTTTGGCAGCAATCACTCGGAATGACCTGAGCTAATGTAGCGGGGAGATCAGTAGACCACGGTGAAAATCCTCCCGCACACTCTCTCCCTCACACACATGCGCACAGAGGCAGAAACATCTGCGACAGGCGAAACAAAGGACCAGAGAGCGGAGGGTCAAAACTGGATCATCAGCACACTGAGCCAATACTCGCAATGTTTGTTCACAGCAGAGCAGCCATCTCTAAATGTTTTTCCTTCTTTCTCAGTTTGTTATATCGTATAAATATATGTGGCCTGTTCATACGTCCTCAGCCCTCTGAAGCAGCTTTGATTTGATTGTAGATGACTGATGCTGTGAAAAGAGCCCGGGGCAGTGTTCTTGTAAGCATTAAAATGCGTGTTTCATCATGACAGCACTCTCCCAGATGAATATTGCAGGCAGAAGGTGGGAAGGCAGTGGGATGGAGTGTTAAAACCCGTAGACATGGGTCTACGGGAGAGAGGAAAAGGGAGGGTTCCAGTGGTGTTCTGTATGGTGGCCCTGAAAGTCAATACACTGTAAAAAAAACACATGAGTAAAAATAAGCAAGAAAACACCCTTGAAAAGACGCTGCAGAAACAGACAAAACCATTCTATAGGCACGAATTGTGAAAACGTGTGATCACACACTGACCCTGTTTGTTACGGTTTGTGGCTCAAGGAGTTCTTCACTTCATGACTTATGAGGTCAGTTTATTGGAAATCGAAGGTCTGCAAAGCAAACACCAGGTGTATAACAACTTCAGTATTTGCAGCACGTCTTTGGATTTATTCAAGTTTTCTGCAATTTTGCTGTATTGTCTTTAATTTTTCATCTGTTGTGTTTTCTGACTCTGCAGCCCATTTCTCTATTTGCTACAGCTTTTTGTATATTCACTGTATTTTCTGTAGTTGCAGTGCGTTTCTGTATTTTCAGGGCAGACTGAGCCATACCCTTACTTGTGTGGAAAAATACAAATTCCAAATTCTGTGGCTGATTCAGAGTTTTATTCACTTCACAGTGGAGACAGCGTCACAGCAAGGCAACACAATCATGTTTACTGGTCAACAGTAGAGAGTTCATACCATCACATCAAAGGTAAATCTAATAGCTTGTGGATTGGGCTGAAACAAAGGGTCTGCATGAGGACGAAAGGTTAATGCAATTTAGGAAGTGCTGGACAGGCTAATTACAGTGTTCCTATCTGCTAGTAGCCCATTTGGTCAGGGCGGCTCTGGTAAATTGAATACAATATGTAGGCTACAAAGTCTTCTCGCAGGTCACCTTCCTGGGAGAGTTAGTTCTGTGTTTCATACATAATTAAAGTAGAAACAGTTTGTCTCACGCAGACTAAAGGAAGTGGATCTGGGTGCATTAAAAAAATAACAAGAAGAGTAGTCAAATATTTTCTACACTCGCTATCAGAAAGTGGTGAGAAGGCCGGATCAGCTGGGGCTAGCTGGTTACCAACTTTGGGGGAAGCAAAGGAGTAGAAGCAAAACCAAAGTATTTAGGAGATGGCGCTTGGTGGTTAAAGGAAGGATTTTAATGCTAAAATTGCAATGTTTTTCCAAGATGAGGGATTGAACAGCTCTTTGTGATTTCCATTTAAATCAAACTGGGGGTTGTCTTATATCGGAGGACAAAACAATACGTGCTCTTGACATCAGCTATAATTTCCGAATAGAGAGACTACAGTGTAGACTTATGTTGTTTGTACTTTTAATGTTGCTCGGCTTGTAGTGTCACATATCCGGACCTGTTTCCGCTGTGCTGAGTCAGTGTTGCACACATTATCATGCTGCTATAGAAAAAAAACCCTCTGCCATATTTGCATTATTTTAACATAATCACTATTATTTTGTCAGAGGAGAGCGCCATCATCAAAATGGTTAATTAACCACAGAGAAAATGCCACTGAAAGACAAATGAAAACTTCTTGATCTCATAATCTCGATACTCATCAGAACCTTTCATATTCAGCGGGTGGGTTACAGCTCAGAGATTGTTCTTCCCGTAGAGATGGGAATTATAAAATGGCAACTGGCAGGAAGCAGAAGGAGAGAAACCTGGAATAGGTGTCCAATGACCACGGTGTTCATCTGATGAGTCAGACTGTTTAAAGTGAGTCTTTGGTAAGAATGTCTGACCATCACGTTTTCAAACAGCTGGATAAAACTATTTGTGTTTGTTTGTGTTCCCTCTGTGGTGTAGTTTGCTCATGTAATGTTACTACCAATGAAAATAATATAAAATAAGGAATAAAGGTGACAAATGTAATATGAGCGAGCTGAAATGACTGTGTGTTATTTTACCATACAGTATGACCTTTTGTGGAGCTTTACAATATTGAATTAGGGGATCAAGAGTTATTTACACGATTCATATCCATTGACATTTTGTGGGCTCACAGGTTGCACATTGTGCCCCCATGGAGAAAGCAATCGATGGCCTCAGCATTTCTCTGTGGACCCACACCATCCTGCTGCACAGGGAGGGTGTTTGCTGTGCGCCCTGTTCCTGTGCAGCCTCATAGGAGAGCTGTGCACACAACTCTGTAGATTCACACAAGGGGACAGGGGTGGTCAAGATGCTGCTTACTCATCTATTCAGCTCACGTCTGGACCGAGAAGGCGGACAGACGAGGAAGGCAGGTGGGTGCCTCCTTCACAGCTGAACCCCCAAATGTCATGGCGAGGGCAGCATGTTATTGCCATGGAAACCCAGCCGCAGTAATATTTGATTTTGATCAGCAGCAAGGCTCTGATAAGATCCCCCTTGCTGCTCTCTGCTCTCCAGGTGACAGGATTTACAAAGTTGAGAGGCAACCTGGAAGAGATCGTAGTCGCTGAGCTGCTGGGATTAGTTTTAACTCTGGTGATAATTGGACTGGGGAAGGGAAGACTCCATCTACATGATTTCTTCTTCCTTTTCCATCTGGAGTTCTTCCTCATGCTATACGTTTATCCCTTGCATCTCTCCATGCTGAAGAAGCAGCTCACAAAGAACCTGCTCTCAACACGGAGAAACAGTGTGCGGAATGGGTTCAAATGTGCTACTAAATTAAATCATTTCTAATAGACCTGAAATACACAAAACAACCCACGTGAATCATGAGCAACATCTAGATTACTGTATCTAATACTACACAGGCCCCACTGCCTGCAATATGAACCCCTCCGTCTAGACTCCCATTACCCGCCTGCACCTAAAACAGAGGAATCAATACCATCGCAGGGAGTTATAATGGCCCAATTACTGTTTGTAGGTTTGTCAATGCCACGTCTCTGAGGACGCCTGCAAAAGGCCACACGAACACACTGGAGTAACGCTATACATTTGTAACAGGGGGTGTGTGTGTGTGTGAGATGTTTTATATTTCATAGCCTGCACTGCTGTGACATTTAAGAGAATAAGGTGCCTGAGCCACCGTGTGTTGAGACTTGTTTATATTGTGGCTTTGTGCTAGAGGCAACAGCATGAACACACATTTGCATTTAAATGTGATGTGATATAAAATGAACAGAAAGTCCAGAGATAAAATGTTGTTTTTGGAAAGTATATTAACATAATACTGCACTTTAAACTTTACTACACTTTTAATGTATTTATAGCTGCACTAATTATTGAAACAAGGAAAAACATATTTGAGCACTGTTCAAGTATTTTTGTATTATAACTTAAATATATTTTTAGATTCAAATTTATTTTCTTTATCACCTTCACCAAAGAGGTTATGTTGTCATCTATGTTTGTTTGTTTGTTATTTAGCAACATGATTCCAAAGCTATTGGATGGATTACTATGAAACATGTTGGAAGGATGTGTTACGGGTCGGGGGAATTTGACATTTTGGGATGTCTTCACATATAAGTCAGGGAATGGATATAGATGGAATCAAATCAGACATATTTAGTAGATTATATTTATGAGTGTGTACAAGCTGGTGTAGCATAGCGGTATAGTGTGTTCTCCTGATATTGTTTTTTATATTTCCTGTAATGTTTTCATTGATATTTTCTATCTGAGAGGATCAGGCCCATTTTGCACACTTTTCCAGTCAACACTAAACTCCTGTGGTTACTTGTTCTGCACTAATGTTTTTATTGTAACAAGTCATTGGTCTACTGTGTGTGACGAGAAAGCGAAGTGTGGAGTTTTAGTGTCTATCAGCTCCTTGTTTTTTTTTGAGTTTAGTTTTTGTTTATGCTCAACACTTATCATCCTCCTTTTCAAATAACAGCAGGCAGCTGTCACCAACATGAGTATAGGTCAAATCTTAGTATCTAGCTGGACAGTGTATGGTCAATGTTCAAATCTGCTAATAAGCATATTCATCGCATCACTGTGTTGTATTTACATTCTCCCTTGTATCAGCTGGTTACAGCCCTTTATCTATTTTATTCCCTCCTACTCTCTGCAATCACATAAACAGTCATAACAGCTGCATTTTCCATAAAGCTGTTCACTGTTTATACATTTTTTCTGTTGTCTGTTGTAGGTCAAGTATGAAACAAGACTCACACAAGGCTCATTGAGACATCATGTTAACCTACAGTCACAGCCTTTTCTAAACCGTGTTGAGAACAATGACTGTTGTGTGATTTTAGCTTTATTTACAAGTAAAATTATCACTCAGCGAGAGTTAAGTAGCAATAGACTGTTATTTTGTCCATCGCACAGCCTCTGTGTGGGTAGCAAACCGCTGCTTCTGCAGGTGCAGAGGTGGGATGTACTGCTGATCGTCCTATACTAGTGAAGGTTTGTCCACAAAGTCACTTTATTTGTGTGAGAAGTCAGTTAACAAATGCACTAAATGACAAAACTGCCTGTAAAGACCGGCTGATTGCTGGTGTTAATTCAGTTTGAAAGAGCAGTGGTCAACTGACACTAGTGTAACCTCAGTCAGTCATGCGGCACTTGGCCGATACGTACATACAGTGTGTCGCTGGACAGTGACTGGTTCACCACTGGCTCAGCAGCAAACACACAGACACTGTCATGGAGCAGCTGGTGAACATAGCAGAGCATTTAGCAACTAAAGACCCAGATATTTAAGAGAACTTACCCAGAGTGAATGTTCTAACATTTCATTGGTGGCTAAGAACACATATGAATGCTTGCTAGATGTGAATTGGACATTTTGGGGTATCTTATCTGAGTCAAGAAGTTGCAGAATACCCAATATATGAAGAAATCTCAAAGATATGTTTTGAAAATGCATTTTTGATAGAATGTGATTTAACCTGTTAACATGAATAAAAGCGAAAACGGCTTCTCTCCGGATCATATTGCAAACAAGTAAATTGCAGATAATGTAGTGCATTATGATCAAGTAAAAATGATACAGGCATACTATTATATGTCTATGGTTCAAACCTTGATAAGTATACTTTATTAGCTTTTACATGTTTGAGCCTTACTTTTCTCAAGTGTAACATATTTTAGTTGCATTTTTGTCCAATTTTCAACCAAAACAAATTCTGCTTAGTGCACACATTCATCCCTACTAATTAATTAAGATGATAAGGATCCTAATCAATATGATATTTATACTAAGATATCTTTTTATATATATTTTTTCATTTAAAATTCAACCATCAGTCAGGCTGTACTTGACTAATGCATTTGCTGTGCTCATAAATATGACACACACCTACACACACTGTAAGTACGAACACCATGCTACTGATGAATACAGCCGCTTATTATCATGGTTCTGTAATGTAACAGCATCTTTGGAGGTCGATGTGTCGATGTCATTGTAATAGTTGCTCTAATAATGTATGAATGAGAGTCATTTCGGGTTTTTTTGTACAGTGTCATCAGTTAATGTTTGTTAGTGTGAGTATGTGTGTGTGTGTGTGTGTGTGTGTGTGTGTGTGTGTGTGTGTTTGCTTTCTTAGTATTAGCACTTTCCTACCCTCCATCCCTCATCAGAGCCTCCACCTCCACCTGCCTGTGAAGAATGGCTTCTTTATCAGCCACATAAATCAACAGCCACCAAACAGGTACCCGCCTCTAAACAAGGGTGTCACAGTTTGGTATTAGAAGTGGGGGGTTCTACATCCTTAAGTTAAAACCTTTAAATATGTGACTTGTTTTTATATAGCTTATATATTTTTCTGCAAATCGTAAAATGTGAGGGATCTCTATTTGTTTTCCTGTCTGTTTGTCATTCACCAATCTCAAGAACCGTTATTTCGATCGACTCGTGTTGCTGGGAGCCCGATGAAGAACAATATTGATGCATTTTGAATAAACAGGTGAAAGGTGCTCTCCAGCCAGCGGGGCGGGGACTATTTGATGTGACACCATCGCGTGTTTCTACACTGCTGCTTCCATCACACCATGTTTTACCTGCTGTTTTTCAGCCATTTATATTTTCTGTGTAGTTTAAAAGTCATGTATGCTGAGAAAACATCTTGTTACTGTCTGTCTGTATGTTGTAAGTTGTTTCTAGGAGCGTTTCTCAAGAAACCTGCTACCAGCAGCACCATAAGCCAAGCAAAGGGCCTGTTCTGTTTGCTACAGACACTGGTAACATGTAATGGGATTAGGGTTAGCACGATTTTATTTTTAGACGGGAAAGGGTTAGGGGTTATGCAGTGTAGTTTGAGGATTTTTACAACCCTTGGTCTTTCGTGCAGGTACAACCTAACTACTAACTACTGTGATTGCAGCAATACCTGAAAGTGTGCCAACTTGACTTTTAGTGGCTGAATGAAACTAAAAACCTCACATCACGAGTGAGATAATAATTGTTAAAAGGGAAGTGGCCATTGGTGGAAAGTAACTAAAGGTGTTACAGTTTAAATATTTGGAGGGTTTCCATTTTAGGCTACATTTTACTTTGTACTTCACTGCACTATACTACATTTATCTTATACCTATAGCTGCTTCTTAGATTTACATTTTATTTTTACATTAAAGATTCTTGATTGTAAAAAAAAATAAAAGATGTCCTCCCATCCACAATGGAAATGATGCCCTTGCTTTAGCAATAACTCAAGGTGAAAGGAAACAAAAGGTCAGAAAGAAACTGGGTTCCAATATCATTTTCATTCCTTTAGAGTTCACACTCTGGTATCTCACCTGTGAGTGAGTGACAGCAAGGTTAGGCTGATGTAAAAGATCTGACCTAAGTCACCCTCCCCCTGCTCACCTCTCTCTCTCTCTCTCTCTCTCTCTGAATTGAATAGGCAGGCAGTAGGAGGCTTCTTTTTGGGACCATTAGTCAAAGGTGGGGACACTATCAAGGCTTTGATTACAATGGTGGGGAGTATCCCCTTGGGGTCCGCTCTTCTTCATTCATATTCTGCTCTTTAAACATCCCATTTATCAATTACCACCACCACTGCAGCCACATGCCCCCTATTTAGAAATACACACACACACACACACACACACACACACACACACACACACACACACACACACACACACACACACACGCACACACTGGACGCACACACAATATGCAGAGTATGCATTAACATGTATGGACCATTATCATTTACATGCACAGATGTACATATGCATGTACACACAGTTCTTATAGAACAAAGTGGTTCTGATGTTCTAGGGTAGGAAGCAGGATTCTTTTTATGTATTCATTTGATATTTTGTTGGCATCTCAGTGCCAACTTTGGAAGTGTTAGCATGTTATGATCTTTTTTACCCAGACTAGTGGCCTGGCTCCAGGGACTGCAGTATCAGTCAGTGTATCAGAGTGTGATACCTCAACAGCAATGGGATGGATGAGAACAAATTTTGCACAGACGTTGGTGGTCCCCAGAGGATAAGTCCTAATGGTATTGGTGATCTCCTGATGTTTTCTAGTGCCATAATAAGGTCAACATTTTAATTTGTCTAGCACTTGGTTTATGACTAAACAGCTGCAATATGGATTCCCATCAGCCTTTGCTGTATTTTGTGTTTTTGTACAAATTGACATGCTGAACAAGGAAGGTCAACATTTTTTGCACACTGACCTTAATTTTCAGCTCTAAACAGCCCTGTGCTAAACTACAACTACAACCAAACAGGCAAATCATATCGAACTGCTTAATAAAACAGTGTTTATACTAAAATAATAATAAAAAGAATTGTAAGTCTGCCGGATAAAATTCTTGATGCATTGGAGTGCGAGATGTAACCGACACATTTCAATCTCATCTCTTACTCAGAAATATATTTAGGTTTGATATCCAGGCCCAGTGCCGATACTATTCCTTTTTCTGATGCACATATTTTCACAAATAGATGGATGTTGCACCTCCACTTTCTCATACTCACAAAAATGAGGCAAAACTATCCTGGATAACGGGCACTGCCATTTTGTGCTGGTGAGGTCATTTGTAGTCAGAGTCTATATGGTAGGTATCACGGAGTGGGGCTGTCAACCATGTTTTTATAGTGTCTCTAATTTAAACCAACCTAATCCTAAAAAAACAACACATAGACATGTTATTAGAACGACCTAAAAGGACGGACACAATTTCTAAAGGTATTTATGAAACATATACTTTGACTTTAAATTTTGGCCCATTTCCCAACCACTGACATGGAGGAGGCTGGGTTTATGCGAGACAGGGACAGGGTTCAGAGAGCGGTCATGATGTTTTGGCTTTACCTTTGGTAGCTGTCATGTTGTCCATCACAATGATTGGGACCGATCTGACCCAAAATAAGTTTGGTAGATTAGGTGTGTTTCACTTATAGAATATCAGATTGTGATCTTTTTTTTTTTAAAATTGCTCTGTTTTTGTCTGGACATATAAACAATGAGCCAATACTCAACATAAAGCTCTGTAAAGCAGAGGCGAGTTGCACATTCAGGTGATAATTCTCTGTAGCTTCATTACTATAAGAAACCCCTTTCACACTATCATCTGACAACTGTCCAATGTATCTACACTTTCTCCGACTTATTCAGTAGAGCCTTTTCCACTCCCATATTCTCCCTGTCTGCTACAGCCTGGCCTCAACCTTTCCTTTGATCTCTCCTTCATCTTTTTCCCCTGGTGCCTCATTTGCCCCTCTGCTCTGTTTGTGTGCTCTCTGAGACATTCAGCTGGGATGGACCTCAGCGAGTCTCAGCATGTGCTCTGGAGGTTTGTCTGTGGAGCGCAGATGAGTTTCAGGTCAGCACTAATTCAGAGCGAGGGGCTACATTTACCTGTTGAAATGGAATAAGTGAGTGAGAGTGTCTGCGTGTGGTCAAACTGAGCAGACACATATATATCATTACTCTGAAGCTGCAGTTCAACCTCCGCTCTTTTATCTGAACCTGCTCCAGCCTTCAGGTTTATGCCGGGTGTCCGATCTTTGAGAGGTTCGGAGGGGATTTGAATCCTCAGGAGGCAGAGTTTCATCTTTTGTCTTCTTCCTGTCACCTTTGCCTCTGCCTCAGTCCTCCACATCTGACAAGCTGACACCAAAGCCTTGTTTCATCCTTGCTTCTCAAGCTGAGATGACATGTCATTCAGGTAGAGAAACATGCAGCAGGTGACACTTAACTCCCGACTAACACAGGGAGCCAGAGCCAGTATACCTGATATCTCGTCCTCAGGCAGACACAGGGCTCGGTCGAGACAGACAGATCAGGATGGGTAGGCTTATGAGCAAGAAATTTATTGCAAACGTCAAAATCCTCCCACTGTGTAGATTATTGTGATGTTTCTTGTCTCATCTTCCTCCAATGACTTTCATATCATTCTAAAATGTACATTCACCGAGCACTGGGTAGCTCAAAACAGCCTCAATTCTTCATGGCATGGATCCCACAAGATAATAATAATAATAATAATATGACTTAATCTTGTAAATTGTAAATAATCGCATGTCTAGTCATGATGACACACATACATATATTCAGTACATCTATGTGCAGCACTTTCTCTATCACACATCAGTCATCAGTCTGCAGGGTCAATTTGGGGTTCAGTATCTTGCCCAAGGACACTTCGACACTTGGAATGGGGGGGACTGGGATTGAACTGCCATCCTTCTGGTTAGATGGCCTGCTGTACCCCCTGAGCTCCGCTGCACATTCATCCACCCTCCTGTTCCATAGATCCTCTGCTGGATCCACATCTGGTGACTGTGGAGGTCACTGAACTGACGTTTACATGGAGCATTAACCTGCAGGAAGTAGCAGATAAAGTTGTCACGATGCTGAGGGTTCATGCTGTTGACTCCGGATTAAGACTCTATCATCTGCCGGCTCAGCAGGAATCCCCATTCATCGGCCCAGACTATGTTTCTAACGCTTTGACTGTCCAGTGTTGGTGAGTCTGTGTCTCTGTAGCTTCAGGTTTCGGCTCTTGACTGACAGGAGTGGAACCTGAAGTGCTCTCTGTCGCTAACTGCAGAACATCTGGAGGAGTCGATGTGAGAACACAGCAGGAGATCACCACGAACGAGTGGGATTAAGGGGTGGGGGGGTTGATGACGCATCTAAAAAGAAATAAATATCTCAGGATTAAAAAGCGGTGCCATACACACAGAAACACATGGACTTCAGTCTCTCTCTGAAGTGTAGAATAACTAACTGGTTGATTTCCCGGGAAAACATTCTGACCTATTAATGATTTGTTCAGAGCAGAAGCAAAGGTCAGACCGCACCACTGACTGTAAATGGACTGGACTAATACAAAAACAGAATTTTACCATGCAGACAAACTGGGGAGGCCTGGTTCCAGCAGATCCTGCTGTGCACTCAGCAGATAATTACATGGTCAAACATTAACACCAATCTTTAAACAGCCCACTGAGCTTGAGATAGCAGATAGAGTCTAGTAAAGCACATTAATTAACTGCCCCCAACACTTTAATAGAGTATAAAGGTAATAGATACCCTCAGGTGAAATTTCTGCTTTAACAAAGGCATATAAATTAACTTTAATGTATTAATTCCTTTTTATTTTTTTCTTTATCGTAAATCTCACAGGGGGGTTGCATTACACATTTATATCGGGAGGCAAGGAATTATTGCAGCGAGGTCGGAAGTTATCAAGAGGAGCTTCTCTGATGTTATATTCAGGCTGCTTCTTTTCAGGAGCTAATGGCTTTGAGTGAAATTATCTCTTAACTCTATTAAAAGCTGGGTTTGTGTCCTTGTTAACTAAGTGAAGAAATGGCAACTATTAATCATCTGATAGGGACGATGTGGTGAACACTGCTCAGACATAAGCTCTGGAGGTAATAATTAGTATTTAATTATATACACTGGTCATAAATATCATTAAAAGCTATCACTTATTTCCACCTGGGAACAGAAACCTCCTGGGGAGCCTTCATGTGTTTCAGTAAACCGCAACGGAAACAGAGGAAATGTCTAAAATCAGAACCAAAATAATTTGACAACAGTAACTGACTCAATATCGTGTTCAAACCTCTCTTTTGGATGATCAAGCTTTTTCAACTGAACTCAATGCGCCGGTTTGTGTGTTTTACTGTCCAGTTCATGTATCCACAAACACACACACATACAAAAACACACACACAAAGACATAAATCTCAGTTAGATAGATAGATTACAATTTATGGGTAAATGAGGTAAATGTATTAAAGATTCTTATTTGTGTATTGTGTACTTTAAAATACAATTGATCTATCTGTCTATCTATCTATCTATCTATCTATCTATCTATCTATCTATCCATCCATCCATCTAAACTAGTCCTCACACTGAATATCTATTTTAGGGTACACCATACCACAAATCAAAATAGAGAAATACATAAAAAACACAATCTATAGAATGACAGCCTTCCTGATGATATTATAGGTTGTTGGTAAAAGCAAACAAAAAAACATGTCTTTACAGATGTTTTATTCCTGTTTATAGCAATTTTGTGTTTCCTTGTGTTTGGTTTCCACCTGTATGTAAGTGTTTTGTGTAATGTTCTGGTAATTTTGTGTCTTTGTGGGTTTCTTTATGTCTCTTTGTTGTCATTTTGCATCACTGCAGACCTTCTCTGTCTATGTGTCTGTATGTTACATCTGTTTGTAGGCGGCTCTTTGTGCTGGTTGTGTGTCTGTTTTGTTTGGTCTTTTTAATCTTGGTCCAATTGTCGTTTTTGGGATATTGTTTAGAAGGCCTGTTCAGTAATCCATCCTCCTCCATGCACTATATATAATGTCATCATTTTTAACTGGGTTTAATACGCACCTTTATGCTGATGACACAATTGTGTACTGCACTGCACATTCTGCTCATAAATCCTCTGTTTCTCTGCTTTACAAGTTGCACTCAATAATCATAAACTAGTTCTTAATGTAGACAAAATGGAATCCATGTTCGTCATTAGAGCCAGAAATATTGATTCTAACAATCTCATCATCTCAACCATGAATAGCACAATTGTTTAAGAAGAGTCAGAGTATAAATCAAATCAAATCACATCAAATTATATTTGTATAGCCCATATTCACAACAAGGTGGGACATCCTCTGCCCTACATAAGCACCTTGGAATCTGGATTGATGGGAAGCTAAGTGTTTAGTAACAGTTCTAAATTTGCGACCATCTTAAGGAAGACTTTTGGCTTCATCCACTGAAGCAAAACATGTTTCCCTCTGTGCTTGGAGAAAAAAACCCATTATGGTGAGATTTCATACAAGCATGTCACAACCCTGATACTGTTGGACTGTTCTTCTCTCTGCATTAAGATGCATTAGTGGTGACAACTGCAACACTCATCATTGCATGTTATATGCTAAGGTGGGATGACCCTCTCTCTCTGATGGTGATGCTCTTTGACCCCTTTACATCTCCTCACTGCTGTGTTGTAATGTGGGCTCCCATCAAACAAGCTCAAATTAATGTTTTTTTACACTGCAGGTGGCAACTGTTTTTGATTAGCTGGGTAAATCCAGTTTTTCTCATCATGCACCTGCAGCGTATAAACTGATTCATTGACAAAATATCTATATATCTGTCTATAATATCTGCTTAAAAGTACATTTTTGAGTTTTGTAAATCTTGGGAGGTGTTACCATGCGCACTCTCAGCAAAACATAGATCTGATTACAATAATGACCACACTCAACAGGCGTTTATTCTAACAAATGACTGCTCAGGTTTTTTTTTCTTCCAGTGGCATTCACATTTGAAGAGGCTCCCAGTGAAGAGCTGAGACTTAATACTGGGCCCAAAGAGCCTCACTACGAGCAGCACTTGTTAATGCCAATCAACAGGCGGAGAGGACCTCTCTGTTGCTAAGAGACCAGACAGGATATTTTCATCGGTCCAGTGAGACTCTGATTGATCAGTCACTACTGGTCTCTGGTGTTAGTTTTGTCCTGAGAATAACCAATTTTGATTGATGCAACTTTAATACATCAAAAAATATATATAGTCAGTGTTTTGAGAGCAATTTCATCAACACAGAAACATAAAAAAACTCCTTTGTGCTCCATAAAACATCAAACAACTGAGGAAGCTGAATCAATTAATCGCTGTACATCTCAACATAATTACACTTGTTTTTGATATGGAAATCCTCAAGATAATTGTGTTGCCGTTTCACAATATTCTCTCTTTCTGTGCATCAGGAAGGAGGTTTTTGTTGTGAAGAGCTGGCCTTTCAGGAAATACCTAATTGCTATTGGCTGTTTCAATCGCCGTGACATTTATGAAAACTTAATGGACTGCAATTGCTTCTGCTTGTGACATTTTGGATTCCCTTTAAAGCTGTGAATATGAAGGGTTTCTACCTTACGGGCCATGGGACTCAAAATGAAAACGGCTCCCACAACGAGTCTCGTTGGCCCGGATGAAAGAGCGACGAGAGAAAAGAGACTGACGGTGTTTTCATCCTGGAGGAAAAGGTCATAAATACATTGCATCATGATGGAGACCAAAGGTCTTGTGTGGTTTGCAATGGAAATCCTTTCACAGGTTGTTGAACTCTGCATGTAATTGAAATGAGGAAACACTAAGCTGATGTTCCGGCTGTAGAAAAGATGCTGAGGTGTGATACTTGGCTGGATGTGTCTGCTCCAATGCACTGGCTCCAAATGTGTTGGAAACCGGGACAGTTTCACTCCATCAAAATAATTTACTTAGACCAACAGGGTTGCTTGTACGAGCCGAAGAAGAACCCGTTTTATTTTGTTGCAGGAATTTTTTTCATCACTTTCCTTGATGCTTTGAGATGGGACATTTTTCTTATCTTTTTTTTTTTTTCAGAAAATAATTTTGAAATGAAAATATCTGACATATTCAAGGTGCCTTTGAGTTTGTACAGTTTGATGCTGATTATAAGACAACTTCCCTTTTCCTGGAAAGCTGGACAGACGTCTGTAGGATTGTTTGGCCTTGGTGGAGGTATGTGTCTAGATATATGACAATATTTTGTATCTGTTAAAGATGTGTTTGTAAAAGTCTGATCAAAAATACTATTAATATCCCATTACTGAAGTTTGATGAAGTGAATCATACAATATAGCCAGAGCTGTTGGATAATATTTTGGGCCAGACAATGTGTATCTTTAGTCTCAAGTATATAAACGTTGTTTGAAAGCATGTCAGTGAAGGTGATCCACATCCAGTGATGTGATCTTATCATGTACAGTATGTTGTGAGGCTGTTGGTGTGTGTATTTGTTTCTTATTGCTCCTCCTACCTGCCAACTTTACTTGTGGTGCGATGGCAAGTACCTCATGCACTCCATGACTACATTAGGCTACATGACACAGTAAACGCATGCACTCTCAATGTGCTTGCTCAGTAGTTTATCCTGTTCGGTAACATGATACAGTAAATGCTTGTACTCTCGAGAGTGTTTTTGCGAAGTGAGTGACATACTTGATAATCTCAGCTCTCACATTGTTATAACAATAATCAAGATATGATTTCCCTCCACAACGTTACTCATCTACTCTGGATGTGTGTGTTCACGTGGTCCCACCAGTGCCACACACCCTGTGTGATTGACAGTCGTGATGCATCTCTGCTTGTGTGTACACCATCACTGACAGGATTTAGAAAAACAGCGCTGCTGAAAACATAGAAGACTGATGTTAGCACATGCAGTTTACATGACATGTGGAGTTCAGTGTCTTGCCCGGGACACTTTGGCATGCAGACTGGGGAAGACTGGGATTAAACTGTTGACTTTTTGGTGAAATGACAACCCACTCTCCCCCCTGAGCCACAGCTGCCTGCTGAATCACACAGCACCCGCCTGCTGGTCAAACTGCCGGTAGACTCATTTGTCTAGAAAACAGTGTGTTTTAAACCCAATTGCTCCCGATTGCATTCACTGCTGCTGTAAAGCCACTGAGGGCTGTAATCTGGCAGCAGATCAGCAGTTAAAGGTTATTTGTGTTGCGGGGCAGGTGGACTGTTCTCCCTGCAGTCACCCCACTGTGCCTTAATTTGCATACCGGATCAGATTATCATTACATTATATATTCCAAGGACAGGCCTGAGCATGATGGATGATTGGTGCAGTGGAGTCATCTTCACCAAGGTGCTTTGTGCAACCCTCGTATTTCTGCCTCCAAACCGAGCAGCAGTGATCTACTGCTCCGCTGATCCAGGGTCAGACTCTGTTTACAGCTTCATTCAGTGGTGCCTTCAGTTCATATGAAATACAATGCACTGTTTTCAATTGCATACAGTCTACATTAATGTATATGTTTTGCTATGTTATGTCAGCGTTAAATCAATTGTTTTAAATTCTGATTTCCGATACAACTTTCTTTTTTGCAGATAGATTATATTGAGCGGATGGCTTCACGAACTCTGTAGCAGGAGTGGAATAATGGGCCGGTCCACACAGGATATGTGTGATTAAGGGTGATAAGATTTATCTGTGGTGCCAGTTACACAGATGAGCTTACAGAAATAAGCTGCTGCCTGGGTACAGGATATGCTCTGACTGACATTTTGCTGCATTTGATCCAGATAATAGCCTGAAGTAGCAATAATAGCATCCAGGATTAAGTGCACAGATACAATATGATATTTACTGTATGTGCTTATGCGGAGATGTGTGAACGACAGATACTGTAGAAGAGGCAGAGATGTTCCTGTTGTTGAGTGGGTAAAGTCTGAATCTGCTGCTACAGGAAACATGTGATGTGTTGATGGGTGAACAAAAACACTTACACTGGCAGCTTACATAGGTGTTGAGCTCTTCACATAACTCTCAGCAAAGAAAATTCAAATAATCACCTTTTTAAACCCTTTTTTTTTAGGTTTCCATGTGTTTCTGCTGCAGCTCATGAGTTTGTCAGCGACCTCACACAAACTCCACTTACTGTGAACTTTCTACCACATCTTGTGTCCTTCATCAGTGGATGGAATTTGTCATGAAGAAAGTTAATGGTTCAGTTATACAGCAGGAGTCACAGTAAGAGGCTGCACAGTTTGGAGTCAGTGAACTCCAGTAACCTTGTTCTAAAAATGTCTTGTCAGATTCAAAATAACACATTTGATTAATTAAATACTAACTCTTGGAAAATATGTCATCTTAAAACCTTTTAAATATAGAGACGTAGAAACGGGGAACACCAGCAAAACGACTGAGGAATGTGTAGAATAAAAACAACAATGAGTGATGGCGTAGGGAGTTTCTATACGACCCAGAAGTCGACATTAATTCAGTCACTTAAAGGTTTTTACTGACCCTTAGCTTGGACCATATTTCCAACATTTAATGGTCCTTTGTTACCTCAAGAAAACTTCCTTTTTTAAAGAACTTCCTGCTCCCTGCTCTCTGTTGACAAGAGACAGGAAGTAGATAAGCAAAGCTTAAAATTCCCAAATTATCTTTGCAGGAAGACAAATAAGCAGGAAGAGAAATTATGACTTCCTCCTTGAGAGCACTAATCTGTACTGACAAGTCCTACAGAATTTAACATTGAAACCTGTTTCTGTCTATATATATATATATATATATATATATATATATATATATATATATATATATATATATATATATACACAACTGGTACTGATATTATAAGAACAAGGAAATTAAAATGCGAGAAATGGAAATACAAAAAACCCCCCAGAACAAGTTCTTCTCAGTAAACTAACCGAGTCTGAAATAAGCACATTAGAGACAGGACACCACTAAGAATTAGTGCAGAAGTAATTGAATGTAGCAAACAATAGTTAAAATAAGAAAGAAGACAGAGGTCGTCCTGCTGTCAAAAAACTAATTTAATCCAAACAAAATGTTGATTCAATAACAAGTTTATAAAACAGTGATTTAGTTACATAAATAAATCGATCAGTGTATCAAATCTTAGTTTCAACTTCATGAGCATGTCGACATGGTTGTACAATCATTTACCTAACGTAATAAATAAAAGGGAGTAATATTCGCTTCTAAACAAAGGAGCTAACAACAGACCTCTAAGAGACGACACTGAAAAACGGATGACATGAGCTTTTAAAGCACAGAATGCAGTTCAGCTAAAAAACGAAAAGACACTAAGAAAAGTTGTCACCAAACGTCGGCTGGCCTATGAAAAAGGTTTGGTAGTTAGAACTCCCATTTGGTTGTTTTAAAGCATTAAGACAAGGCAAGAAAGAAGGCTGTTCCTGTGTGAGGAAGTCTAGAGAGAAATGAAAACACTTGAACGAGAGGGGAAATAAAAAGAAAACGCACAAAAAAGTGGAACAGTCAAAACCCATGGTATAGAGCAAGGTTTTATTTTACAGCTTCTGTATTTTACAGCTATATTCCTGGAAACTTCCAGATTCATTTTAATTAAAATCAGCGAATATTTATTATTCTATAATTTATTATTGGAAACTTTAGTCTTCATTTTTGCTGATTGTCTCTATTTTAACCATGATTTCAGGAAACTTCATGGGAGACTATTTGGAAATAAATTGGAATTCACAGACCCAAATGAAGCAAATCCCAAATTGTGTGGGCCTTTCTTTGAAATAAATTTGTAATCAACAGTAAATCT
This sequence comes from Verasper variegatus, assembly GCA_026259375.1. Classification (NCBI taxonomy): domain Eukaryota; kingdom Metazoa; phylum Chordata; class Actinopteri; order Pleuronectiformes; family Pleuronectidae; genus Verasper; species Verasper variegatus. The sequence continues at coordinate 5,083,227 of CM048060.1, forward strand.
TTAGGAAGGTTATGAGGAAAGTTCACAGGATATTAGCTGTAAAACACAGGACTCATGAAATAAAGCTTTGCCCAACTTCCTGTCCTGCTCAAAGTTCAGATGTGAGCAGAGGAGGCATGGACACTGGGCGTAAAGCAGCTTCGTCTAGTGATCGGATCACTGCAGGAGGAGACGTGTCCACTGGAGTGTCGCAGCAGTTGGCATCTGAACGTCGTCGCTGCTCGACCTCCACAGAGTTCTCTCACGTCCGCCCATCCTCAATACACTTCTGTATTCAGGAGAATTCACTCTTTGCATGTCCACTTCCTGTCTTCACGAGGCCAGTTTCTGCAGTTCATTACATGTCTGCAGAGCCAGACCTGCCAGCATGTACTCTGTGTGTACTACTGTCTCCACCAGCCCCTGATGCGATGCAAGGCGAACGTTTTGAAGTCCTTCTGATATGTTTCTCTTTTCTTGTTTCAAAAACCAAAAGTACTGCAGCTTCAAGTATTGTGCCTTACATAGAATATTCTGTCATAAATTACTTAACATATACATTTTTTTCAATATTCAGACATATACTTTCATATATACAGGACATTAAAATGCTTTTGTTCTCTTTTTTTGTCTTGTTTTTTTTTTTTTTTTAGAGAAATCCCTGAGAATGTATGTTGACAGTTGCAAAGTTTCCACAAGAGCGAGCACTGTGACAGTTTGTTGTGTGTCCGTAAACAAATAGTCTGTAAACGAAGCATATTGAACATTTGAGACTGCGAAGCAAAAACAATCAGCCTAAAGATGGCAGGAACAAATATCGACCCATTCATAATGCATTCTGATCATGGATTTGGAGTTTTTCTGAGCACTGGTGGGGGTGGGGTAAAGCTGGATCCTTCAAAAGAGGTACTCAATACTTCAGATGGAGTTGCTCCATTTGGTTTAAAGCCGTTTGTTTTCTCTTTGAGGCTGTGAATGTTAACAGAGGGACACAGGAGGAGTGCAAGGTGGACTTTTTGCCATTAGACAATACAGTATATACTCAGTGTAAAACTCTTCCTCTCTTACTTTCATACATAGAAAAGGGACAAACAGTTCTCTGCTTCTGCAGACTTAATGGTTTTATACACATCAATACCAGCTGTTGCTTTCAGGGCTCAGTTTTTTTTCTTCAATTTCAAACGTGTCAATTTTCAGAGAGAAACTTCACCCTACAGCATTTTTCATATCTCAACCCTATCACCTTGGACTGTCCGATTCTTCCTCCAACACGGAAGTCAACCCAGGATCTGTCTGTGCTTAGGCTGACACTTGGTGCGGCTTGAATTGAATAAAGTCGAAGGATCTGCCTTCGGGAACCTGTGTTTATTATCACATTGGTTAGAAGAGAGACTGCACAGTGACTCCAAGTCACAACATTTAAAAAATGTTCAAAGTCTATGTTTTATTTTGACTATCAATAATGATAATAATGGTAATAATGATAATGTTAATAATAATAGCATTTACCCTTGCAAATTTGCTGGAAAGGCCACCCAAGCCTATCCATTTTTTCTTATAATAAATTTTCTGATATATTGTTGATATTTTGTCGTTGAGATTTATCTTCTTGCTTTGAGGTTCTTATTATTTCTGTTACATAATCATATGTATGTGGGTGTGGTATTTTTAAGCATTTTGACCTGTCAGAGATTAGAGTGGGATAGAAACGTTGGCTTTTTTTCTTCACATTTTGTGGCTTGGAATCAGTGTGCAGGAGACTTTTTCTCTTTTGATGCTGCTTTTTAAATAGCCCTACATCTCTATGGTATGTGCATATAATTACACCCCTTCAGTTCAGTATCACATTAGACCCAGTAGTCCCAAATCATATGAATATGAATGTTGTTTTAAGTGGATTTTCACTTCAAGTTAGAAAGGATAAAAAAAGGAGTCTCAAGTAAAAAAAAAGGGCAATAGTCTTTTGGTCCACTTTCAACCAAATCTTTCTCGAACGAGCATCATGAGTTTCTTCTTGCCCTTGTATATCTGTTTCAGGTTGTCTATAAACTGGGTGAACTGGATGTGTCCGTCTTGTGCCATGAGAAACGTCTCTCTGGCTTTACTGAGGAACTCTATGAACTCGCTGTAGTGGCGGGGGCTGATGTGCGTCAGCCGAGAGTGCGTCGTGTTGATGTAGGCCCCAATAGTGGCGTCCAGTAGCTGCCTGAGTGGAGCCTTGTCCAGGGACATCAGCTTCCCAGAGTTCCTGCGACTGTGCAGTGCCACCATGCCTGGCGTTGTTAATGTGCACCGCCGCAAAATGTCCGACAAGACGGTGGCGCATTTCACACTCTTCACCACCAGGGGGATGACGGCTGCCAGTTCGTTTTTTCCCAGTGAATGACTGAGCGCACATGCCCACAGCACATCGTTGATGGCCGGGTGTGTGTCTTGGTTGTAGCTGAGGTTCAGGTGAGTCATGGCTAATGTTGCTAGTTTATACGCTCTCATTGGATAACCACGGTGCTCCATGTAGCGTGCTATCGTAAACAGCTGTGTGTAGTTCATTCCTGTAGCAGCTGCGTCCAGTACAATCTGGTAGGCTGTCTCAAAGGCAATGTGGTCCTTCTCACAAAGCGTCAGGGCAGACAGGGCACAGTTTTGGGGGTCCTTCATGGCACACTGCAGGGCCAGGGTGCGAGCAGAGTTGGCCAGGTTCTCCTGTTGATGACAGTCCAAATGCAGGCGGACGATGGTGCTGTTGGACATGACTGTGCTAGCCACAACACTGGTGGCTTCGGTGGGGGTGAAGAGGGTGAACCAGCTCTGCATGATGCTGTCCAGTGCAAACATACCTAGGCAGAAAGGAAAAGACATCTTAGTAAAGATTTTACATTTGAATGGTACTGTTTTGCCAAAATATATCCTCTTTCACAGGCATTCCATAGCCTTACATTATACAGCATAAACCAAATGTAGATTAACCTGCCACTAAAGATAGTCCCCAACAGATGCACAATTTTCTCCAGTTTGGTTTAGAGGTACTTTTTTTATATTTATATTTTAGTAGGAACCAAAGAGTTTTTTACTGTGGGATACAGTGGCTTATGTATTTTTGTATGATTTGTTAAACAAAATAATCAAATCTGACCAGCCTTGTCCTTTAAATCCTGCAGTCACAAGAATATAAAATGCATAAGTAATGTCAACTTTTCACTGCTGGAGGTTATAATGCTCTTTTTAGTCCTTGAAGACATTTAGTCCAACTTCAACTATGAATGAATAAGTCATGACTATAAATTGGATTTCATTAACTGATATAATATCCAAACAGCATATTTTTGTTTAATTATTGTCTCTGGGATGTTTCTGTTCAGACTAAATCCTCCTTCACTCGAGTGTTTGTACTCAGAAATCATTCAATTGTTCCGGAATTCTAACAAACTGCGTCACAGACCTTACAATGGCTTTTAACCGTCTAATTCAATATTCTATTTCTAATACAGGGACATTATATGGCCTGGCCTCTCTCTACATCACCAACTGGCATGTTCTCAATGCATCCATTCAAACTGTGCTCACAGAAACAGGGACTCCTTGTCACTCCCCCACATTCACAAGAAATCATCTGGGAGGAGGGGTTTCCCCTCTGGACCCCACTTCCTGTCCACTTCAGGGAAATCAGCCGCTGGGTTTCAGTATTCAAGTCCAAACATAAGGCCCACTTAATCAGCCCGAAGCCCACAATCTTCCATAATTACTACTCTGCCAGTCATTCCTTCCCTCCTGCTGAGAGGCCTCCAACATCCACTTCTAAAGGTCTTGTGAAGACCGACCTGGTGTTTGTCAAAAATCTCTCACATCTCCACATACGCCCGTCTAAATTATTTGTAACTGACATTTGCTGATCCCCTCCCCAAACAGGAGCTGAGCACAGTAGGCCTGTCAAGCTCTAGATTTCCCTGCATGTTGAAGCTGTGTATAAGGGGCTGTTGAAAGAAAAATATTCAGTAACTCAAGAAGCTTGAAGGTAGTGATTAACCAAAAACACAACAATAGTATTAGAAAAGTTTCTTTCTTTTACAGAAACTGTGTATTTGTCTGCTCTAATTCAATCTGCAACCCCAGCTAACTAGATGCTAGATACTAGATTTGCCAAACTCATCAGCTAAATGCCTTCCGTCTTATTTGAAAACATGAAGAAGACCAAAGTCTAACTTTTGTGTTGCTTGTTGAATATGTTTTTCTACTGTTTATAGTTTGTGTTTGAAAGAAATACCAGGATTAACTAACTCTTCACTACATTAGTCTTCTAACTGTGTCACTAGCTGGTGACGATGCTGAATATCACATGAAGCCATCAAGTGCATATTTAAGACTCTTATATGGAAACTTTAGGAATTCAGTTGGAGGTTTCATAAAAAAAATTAAAAAAAAGTAATAGTCTGCTTTTTTTTTTTAAGAAATAAGGACCAGTTCCTTTAAAAATAAACAGAAACTTTAGGAGGAAAATCTGCACCCAAGGTCAGACCTAGGATTTTGCTGAATAAGAACATATAAAAGGGCTGAGTACATGTCCAACATTCATGAACCATTGCCTATTCAGTAAGGTCTTTCCTTGTTTGCTGTCGATTTTATAACTTTGAGCAAAACCACGCAATTGAACATATTTTGCAAAATGTTCCTTATTTCTCCAAGCAAATCACACAAAGCTTAGAAAATATAAACATAGAAAATAAATAAGACATAGTTTGTGGTGTTTACTTATCTTTTAAGAGTCAAGCCATTATTACTGTAAACTGTGTGTGTGTCATATTGAGGTCAGACACTTTTCTTTTGTGAAAAACCTACTCACCGACTTCAGTAGCACAAGTGACGAGCCACCGCACCATTTCCCTCCTCCGCCAGTTCAGGGTGGACAGGGTCATTCTCATCACCTGTAAGAAACACGGGATTAGCTCAGAGCCTAAGTGGTATGAAGTGTGTTTGCTTGTGTGTTTGTTTGTGTGCTTGTGTCGTTTACCTGAAGGCCCAGCTCCAGGGAGACTTTGAGCAGCGTGAGGTCCGGCAGGCTGTCCATGAGGGTGGCGATTTTGAAGGCATCCTGGGCCAGTTTGAAGATGTGGGATGAGGAGTGGATGTTCTTCTGGATGGACTCTAACACTGTTTGTAGCTTACGAGCATCACCTGTGAACACAACAAACAGCCAATGATATAAGATGTAATGTTGAGTTTGTGTTGAAACAGGTATCGATCACACAGGTAAATTCATAAATATGAATATAGTTAGAGTTATGTTACATCTGTGTTTTTTTGTTTATTTGTTAGAAAGATTACGCAATGCAAATACATGCCCTTGCAAATACGTACACAACTGCAGCTGAAACTACAAGGTCTGATTGTCTGCATGGATGGTAACAACTTAACGGATGATGACGTGAGTGTATGTTTAACTATGTGGCAAATTGTGCTGCACACATTCAATCCATCAAGTTAGAGATCTCTTATTCAAATCCCATTATCTCAAGGCACATAGTAAGGTCGGGACCCTCTCATGTTATTATGAGAAGTGTATAAATGTTTTGGTTGTTTATGAAACCGTGGCAGGACAAATAAGAATATGGCCCATGTCACAGTCTAGATAACTAATGGGAAACACTGGTTTGGCATGGAAAGGAGGCCCTTCTAGTTTTCTTATGTTCCAAAGCTATTCTCATTTTATAATGATCCATTTCATGTTCAAATATGTTTCATACTAATGATGTGACATACAAAATGTTACAACCTCTTTGATAAAACATCAACCTATTTTGTTATATGACAAGTTGGTATGTTAGAGCAAGAAACGTTAAAGCAAGAAAAATATCCAGTCAGTGCCTGAAGAGAAGAACTTGTGCCTGGAATTAAATAGTGACTGTAAATAAGTATCCATTTACTCACTCACTCACACACACGATATTTTTAGAGTTGGTGATTATACATATATTTTGTCCAGATTTAAAATGATACAGTGTGTAACATGGAACAACCCAGGGAGTGTTGGCGGGTTAGGGAGGGGAGGTGGTTCACGCTGTAGGTGGTCAGACACATAAATAACCTACATGACTTCGGGGTAGGGTCGAAGCTAACACTGCACAAAGCGACACAGAGTGTTACAGAAACGTTTCCTGTTTAAAGGTTCAGTGAGTTGAATTTAGTGAAATCTAAAAGGAGAAGTTGCATGTTGCAACTGAATCCCCCTCACCTCACCCTCTCCTTCCAAACATGAAAGAGAACCTGTGGTAGACTTCAGTTGTCATAGAAACTCGAAAGGTGTTTAGAGAGGACCGGCTCCCGATGTGAATATAAAGTATTTAAATATAAAGGGCCATTCTAGGGTTAAGAAAACAAAAAAAAATTGTACAATTTAGATGATTACACACTAGTGACAACATCCTTAACGGTTATAGTGACATGTCACTTTATCTTGTTATTGTTCATGTAATTACACAAATAACATATCTCCTTAACAGGTTCAGTGTGTACGATTTAGGTGAAAGGGATCTATTGGCATAAAGTTTCTTGTTAAAAGTGAATTATAGGGTTTTTAGTAATATAGAAAGAACACAATCAGTTGGCAGTTCATTAGTTTACCTCACAGTCTAATGGATCAGTCCTGCAATAAACCCTCCTCTATGAAGCTTATAGTCGACTTTGTGCTGAAACTGCTTTAGACATGAGTTGATTCAAGTATATGATCAGTTTGGAGGGAGTCAGTACTGGTGGTGCTTCTATTATTCAGATCATATTTACTGTATAACAATATGGGTATGCTAAACAATAGACTCACCTCTCTATATAATGCATATGCTTCAACAGCACCAGACTAAAGCTCCAAAATGATCACAACGTTGACAACACCTCTCTAAAGCAGAAAAAAATTGAGCTAAAGTTGTAACCAGGGAGTGCCAAATAAAATGATAAACTGATTGTGTGTCATTATGGCACAGCAAATTATGAATACGTTATTTTTGTGTGAAGAGAGTCAATAAAACAAAAGTTTCTCCTTAAAACCAGAGATGTTGTTCCCATACAAATGGACATATCAGAACATTTCTGTTTGTACCTTTAGCAGCAGTGAGCATGGTAGAGGCCAGTTCACACTGTTGGGTCTCTATGTGGCTGAGCGTGAACCAGCGAGGGTAGCGGTTGGGCACCACCGACACTATATGGTGAGGCCGGGACATGTCGCCAGGGGGGACCGTGGACTCCAGGACTGGCAATCTGAGCACAGAGGGAAAACTCAATTAGACACAGACAGAGAAGCGTAACCACAAAGGAACCGATCTGTTCACTAAGATGAACATTTCATGGAGGTAAAGAAGTTATTAGCGAGCAATGCTTCTGTTACAGAATCAAATCGATAGCTTTCCTTTGTCTGTCGGCACAAATAAACTCAGGTGGATCTTTGCCTCAGGCCATAATAAGGATGGGTTTAAAAATAACAGCTTGGTTCCTTTTTCCTCCACACTCCTGTTATATCCAGTTATAGCTGCTGTGATACCACAAGTTTAATATTTCTCCTTCTATGATTCAAGTCTGGAATTTCAAAAATAAACATTATTGTAAAAATCCAAGGGGCCTAATTTGGGCAAGAGGAAATAAAGTTTCCAGTGGCGGTCAGGGAGGAAACCAACAGCATGTATTTATTATTCACACATTTTATGAAACTGGTTTTCAGCAGTGTTGAATTATTTAGTGAATATTCCAGCAAAAGGAGGTTTTGTCATTAAACAGTGCCCCAGATAGCTCCTAAATCTGCCTCCATTCCTCCATGTCTGCACCATCAGATGCTTTTTCAGCGCCTGGAAACAAGACCAATCAGCCAGCTCATATTTATTCACTCTCGCAGATGGGTCTGCCACCTCCCCCTCCTTTAGATAGTTTTCCATCCATTTATCTAAAAAGGGGAACGTTTGAGAGAGGAGCACCGAGGAAGCATTTATATTTATAAAACCAAAATGGCTGCCGCTGATGTCGAAACTCCAACAATACTTCCAGTGTTTGTTAATTTGGTGGAAGTTTAATTTAGTTTTTCTCCGCTACATCCATGTTTCGTTGATTGTAGGTCTAATTGTGTCCAGAAGCATTTTGGTCTGCGGCTGTTGATAACACCCCTGGTAGACGCACTCTTTCACACATTAAACAGAGGAGACCAAAAGGAGACGGAGAAGGACGGTACCTCCCGTTCTCACTTTTTCTTTATTTCTCTGTTTTGACTCTCTGTCCAGTTGACTCACCTCATGGCCCTCAGTGCAATTTTGTACGCCAGTTCGGCTTCATGAGGTAGCAGCGAGGTGAAGAGATACTTGGCAAAGGTGTGCATGGGCACGCTCTCTCTGTAGAGTAGTTCTCCCAGACCAGTGTAAGGACCAGCTGGAGGAAAATGCACAGAGACACAATACAAAGATCAGTTCAGTCCGCAGAGTCAGCATAAGGAGAGATGAATGTAAAATCACAGATCTCAGCATGCAGCCCAGTGAAGAGCAGCACGGCTCATATATGACTGGACTGAGACCCTGTGTGTGCCTGATATGTCCACAAGTTTGATACCACAGATTAAACCACACACAGACACTGATGTGAACAGAACAACTCAGCTGTTAATCCCCATCATGCCGTTAGTCAACCAATAGAAATGTACAGAGACTTTTGTCTCAGCCTCTCAGCAATGACTTCACTTAGAGCAGTGTCACATTTCAGCCCCAAACAATGATAATAATAAATAGGTCCAGATGAAAATTACAAGAATTATAGAAGAGTTTAAAGGTTTCTGGCTTCTAGGAAAAGGCATTAAGATTAATCTAACCTTAAATTCTATGTACAGTATGTTTTTCTCTGTAGCTGGATATCATTTTAATTAAAGCCAAAGTGTAAAGATATCATAAACGATAAGGGTTTTTTTTTTACGTAAAAAGGCCAAAACCAACAATGTGTTGGTCTGTCCCCCGATACCTCCTGACTTCTCTACCTTGTCTGTAGCACCAAAATTATCATCATTTCAAAATATGACAATTTGAAATGCAACTAAAGATAGCACCTTAGGTTGTGGGAAATTATGACAGACATTTTCCCCTATGTCATAGAGAATAGACAGCAGATTAATCAATAATGGAAATAAGTACAGGGGAAATGTAGAGGGGGCATTTTTCCACATTTGCAGCTGAGTCACAGGTGACGTCTTCAGTTTTGTAATTTAGATTTTCAGTTTACTAACCTAAGATGTAAATCGTCACATTAGAGAATCTAGAATCAACAGTTGCTTCACAATGTTTGAGCCCTCCTCACCCTCTAGCAGGAAAACGGCTTGCTTCTGAAAGATTTTCACCAACGAGTCGTCCAAATTGACTTCCTGGAGCCTGGCCAATAGCTGCTCCTCGTTGCGACACACTTTCTCCTGGGCGTAGAGGCCGTCCGGCATCACCCTCTGCTGCCCCAACCCGATCAGCGCCGTCTCCACAGCCAGCGACACAAACGACTCTCCGTCTTCCAGGAAACGCTGCGCCGGGAAAGCTGAATGCTCCATCATCCTCCCTGGACCATATGAGCCTGCGGGTGAAGCAGAGGAGGGAGAGGCAGAGTTAGAGATAGGGATGGGCTTCACTTTAGATCTGGTTCCAAGTTGGTAAAATACCAGGATTCATTAAGCTCCGTGGAAAACTACTCTTTCAAACTTTTTTGGACACCACAGAAAGTGGCAAAGAAAAACTGACTGATGACCCGGGATGGAGTGCAGTGGCATTTTATCAAATCCATATCCTTGTGTCTCCTTTATCAAATATTTGGAAATAGTTTGTTTGGGGGGGGAACAAAGACATCTGTTATTGGTTCAGAACAATTTACTGATTTTATTTCACTCAGTGCAGGAACAAGAGATAATTTTCCTTATCATAACTAATCAAGTGAATAACAAGTAGTTAGCTGGTCCACCATTTAAAAGTTAATTTCTTTATGTACATCTAAACGTCATCTTTTTAGTAGACTTAATATTTTCACTATGTTGTGTTTACTTCAGCTTGTGTTGCACCCCCAAGTCTCATCTTTTGATAAATAAAACTTATTTCTCATGTTACATTTTTTCTTACATCTCTTCGATTCCCTCCAAACAAGCTACTTAAAAAGATTCAATAAAGGGCTCAGAGATTGGAGCCTCCATCCTCAAGTGTGAGAGATGACTTAGGGAGGAGAATGTTCCCTTTGGGCTGTGGACCTAGCAGAGTGCTGATAGATCTCTTGATCTATTTGTTCATTCTGCTGTTCCCTTTTTCCCAGTGTGTATTCGCCAGGGGACGGTAACCGTGTGTTTTAATGGCTTAATGATGTCTTGGCAGACCTCACAGTTCATCCCAGGAGGGTTAACAGTCCCTAATGAATACATACGTTCTCTCTCTCTCTCTCTCTCTCTCTCTCTCTCTCTCCTCTCTCTCTCTCTCTCTCTCTCTCTCTCTCTCTCTCCTCTCTCTCTCTCTCTCTCTCTCTCTCTCTCTCTCTCTCTCTCTCTCTCTCTCTCTCTCTCTCCTCTCTCTCTCTCTCTCTCTCTCTCTCTCTCTCTCTCTCTGATATAAACAGCAGAGTCCTAATTGAAAAGTCACTACTTTCTCCCATGCAGAGGCTTCAGAATGTTGCCCATCACTTCACCGACTTTACAACAGAAACAAAGTGTAGAGCTGACGTGGCCGTGTCTTTCCTGGCTACTGTGAGAACTATGCTATGTGATTGGTCTAGCTGAGCTCCCTGCATAATTAATACTTTTTATCTGGAGTGTTTCTTCCTGCTGCATTCCTTATTCATGAGCTGTTATTGGAGGAAGACTGCCGGCCAATCAGCATGTCTGTGTCATCACTGCTGATTGCAGCCTGAGGGGCTGCAGTTAAGTCAAGGAGACACAATCACTGCAGTGTAAATGTACCTGCAATGGTAAACAGTAACTTGGTGCTGATACTTAAGTATTGTGCTTTAAGTACAGCTTTCACATTGTTTTGCTGCTACTATAGTTGTACTCCACAACAGTACAGAGTACATCACATCTCAAGTGTCAGCTGAGATTGGGATCGAGCTGCCTCGCAAACATCAAAGAATTATCATTATAGTTAAGAGGTGGATGAACAGGGAGTTATTGCATTTTTACTGCACGGCACTAATCTGTCAGATTTACTTACTTTTGAACCAAACAGTGTATACTTAACTACTTAACCCAGGATTGTGACTCGATTCTTGTCACATTTCAGATCTCTAGGAGTTGTTATCCGTTCCTCCTCTGAACTTCTCTCATGGTTTTTATATTTCAATAATTGTTGAGACTCAAGCAGGTAAAATTATCCATGTCCAAATAATCTCAAAGTTGACTGTCAATCATTTTTTACGACCTCTCAGTTAGGAACCACTGGACTTGACGATCTAATTCTACATGACAAGTTAAGCTAAACCTACAACAGCTACAACTTTACAAATTATGCATCCGTATCGATAATTTAATAATGTATCAGTCACATTAGACATTTTTCTGTCAATGTTTTACTTGAATACATTATGTACTAGCTGACATACTTTAGCACTTCTACTTTACTTCACACAGGGATTCATGTTCTGTACGGCCTTTGACTGAATCCCATCCTATCCTCCTTCCCTCTATTTCCATTAATTTTTACATTTTAATTTTCTTCACAAAAAAGGCCTCTGTTCTTTTACTTTGTATTTCAGTGTTGTTTTTCTTACGCCTCTGATGGTTTCTCTGCATTATGTAAAGCACTTTGAACTGCCTCTACGTATGAAATATGCTGTATAAATATACTTTCCTTGCCATGTATGAATAAAGGATGTTAGTACTTGTTCCTTCGTTTTCTTGTGTGTGTGTGTGTGTGTGTGTGTGTGTGTGTGTGTGTGTGTGTGTGTGTGTGTGTGTGTGTGTGTGTGTGTGTGTGTGTGTGTGTGTGTGTGTACCTGAGAAGTCGAGCAGGACTCTATCTTCGCTGCCCTGCCTCGTCTCCATCAGTGTGCTGAACAGTGTGCCGATGGGGTCCAGAGGGTGGCCCACCCAGCCCTCCAGGTTGGTAACTGATGTCATGCCTTTATGAAGCAGCTCTGCAGTGAAAAACAAACACACAGAGAATGAGTAAGAAGACAAAGACATTCATTTAAAGCCAGAACCTCGGCTCATTAATGCGTTTTACTTTATTTTATTGTTTTCACATTCATGAGTAGAAGGGAAAAAGTTCCTCAGCTCGTCTTCCAAAGACGAGGAAGCAGCAGCAATATTTTCTGAGATCATCACTAATCTTGAGGCCAAACCATGGTTCAATATGCAACTTGCACCAGAGAGATGTAGAAACTTGAAACCTGCCATTCTCATACTACAACACTGAGACCGACCATCATCTTGTGTCCAGCTGTTAAACTTCTGAAGTGAAAACTATTTTTGCATTATTCATAGATTCTGGAGAAGGAATAGATTTGATTTTAAGAATTTCTAATGAGGTACCTGATCTTTTTCACACATATATTTTTATGCGTCTTCAAATGTGTCTGGGGAATTTTTAAAGCTAAAGATACAGAAAATAATACAAAAACGATCAATGACAGTTTTATGAATCAGAAAACATTTGTGTCTTGTAAAGCAACCGTGGGGAATTTTTTTCACCAGTTTGTGCATTCTCTTAATGTATTTTATTACTGTTAATGGTCCTGTAGCTTTTAGCATATTAACATACAGCCATTTCAAGCTAAAACTGTCAATTCTAACTTTACATTTTATTGCAGGCAAAAGTGTCTCTGATAGTTTGATGGTAATATGATTGACAGAAGCTTTTACACACCTCCAAAAGCACATATTAAATATGAAATCATGAATATGTGCAAGTTAATGGCATAATAATAAGTGTTTGTGTAAAATGTGGTTGCTGATATCAGAGTCTCAATAATGAGTTCTGCAGTTAGTTCTATGTGTTTTTGAACAGAGTGGGAAATGGAAATATATGAGTAAAAAAATCCAGCTTTATTGCAAGTGATTTTAGCCAATTAGAGCTTAACACTATGTACAACATTAAACATTCAGTCCGATAAAAGCTTGAATGGGGAAAATAGAAGGAAGGAAACAAAGGATGGATTCCTCTTTTTGTTGCTTCAAGGTTAATTAAACAAAGCTTGATGGTGAATAAACTGACCTTTTTTATGAGTGCGGAAGAACTCCAGCTGTTTCTGCTGTTGCCTCCTCAGTGTGTTGACTATGGCGATGGCCAGTCTGAGTGCTTCCTTGGGGTAACCATGTGATCTCAGGGCGTCAACTCGGGCGCAGGCGGTGGGTACATGCTCTGCAGGGATGGAAGGAGAAGAAAAGATGTTTCAAGGCATTTTCAGTTTTATTGATTCAACTTGTCTGACCTCGAACCCGCTCTCTCACCGTGCCACAGGGGCCACCCTCGGGCATCGAAGAGGGAGCTGTCAATGTTGTCATGGTAACAGTAGTTGGTGTAGTGGTCCTCCGTGATGATGTGCTGCAGGTGGGGGTCCTGCCAGTGCAGGTCGCAGGCCTCAATCGCCCGTGTGAACACGGTCCGGTGAGGCCGAGTTAGTGAGTCTGAGGGTCAGTCAAGCAACAAGGTCAGTTTTTAAAATCCCATGTGGTGGCACTGAGGTGTTCAGGCTGTGGGGGGATGGTGGGTGGGTGGCACACAGTACAAACGCAGTTTAGCTGCTGATTTTCCTGGAGTATCAACACCATCAGGCTGCAGTGTCTATGACAAACAGCTCATAGGGGCAATTAGGGTACTTGAAAAAACATTTACGTCCCTTTCCTGCAATTAGTATCTATAACCATACTCCTCCTCTGAGTCATAACTCCTTCAAATCTGACATGTTTCACATATTTTTAGATTCGGTGTAATTCACACTTTCTGATGACATCATTATCCTCCTTGTCAGTCGTGAATTAACATCCAATAACCAAGGTAGTAATCCACTCCTACAATGCAAATAAGTACTAGTAATACATCATTGGGCAAAATAAATGGTGCGTATTTGATCAAAATGCAAACAAATAACTCCCATATTTATCATTATCTATATGAAAACTTAAGCTTTAACAAATAAGAAGGTGATAATGCCCAAAATACAAGGCAAACATTTTGACACGAGTAAGGCTCAGCATGATACTGACTTGAAAACTGCTATAGTAGCAGAATTGGAAATGTTAATAACGTCACAAAAGCAGGGCAGTTTCAGACAGAAGGGCAGCAGTAGTAACACCATCTGCCCTCTCATTCAGAACATCTTCATGATTAACTAATAAAAAACGTGTGTCTGGATTTTTTCAGTGCAACCACACGCAAGAATACAGGCCAGAAAAACTGTATTATTAGGGTCATTCTATTAGCTGCACTACAAAGGTAATACAACTCCTAGGCACAAGATTGATAGAACGAGACTTGATTAAAAGAGAGGGGGGAGGGGGAAGAGAGAAGACTCAACAGTGTTAATACAACAGCTGAACAGAAGAGGAGGCACAGACTACAATGTACAGATGAGAAAAGATGCGATGTGGGAGAGGATTTGGGGGAAAACAATAAATAAAAGAAAGGAAAAATCGTGGCCTCAGCCAGGTGCCATCTCACCTGGGTTGCCGAGAAGGCCCTGGGGCAGAGCGTTGGTCAGATTGGTCAGCTCGCTGCCATGGTTACCATCCTCCAAGGGACAGACGTCCACACTGTTCCACCTGCGAAGCTGTCGAAGCCAGAATCCCTTCTGCTCGGGTTTACAGTGGGGGTTCAACACAATGCACATCCACAGAGCCCCTGCACAGAAACACACACACACACACACACACACACTCTGCTGTTATCCTGCTGCAGAACACGGTTCCATATGTGAGGCTCTTTGGCCGTATTTGTTCTGTGCAACCCATTATACCATCCTCATATCACACCACAATTTCTTTGTTTGTACATTTCTCCCAACATTTGTCTGTACATGACATGTCTGTAACTTTTGGTTCAGCATTTTTTACGTGTTAAACCAGCAAATAACTAAAAAGGAGCAAATACATTTGATAGAAACAGAAATCAACCATTTGTCATTATTCTCTAAACTACTCCAGAGCAGCTGAGATTACATCGACTGAACAGATGCTGCTGAAAACTTTTCAAAAACATCTGTATTTTCAATAAATCTCAACTTTCAACTTTCTGTTCACCAGATGTAGAGTTGGACAACGCAGCGCTGATCTACAGCTAATGATTTTTTTTTAAAATATTGATTAATTTGCTGGTATTTTCTCCATTAGTCGATCTTATTGTTGCTGCGACTACCAGCACTGCTGGCTGAGCACACGAGGACACTGGGTACAGACTGGAGGATAAAGGCACAATGTTGAGGGACAAATAAAGGATGACAGATGACAAAATGAAACGGGAGAAGAAAAGAAAAAAGGAGGTGAAGTGAATGAGGGGGGGAAAGGGAAGACACGGAGGAGAGGTGGGGAGGAAGCGAATGGGGGAAGGAGAATGAGAAACGGGGGGAGGGGACAGGAGAAGAGAGGCTATATCCTCCTTCTCTTTGTTAAGGCTGCACCAAGGACAACGACGAGGAGGGAATAACAGAAGAGACACGAGAGTGACGAAATGCAAAGCAACTATCTGGGGGGGGGGGTTACTGGGAAAATAAAAATAAAAACACAGAAGGGAAAGGGGAGGAACGGAATTTCAATCTCCAGGCTAATTTAGGAAGTGGAAGATTTATCGAGCATTGTTATATTATGAATATAAATGTGAATTGGCAGCCTGCAGACGAGTGTGCAACCCGGTTACTTGTACATTTTTATATTAAAATCATTTACAATACACTAATAAAGATTTATACCCTGGGTTTTTGGCTTGTTACCTAAAATGTTTGCAATTTTTAGTCGTGGCAGTTTTTAGCAACCGGAGATTGAATCTTTCCTTTTCTACAAGTGATGTGGCTGATACCTGATTTCAGTACAAAGCAGCCATGCACAGAATGAAGAATGAAAACAACCTTGATCTTGAACCTCACCCTGATTACATTTGTGATCCATTTTTGCCAAGTGCAAAGACATTTCTACATCTCGTCATCCTACATTGCAGTTGTTTGAAGAAATATTGACTGTTCTGTAATTTAATCATATTTCAGGAAAAAATATCAGTATATACTTTCTATGCTATCACTCTCTCTAAAGCCACAGCAAACTATGTTGTATTTCTATAGAGTGTGTGTGTGTGTGTGTGTGTGTGCGAATGCTTTCACACCATACCTAGTTCATCCCACAGCTGCCTGTACTTGTCAGTCATGGTGGTCCCCTGTTGCCTCCACAGCACCAGTCTGGGGTCGCCCATGAACTGCTCTGTGATCAGAGTTAACATGCGGGCGCCATTGGAGTCCCTCATCTTCAGCATCTCTCTCACCTACACAGACGGGGGGGGGACATTGTGGGTAAAGGTCGCCTGCCACAGAGGTGTATGTGATGCTTGCTGGGCTGAGGACCGGGCCCAGTTATCCGCTCTGGGGATCGTTACCTTGCTGAACAGTAAGTTGAGCTGCTTTCCCGAGCCATGGTACCCGCCCTGGGAGAGAAAGAGCTTCACCTGCTCCTGAACCTGCTCCTCGTCCAGATGCCAGCAGTTCTCATCGTCCACACTGGCCCCTGCCGTCGGATCTGGAGCTCCTGCACCAAGTAACGGAAATCAGTCAGCAAATTATTACGGAAGCAAAATAGCATCACAATCAAATGACCCTGATTTTCATCGATTAGTTTCCTACAGTCAGTGACAGAAGGGCTCAGAAAAGGAGGCAGAGTTGTTGATTATCATCAAAACCACAGAGTTAAGAATAAGGGTGATCATTATTATACATCTTACTTATTTAGTTTAAAGTGAGCATGTTTACACCAAATTATGAATATGTGATGCTCATAAAAATGTTTATGTAAAATTACTTGTGTTAATACTAATTCATATTTAATCAATTATAAAGTAAAAGTCCCATATTTATAATTTTACTTTATTGACCAGAAGTACTCGTGCAGATTTCCCCCCATGTCAATGTCTCTGTGGCGATCAACACGTTTAACCAATAATTATCATTCATTCAACATAAACACATCAGAAATATATATTCTGTGTTATTAATAGTCTACAAAGTTACTAAACATATCTAATAAATGCAGTGGAGGAGAAATATAAAGTAGCAGATTTAAATACTCAAGTACAAGTAACTAAAAAAGTGTCTTGTTGGGGGAAGTGTGGACATGTAGCTCACTGTTTGCACTAATGCTTTGATGCAGTGCTGGTTAAGCTTTAAACACTCAACACCATAAACTCTGCCACAATGACTGGCCTCCATTAGTGAAGAATACATCCTGTACATTTGATGAATCTAATATGTGTCACTGTGGAGGATTAAATCCATAAGACAAAACAGCTTCTGATATTTCCCACAGTCAACATGAAAGCAATGAAGATAAAACCGCCAAACTGCAACCTAAGGCAGGATACACAGAACCAGGAGGCTGCAAAGCTAAACATCTTCAGACAGACTTTACAGTTGCATGCATGTAATTAAGCAACTGTATATTATCAGATTAAATCATTTACGCCACTGACAGAAACATGTGTACATGTAAATAAACATGAAAGAGGAATATTACAGGGACTGTAAAACAAAGTGCTTCATAAAAAACATGAGGTGCTACTTCATCCTAAAAATAAAAGGAAAATCCAGCAAATATTCTGCTGAAAGATTTCCCAAAAATAATACACTATACTGAGCATCTATGAAGTAGCCAAAAGTAATGAATGGCCCCATAGAACACAACAGATGATACCACAGTACACAAACACACAGCAAAGTGTACTACTTATGTACCTACATAACCACGGACTGGAACTACAAGTATCCTTGGGTATATTAAAACTACCACAAAAAATATTGACCATGCTCTGTAAAGCTCAAACTAGCCCAACACGATGACTCAGCAAATACTTCAATTATCAGTTGACTCTTTCATATGTGTCACGTTGTATTTTAAGCAAAAAAAAACAATCCCTCAAATATTTCTTCATCAAATTCACCGTAGAATGTTTAGAGATTTTGTACGGATATGGAAAATTGCAATGTGCAATTTTACCCTTTGCTAGACATTTTAGAAACAAAATGATTCATCAACATATTGAGTAGATTTAGGTTAGACATTCAGTTGTGATGGTTAAGGTTAGGGAATGCACTGTGTCAATGAGTGTCCTCGCAAATAGAGAGGTGTGTGTGTGTGTGTGTGTGTGTGTGTGTGTGTGTGTGTGTCCAAAAGAGCTTGTTTTCCCTCAGTTCTCTCTCAGGACAGCAGCCTGCAGCTGGACTACCATTGGTGTGAGACGGAGGAAATCTAACACAGGTACCTGCATTTGCTGCTGAGAGTTTTTGTGCCTGTGGTGCTCTTGCACATTAAAGCGCTAGCACAGCCTGTTACTTCATTGAAATCACAAAAACACAGCCATTAATACAAAACCTCCACTCACCGTGAACCTGGTTGATCTCTGAGTTCTGCGACAGTATTTCATCTGCCAGCTTCTGTGCCGTCGGCAGCACCTCTGTGTGATGCACTGTGATCAGGTACTGAACAAACTTCTGCAGCTGATCTCTGTTCATTTGGAAAAGAGTCTCTGAGATGGGCAGGCGCAGTTTGACCTGCTCTGCCTTTCGTACTCGATACAGCGAGAGTGCCACGACGTGGGCGCAGTAGAAGATGTCCTTGTTGCCGCAGCTGCATGTTACTGCTGTGATTTTGCAACGGTCGAAGCTGACGCTCACGTTGCAGACCAGCTCGGGCTCCGAGGACGTGGCAGGTTCCCTTACTGTGCCGCTGAGGTGAAACCCTGCGCAGAAACAGAGAAAATAATCAGTGTTAATCTTTTAATATACACTGTTCAATGCATGGTACAACTTGGCCTTGAAGCAATACTGTAGTTTGGTCTGCACCGGACTCAATCTTCTCAGAACCTTGAGAAATTGGACATGGTTTGAAAACTCCAACTCTTCAGTTTCTTTCTGTGCAAAGTATTTTAGGATTTCCATGTATCACAGCAACAGCTGTCAACACAGACTTGGTTCAGACTTGTGGCCTTATGTTCCCTTGTTTATGCCAAAATAATAAACACAAAAAAACACAAAAAAGAATCGTAACATTTCTACCATGTTTGTGCCTCTAGAACTTGGGTGCAGTATCTCTCACATTCACTCTGACTCTGTGCTTGAAAAATTCAAAGAATTGCCTTTCAACGCAGACCAGGGTAATGACTGTAATCAAAAGGGTTGAAGAACCGTTAATGTTTTATTGAAGGTGTCGAGAAACTGGTTATTTCTCTTCAGTCAGTGACTACCTACATGCTGTTACAGTATTCAAATTAAAAAGTTACACATAATGAAATCTACATTGGTCACCTTATCTGACAAAAGCAATCGTCGTCTTTGCATCTGATTCGCCTGATATTGTGCCAATTTCTACTCTTCAAGAAATATGAACCCAGATGATCAGTGCCAGTGTGGTTCAACCTGACATTCACCCAGTCAGGAGCTGGCAGGGAGAAAACTGTAAAAGCGAGACAGAAGCCAGGAGAGGGCAGGGACCCAAATATTCTCATTTCCTGTTCATTTCCCTTCCACAACACCTCCGGTGCTTACCTTACCCTGAACACCTCCTCCCGCTCCCAGAACTGACAGGATCATTTCACAGCATTATACAGAGAACCATACTGCCCTCTCACAAGTTAAAAACCTGTAGGTCTGTGTGTGTGTGTTGGAGAAACAGATTTGAATGTGGGTGTGTCTTGAACTTGTGTTTGTCGAAGCGTCTGTGTTTGGGGTTTCTGACAAGAGTGTACCCTCATTTTCTGTTTTAACTAATAACCCATCACAAATAAATGGAATTGAAAACAGTGGTGGAAGAGGGACTCTGATGAGAAAAATGTACTGAAAGTATTAAAAACTATTCAAGACCACTATATATTCTACTATAAAACATGAATCTGTTGAAAAAAGTAACAGCAGCTGAAAGAGATGTAGTGGAACAGAAGTATATGGTAGCAGGAAGTAGAAATACTAGTAAGTTATAAGTACATCAGATTGGTATTTAGTGTAGTACTTGAGTAAATATGCTGTTAAAGTAAAATCAGTCACAGCTTATCATCTGTTTACGCACATTTAAAACAAGTGTTTACAACAAATCCAAGTTACTGATTCAAAGAGAATCACTCCATCAGTAATCACCTCACAGAACTCCAAAGGTTTAACAAAAGCAGGTTGACATACAGTCCACAACTCACTGTTTGTCTCACAGGTCACACAGCGGGAACGTTTGTCCTTTTAGTTTTGAATCCCAGGAGCAAGATGTACAGTTTGATTTGCCTCATGTTTTTCTGATTTCGGCAGGATGTTGATTATGTTGCTGATGCCTTATACAGAGGGGCCGATCTGTTCCATCTGTCCTCATTGAACCAAATAAGAGAAACGCCTGTCAGTATATTGCAAGTGAACCTGCAGCCTCAAACTCAACTTTTCACACAAACTATTATTATAAGCCATGAAGGAGATTTACAGCAGGACTGTTGAGTTAGACTGCATCATTTTAGCTTGGTGTTCCTAATAAACGGACCACTGACTGAACAGTTTATCGTGAGAGGAAAGTCTGACGATGTAGAAAAACAAACATGTGCACAAAACACAAGCAGAAGCATTCATCGCGGAACATTATCTGGGAGATTTGATTTCCACATTGCTCAGATGTTCTCACACATGTGACACACACCACAGAGCTGATGCATATCACCCTTGGTGGGTGGAAGAAGGTTGTAAACAGAGTAGGTTTTTTTATTTTCTGCAAATGTGGTGGGGCTCAGTGACACCCTCAAACTGAGCAAATACAAAAGAGACGGAACAACAACTACACCAAATCTGCGAGAGGAACATGTTAAAAACAGAGAAAACTTTAGTTTCAGTTCAGCAGACACGGCACAGTAACACACTGAGACGCACTCCACTCAACCACCAGTCCACATCCTGTCTTTTTAAATACACAAACACACACACACACACACACAGAAATGCATGGCACTCTCTGTTACACAGCCCTGCCCCAGTCATGCCTGGCCCACAGCTGAACTACTGACGTAACAGAAAGAGAGAGGGTGACTCCAGGAGGAGGAGGAGGCTGGAAAAATCGGTATGCCCTCAGCTGAGTGTGAGTGTGTGTGCACATGCAGGGGTGTATGCTTGGCGGCGGCCCAAAGCCCTGAGCTCAGCATTCTGTAATGCACTTCCTCTCTGTGTGTCTGCGCTTCACAGCTTGCATAACACAGCCCTCTGTGCACCGCATAGCAACCAAACTTAACTCCTTCCCTCCCAACGCAGCATCATCTCAGGCAGGAGACGTAACTGAGGGCAAAGTAACAGTTTACTCATGTGAGATATTTTGTGAAACTACCTTTACTCCACTCACTTCAGGAAGAATAGTGCACTTTTTTCATTTATTTGGAAGTTTAAAAAACTGCTTACTTTGCAAATGTTGACAATCTGTAGAAAATATAAATAGCTAATTAATTATGATGTGTAATTAGAGTTTGAGCTGTCCAACAGTTTTTTATTCACGGATTTCACTATACTCAAAATTTGCTCCACTTTGAGCAGCTGCAACATTACAGTCATTGTGACACACATGTTTGCATCAATAATCATAATCCTATAATATACATTATGCTATCGGACCGTTAGAATTAACCCTTAATCCGCCATTAACCATGCATAATGACAATGTTAGGTTTTGGTACTTTCAAGTATCTTTAATGCTCATACTTTTGTAATTTTAAAGAACAATGCATTTTGTAAGCACTTCTTCCACCGAAAGTTACCAGGAACTGTCATTTTATTTAATAAGTATTGTAAGTAAAAACATGTTTGACTGTGTATTTATTGTATCTAAAATTAAAGTGGTGGAGAGAGTACTTACTATTATTAACTTCAATAAAAGTGCCAATGCCAGTGCCTAACACTCCAGAACAAATAAATCACTGCATTTAACAGGATGTTAGGTTGAAAAAAAAAGTATTACCAGCACAATGTAATATCTTAAGTAAAAGTATGATCAGCGAATTTCTTTTATTTTGTATAAATGGTCAAAATTACTGTCTAAATGTTTTTTAAAGAAAACATCTTTTAAACTAATTATCAATTAATCCACTGAGGATTAGTCTATAGGTATATATTATGTCCTGGCGACCTGCTATTGGTCACAAAAACATTTTTATAGCGGAAATGACTGCCTGCTGCATGAAAGAGGACATTTAGGACTTTGTGAAGTGAGTTTAACCTTCAACACCTACGTTGGCCTTTTTGGTTTTGTTGAGGAAAGTACATTAAAGTCTTTTCCAGACTTTACGAGATGTGCAGATGGCCTGATTAACCACTCTGGAAAACAAGGTTTAACACTTCACTCAAGTTAAGCCCGAGGTAGGTGACATAAGCCGGCTCCATAGGATTCAGAGAGGGAGGATGAGGGGGTGGGTTTTTTTTGTGGCTGAAAACAAAGCCGGGACGTTAGCCTGTGAAAGAGCAGTGGCTCAGCTCCCTACAGAGATCAGCCTGAGGAGACCTTCATGCCAGAGGCTGTGTGCAACATTGCTCACTGAATACTGTGGCTGCAGGGCGTCCTTCTCAGCTATGTGGCCATAGCCTTCTTTAACAGGACTAGCACACACAAAAGGCAGAGAGACCCCCATCCTCCTCCTCCTCCACTCTACATTACACACAGGCATACACCAGTCAGCCATTCAGTCAGCTCGGCCTCCAAAGCTGGCCACTCAGGCGGAAGTGAGAGCCTCTCAACCAAGGTGTGTGTGTGTGTGTGTGTGTGTGTGTGTGTGTGCGCTTTTGATGACAATGGGGAACCTAATCTCTCACCCGTGGAGATGCAGGGGCACCTCTGGGGCTGTAGGAAGGTGAAGTAAACAACCAATCAATAGTCACTGTGCACTGATTACCATCTGTCCTTAATGACTGGTTTCAGATGAGCCTCCCAGTGAATTTAAATACAACTTTATGGAGTATTTAGTGCTACTCATTCATGTGATTCTAGCATCAAAAGAGACAAAATGGACTTGACTAAAACATATTTCTGGCCATTGATTGAATCACTATTCACTATATCACTATTTGAACTGATACCAATTATGTAAAACAGGGTTTCTGTGGTGTTCGCCAATCTGTCTGAATCATGTTCAAACATGGCGGCAGATTCTGCGTGGTATAACCTACCACTGTTATCACTGTACAAACTAAGGGGGCTACAGGGCTTAGCGACAGGTCAGATGGGTTTGAGAGGCAGCGCTCATGTGGTAATGTGTCAAGGGGGAGGGGCGATGTCCTGTGAGCTGGAGGATGCACCTCCATGCATGCACAGAATGAGGTCAATGAGGATTTGCGTTAACTGGGTCAATCTGTGTCCCTTAAGCTACTTACAGTATGACCATGCTAATCGAGGAACTATTTATTCTGTAAACTTTTTATCAAAGAAGAATACTTATTGTGTTTTTATCTTTCAGGGTGTTCCGTCTTGGCCATTTCTTCCAACCCACTGTCCTGCTTTTGAAACCAAACTCTAGAAATAACAAACTGCACTGAAATACTACAAGGAGGAAGGAGTCCTCTCTGATCAAGGGAACAGAAATTCCTCAGCTCTGTCAGAAAAACAAGGGGGCCACCTTTACAACGCATGAGAAATTGTGAACGGTCTCGTCACTCAGACAAGAAAACAACTTCTTCAGCACTGGCGAAGCCGCTGTTTTACAGCGTCTTTTAATTGCTGCCATTCAGGCTCCAGTGCAGGCCTGTCTGGCCTCTAGTCAGCACCAGGACGAAACAGGTCCCTGCACTTCTATGAGAATGACTCAATCTGCCAGTGAGAGGAGGGAGAGAGATAGAGAGAGAAAGACTGGGCTTTTAAGAGCGAGCACTCCAGTAGAAACCTCTCAGTGGTTTCTATCAGAGCAGACAGCAGCAGCAGCACATGAATCGATTACAAAAACAACTATCAAAGCACTCAGAGAGCTTGCAACTTATATAATGTGAGCACTATGAAGGCAGGTGTCACATGAGGCAGTTAGGTTTTACATTGCTGAGTTAGTGTTAGCAGGAAATTCAAATTCAATGATTAAAAATGTGTTTTGGTTATTTGTTTTATTGGTTGGTCTGTGAAATGCTCTAAAGAAAGTTTTCAAACAATCCAAAACCCAAAGATATTCGGTTTAGCATCATGTATGACAAAGAAAAGCACCATAGCGTCATGTCTGAGAATTTGAGAGGCTGACAATACACATTCAGATTGTTTACAACTGAACAGACCAAAACCAAACATTGAAAACCAACATGACATTTAATAGAAAAAGAGAAAAGCAGCAGACAATCCAACTAAATAAGAAAGAACTGGCAAATGTTTTGGATTTGTTTTTGCCCTCGAGGAAAAGTTTGTGCCAATTTGATTATCAAAATGACTGCCAATTAGTTTTGTATTGATATAATAATTACTGCATGCCTATGTTAATGTGATTATGCAACAATATAATTGTTTAATTAATTTAATATGGACTGTTTTATGTTGGTAGAGATGAAGAGACAAGCACTTTAAACTGACAGCATCTACAAAGTGCCAGAGAAGATGTTAATAAAAAGCTTTAGACTCGGACATTTGTGAGGTCAGATGTTAACAGAAGCTCAAAAGCATGAGGATTTATTTATCAATTATTAGAATTAATGAATGCATACAAGACTGAAACAGCAGAGGAATGTAAAAATACTAGAATCTGACTATGTCTTCTACTGTCAACCAAAGTAATAGCAAGGAAAAACAGCAGCATAGCTACACAATGTGGTTAACACCCTGCACATAATAAAACATTTTTTTCACAACACAAAGGCAACAGTCAATTTGATGCCAAACTATTACAAAGTGACCTGATGTTGCTGTTCTGTATTTCCTCCGTCCTGAAAGGCAAATTCGCTTCTTTAGAGGGTACAGATTCATCACTTAAATAATTGTCTCTGTTTTGAAGTGCTGTCAATTCAATAAGTTTACATTTTGGACAGAAGGTTGATAAATACCCCAGTAGAAAATATCAAATTGGGCTCAGGGATTTTCTTTTAATTTTTCTGCCATTTTGTAAGGCAAATTAAATTATTGATTAATCAAGACAATAACCAACTGTTTAATACACAGTGAAAATAATTTAGAATAGAGTTTGAAGCACTTGCTTATTTCACTTTGGATAAGTGTGACACATCTTTCGTTGTAGCCCCAGGTTTCCTGTCGAGGTGGGTCCCAGCCTCAAGCACCGCACTTAACTGTAATAAACTGTAAAATTACATGACAATGATGCATCAGCATAAACAAGTATTTTTACTTTTAATGCTCTGAGACCATTTTGCTGATAATCCTT
Source organism: Verasper variegatus (assembly GCA_026259375.1). Lineage (NCBI taxonomy): Eukaryota > Metazoa > Chordata > Actinopteri > Pleuronectiformes > Pleuronectidae > Verasper > Verasper variegatus. The sequence goes on from CM048060.1 coordinate 5,108,708, forward strand.
CAATTTTAAATGTAGGTATTTTACATTGTTGTACTTTTCCTTAGGTAAAGATTCAGAGCTGTTCCTCCATCATAGAATTGCCGGGTACAATCATCTATGCACAGCGTACGGTGCATGTCGATAAAGGACAAAATTTGATTTCAAATTGAGCTCCAGAGTTTAGAATAAATGAGGAAACTAATGACAAGACTTTACACGTGGCTCCCTGATCAAACCGCCTCGGCCGTGGAGGAACATAGACAGAAGAACACGTGCAATCTTGCAAAGTTTTTACGTCATTGTGCCTTTACTGAGACTAATAACGGCCAACGGAGGTTTGCCAACAAGCTTCTAAAGGGGCCGAAGAGGATCTTCCCCTCCTTGTCTTCCCTCCCATTTAAGAGCATTTGTTTGAGTGCTGTCTGTTGTTGACGTGCTCAGTGAAAGTCATTTGTTTAGCCTCTGAGGACCATCAGCAGGCCAGCCAGTGCCTCTCCTCTCCAAATGCATTTATTCCCACTCCTGAGATACACCACATAGAGTCTCCACAGACATCCTGACTGAGCTGCACCGCTGCAGCTAATGAGACCAGGACCATAAAGACAAATAAAAATCAAATAAAAGCTTTTAAGTGTTTGCTTACATATTTGCTCTGCTGTAGGTTATTAAACCTTTTTCAAGATGCAAGCTGTGTTGGTGAATATTCAGCATCCTCATTAAAGGAATAGTTTGAGGTTTTCCCACAGAGCAGGGATGGGAACGACACTGCTCACATGGTTGTACATTAAATATGAAACTGTAGAGGTAGTTAGCTTAGCTTAGCATAACGACTGGAAACAGAGGAAAACAGCTATTCGAGGATGACAAAACCATCCACCAATCAGCACCTTTAAAGCTCACTATTCAACAAATGATATCTATTTCATTTTAATCAATACTTCAGCCAACATGTAATAGTTATTTATTGTAGATAGATGAGCATATTGATGGTTAATTGTAAATCCACATTTGGAATTACAGGGGAATATGGCAAATCAGTTATTATGAAGCTACAACCACTAGCCAGATAGCTTAGAATAAAGACTTCTATCTCTATATAAAGCTAAATCCCTTGACTAGTACCCCTAAATATCAACGGTTATCACTTTACATCTCATTTGTTTAATCCATAGAAAGGTTAAAGTGTAAAAGTGAGTGTTAATGCTAACCTAAACTAACTATCTCATGGTTCCAGCTTCAATTTACTTCTCTTACTGTCAGCAAGAAAGCATATTTCCCAAAACGTTCTGTTGAAAAGGCGACAAGAATTGAAAATGATATGTTGCTGAAGTTGGTCTGAATAAAAAAGGAAACACAGATTAAGTTAAGATCAGTCCCCTAAACTATTTACATCCTATCTTTGATCACATCAGCTGAAATAGTGACCAAAATAACCAGAAAGGAAAAGGCTAAAGATAAAAAAAACTGCATGTGGGAACAGGCAGCACATCAGTGAAGTCGGCCAACAAAAGGCCGATGGGAGAAGTTCACTGTGGGATGAAGTTGGAACTGGGAGCAACCTGAATGTTCCTTCATCTCCTGTGGGAGTGTGGTGGTGCAGCCCCAGCTGTTTTCTGCATTTTATTTCCCTTTAATGTCGCCATTTCCCTCCACTGGACCCCTTTCTCCTGAGATTACAGCCTGAACTCTTCCACAGTCTCACTGCGGCAATTTAATACATTTAGTCCTAAACTCACATTAACAGTGACAGTTAACACGGTTTCATCTGCTACTCTGACGGAAGATTCGTTATTTATATGCAGATGACACTATCAGTGCCGCCATGTGCACTATCCTGATTAACCAGGATAGTGCCACCATGTGTACTATCCTGATTAACCAGTTATAAGTTTGGTTAAAATAAGGAAATTGCCCGTCACAATCTCCTAAAGCCCAAGTAGATGAATTCAGATCTCTTGATTGTTTTCTGTCTGAAACACAAACGTTTCAGCAAAAATAGCAACTGACTTCCCAGCAGTAACAGTATATAAGACCAAACAGATCGGAGTGGGTTAGCCTCTGCCAGTAAGTGTATTTTCATATCATTATTCACACATTATATTTGCATTTGAGTCACACCAGAGATGTCAAAGAGAGACGCATGAGGATATTGTTCTGGCTACTTAGCTTCTTTCCAGAATAGGCAAATATAATTTTCATTCACCACTTGTGTGAGGGAGGAGGATTAATATCTGTACATCTGACCATGATTGTAACTCGTGTGTGAGCCACTCAGTCATGGCGAGGACACTTAGAAACTGCGAAGCTACGTGATGAACCACATCACAGCTGAACAGGAAGGCACCTCCAGCTGGTCGATGAGATGCAGAGAGGAAAAGAGCTGGTTGGTTTGGACAGCGACAGACAGATAACGTGGGGCGACAGAAACTAAAGTAACCTTGTGTCCTGACAAAGAAAGTTCAGAACGAGTAGTATTGTTTATTTTCCAGTCCAGTCAGACCTGCTGTCTAGGCAGAGCCATTTCTTCCCCAGAAATGTTGAGCAAGCTGTTTTGTCTGTGTAGCCTAAATAGAAAGTAGGCGGAGGGTGTGTAGATCTGGTTTGATGCACAGCCACAATAAGGTGCGACCTGCATCCTGTTTGGACAGCGAGGGGGCCCCTCCTCCTCGGTGACGCTGTAGGAAAATATGCTTTCCTCTCATAGGCACAGCATTATGACGAAACGGTGACAGTTAAACGGCTACTCTCAGTCACACCGAGACAAAGACAAGCCCTGGGTGCACACACACGCACACACACACACACACACACACACACACACACACACACACACACACACACACACACACACACACACACACACACACACACACACACACACACACACACACACACACACACACACACACACACACACACACACACACACACACACACACACACACACACACACACACACACACACACACACGGAGATTCTCAGCTTAGAGCCATTTACAAGAGAAGGTGAAGGAGGCAGGACGTAACGTATGAATTCAACAATACCAGCATCAGCCCGTCTCACCAAACGCTCTCTTGACGTCTTCATCAGTGTCTTTCACCTCTTTTTTATCATATAACATTTGTATTCTATTTTTGTCGCGTGTAAAAAAAAAAAAAAAAAAAAAAAAAAGGTATAAACATGCTCACTAGCCCGCGTGAATCCTCCTGCGTTTTTTTTCACATGGACTAACTCTGACATTATCTGGAGGTTTTACTAAATGTCTGGCAGATGAAACTCCAGAGAATGTCCTGACTCTGACTATCTCAACACCTGCAGGTCTGTGCATATCTAGAGCAGCTTGACTGGTGAAAAACAGCAAACATTGACAATTGTTATTTCCAAAATCCTAAAGAGGATTTTTTTATATTTTCGTCTGACTAGCAGTCCAGGACGAAAACAATTATTTAATTATTCGGAATTCATTACATGTCTGAGTTACTAGGATACTTTAGAAATTGTAGTCCCTTACATGACACCATAATGACAAAGTAATCAAATTACTGTTGCATGTTTCTCAATGCCCATCACTCCCTGGAAACAACTACAAGATTGTATGCAAAGCACTTTGGGTAAAACTGGCTCCACATCGAGCAGCTAAAATGCCTCTATCACACTAATGCATCAGTATTTAGAATATAATAATATATTCTGCAGAACTAAAACCTTTGTTTTGAAAGCAGGCCTTAAAATCTCCTCTGTTCTCAGCGTTTTCTACTCCCCTCCTTTTTAAAATTCACCAACATGCACACATCTGATCATCATCCATGCACTCGCCTCTCCTCCCTGCTTTAAAATGCATTAAAGCCAAGTCTTTACAGTTTTCAATTACATCCCGTACCGATACTGTTCAACAGATGAAAACAATGACTCAACATGCAGGCGCATGCCAGGCATGTGCTGAAACATCCCGGATGAGTTCGCCGGGCTTGTGAGAGCTTGTGTCAAATCTGAGGTGTGTGTGTGTGTGTGTGTGTGTGTGTGTGTGTGTGTGTGTGTGTGTGTGTGTGTGTGTGTGTGTGTGTGTGTGTGTGTGTGTGTGTGTGTGTGTGTGTTTTGTAGAGCAACTGGTTCTTTGAAAAAACTGATAGTTGAGCAGAATAATACAGGTTTGTTATTATCTTCATTATCAAATCATCTCCTGATTGTTTTCTTTATTGAAGAGAGACACCGCCAATATTACTCATAAAGAAAATGTCACTTTACTCGTCATGGAAAGTTTGACTACCGTACACATGTAAAGTAGTGGCTGGCTCTGGAGGGAGGAGAACCTGAAAGATCATTTTTATTTGAGTCTCACAATGTTAGATCACTCTACTGTAACACAGTAAAGTTTTCTGATAAAGATGAAGGTCAGAGTCTGTTTACATAAGGCCAGATATAAACTACCACTCCCAAAGTGTATTTATCAAGAAACAGTGTAGAGAAAAATGAAAGCTTAAATGAATTCACCGGGATTTTGGATCAGTCTCAGATGAATACTAATCCCAACTGCAGAGACAAAGCATTTACGGACTGCCTTAAAATTCATCTGCAACTATTTTGAAAATTGATTAATAGTTAGTAGTAAACATGCCAAACATTACATTTTATTTCAGCTCCTAAATGATAGAATTTTTGTTTTTTGCTCTTATTAGCATCATAGACATTTAAATATATTTTTATTTTGGACTGTTATTTGGGCAAAACTTGAAATTAGATGACATCAATGGCTTTGTAAAATTGTGACAGCAACATTGATCTTTTCTTATGTTTTACACAATAAATCAAGGTAATAACCTGAAAGTTAATCCATGATGACAATTATGATTAATTTTAGTCATAATCTCTGCTCTTCCTTCTTCTCATCTACATAAAAGATGTTATGGTTTTGCTATATTATGGGATATGTAGGACTTAGCATGTTTTAGCTTTGACTTGTACTAAAGGTCAGGCTATCTCTGCCTCTGCTGCTTAGATTCTAACAATGTTTTTTATTTTTCTATTGCAAGTCCCCCGTCTTTATGATGTAAGTCTAAAATAACACGATAAAATCCATCACAATGTACAAAAGCCAAGGTTAAGTTTGCCGTCACAGAACATAAAGAGGAGCAGTAACTCGTGATGTTTGTCATTTTTTCTTTTGAAGTAACATAAATGGTTAGGTGGCTAATAAAACCAAGGACTTATTAGTACAGCTCTATCAACAATCGCCAATGAGACCATGAAGTCGTGAGGAAATGAAGGAATTCGAATGTGGCGACAGAGTTGTGCAACAGATTGCCTGGAAGTGTTTAGAAAATGGATCCATGATCAAACAGTTTCAGGACACGTCTCGAAACCTGGTTTTACTTGTCTAAACTTTAACATGCTGTGCCAGTTGAAACTTCAAGGCACTCGCCCAAAAGCAGCAACATATCATGTGAGTCAGGGAGCTCTGCTGGAGGTTGGGGAAAGGCCTGCAGCCACAGCTGGACCAGGAGAGCAAGATTCTGTGCTGGCTGATGCAGATACAGATACCAGCGCAGAAGGTGAAGCATGCGAAGAAGGAAAATAATAAACCTGAACCAGAGAGGTGATCCCTGAGTAAAGAGCTGAATGAAGTTAATGGTTACATGTCCTGTGACAACGCTGATGAGGAAATCTAAATGTGTTCACAATCAATGGATCGGTTTGTGAATTTGGCTAAGCTAACTAAGAAACAGTTCAACTCTGTCTGTAAATATGTTCTTTGACTTGTTGTAAAGGCGCCTCTAGGGACAGGCATTTAGAATTAGCAGTAGCAAGAATGATTATGTGGTGATTAAGTGACTGAATCAAATTAAATGAATGAGCATTTATCATTATTTTGCTTCCTGTGCTGAAAAAGACCAGACATACAGACACTGTATCTTCCAGAGCAGGTTCACATGCAGGAGGGAAACCTACAGTATCTCAAGACCAAGTTGAATGCTCTGCACTTAAGGCCTCTGTGGGACGGTTGACTGACATTTGCGCTACAAGCGTTGACACAAGTCAACATGCTGGTTGTTAGCTGTTAGCAGCTTAAGACGGTTCTCCAAATACAGTGCATTTCTTTAACTGCAATGATGTATGTGTTTCTGCTGTCTGAGGAGGAGAGAGCAGAGGACCATCGGTCTTCATTAAACATGGTCTGGCAGTGAGCTATAAGGTAACAGTCTTTGATGGATGGCACCTTTAAGTTCCCATTAAAAGGTGAGCATTGCTCATAAGCAGCTTCTGATTAAACACTGGGGCTGGGAGCGGTGAGCCGTCTGCTGCACATAGACAAAAGCTTGTGGTTCTCAGGCTGCAACACTCAGCACAGGGCCTTCAGCAAACACCTTTATTTTCGTTTCCTCTCTCTCTCTCTCTTGCTCTCTCTCGGTGCCCACAGCTTATTTTTCATTAGAAAATACAGAAAAAACACCAAGAACAGGACATTTGGAGATGATGACCTCAGAAAATCATGAGTAGCACCAATATGTAACATGATGAAATGCTTATGAAATGCTCGCAGCACTTCACCTGTTTGCTAAAGTGTTCTGTTTGCGGAGGTCTGAGGGCGCTCCTCTTCAGAGACCACCCCATGAGGCCCAGATTACCCGATGAGGTGAGGACAGGGGCAGGCTTTGACTTGCTGAGACGGTTCAGTTTTTATAAAACTCTCCAAACGCCCCCAAGCAAAGAGACTGTTTTGACAAACCCTGCAAGGCAAAGGTCTGTCTTATATTGAGAGAATAAGTGGATTAATCAATCAGTTGTTCATCAGCGAAATAATCAGCGGCTATGTTTAAAACCAATCAGTCTCTTCTGTCATTTTCCAATAATCCCTCGGCTCCAGTTTCTCAATTGTGGGAAAATGTTGCTTTCCTTTGTCTAATGTGATAGTAAACATGAATATGCCTGCAAAAATTATTTCCATTATCAGTTAAATTGCCAATTATATTCTTGAGTAAATTGATTAGTCTGAATGAATCTACCTTCAAAAAATGTCAAACTATCACTTGATTATCTAAACGTGTAGAGAGTAATTTACAAACTATTAATCAAGAAAATAATTAGCAGATCAATCATAAATGAAAACAATAGTTGTTCACGCTATCAGCAGCATTAGATGGACAGGTGGTGTTGGACAAGCTATGTGCCAATGAGAACAAAACAGGATTTATCGAGTCGATTACAGGTAGGCGGAGGAAAACTAGTACCTCCCCTCCTCCACCCACCTCGCTGCTCCGCCACCTCTCCTCTCCCTCCAGTTGAAGGTTAATGGGGACGCAGCAGAGGAATACAGATCAGGGAGACGTGGATGGATGTGGAAAGAAAGAAACCATATGGGAGCAGGTTTGGTGGGAGACTAACTACAGCCCGACCCTTAAAGAATACAAACTTGGCCATTGGTGGTTGTTTGTTACCTTCAACAAATCAAACACTGACTATATCCAACTAACACAGACTGTGTGTTGCAAAGCATATAGGTCTTATTCCTCAGTACCATAGAGCTCCATTGTACAAACAAGTGTAACAGTGACACTGGGAGACGTTTCCCTTCATCAAGGCTGCAACTAACAATTACTTTGATAAGCGATGTTACGTGCTGGCTGTTGAAAATGTTTTTACTTCTAGGTGCCGTTCGCATTGAGTCCAAAACCCAATGATTGTCAACACATTTATCTGACAAACAAAGGGTCTTGAAACATTTTGGCATTTTTGCTTGAAAAATAAAGGAAGCTATCAATTATCAATTAATTTTCTGTCATTCAAATAATTGTTTATGCTCCAATCATAATGAACAAAAACACCATTTATTTGCACCCAGTGCCACGCATGTCCTGCTGTCTCAGATACTCACTAGAGAACCAAATGTGGATTAATCTGTCACTGAAAATAGTCCCCTGAAAACATTTAGAAATGCAGAAATGAAAAAGAAAAATCATCTAAATTCCATGTGGTGTCCGTCGCTGACCTGGAAAATACCTGGGAAGAACTCCAAGACTTCAACCAGCAACAACAACAGGAAACTGATTCAGCTGAAGGACATATACACTACTAGTGCCTCTGTTACAATCTCTCTTTCTTCACTTTTAATTTTATTCAAGTATGCTCAATGTAGTGTAAAACCATACTTCAAAGTGACAGGGTTAGCCAGGGGCTGGCCTCATGCAGGCATTTGCATCAAAGCAATCGCCCGATGTTGCACCAATAAAAATCGATCTTGCAGAGCAGAAGCATATTGAGGTGCTATGCATACACCATTAATGCTGATCAACAGCCTAAAAGCCTGAGCACGGTGTCTGTGTGCATGTGCACACGTCCCCTCAGCATTCCTGCATTCCTCCTGCCGATTCATTGATTCTTCATAAAATTGCAGATGAGAGAGCTAGCCGGCAGTAATCAGTGTATACAAGACGCCTGGGGCTACATGTAAGCATATGTGTGTGTGTGTGTGTGTGTGTGTGTGTGAGCACAAATTAGTGCTTTGATATGTTTACATCAGTACAAGCTGCCCATATGAAACTTTGGTATTGACAGAGGATCATAATGTTTGTTTCTCACAGACAGAATTGGATAATAACAGTCCTAAACCCTAAAATATTCACAAAAGCAGCAAATCCTCACATTTTAGAAGCTGGAACGAGACTATTTGATATTTTGTTTGAAAAAGAGACATATGATTGATAATCTGTAAGCATGATAAAATCATCATTTTATCCAAATAACACAAAATATTAAAAAGAATCCTAAATCTAAAGAAAACCAAAGACAATAACCATGTCCTAATATCTGGGAAGCTGGAACCATGCAGATAACGTCCTGCATTTTAACTCGATTCTCAATATAGTTAACAATTACATTTTCTGGTTATTCACATACTGAGACCAAATTATATAATTTCACAGAGTAATTCTGAACAGAATGACCCTGACCAGCCAAGATAAAACAAGTAGCAGTGTGTCTAAGAGGGATTTCTTCTTCTCTGGATGAGGTTTTAGTCTGAAATGTCTGAATATTTTGCAAATCATGCCCCTGACCGGTCCCCACAACAAACTCAAAACACCACCTAACTCTTTTTTATCATTATTTCAAGAGCTGAAACTATAGCAACAAATCATCATTTCCATTTTATGCTAGTTAATACTTCTCCTCTTTTACAGTTCAGATGTAAATATATAGTTTATACTTCATTTATCTGTTAGCCGGATTTACTTTTCAGATTACAATTTTACATAACAAAACATAAAAAGCACAGTCAAATCTTAAACCAGTATTTGCTTATCTTTGTGCCTTGATGCTCCTTATCATGTTTCAGACGTCCCTGAGTTGACAGCAGCTGCACCAAAAATACACATTTGCGCATCAGAGCTCCTTACTCTCGTGAAAATCATCTCGTGCGCCCTCAGATTTATCTGGTGACCCTTTGGAAGGGCTCCACCCCTTGGTTGCGACCCACTGGATGGACACAGTGAACTGCGTATAAAAGTAGTTTATACTGCCTTCATCTAGCAGCAGTACAATTACAATTGCCCACTGATACATCAGTATAATCTAATGTCAAATATAATAACATAACAGTCACAAAGGAGATTTTACTACAAGGAGTAGTTTTACTTTTGATACTTTAAGCACACTTATCCTCACACTTGTGTACTTCTCACTTAATAAAGAATTTGAATGGAGGACTGATGCATTAATACTTTTTACGGTTTAGTATTTCTTCCCACTGAAAGCCAGGAGGTCGTAACGCTGACTGCAGAGGGAGTTAACACTTGTCTTTGGACGCCGCACCTCATTGGAGGATCACTGAGCCACAATGTCCTTTAACGGAGCAGAACAGGTGAAGTTTTGCCTGGACTCTGGCTGGTCTCATTCCAGTGATGACAGAAGTGCACCAGAAAGACCTGGTGAGATTTCACTGTGTGGTGAAACTATGCAATGCTCCTGGCAAACCCAACCTCACATCTGACCACAGAGACAGAGTGGGGCACTTCTTGAATATCACATGATGGGACGTGAGGAAAACTACAGATACATTAGATCTTGACGTGCCGCAGACTACCACTCACTATCAGCCCTCTGTGTGTGTGAAGCAACAGGCCAGTGACAGACCTGAACACAGGGTCTGAAATTCTGCACTAAAGTGAACAAAAGACTTGTAATATTGATGTTAACTCAGTTAAAACCATTTCAGGGGCAGGAGAGATTTAACTGGTACACACACACACACACACACACACACACACACACACACACACACACACACACACACACACACACACACACACACACACACACACACACACACACACACACACACACACACACACACACACACACACACACTCTGATTATTTTCCCATATTGGTTTACATGGTGGACAGTAGAGATAGTATTATCTTCAGCAGGTTTAAATCACTGTTAATCTATGAATATGTCTAATATGTCAGTTTGCTCAGATATGACTTGAGTTTTTTCAAAACACAAATTGAGGCTCTTTAAGATGTGCACTTTAGATACTGAAAAATTATTCAGCTCCATTTTTCACACAAAAAAAAGGACCAACTATTCTCCAGTTTCACCTTAGAATTTGCTGACTTTCTCTATTTAATCGTTGCAAGCAGAACATATCTTTGAGTTCTGTTCTGTTTGTTGAATGAAATAACACATTTTAAAGGGCACCGGCCAATTATGATGGACATTTTTCACAGTTATTGATTTCATAGAATAGAAACTAATTAGCAGATTAATCTATAATGAAAAGATCTCATGTTACAGCCCTTAATAGATTTACTGTCAAAGAAAATCAACGTTTTCTAAATGTTCTTCAGTCATTGTAAAAACAATAAAGTGCTGTATTGTGTTCACATTAGAGCTCAACCTGCAACTATTTTGATAATTAATTAAGTTATATTCACATTCAAACAAAAACAAAAGCTACACTACGGCCTCTGTTATGGTTCTAAATGTACTAATTCTTCTTTAATTACAAACTGAACATCTTGGAATAAATAAAGATGAAAATCATCTCAGACTCTGGGAAAGTGTTTGACATCTTTAAACCAAATGATTGATCCACTAACGAAGGAAAAAATTTGCAGATGAAATGATATTGAAAATAATCCTTAGTTGCAACCGTCTTAGTCTCTTGAGGTACTTTCACTGCTATTCAGGAAAAGAGAAGTGGGGGAGGATTTTATCGACTACAAACACAGAAGATTAGCAGCATTGATATTCTAGTGACTCTTCACCTGATACAGCAGATGGAAGAACAGATGAACCATCAGATAAAGTGTGAAAAAGCGTGAACTTGACCTCATGTAGAGTGCAGGCAGGTAAAATGTGACCTAATGACCGAGGAGCTCAGGCAACAAACACATTACACACCACATATAGAAACCATGTATTTCAATGCTACGGTAAATGGGATGGTGTACATTACTTTACATCTCTGCCCCCTCTGTTATGAAGTTGTTTTGTCTGAACGCATGCAGCATGCAAATAACCATGCTTAGTGCACATAAACACTGCAGCCTATACTTCAACTTGTCGCTGACGCCTATACTTCAGCTCAAACCTACACGTCAACATCCTAACGCAGAGATGGAGATGGGCTTGCGTCATCGAGGACTGAGATAGACTCTTTCTGCAGTGTGAGAAATTAGTAATATTATACAATGTACTTCATAATTTTGAGGATATGCAGTTTTTCTTTGATTTCAATGATTTAATTAATGATGTGGGGGGTTCTGGACACATCATTGGGAGAAAGAAATGGTATGTAGCTTTTGAAAGAATTAACAACAGATTATTCTTTAAATCTTAGAGACATCAAATGAAGGTAGTCCCTATTCAACATGTCAGTGGAGGAAGTTTTGTGACGGTATAGTTGGAAGAAGTCTTTTTGGCTGAACGTATCTTTGTACCTAAGACACAGAGTTGTGGTGGTTAAAAGCTGCAAAGCTCTAATTATTGTATAAAGCCAATTATAATATGCTCTGTTTATCTTTTCCCTGACATCAAGGGATCTTGGCACCGGTTTCTGCAAACAGAGATTTCTGCTTTATGACCCTCAAGTGCAAACTGAATTACATGAAAGCTGCTACTCTGCATGAATCTCACAGCGAAGTGACTGGTCTTCCTCAGAGGACTTAATAATATGGATGCTGTTGAATAAGTTTCAATAAGGTGCTGTCTGTCTGAGCTTTGTTTAGTGAATATCTAGTTTGGTTTGGACGCTGTAAAACTCTTTTTTTTTTCTTACACATTCTCTTTTTGAACCTGAATTAATTGCACCCTGAAGTTCACACGTCTTTCCTCCACCCTGTCTTTTATGAGCCATGAATATTTTACTGCCACAGCTACAGGATTTGATTGCATATACAAAATAAAAAACAGAATAATGTAATCTCACTTTATTAATCATTCAGTGAAATTTGATGTGCAAGGTCCTTGACCTAGAATTCTTACTTTCAATTAAAAGTTACAGCCAATTAAACCACTGATGGCAACCATTTATGTCCAGTTATAAGGGAATAATGACATTTTCAGCAACAGATAAAACTGCAAAACCAACATTTGACCTATTTTCTGTCTCTTTTAATTTTTCTTTTTAACCCAAAATACTCGCTTTACTATCAAGACAAAGAAACTAATCTTATTCTTACATTTTAAAAAGCTGGAAACATTAAATTATTGAAATGTTTGGTTAAAAAAAAAAAAGAACACCAGAAAGCCAACCATTGGACAAATATCTCTGCAGCAAATAAACACTTTTGTTATTGTTTGGTGTCGGTGGAAAAGCTTTATCAAGCTCTTGGCTCAATTACATCGCCACAAACCATGACACTGGCTCCAACCATGGGAATGAAGAAGCCCTCAAGTCTTAACTCAAGAAGCTGCAGTATTTTCTCTTGCAAAAGGGAAAGATAGCTTCCTTCATCTTTGCGCTGATTAACAGCGAGGGTTTGCTGTGGACAGTCCACACAGCCAATGTGTGCCAATTCATTTCCTCAAGGTCTGCAGCGAGAAAACCTCCCTGCTCTGGTACAGCCCACACGTGGGGAGATTACATCTTTTATTTATCACTTCTTGGCTCTATTTTTCCAGCAAATTCCAGGATGGAGTGCAATCAGCCAAGAAACCCTCCCTGTGTGCATGTGTGTGTGTGTGTGTGTGTCTGTGTACTACTGTTATTCCTCTTTGTAAGCATGCCCCCCCCATTCTGTGGAATAACAACCCAGATTCAGTTTCTTCCCAACAGAAACATTTCCCAATATGTGGGAATATATTAAAGGCCTCTCACTTTGGCAGGACAGAGGTTTGTTTGTGTGTGTGTGTGTGTGTGTGTGTGTGTGTGTGTGTGTGTGTGTGTTTTCCCCATGGCCCTTCAGTAAGTACACAAAGCCCACATGAACCTCCTTCATTTAAAAGTGGTTGGAAAGAGGGGCGGGTCATGCAGAAACTCATGTGCTCAGATTGCATTACCATTCAAATTAACCATGCAGAGTAATGGGATTTACAGTCCTCTCTGAGAAGGTGTTCCGAGCCCGCTGAACTCACAGGTGACAGACTGCAACACGCTCAAAGACTCCCGGCTGACCACGCACTGATAAAGGCTCCAAACTCAAGCCTGTCTTCATTAAAGTGAGCTATCTCTTCAATTCAACACCACATCTGCTTCTCTCGCTGCCCAGCACACTCGGTCGGCTTCCCCCACCCCCCTCCTTTCAATTATAGATACACACACAAAAAAACCCTGAACCAATTGGCTGCGGCCTGGCGTGAATCGTGGCCCATTTAAAAGAACCGTCGAGCTCAATACACTTCCTCCTTCCAAATCTCCTCTACTTAACAAGGGAGTGAAAAGATGCTTTTGTTTGCCTTCCTATTGGAGGCAACAGGAAGCTTGAAAGACACAAATGAACATGAAAATAGGAACAAAGTGCCAAATTCACAATAGGAATGCTGGGTATTTGATATGTGTGCCGAGTGATTAAAATCTCAAAGAGGGCTGTGCTCTTTTAAAGCACCGAAAAATAGGGGATGGAGAAGGGGGGGTGGGGGCTGCAACTAAATGACATTGAATCAAATGTTGCTGAGTCACTGATTCGTGTTGTTGGTGTTGTAAAAGTTGAACTGTCAACTCAACACACAAGTGTCCCTGTTCATCCACGCCTGCTATCAGAAGGGTTGTAACCACGGAGACGTGCCAACTCTGATGGTCTGATAAACAGAGGGAATTCAGTCCTGTTACTGTTATTCTGGACCAAAAAAAAATTCCAATAATAACAGACTGGAGCTCCACTTGGTCTAAATATATTACAACAATAATGTCAGACTACATGTTTGACTCCTCTTCATTTCAGCAGCTCACATTTATTAGCTCCTAGCTGCAGAGCAGTGGAGCACAACAGATCAAACTCCACGCAGGCAGACAAAACACACAATGTGCCCATACAATTATCATTCAACAGCACCTCGGCCGTGCCACACAGAGCAACTCATTCAAAACTAATGTGTGTCAGTTGAGACCCAACCCAACGCTGGGCACTTCCCTTATTACTCAATAGTTTTATGTAATCATGTTCACACTGATTTTTTAAAGGGTCATACAGTGTATTACTGTGGATTCTGGATGCAATGAATTCCGCAGATCAGGGATGAATCGGGACATTAAATACAAAACCACATCCAAAATTTTTTTAAATCAATTTGATATCAGGAGTAAAGACACATTGGGTAGTTTTAGGTGCTTTCTAATGCTATAACAGCTTCCTCAAATATTTGGGACCTTCGTGTCTCAGACCGGTGTGGTTGTATTTCACATAGTCGCCTGTAAAGCAGCAGCAGCAGACAGTGGATGAGTGTACCTATCTTCTTTCTCCGGTGGTTTCTCAGTGGATGATGCTAGGTTTGGGTCAGTGGTGGGGGTTCCTGTTCTCTTTAAAGCCACAAGCTTCATTTTCTACGCAATTAGTGGATCTGGAGGCTTTGCAGCCTCCCTGCATTTCACATTCAAACTGCCCCCGAGCAAAACAGGATTTAAATGCCCCAGTCACACATTGCCATTCATGCACCCAGCAGATTTAAAGCCCCATTGTAGCCTCTGTGTGTCTGTCGCCTGACCGCTTCACCCTTTGTTGTCACAGCCTGTCACTTCATCCGCCTACGTTCCTCTCGTCGTCCACACAAATGAGATCGAACTCAGCCCGAGTTGTTTGTTTTCTGGGTGGTTTAAAGACATGTACGCTTGTATTTGCACTCTGTTCGCCGGCTCCCGTCGCATCACTCACCGACTTGCAGTACGTTGTCCACGCAGCCGCTCTCCAGCAGACCGATGCCCCGTCGGAACGGCAGCCGCGTGTCGTCGCCGCTCTCCCCGCTACTCCCGATCTCCTCCCCGCCCGTGCTGAACGACGAGTACATACAGATCTCCCGTTCGCTCCTCGGGAAGGACCAGTACACGATCCGCCGCTGAACGGGCTCCGGGATCCTCTCGAAGCGCTCCTCGACCCGCTGGAACGGCCACTTCTCCGCGACTCTCCGCGCCGCGATGTCCAGCAGAGTCTCCGGGTTCTGGGTTTTGCTCGAGTCGCCCTGAGCGGCTGCGGAGCCGCAGCACGGCGCCCACGCGGCCCGCTGGCCTTGCCTACATGTTGCGCCGTATCCCGGTCTACAGCAGAGCCGCTTGGCCGGGGGCTGCTGTGCGCGCTCCGCCATGATAGCTCCGCTTTAACGGCGACGGAGGAAGTCAACGCAGCATATGAACGTGGATGTGGAAGGGAAAGCGGCTGCCCACGGCTCGGTTGTCGGCCGTGTATGGCCAAATCATCCTTTTATGGGAACATGGAGGCAGGGCTTCTCCGGGCTTGTCAAACCCCTTTGTTGACAAATGAAGGAGAGGCGGGGTCTGGCCGCTGAGCTCCGTGAGGGCGGAATTCCCGCACGGCCGCTAATCCTTTGTGAGCCCGGAATAAAAAGCTTTAAATGGCGGGAGGGGGTCGCTGCGATAACGACCGTCTCTTCTCCCAGGCCCTGGGTTTGGCCGACGGGCGTTCACATATATTACAGCCGGGGAGAGAGGAGGCTTTGTGCGGCCGCGGAGCGGAGCTGGGGTCAGGGCTGAAGTGAGCACTCTGTGAAACAAGTTTAGTTCAACTCCAGAACCATCGGATTTACACTGAGCTCATTTATCAATATTCAATATTCACTTAATTCTTCCACGTACACAATGTGGCCTGAGTTGAGTTTATCAGTTTTAAGTTAGTTAATGCTTCTGCTCATTTAAGAGGCAAACATTGCACCTTTTACTCCCCTTCATTAGCTTGACAGTGTCATTACTTTTCCACGAAACAGAAAAGCAGATTAACATGAACATTTTAACCATTCAACATTGTTAAAGAATAAAAAAGAAAATAAAACCCCTGGCCCAAAAAGGTACATTTAACCAATATCTTTTTGGTAAATAGTTTTACATTGATATTACTTTTACACTTTTACATAAGTAAGAATTCAAATGTAGGACTTTTGCTTGTGATGGAATATTTTAGACTGAAGTATTTTTATTTACATAAAATAATTCGGAATATCATTATTGGTAAAGTTAAAAATACACTCCAGCCAATAACCAGTCCAACCCACTCATGGCTGTACCCTAATGTTTATCATACGGTGCTGTGAGTGGTATTGATACTGAAAGTTAGATATCGGCCAATAAAAGGAGTTGTAACTGATTCTTTAACTCTGATTGTCTGGACATGAACATGAGTCACCCCAGGACAACTGGACAGAGTTCACTGTGGACAATGTTCATGTTGTTTTTCGTCCAGTTGCCCTTGGGGGCCCAACTGCTGGATTTCTTTTTTTATCAGATGTTGAGTCATGGTGTAGACCAGTCCCCAATAGATGACAATGGTTGAAACAAAGGGTTCATTATGAAAATGTTTTTCTTCTAAAATTTCCATGACCAAATTTATTACCATGTACAAATAACCTCCGGTCTCAAAAACAGTACACACTATTGTTTGAAGTGCGACATTTTCAGAGTGACACAGAGTCGTCATTTAATGCTCTCTGCCCCGAGACACTT
Source organism: Verasper variegatus (assembly GCA_026259375.1). Taxonomy (NCBI): domain Eukaryota; kingdom Metazoa; phylum Chordata; class Actinopteri; order Pleuronectiformes; family Pleuronectidae; genus Verasper; species Verasper variegatus. The sequence continues at coordinate 5,125,792 of CM048060.1, forward strand.
TTATTTGACAACTTTAGTTACCTTGCAGATATAAATCAATACTTCAAAGTATAATCAACTAATATATAATACTGTAAACATTATACGCTACTCAGCAATTAGCCCCACCTTCACCTGCTACAACTGTCAATAATACTTACTCATTACTGTATCCATGGTTACAAATACAATATTATTCTGATAAACACCATTCTTCATGACTAGTACTCTTACTTTAAGTATTTTAAATATATTTTAATACTCAGTATATATATATATATATATATATATATATATATATATATATATAAAGTATTTTCACTTGAGTAAAATTTTGAATGCAGTACTTCCACTTTTACAGAGTAGTTCTGCACTGTGTTTTTGCTATTTTTACTAACACTGATCAGCCACAACATAAAACGCCAGTCACCAGATTTAAAGTGTAGATATAATTTTGCCACCTGATCTGCTGGACTGAGAGAGAGAGCAGTTATCATTTTCAGATACAAACTACAAAACAATCAGTTCTTTGACACTATATTTTATAATACAGAGCCAAAGATTGTGATGTTGAAAATAAATAAATAAAAGAGCTCCCAGTCCCAGCAGCCCCATCTGAAGATGATATCTGGTATCTCCTTTTGATCAGCACCAGGGGAACATTTCAGACGTGATTTTAAACAGTTTTATTTGTGCATAAACACGCTGTTTGTCACTGTAATGAGTTCATCTGTCTCTTTTTCTTGCCATCATTTTCCAGTTACAGTGCCACCTGCTGCTCCTGCAGGACAGCGTTATCAGCAGCCTCATTTCAGCACACTCACTCCATGCTGTGTAAATGATTTAGGCCGCCGGTTAAAAATCTTTACTATTGTCTCATTTTACCCTGCAGACAGCGCAGCAGAAGCAAAGTAATGACTGAGCCTATTCACTCAGCATGGTGGTAACAGTAGGAGGGCTGCAAGAGGAAGACAACAACATAGACACACACCACACACTGTCTTGAATAAGATAGAGCCGTCTTCTACCAGCTGAGTTTGTGTTCATTTTTTCACCATTTCACTTTCACTGTATTAGATTTAAAATTGAAACGCCTATTATGATAATATGGTTCTTATCTTCAGAGTTCATACATTTCATCAAGACGCCTCATTAATATACCGTGGTGCTGTCTTTAGACTGCATCTATCGGGGCATTCTGATTGAACTCGGGAGTCAGAATTAGCTGATGATGTTCAGCTTGCCTATGGACTTACTCAAGATATCTCCCTGGTAGAAACTCCAGAGAATGTCCAAATGAGCCGATGTGAAAAAACAGCAGGAGAGCCTCCAAAGAATTCAACTGTGAGCAAGTGGAAAATGTTGATGATGTTTCTAACACATGGCAGAGGCAAAAATTAACAAATATGATACAATTATCGAAGCATGAAAAGCATGCAGTTTTGTCTGTAGTTGCCATAACACTCTGTAAATGCAGCTCTAAAAAAAACACAGAGGAAGAGGTCAAGAGAGCTTTTGGTGATAAGGGCTGTAAAAGGGCTATAGACAAAAACATGTGATCTCAACAGAACTACAGTAACATTAGCATTTAGCTTTAAATACAGCTGTAGTTATACTATTCAAGTTAAAGCTCATTAAAATGCTTTGCTCACAACACACACACATGGTACACAGACTACAAATCTTCCAGCAGATACTCAAGCTGTTTTAATTTTGATATTGTTTTCAAATTTTTGTATTTAAAATAAAGCCCATGCAACATTTCTTTAATTTACATATGTTCTTTACAGTCCAGGTATTCAAGCATAAAGAATGTGTTAAGACTCCCATTAAAATGAATTCTATGGATGGACTCTCTGCTCTGCTAAGACGGCTAGCATGGGGGATAATGACACACGACGCTCACTCCTGGGGATAATCACACACACACACACACACTCACACACACTCACAACACAAACCATAGTATCCTTTTCACGCTGGGCTCATTTGCATTCTCATCAGTATGCATGAAATTTCTCACTGAACTTTAATACCCTAACTGCTGCATAATACACTTTAATGAGCATAAAAGTGAGCATGACAATTAAAAATCGCATTAATCACTAAACGCTGAGGGGTGGGGATGTGGGGGTATGGCGATAGAGGGAGGGAGGGAGGGTGTGGGAGGATACTGGGGACTGGGGGGGATAAAGATCACTCCAGAGAGGATGGTGGGGGGAAGAGAAAAGAAATTGAAGTGAAATTTAAAGACAGGATGTAGTGGATGGTTGGTAAAGAGCATAAAAAATATTTCTGAGTGCTGAGGCTGGCAGACAGCAAGTAAATGTTGTGTTTTTAATCTGAGAAGTGTGGACAAACAAATGACCACTCTTCCCTTTTGTGCTCCTTTTTAAAATTCTGCTTTATTATTCATCCTTCTATTAGCAGTTTGCGCACCTACACATCCCCCCACCGTGTCCCTTCCCTTCTCTGACACAAATAATCATTTGAAGGTTATGAATATTCAGATGAAAGAAATTCACAGATGCTCCCGTGATCTAACTTGGATCCCTCACATCTCTGATCTTCTCCCCCAAAACAACAATCAATAAGTGGCTCTAAATTTGCATTCTCCTCTTTGGTCGTGTTGCATGTGATTTCTGATTGTTTCTGTCACTAGAAGTAGTGCCGTTGGGCATTCATGAAATCTTACCATCACAATGAGTCACGCAGATGTTGGTTGTGCAAACACAGCTAAGATTATGAACATGACCAAACTCACAGAAAACCAGTGCTGGAAAGTTACATTAAAGTACATTTATGTAAGAAAGTACAGCTTCATGCTACTTTATAATTCTACTTCACTGCATTTCAGAAGGAAATGCTCCACTACACTTATGTGACTATAATCTGTCAAATTAAGATTCAACTTAAAAAAAATACACATGATTACTCCACAACAGATCACTGAAGATTAATCCAGTGGCTTCCGGTCTTTTGGGTTTGTGACCTTTAGTTAGGCAGATGTCAGACACACTCGTGCTGAATTTCTGCCTCACTGGTTGACATTTAATGTGCAGTTTGAAAAAAACATGATTACTTTCCTAACTGATCAATCCCCTGGGTCTTATTGGATGATTAGTTGGGTCTCTGGTCAGCTGTAGTTCTCGTAAAAATGACTTGTATACACTGACAGGTCACTTTTATCAATCTAGTAATGTCATATAAAATCATATATAAGCCAAGGGCACATTTTACATTTACTTTGATACTTACAGAGCATTTAAAACTGGATACCTCTTCCACCAGTGCAGAATAAAAACATTAATATCAACCACAAACTATGACAAAAACTACACAACATTAAGTAATCAACACATGCAGGTGACACACTGACCTGAGCATGAATGATTAGCTGCCTAAAATACTGTATAATTGATTGTGTCCTTAAACATGTTAATTACACCAATTAAATGTCAAGCTGTGCTGGAATTATGCAAAGAGCCAACACACACATATACAGTAAATGAAGGCTTTGTACACACACACATATGCACACACACACACGTTTGTACCTTCTATCTTAGTGAGGACACTCATTGACATAATATATTCCCTAGCCCCTTACCCTAACCTTAACCATCCAAACCAAATGCCTAACCCTAACCCTAAAACCAAGTCTTAACTCTCAAACTTCCCATTGAAAAAGTGAGGACCTGTCAAAATGTCCTCACTCTCCAAAACTGTCCTCACCCTGTAGGGGTGCTTTGTTTAAACGGTCCTTACAAAGATATAAGTACAGGAAAAAACACACAAGCACACAAACATTCGTACACACACACTCAAACATATACACACACAAAGTCCATAATCCAGTCATCATTTTTGTTGCAGCATTGACACTTTTCTAACAGTGTTTGACCCTCTTTGTCCTTTGTTTACCTGGATCCAGGAGTGTGTGTGTGTGTGTGTGTGTGTGCGTGTGTGTGTGTGTGTGTGTGTGTGTGTGTGTGTGTGTGTGTCAGGAGGAAGCATGATAATCTCCATCTGCGTTTCCATAACTCAGAGAGGCAGGTTTGTATTCACCCAGTTGAGGGGCCTGAGAGCAAAGCCCCTGGGGCCCGTAGGGATTATAAACCAAGTAGTCCCACTGAACATAGGCGTGTATGTGTGTACACGCAGTTATAGTCTAACAATTTTACCCACAACTTGTCACCGGTGCTGCAGACACTTCATGTTTAAAACATATTTTCTTGTATTTTGCCCTCAGTCTGTGTCTCTACAGCTATTTTATCTGTCCACCAGATGATGTGCAGATCTCTGCTGCCCTCTTCTTTATTCACCTCCAGTTGTATGTCACTGTTAAAAGAGGAAAGCTGAGAAACGTTTTCCAACTTAAGCCAACAAAATTAACATTGCCTTCTACTTGTATGTTTGACTCCAAGAAGTGCCCCATGCTACTTCTAAGTCTGATTCTGAGAAAAGCTTTCACCTTCCCTCCTATTCAGCTTATATTTTTCACCCAAATAAGTTTCAGCTACCCACCTTCTAATGAGTTAATGTACCGTAACTAAAGGTCTACTCTGATTGGTTAGATTAACAAAAGGATCCGAATACTTCCTCCACTTCTGGGTAAAACAGGCAAAGACGAGGAGACGAAGGTGGAGGGAAGAGAAAAAAAAAACTGATCCAGAACCTCTGGGCATGTCATGGAGCAATTTAAATTAATCTGAGACTCAAATACGTCTCCAAGCCCATCATTGTAACTCACACCATCATCTGTGTTCTTTTCAATTACATTAAGTAGTTTTAAACTGTCATTAAACCACACCGTCTTCTCTCAAAAATCAATCACAAAGTTTCAAAAAGAATGTTTTTTTTAATTTAATTGTCTCGTCTCAGTGTGAACAGGACCCCGTGAAGATTTCACCCTGCTCCTCAGAGGCCCCCTACACCCACTATAGCCAAAGACAGCGTGGGCGTTAAAATGCCCCATCTGATCTCATCCAGTGGGCTTGCAGTGGTGAAATTGATCCCTGTGGTAGATACACTGACAGGCCAGAGGAGCCAGTGTTCAAACGAATTAGGAAGAGGAGAGGAAGATGGCTAGGGCTTTCTGTTTGTTCTGCCTCTAAATAATACAGCACAATGACAGCCAGCAAACAAAAGCATTTGTGTAGCGAGGAGCGATACCAGGGATAGAATATAACACAGAGGAATACTTAAATTACAGATGAGAACAGAAGGAGAATTTCCCTTTAAGTGTTCTGTCGTGGGTTAGACATTGATAGGAGGCAAACCGGCATGGTCGGAGACAGGAAGGAGCATTTGACCATCCCAAAAATAATAATGATAATAAAGTCAAGACAGTCAGTAAAGGCACTGGAAGCCTGCGAGCAACAAACTGGAGCACTGGGCTCGGCTCCCAAATGGACACACCTTTGTTTTTTAATATTTGCAGCATAAAACCTTATCTAACTTTCTTTTTAATTTTGGCACTTAATTGCATTGCTTCAGGGTGAAAACGTGATAGTATCCAAATTCCCCAAATGTGATTAAACATAAATGTGTAAAGGGTCGGTGCATGGGGAGATTTAGCGTTGAATAATTGACAAAGCTGTATTTTATTGCTCTAGGAATTATTCGGCCTTAAAATGCTCATTTCACTATGCATGTGTTTTTTAACATTCGTGCATCTGAAAAATAATTGAAGGGCCTGCACGCTGCTGAATATTTCATCCCCCTCCACCTCTTTTTCCAAATTTTCACAGGCTGAATGATTTTCACCCCAAAAGAAAGGATATGAATTTTTCATGCATTTTAAATAATTAAGTCCAAAGTGTTTGGGGCGGCAAAGCCCTGATAAACTAATCTGAGACGGAGGAGGGAGAGAAAGGGTCTGAGAGGGACATTAGAAATTTATTATTTTATCAGCAGCTATTTATTATTAACATAGAGAGACCCCATTAGCATTCATAGACAAAGGGACTCCAGGGAGGATGCCCTGTGAATTTCAAGGTGATACATTAAAACAGTGAAGTTAAAAGGAGGGGAAAGTATCCGCTCCGGACCCCGACCTGCACATTAGCCAACGTCTTTCACTCAGTGCAGTCTGAGGGATACTTTTGAAGTGGATTTTGGTTTTTTTGTGGTGGGCATATTTAGAACGTGAAAATGAATAATTTCATGTACGAAATACACTTTGAGGGACATACAATAACTACAACTGAGGACAGTTCGGAAACAACTTGGGAGAAGTTTACATTGGATGCTGCAATAATAAAAGATTTTTATAGTGATGTGGTTTTCAGTGTTGGACACTCCACAACTCTGGTCCAGACTGAAATATCTCAACTTTTAGGTGGATTAAGATTAACCTTTGTGCAGACATTAATGAGGATACCCCAGAATGTCTCCACCCTGATGGTTTTTCATTTAGTGCCATAATAAGGTTGAATGACTTAAAAATTCAATGGTGATCCCTTACTTTTACCTCTAATGCCATCATCAAAAAATAGCATGACACTTACATGAATATGATCAAAATTTTATCATCTTTCTGCTCCTTGTTTTGATTTACAGCCTGAGGCTTTTGCTTTCATTCCCTCTTATTGGTCTCAGTAGCGGCTCATCCAGCTGCAGCAGAATATATCTGATACAGTTTAATGACAAAGCCCCCTATTGGCTGAGGTGAGTATGACAGAACCGTTGGAGGAAGTCAGGTTGCGAGGCAGTTTTTTTTTCCAGATTGCCACTGACAACCAAAACTGTTTTTCTTTAAAAGTACAGCCACGATCATTTTCTAACCTTAACCACGTGTTCATAACTGTGATGAAGCCCTTAAATATGCCTGAATCTTTTTTTTTATCAAGATCCATGAATGATTCTCAAGGAAATCAAGGAAAATGTTGAAAAATGTTTCACAATATTTAATAAAGTGAAAAAGACATTCTGGAACTGTTCCTTGATCTGGATCCAAACCAAAAGTGAATGGGTCATGCCCCACCCCTCCACCAAATTTCATGTAAATCGGTTGGGTAGTGTTTGCATAATCCTAAGTAATAAGCAAACACAGACGAAAACAAAGACTCGTTGATGGATGTGATGAATTAGGATATTACTCCATAACTGCCGGGTGTGTAAATTTGCATGTGTGCAATAAAACTGGTTGATTTGAGGCCGACTCAATATTATATTAAAAATTGGTAGATTAACGGAAAAAAACATTTGACCTTGTGGAGTCAGGTCAGATGTGGTGTTGGTAGAGGGTAGTAGGATGGTGTTTGGGGGAAGTCGTCCTCATGACCTCAGTAGTTTCAAAGCCCTGGGTACAGCTCTGTGCAGAACATTAAGTATATTCACAGGTGAAGAGAAGCCTTTGAGGTCTGTCAAAATGACAGAGACTATAGTAAGCCAAAAGTAAAGCCAAGCGTGACCAATCAGAGACGTGTGTGAGACAAAAAAAATCCAATATCTGTCTGTCTGCTTGATGTAAGAGGGCACGTACATGAGAGAAGGAGTCAACCCCCCCTCCGTTCTCAAATCCTAGAAGAGAACCAAACCCACCCCCATCCAAAGCCACACGGCTTGTATGAGAATATCTTAAATTCAGCCAGGATCTGCAAGTTTCATGAGCTGGCCGTCTTCCTCCTCAATTTCTCAGCTTGGTGTCAAAACAATCTCGACAGTGACATGTGACAGTCTGAGCGCTGAATCAGAAAATCAGCTCATTTCAGAGCGAAACCCTCTTCTCTCTGTTATTAATCTATTCTTATCTCACACCCTCACAGCCTCTCCCCTCATAGCAACCTCTCCCTCTCTCTGCGTCCAGCTCCAAAATCTCATTATACTGGAAATTTGAGGGGAAAATGTTACACCATAGGATTGGCTATTATCCTGTGGCATTTGGGGGAGAAATCGCAAAGAAAAGAAAAAGTCTATAGTGATGCATGGAGCTCTGTGAAGCACATGCAGTGTTGATTACAGCTAACTCCAAACTCAACATGCTATTATGCTCAACCTGACCAAGGTTATTAGCTTCTTTATAGCAAGTTAAGTACTCATGGGGCTGATTTGGAAGTATTGACATTTTTGAGGTACCGATGTTGCTGGATGAGACTCATCAAAGTTAAACCATAACTTTTTTGTTCCAAACCATCTGGTAGAGTTTGAGATATTTGCCAGGATAAGTGAACAAATTTGGCCTTCTGGTGACACTTCACCAAAATCAGTAGGCTTCATCTCCTGGGAACATCTGTACAAAATGTCATGGAAGTCAAGCTGCTTTCGGACCAGCACTGAACTGAGCTGAGAATATCCGGACATTCTCCAGAGGGGCTGTATGTGAGAACGCAAATGTCTGAGGTTCGAATGTCCGAATGGTCCTCTTCAGGATTCATCGCTTGTGAGTGGGCGCGTTGATGACATATAAACAAACAACAGAAAAAAACAAACATAAAGAATCCAAATATCTCCGCATGAAAAAGAGGTTCCATACAGTACATGTAGAAGACAATGACGAAAATGTCAAGAGACCTTTTGGTGATAAGAGCGAGCAGTGTCAATGTGCTGTAAACCAAAACACGCAGCAGAATTTATTGTCAAATCCCTCCTCTGCCTGCTGCGGAAACCCCCACCTGAACAAACCTGAGATTTCTGTGTTCTTGTGAACTTGCAGAGAACAGTTACACCTCAGTGCCCTCAGCTCCAGTATTCAACAAATAAAACCTTTGACCTTCTGTTTCAACTAAAAGAAAAGTCTGAGGATCACCAAAACTGGTATCAATCATCCCAAAGATGCGTCTCTACTAAATTTCAGTAATCCATCCAATAGATGTTGAGAAACCATACAACGCTAAAGAAGTCAGTAAATCCTCTGGAAACCATGAATGTTTGAACACATTTTTGTACCAACTCAACGAGTTGCTGTTGAGATAAGTCGTGTTCTGCATTTACACAGTTTGCTGAATGGGACATCTCAGCCTGCAGTTCCCACAGCGAGCAACTGTGATAAATCAACCAAAAACCAGTGGAAGTAGAAGAAACTGAATTTGATCGGCAAATGTTACCATGACAACGTACATGCTCCTCACTGGACAGGATATGGACAAGATTGAATGACGACATTGGATTTCATTAAAATCATCATTTGCAATTATAATTTTGAGGAGACACTTTCAAAACACATTCAAGGATTTACTTAAGCTCCTCTCTGCCTGTTCAAAGTATCCATTTTCCTTTCTTTCTGAGAAGAAAATGTGTCGACTCCCTCCTCTGACCTGCGCCAGCCGTGCAGACAGTGCAGAGGATGCTGGGATATATGCCTGGAGTGGTGGAGCTCCTCTGTGACCAAATACTCATCTTCTCACTCGCTCCAAAAGAACCCATTAATATTTCAAATGAATGCAAATAACCTTAAATGATGAATAATTGGCCCATATCAAAATTCAATTACTGTTAAACACTGATGAATCACTGATTGAAAATTATGAATAATTTCTTTGACACAATGAGTCTCACAGAAAAACGTGGCTCTCTTAATAAGGACTGAGAGTTAAAATGTGACTACAAAAGAAGGATTTCACAATAAAAGCACGTTATTTCACCGCAGACCTGTACCTTTCTCTGAATATCTGTCATCAAGGGGTTTTACTGTAGCACTATAAGTTGCAGAACATTTTCTCTTCGTTTGTATGTGTTGAAAACACTGTTTTCAATGTGTGTAAGAATCTGTAAATGTGCTGTTCTCGCAAGTGTACTGAGATTTTTTTAGCATATGTAAAATAATCTTTAAATATTAAGGTATGCACTTTAAAATGGGTAAAAGCTGTAACAGTATTGCTTCAATAGTAACCCTATTTAACACAAGGGTATGTAGATATATGGGGGAGGGGGGTGTTATTCCCTCAACACACCTAGCCTGTGGCAGTGTGAAGTGGGCGTGCTTGTCAGTTTTCTTGTTCATGCAGTTGTGTGCATAAAAAGGAGCAGGTCTCTTTTTTTATCCTCCAGATGAAAACAGAACAAACTGAAATGGGACGCAGTAAAGCACATACCTCCCCCAACAGTCTTCTTATTGTAACAGCCTTAAAATTCAATCAAGCTGCCACATATATATCTTAAATATCAGTTCCCTAAATATGCTTGATTATTTTTTTTTTAATCAAGAGAAATATTCCCTGGGAAATCAGTCAAAATGTTGAAAAACCTCCTATCTTGCCAAATTTAATGAGTTCTTCTCTGACCCAAAACAAGTTTCTAACAATTTCATAAAAATCAATCCAGTAGTTTTTGTGTAATAATAAACCAACCGACCAGCAAACAGACAGGAGGTCTGTCCCTGATCAACATTGGGTTGAATGTATTTTTCCTGCTTGTTTATTCATGAGAAAAATATACAATAATATAATATAACACTTCTTCATACATTTTGGTCTTCTTTTCAGATTACATTTTTATGTAGCCCCTGCAAAGGATGTATGAATATGCTCAATGATGGCCAATATCATAATTTAATCTATTATTTAATCTATATTTAGATAATTTAACAAATGTTATTAAACCTTGTGCCCTAATAAGAACAACATGAAAAACACAGTATCTCCCACAAAAGATATATAATTAAGTTCATGTATCGGAACTGAAGTGAGTCACCATGGAAATATGTCAATATAGAACAAAATGTAGTATCATGATGTACAACTTACAATATAATGTCCAATAACCCAACATTACAAACCATTAATCAAGATCTGTGTATCAGCACTTCTGCTACAGAGCAGATCAAGCTTCACAAAGTGTGTATTTATGGCAACAATGCATTAGTTCGTATGGTATATTGTATTGGTATTCCTCAGGCTGAATTCATGTGAAATATTTACACAGTAAAATTCTGCAAAATATAAACCATGCAAGAAATGTCATGATAAATTTGAATGATACTATAGAATTATAATAATCTACATCTACCTACCTTACCTGTGTGTCTGTAGGTGGAAGGCACATCTCAAGAACTGTTCATCACATTGGCCTCACACTTTGCATGTGTACTGTAAAACGCCTAAAATAGTGCAGTGCTGAATTGGATGCAATTAAGATATGTTCTGGTGACCAGGGCTCTGAAACAGTCAGTGGGGCTGGGCAGGATGCTAACTGTCCGACTCGTTCTACGTCCTCAGATCAACTATAGTGGTCGTTAACTGGATCAAACTGCAGGTCAAAACCGTTGCCAGATAATTTTGATGATTTTGATTATTCTTATTTCACCATATTGGACTGACACAGACATTGTTGTGTTGTGGGTGGCAACATTCACAGAATCACTTCCTGTTTGGTAATTTGTCCTGAAAACAAATGTTGTGCTTATGCTTTCAGCAATGCTTTATATGGAACAGAACTCAGAAATTGCTGACATGCAATGTGCGATAAAACAATAGCAGTTCAGGAAATCATTCAAACTTATATATAAACCGCACATATGAACAGTAATAAAGCAAACTGAGTTTCATTTGATGGATTCAATGATAAACTCTTCATTGCAGTTAAACCAGGTAGGATGTTTTCTAACTTCACTCTGCACCATAGACTGTTTATAAAAAGGTCTGCACACGACATGCAGTCCACAAACAATACAAAAAGTGACAGTATATTGTAGAACTGTTTGAGGAGGACTCACTAATGACAAGGAATAATTCTGAAGTATCTCCAGAGCATTAACACAGGACAAGAGAACAGAACATGACAAACAGACAGGTTTACAACAGGTCCTGCACTAGTACATAGAAATGTTGTGTCTTTGCTCTAGATTTTACAATTTTACTATAGTAACGAATCTAAGTGTAAATTAATGGATGTTACACCATGCTTAGTTCTTTAGAAATATAATGAACTTCCCTCTTGTTCGTTTCATTCGCATAGAGGACACATGCTTGATAATTAATGCTGTGCTGCCTGTGGTTTACAGAGGCTCATACAGTGTGTAGAAGTTTGGCTGTTGGGCTCCAATCAAAGAGCAAAGGTAAAATCCTGGCTATATTCACACCTCAGCACCTCAAGCCAATGGGTGTCCGAAGTATAATTGTCACGTTGTGCCCCCTCCATACAAAAAACCTCTCCACTGGAAAACAGAATTAACAAAACTATAAATGCAATGATGACAAAAGCATTCTTTAAATGTCCCTCTGTACTTTAGTTTAATGGAACAAACCCACAATGCATTATGTTAGAAACTGCACAGTCAGATGTCAATATTTCTGTGGGACTTTTGCACTAAATTCAAGGCCAAGGTCACTTAGAGTGGTTCTCTCTTTCCCGCATTTTCCACAGATTCCCCCTCTGGAGTGAAATGTGAGAACATCATTTATCCCTCTCCGCGCTGCACTTTGTCGAAAACAGCTGATGTAACTGCTCCATCAGTAGGTGTTTGCCATGTGTTTGCCCTGACTCTGAAAAAACAATTTCCTCTCGGGACAAGTACAGTAACTACAAGGCCAGAGCAGCAGTCCATCCCTCACGTCTTGCAACAGCGCCACCCTCAGGCGGTGCGGCTGCAGAACAGGTTCACGTGCATCAGTACCTCTGCAAACACTATGAGAACAAAGCTCAGGAAATCATGTTGCCGTTATCAACACAATTTCTCCGCTTACAAACGCTGTATTTCTAAAACAGGAATAAAACCGACAGAGAAGGGAAGAAGCCTGAAAGTGATTCACACAGCATTGTGAATGTTTCTATTTGATGCAACCTGCATTCAAATTTATTTTATTCCAAATAATCAGCTGAAGGTTATGATTTTCACTACTGTACATTTTTTATCCCATAACGTGATAAATGAATAGATAAATATAAACATGCAGCTTCAAGGTAACATGAAATATATGGTTGATGTGCAAGAAAACCCAGAATACAACAAACTGTTATCTATAAATAAATATAAATACAATTTAAAGTGTTTAAACTACAACTCAGCTGTCACTGCGATCACACCGCAATGCACTTATCTCAATAATTATTCCCATAATAAACTTACCAGAAAATATTTAACAGTATAAAGTAAAAATATCGATATTGATATCCAGGTCCTGGTTGAACTTGGTCAAAACCAAACTTGGTTTTGTGACGTCGCCCACCCTAACTTAAAAGGAGTGTTAATGGATGTCTGTTCCAGGATGTGATCTACTATCTGTGACAGATACTTTGTGTCTCACCTCCTACAATAAAGCTTATATTGATCTTACATGGGCTGTAGATGAGAATATTATATTTATTTATTACCTTTGAATATTACCTGTAGGACAACTCTCTGCCACATGGTGGAGCCAAAGTAACCAAATACAGTGTATGTGCTAAAGTCTGTTTCCTGTTGCAGGTCCAGGCCAAGACCTGTGGTGGAGGCAGTATTCATAACCTTTACTAAAATAAAGGTACTAATACAACAATGTAGATATATTCAATAACAGGTAAAAATCCTACTTTAGTTAAAGCAATGAAGTACTATCGGTAAAATTTACTGAAAAGTATCAGCTGAAATGTCCCCTGTGAGTGATATATTGTTATTAATTAGATGAATAGATGCATTAACACATATTTTTAGCAGCATTGTAGCTGTTGGAGGTGGAGATGGTTTTAACTACTTGTTATACAGTTAACTAGTTTAGGCTGTTCAGCCTGGAAACACTTAACTTAACAAACTCTTGTCTTAACAGTGAAAACCTCTGTTTACCTGTTTACTGTGCAGTGCATTCTATCTGCCTGGACACAGGAGTGCACACCTCCATCATGAAAACAGGGCTCCAAGTGGTGCTAATGATGATCAACTTTATTCCTACAGCACTTTACAGACTCAATCAGACCTGACCAGAAACCAAACACTGCTATGTACAAGTGTTCATAAATCTGAATCCAAAAAGGTACAAGCAAGTCACAGCCAAATTAACACAGATGTACAAAAAGTGCAGTATTTGTATTTGTAAAGCAAAGGGTACAACATTTCCCATCGAAATGCAATAATGTAATAGTTGTCGTAATGGAAATACTCAATCAAAGTTGTACTTAAAGTAAATGTACTTCGCTTCTTTCCACCACTGGTCTTGAACAGATTCAGATACTGTGTATTTCTTATTGTAGGAGGTAACATACGTGAATAAACAGTAAATATTCCTAAAACTTTAACATGGTTTGCCTGCAAAAGGATTTACTGGTCTCAATGCAGACACACTCCGAGGTAATATTTATACACTGGACTCAAAATGACAGGAAGTTCATAGAAAGGTTCATTAATATCACTGCCATTTATTTCCCCTCTCACTAACTTTTATGAGCCAACTCCCAGAGCAGTCATTTGTTTTTAGAGCTGCTTCCTCCCACCTTCCCTCCCTCCCAGCCCGTCTTCCTCTCTTTCTTGTTGCTCCTAACAGAGCATCGGATTCCTCGCGTGAGAGCATCATTGTTGGGTCTGGTTGATTGTGATATTGGGTTACATTATTTTTTCCTTGTGTTTAATCCCTCATTCAGACAGGCCAGGCAGCCTTTTCTTCGGGGACAGCTTGGATTTCAGCACAGGACGTAGATGGCCTTTAAAAAAATAAAATAGCTAAAATACAGGTCTCAAGCAAATGTTCCAAAAGCCAAATAATGGTGTAGCATTGCATTAGGTGATTGCTCAATTAGAAACCAGTCCTAATGTGTTTGAGGACTCAAACAAGAGGCACTTTGGTTCCAAAAGGAAGAGTAGAGTCAGTGTCCACATGAAGGATTATTAGTTAGCATTCAACAACTTCATTTGGAAGGAAATCTGTAGTCACCAGACACAGTATATACACAGTACTTTCAAAACAACCAATATCACAAAAGAAATTAAGAGCAGAAAGAATGGACTGAAGGGACCTGCCTGATAATAGGCCCAGGGACACAAGGAGTCAGGGTTCCACTGCTCAAGACGACAACAAAGAGACAGACAAATTATCCCAGAGATGCAAAACGACCACAAAGATTTGAAATGTTCACAAAGGGACATGCAAACGATCACATAGAGACCTGAGAGATACACACAAATGATCACAGAGGTGCAAAATGACCAGAAAGAAGCAAAATGTCCACAAAGAGACATGCAAATGGTTAGAAAGAGACCAGAAAGATATACACAAACGATTCTGAAAAGAAATAGTAGGTAAACGCTACTATTTTAATCAAAATATCAAAACACTATTTCATGGACAATCGGCTGCTGTGGAAAAGGTCTATTGTTAAAAAAGTAGCCCTTTCTATATGTAAACAACCTGCCAAAATGAGATTGTACCAGTCCATATAAAGACACAGGCACACCAAGGCCTATTTGAGTAGTAAAGTGGGAGGAACTGGTTACAGGAGTATTTCTATGAATTCCCATATGAATATCTTTGAACAGCAGCCCCAGTGGAAATGCAACAATACCAGGTGTTCATCTTTCAGACAGTGAACATGGTAACATGCTAACACTAGCTTAGGACTCCATTTTATAATGTTTTGAATGCTTACTTGTCTGTTTATGCAGAAACTACTGATCAGATTTTATTGAGACTTATTGAGGGCTATGGGCCAAAGAAGAAGAAAGATCTTTTTTGTCACTTTCTTTGACATTGTGAGACCATTTTCAACATGTTTGTGAATTTCTCAAGAAACAATGCAGACATCTTTATGTGAAAAAATAAGTGAAATTTAGTGCTGATCCAGATAATGATATATATATATATATCTGATATCAGTACATTTTTTCGTAATATTGTGATAAAGTGGCCAATCAGCCATGGTCGAGGTATCATCATCATCATCATCATAGGTAGAGAGATCAAGAACATCACTTTTGAACTGGAGTGGTTGTTATAATGAAAATCATAATCTTCGGTTGTACCTTGGAGTCATCAGGTGTTTCAGCCTTTAAATCGCGATAACGTTAAAAGCCGAACCTGAGGGTAAATCTGATTGGCTACTGGCTTGTATGGCAGCACTATGAAAGCCATGTGGCCCGCTCAGTAGATCAGACGCCATTATCTCTATGCCTTTTTAAAGTAAACTAAATACCTACTCTCATAGGCAGCAGAGTCAGAAGCTGTCATATTTGAAAAACTACATAAATTGTGGTTGCATTAAAAGTGAGATAAAAGGAATAAAGGAATTAAAATAATACAGTTGTACCAGAATTACAAATCGCACACAGAGGACCCCTGGGATCAGAAATGTAAGTGGATCCCCCACCCCTATTTCCCAAATAACCACACAAGACAACCACAAACCAAGAAGCCATGTTGGTTGTGGTCTTTTTGCATTGTTATGCATCGTTTGTAGTTGTTTTTCATGTCTTTGTGGTTCTTCTGCCTAATTTTCAAGTCTTGCACATTCGCAGATATTTTTTGCATTTCCTACCTGTCTCGTTTTGGTCATAACCTGCGACTCTGAAGTACGAGTCAGTGGCTGACGTGGAGGTTTTCTCCTCTCGGCTGTTCGTGAATACAAATTTAATGATGTAATGTGAACACAGCCTAGAGTGCACCCCCATAGTGCTGCGAGCATGACTGTAGACTCTTGTTGGAAATGCAAAGACCAGTCAGCTCTTTCTGTTTTTAAGATTTTATATCCAATAAAGAGGCCGTTGTGCCCAGAGCAGACACAGGCGAGAGCGAGGGGAATATGCTGCGTAAGGGCAGACAGAGGAGGGAGGCTGGTGGAGCTTACATAATGCCTTGTGGGAACACATGGTATCTCAGAGGAGCAGGACGGGAACACAAACATTACATGTGACATCATGCCCACAGATACTCCATAGATAACAATACCAGCTGGCACTCGGGCTGGTCCTCACCAGGTGGAACCTTACACCTTTTCATTTCTGAAGTCGGCAGATGACCCAGTTTGAAAACAATCACACCGTGTCCTGATGCGAACCCCTCCAGAGGGATCGCTTCAGGTGCAGCACGGGGAATAACACGCAAGACCGGCCGAGGGGTTACGATTCTTTAATGGCAAAATAAATTACACTTGTAGTTGGTTATATTTTGTACACAAAGAATACAGAGTGTAACATTGCCGTTAATTATCCAGACACAGAATAATATGGCAATAATAATCTTCTACAAGTACAACTAAATGTATTCAGGTGCATATTTACTTTATCAACATGACTTGACAAAACAAAACCACATTTCTTTGTTGATACAGCGGATACAGGATTTTCTAGGTGAAATTATACAATAGCTTTTTACAGTTCTGAGTCACGCTGCCAAATTTCAATCTGTTCACAGTTAGCACTCGATCTGCCGTCTCTCCAAAATAAAAATTTCTGATGAAAACATTAGAAAAGTGCCATGAATCCAACAGAAAGTATAAAGTCTAACAGGCTGTCTGGGACAATCACTTCTTTCTTTCAGTATCTGGCATTTATAAAAACGTGTTGTAAAAATGAATAAATACAATACAATGTAGCTGTTTCTTGTAATGTTTATTTGTGTGAAGCATCTGTAACTGGTTAAAATATAGTATAACACAGTGGTAATTATATATTATAAAATATGTCCTCATGTTTTCTATGAATATTTATTAACGGTTTCATTCATTTATTTAAAAATACTTTTCCTTACTCTCTTGTACATCTCCTGTTGAAAGCATTGAGATCCGACTGAAAGCTCAAGTGGACTTTGAGTTCTGTTTTTTCTTTTTTTTATTCCATTTTCTTGGTGAAAGGTTGAGAATGAACTATGCAGCTCAACATGCTGGCATGACTGTAAATATGTTTAAATTAATTCTATAATTATAATTTTATCAATAATTGAAACAAAAATGTTTGAATGTATTTTTGAGTGTATAGTGTATAATCTGGTGCATATAGGCTGCTTATGAAGACTACACTGGGGGTTAAATAAAGTGTAACCTCCCCAATATTTTATACATGTTTATTATACACTATAACATGTCTTTTTATGACTCATCCTGTGAAGCAGCTGTGACTGAATGCTGAATAAATATAAAACTGAACGACAAAGTAAACTCAAAGTTATTATTATTAAAAATGCCCATGTTTTTAATGAATATTAAATAATAAGTACTTTATGTATTCACATAGATCATTAATCTATAGAAATTCACGTTATTCCATCTCCTCTTGTTGTTTAAGGTCATGAGATGTAGCTTAAAGCCTCAGATAAATCTAGTATGTGAACTTTAAGTTACATTTACAGTTACACAAGTTAACAACCATCATTGGTGCTCAACATGTTGTCACAGTGATCAGTAATGGTCCATATGTTGACTTATTACAGTGAGTAATGACAAATTGCAATGGTTTTGAAAAACCTTCCTGGGAGCACTTACATGTTTATTCTGCTCACTTCAAAATATTTCCGTTAAAACATGTTTGTGTTCAAAATAAAATGCAATCAGCTGATATGTCCTCATCAGATTTGTTAAAAAATCTCTAATATTGATTTCAGGAGTGGCCTCAAAAATCCAGAATCAGTCGACCTATAAAACACTGAAATATTTGCTCATCTGTGGAGTCATATATATCATTTAATATGATTATAGCTGTTTTTACAGCAATAACATAGTATCTGTTTAATATTATTATTAATATCTACATCTGTTTAAATATTGGATGATTATTGATGCTGACAAATGCCTTAGTTCATAAACACTTCTAAATGTCCTTACACCTGCTTACAACTACGTTATTGTGTCATAAAACTGTTATTGCTCAGTGGGGGGTCTTATTAAAACCTTAACAACAGGATTCAGGGAAGTGACAAGAAATGATCTTGTGAAATGACTTTCACAGTATTTTAACACATTATCGTGTGTGTTTGGTGTCTTACATACTTGTTCAATACAAAACTAAATAGTCGTTTGTTTTTTTAATTGCCAGATAATACGAGTCTACATAAAACTGTAACTCTCAGACGGTTATAATTGTTTTTGTTTTTCTACATTGCACTCTTTCATTTCACGGCTGAGTAAAATCCAAATAATCTCCTATAATCTCAAAAGCAACATATAACATTAATACAAATAACATTTTCTTGGCTTTTAACGCCACATAAAGGGATTAATGATTTAATTTACTTTACATTTTACTAATTTGGCCAATGCATGTTATAACTGGTGGACAAAACTAAAGCTTGAGCACAACATAGAGCTGGAAGTAAATACTAAGTACTGCATGTGTTCAGTGAGACAAAGTGCAGGAGGCAAAGTGCAGCAAAGAACTAGAATTTAAAGTCCTCTGTTTTCGAGAGAGCCACCAGGTGCAACCAGGACTCCAGACGCTTTGTTTTGATAAGGACCATTGCTTATATAATTCTTTATTACATATTTATTCTGTTTTAGTGGCTTGTAATAAACGGTTAAATTTCACAATTCCGCAGAAGTGCTCAGGACTCTGGAGCCACAGCGCTCCGCTTTGTGAGTAACTAAATAAGTGAGTAAACTGGTGTAGTTCATAAATGTAGTATTTACTGTGAGTACTGTCACATCTGTAGTTTATTTGTATGGGAACTGTAGTTTTTCCTCTCATGGTCATCTTTGTCTGACTCTGTTAGAACGGTTTCAGTTTCTTATACCATCTGTTGATTTGTAAATTGCGCACGATTCATTTCTTCAGGCAGACTTAACACAAGAAATGATAAATGATGGCGATGAGATGACATCATCCTCCAACCACCAACGTCTTTTTCTGACTCATCAGTTGAACAGGTGGCGTTTTCCTCCCCTCCAGCCTGTAACGTTTTGATGGAAGATTCAGATCAACCAATCAAGTACAGTTCTCGCTTTCCCACCTGCACATGTTCCACCACAACAAGTCCCGCACCCCGACACTATTTTGCAGGGGCACCTTCGCCGTGTCCCGGGTTTGATGTCACCACAGACGATTGGGATTGTTTTAAAGAAATACAAAGAGACAGGGTGACACAGCACCTCAATGACAGATCTGCTTCTGCTAGACTAACTTGGAAAAAAACCCATTGGTTCGTGCTTCATCTCTGCTGACAGGACACTTCTGCTACATACTGAATTTATGTAAAACAGCTAATTATTGGTCAGGTCAATATTCGATGGGACACTTACATGATGAGAACAAGACCGTAGGGCAGCAGAGGTTTCTTAGATTGAAATGAGAAGGTCCATAATCATTGGTGAGCCACAGCAGACACAGCAATCATCTCTTCCTCTCAGTGAAGGAATGATCTCAGAAGTTCTCTCCGAGTCACTGATGGATGCTCATCTATCAGTGCGGTGCAGACGTCTCTATAGCCCGGTGTTCTGTGAAAGGTTGATGGTCCCATCAGGAAGGACGGGGAAGGCAAACTGGTCGACAACGCTGTTCAGGGGACCATTGGGAATCTGTGGAAGAGAAGTGTAGAGAGGCTGTGATTATCTGAACGCAACACTGATAATTCAAATCTTCAGCTGGTTCAGGTCCACGAATCACTTAGGTCATCCCTACTGAAAGTTCAGAGGATAAACCTGGTCTGGGATTCCTTGCCTGTTCACAGTTTTTGGTTATCTGGGTCTTTTTCCTTTTTTCTAAATTGAGGGTCCAGTGATAAGCTATACAGTTACAAAATTAAAATATGGGATTTTAACTTTGTGTAAAAAATGAATATAAATTGGTAAAAATGAGGAGTTGATATAGTAGTTCATCCTTAACTATTGGCAGACTAGTAGGAGCTAGACCATAGACCACTGACTCACAGAAAAAGAGCTAGAGTGATTATTTCATTCAGAATTGCACAGTTGATGAACCTCACATGCTCCATAGTTGTTGAATTCATCTAACATCAGAGGAAAGGTGAAAAGAAAACATGACAACTAGAATGGCATTTAGTAGAGCACACACCTCCACCAAGGCCCAGCGGTCCCATTATTGTCATTATACCCCTTTTAAATTCACTAAATCCAGATTTCTAATTGGATTCGGATTTCACCAAATCACCCACACTATCACTTTCGTGAATGTGCCTAACTTTTTTTCATCAAGATCCATAAATTATTCTCTGAGAAAAACTGTGAAAATGTTGTTTATCTGTTAACAAAAAAGTGAAAAAGAATTCCGCGATCAACCCCCCATCTGGATCTGTACCAAGAGTTGATGAGTTCTTCCCTGACCCTTTCCATATCCTTCCACCAAGTTTCGCAGAAATTCATCCTTTGTTTTTTGTTGTGTTTTGCTCACAAACAAACCAACAAACAAACAAACAGGCAGGGGTGAAAACATAAACTCGAGAAAAAACTGTGTTTAATCACTCTTTAATCATAAAATGATTGACTCTGCATTATGTTGTGTAGTCACTGTTACTGTAGCTAAAAGTTAAATCAGTGCCTGAAGAATTGTGTGAATTCAACTTATCATCTAAAACAAAGCCAGAATCCGATGATGAATTGATTCATCAGGTTAAATTTAAACCCATTTTAAACCTGGTTTCAGACCTTGACTTCTCTGAATTCTTTTCTCATATACATGTTTTCTTTTGATTAAAGAAGAATTTATTTTCTAACAGTTGCTTATCATTTGCATCAGTGATGAAACCTTGAGAGTTTTATTTCCACTCAGGCCTCAGAAATGCTCCCGCTGTCAGTCTCTCACATAACTCCTCTCACTTTACAACTTGATGGATGGCTGAGGTGGAGGAGAGGCTCATCCAAACTGTCAGGGGCCTTTACAAACTGTTTCCCAAGACAAATCAGGACCATCTGGACAAAGAGCTGAGAAACACTCACCAGTAATCCTGAAATCTGAGCCAGACTTAAGTTTAACATTCTCAATCACAATTCTTCCCCTCTTTTTCTTAAGTCAAAATAAATCACTTAAAACTCATCTTACCTGAGCTTCACTGTTCCAACAGAAGAATGCCGACTGTAATGATCCGTGTTCAGCGCAATACTCTGGTCGATGCGTCCCTACGTGTGCGTCGTGTCCACTCAGGTGACCCATGCTGGTGTGGCCCACATCTGCGCTGGGACTGGACATCATCCCCTGGTTGATGCCGAGGTGGGACAGGGTGAAGGTCGCAGCGTTTGTGGTGGTCCCTGCAGCATGTGTGGCTCCTCTGGTGAACGCAGGTCCCAGGAGAGGCCCGTACGGTCTGCTGAGTACAGCCGCAGCGTTCGGTATGTGACCTTCTCTTTTTTCATACATGCAGCTGCCGGATAATCGCTGTGTTCGTGGGTGAGCTGTTGAGTTCACACTGCCTGGTGTGTGTGAAGAATGTGAAAGTGTGTGATGGTGAAAAAGTTGCGACAGCTGCCGTTGTTGTTGCCACTCTGAGGGGTCCTGAGGCTGGAGCTCCACAGAGGTCTGCTGTGAACCAGAGTGGTTTAGAGAATAGTGCTCACTTTGGTCCATCACCTCCAAGCCAGATTGAAGCCTTCTGTGAATAGTGCTTGTGTTTTGTGTGGATGGAAGCCATGACAGATGTGTCTGTGTTGACATCATCTCATTGCCACAGTGTTGATTGCTGCTGATTAGAGGCCACAGAGAAGAGGAGTGTCCCCGCTGAGTGTTTCGACACTGAGTGGGTGTTAGTGTGCTCGTCGTTCCCTGAACAACAGCTTGTGAAGCACTATTCAGTCTGTTCGAACTACCAACACCACCAAGAATATTTCCCAACCGAGCTTCTCCTCCAAACCCACTCTGATTAGGCTGCCACTGTGGCTCATTATTTGACAACCCAGGATGCACACCTTGAATGGATAAACTGCTGATCATGCCAGAAACAGGACACCCAGTCTGGCCTGAAGTCTGGACAGCAGGTCCACCAGTCTCTCTCCTCAGAGCCTCCTCCACATATGAGAACACATCATTAGCCAGGATGTGATTCAGCTCATTCGATGCATCTTCCCTCTCTTTATTCATCCTGATGAGGGTTTTCTCCCACTCCCTCAGCTCGGTCTCCTCCACCTCAAGGCCCTCGATCCCTCCGTCCCCGATATCTCCCAAAATCTGCTCCAAAGATTCAATCATGGCCTTTGATGTGAGGTCTGCAGTGCTGGACCTCTTCGGCAAAGTCTGGGTCTGACCCGGCACACTGAGCAGAGCGTGGCTGTCCAGAAAGGCTTGTTCCAGGGACGGCTGGGGTTGTTCACAATCAGTGTCCTCTGTTTGGGAGAAGAATGGGAGCTGGGGACTGGGCTTCTCTGGCTGGGTGTAAACAGAGTTGTCCTGCCGGTGAAGGGATCCCAGGAGCGAGGCTGGGTGCAGAGGTTTCTCCGCTGTGGGCTCGGAGGTTCCAGAGGTGTCAGGAGAACCAGGGATGGAGAGGGGGTCAAGAGAAACGTCGTACAGGACACCTTCACCGGTGGCGAGGTTGAATGGGAGCTGCTGTCTTCTCTGGTGCAACTGTTCCTCTCCTTCTTCATTTCTACAGAAAAACAAGAAGTGACAAGCAAAGGTTGTTATTACACTTCACAATCCAGTCGACACTACACACAGGAAATAAATGCAATGCGACTTTTGCTGTAAAGTGAGCGTGTGGAGGGAGCACAACCAGACAAAAAGTAAATTGAGTAAATTGCGGCCCCTCTATGGCCCCTGATTAAAAAAAAAAATCCTAGATCCGTCCCTGCTTGTCTGCTGCATTTCTGACAAAGCAGTGTTGGAAGATCAGACAGCGGCGCTTACGTGAGGGCTTTCTGCCGAGCGATGATAAAGTCTGGTCTCCCATTCTTGAAGACTACCCGAGCCTGAGCCTGAACCCACAGCCACTGTCCTGTTTTAGTCAGCAGCCTGAAGATTGTGAAGCCACTGTCTCCGGTTTTAATCACTGAGGACAGAGCAGGTGGACAACAGACACACATAATGATAATAAGGTAAGTTATGAGACAAATTATGCAGAGATGAATAGATGAAGTCAGTAACTCACTCTTGAGGTGGTTGTCAGCACAGTACATCATGTCAGCAGCGTGGATGAACTGATACCCAGAGCCTGGTGTGACCAACTCTACCTCCGTATAACCCAACACCAGCTTCCCCCTGAAAGGAAAACAAACACAGAGCGAACAAAGGACAGACTGTTAGAGGTGGAAAATGTTGGACTGGATTGGGAATAATTTCACTCTCTGGTTCAATGTCCCTTTTGAGAAGGAGGCACTTGACAACATATAAAAAAATCTCCAGGATCTACCTTGTGTCTATGCTCATAGGAGCAAAGTCCATTCTGTGTTTGGTCTGGAAGATGAAGGTCTTGGTGCGGATCTCCATGACCGAGGGAGACTGCAGAGGCGTGGCGATGGCGAACAGAGCGAGCTGAGGATGCACCACAGTCCCATCAGCCCCGACATTTCCCTGGAAGTGCAGGTACTTGAGACGCCCACTGAAGTTTAGAGCCTGGGGTGGAGGAGACACAGTTACATCAAAAAATGCAGTCACGTATACAAGCATGTCAATTTGTATTTATATCCAGACGAGCGACATGGCTCTTAAACCATGTTTTTTAGTTCACCACTTTAACCCTTGTGATTTTGTTGTTTTCATGATTTTACCTCTAGTGTCTCAATGAGGTTGAAATTTGTGGTTTAGAGCAAAGGTTGCTCCCTCTATTTACCTTTTGTGCCGAAATCTAGATGAGAAGAAATCTGAGCTGTTAAAATGTATCTAAATCATTTTCATTTATTGCCGTGTGACCTTTGCCTTGTTTTAAGAATAAATACAGGCTGTCTTACAGTCACACAGCAAAATACATCTGGGACATCTTCCACTTTAATAACTTCTATTATCACATAAAACCCCCCAAAACACACACAAACTAAGAATGGCACACAGTTGAGCGCATATCTCCACCAAGACCCCACACTCCCCTTAAATTCTATCAGGCTGCACCAAATGCCATACACTCATAGATATCAGTTCCCTAAATATGTCAGATTGATTTCAAGATCCATGAATTATTCCCTGGGAAAATGGTGAAACAGTAGAAAATTGCCCTATCTCACAGTGTTAAAGAAAGTGAAAAAAAAAAGTCCAAGTGAGACGCTCTGCAGTTTCTACGGACTTTATCTGCCTGGCCTCCAAGGGCTAAGTCTGTAGAAATCCAGGAGAAGTTGATGTGAGAACACAGCAGGGGATCCCCAGCTGGATTCACCACAAGCAAGTGGGGGGAGTTGATGAAGCTTCTAACACGCAACAGACACAAAAATGAAGAAAAAGGAAAAGAAAAGAAATATCTCCTGGTGAAAAAGCGGTGACACAGTCGTAGAAGACACTGATGAAGATCTCAAGAAAGTTTATGGTGATAAGAGCCGACGACAGTGTTGGGGTGCTGGGAACATGATCATGTTTGCTACACAGTGGAGTCAATACGTCACTTCCTGCCTCTGCCTGCTGCACCCGGCTGCTCCACCTCTCACCCGAGTAATGCAGAGGATTTGTTGCTGTTGTGAACGCGTCTGTGCAGAGAACCTCCCGCTGTGTTGTGCACGTGAGAAGGGCAAACTGTGGGTGAACTCCATAGCCAATTCTGTTGGGCTTACCCGGAGGTCATGTCTGAAAACGCATGTAGTATGTTTTCATTTGATTTGTCTGTTAGTCAGCAGGATGACGCAAAAACTACTGGACAGGTTACCACGAAACTGTTTCCCACAGAATTCATTAAATCTATGCAAGCACGCAGCCCATAGCGCTGCACACAGTGATACAATTCAGCAAAAGAGCAAAACACTAAGTTAGAGATCTCTTGTCGGGCCGCCATGGTCGAGATAATAATGAATGAAACACATCTTTGACATGGGGAGATATACACTCTCAGAGTGTCCCTCTAGTTTACTTTGGTGCAAAGAATAATTTTAAAGTCAAAGATTTTAGCACGGCTGAAGTCTCCTGTTGAACAAATGTTTTGATAGTGTTACCAGGAATCCAGAGGTGTTGTCCAGGAGGCAGCGAACGCGGCAGCAGAAGCTTCTCTCCAGGAAAGAGGAGTTCTCTGGAGGGAGGTACTGTGGCAAGAAGTTCTGAGAGCTGGACTGTCCGCCTGCAGAGAAACAATATTTAGTTTAAATGTCTGGTATGTCTCTACACTGTATCCCAACATACCTGCCTTCTGGGTTCTTCAGCATCAGTTACTCCAACACTGTATCTGTCTGAACGGCACTCAGGACAGACAGACATTTGATTTCTAAACACACACTAATGGTGTAAAACTGTCTAAGAGAAGACTAACAGCTATTTTAAATTTTAGTTTGATTATTTTCTTCGTATTCGTCTATAAGATGAAAAGGGAGAAATATCATCCTCAGAACTTCTTAAATCACGTCATTAAATGCATGCTCGTTGTTTTGCCAGTCCAAATTCCAAAGTAAAACTCCCAACTGACGAGAGCAGTGATAAGGAGCCAGTGCCCATCATTTCAGTACTTTGAGTTGATGTGCATGTTTTAGTTGTTTGTTGTTAATGAGTATTAAAAATTTAAATGAATAAATAAATGACAATTTAATTATTATTTAATTATAATGAATTTTTTTGTGGCCTTTTAAGACGATTCAGGTAAAACAAAGAAAAGAAAATCACAACTCGAGTGCAACAGTACATGAGCGATAGCAAGTAGAGATTAGTTTTAAGATGCATTTCTAGGATTTTTAAGATTTAAAATCACAGCTGATTAAATATTTACCCTCTGCTCTCATGTCTGCGTCGGCTTTGCTGGGGTTGAGGGCGAAGTGGAGCTGACACTTGAACATCTCTCTGTCATCCAAGTGAACAAGATCATACACACTCTGATGGAAGACATCCGACTGATGGCAGAGGAAGGAGTTTGTTTAACTTCTTGGGTTTTTTTTCAGTACGGTACACAGAAATATAGTTACACTGTATTGAGTGTAACAGTTTAACCTGATGGAAGCCCAAGAAGTCTCGGATGGTCGGGGACGAGTAGAAGATCGTTCCATCAGTCGTCACAACCAGCACGAAACCGTTCAGAGCCTGCAGAAATAATGAGAATACATACACATTTCACATTCTGAACAAACACTTGTGCACACATGTGTTTTGTTACCGCACCTGAAGCAGGAGTTCTCCCTCTGAGAAACTGACTCCATCCAGGGACACAGTCTGTCCATTTCTGCCGTTTGCACACACGAGAGGAGCTGACCTCGCATTTTTCCGGAGCACCGCTGCAGCGTACAAAAATAACAACACGTCAGCCTCTTGTGCAAACAATATTTAAGCTGTTTCAGATGCAAACAGAGGAACATCTTCCATCTCTGAGCATCAGGAGATGAAAGATGACGAAGGGTCAGTTCACCCAAATGAAAAACAAGACATTTTTCGCTGGCACTGAAACAATCAGTCGGTAAATCAATTAGTCCGAGGAGAGAACATTAATTTCAAAATCCAAACTCCCAGGAGTGCTTTTAGTATGTTAGTATTTATTCATTAAGTTTGTATTAAATAGAACCACGTTGGAAAGAACAGTTGTTAATGATTCAATTTCGATGCTGTAGGCCTCACAAACTAAATTCACCTCCATGTTCCTGCAGTGGCACCAGAAAATAAAGCACATTTTACAGTGAAGTTGGGAGATTATCCCGAGCCATGTGGATGTCAGCAGGGAACTCCTAAAAGAAGCTGACTGCTTGTATATGGTTTGTTTCCACTTTATACTGGAAACATTGTTATGTTCTCGCATCAAATGACTACATGTGATGTGGAAGATGACAAACCTTGGGATAAACCGACGAAGGACGATCACCTGACAGCATATCTGCTCATCTCTTCGAGGCACTCAGCTCACTGATTTGGTTTTACAGCAACTTCACTGTTTTTTCAGACGGAGCAGGCAGGGGGGGGTACTGAGTATTGATGAGTATAATAATAATAGTCAATTCAGAAGCTGTTTTTTGACATGAACCCCGGACGATTTCCGCAGCTTTGGGTCTGGACTTTCTCCAATGATTGTTTTTCACAAATGAACAATACAACACGAGATTCTCCGCTGAGACGCATTCACAACAGCGCAGAAATCTCCGGAGCCTTCAGGTGAGGGGTGGTGCAGCAGAGAGAAGTTATTCCTCTGTAGAGGTCGCATATTGGATCACTAATCACCAAAAACTGTTTTCTATATGTGTGGTTCCGATTATTCATCCTAAGATATTATTTTTCTTTTCATATTTTTCTTTGTTGTGTCTGTCGTGTGTTAGAAACTTCATCAACACCTGTGAATCTTGCGGAGGATCTCCTGCTGTGTTCTCACATCGGCTCCTTCAATCATTCCCCTGAGTGTTTACCAGGGGAACTGGACAGAGAAACTCGCTCGTTCATAAGTGTTCACACATACAGCCCTCCACATGTTTGAAAGCAGCTAGAGTGAAGGAAAAGCAAAACACTGTTGGGTATCCAATACTCTGATATCCAATAATCCTTGCTAATGTTTCACTGGTTTATTTGTGGAGCAGACAACGTGTCAGTGACGTCCTACAGGCAGCTTTTAGCTGGACGACAGGAGGCAACAGAAATCCCACAGAAAATGAGAGCATGTGCTTTTTTTCATGGATAAACATCTGCACAGCATCAATGTAGCTGTGAAGGGATACACACATTTCAGAATCTGCTCACCAGTAAAACCATGAAGCTGAAAAGTGCAGCTGTCTACAAAAATTAGTCGGTTTTATTTCGATCAAACTGTACAGAACAGCATTTTTCCTGCGTTAAAAACGTGTGTTTTTTTAGGCTTTAGCAAACTCTTTTATAATCTTATCTTTGATCGCTGGCATTCAGTCAGCTAAGCAAAACCTCCTTTCCTTTCCTTACAGTAATGGCTCTGTGGCACGCTAACAAACATCCCTCACCTCCCACCTCCTCCACGCCCCCCTCCCCCTTTTAAAACAAACCCACTGGATCTGCGTCTCGTCTCCACTCGACAAACCCAGGAATTTGCCCTGACATCTCGGTCAAGAGCAGCTTTCTACAAACCCAGACGACTGACTGAAGGAATCCTGGGTTTGCTATTATTGCATGAACTGTAACCAACTCAGGGGATCCTCTCAAATTGGTGTAATACATCAAAATGTCTCCGAGCATTAAGCTCAGAGTGACACCGAGAACTACACACGATATGCAACACGTGAATTAGATGTGAAAGACTAAAACAGATCAGACTGAAAGGCCATTAAATGATTTAAACTGAGTCTCCTGAACAACATAAAAACATACTGCGTTTCATCTCTGTCACCCTCTGTTCAGCCCACATCTGGTTAAGAGTGAGACTGACCAACATACAGAATTATTTCAGGGCTGGGACAACATCTCACAGGTTAATGACAACAGTTGTGTTGTATAAATTGAAAAATCTGCATCTAAAATAAGACAAATGTAGAGATACTCTGCTGAATATCCAACACACTTCTGTTAAGTCTCCTGATGTCTGGACTCACCTCTACTGTGTTTTAATGCAAACAGGTTCACCATATAGTTGTTCTCATAAAAATTTGTCAGTGTTTGTCAGACTATTGAAAAAGTATGAAATTGTGTTTTTTGTCTTTGCTCATAAATACTAAATGTCCTTATAAAGCTTAAAGCTTCTGCTGCAGTGTTAAAGTCCTTTAATCGTTTAATTAATTAATTTCATAATTGTGATGCCAGCTGATAAAAAGATATTCAGTCTACTGTCACATAAGAGAAAAAAAGACAAATCTCAATATTTGAAAGGCTAGAGGAAATATTTTGATTTAAAAATTAATAAAACAACACCATTAGTCCATAAGTCCGATATGAAAGCACTGGGTCAAGATTATTTGACCTGTTTTCAATAAAATTAAAACTTTTCTTTGTCTGTCTTCAAGATGTTGACACTAATTTCTGTAGAAGTCCAAAGATAAGAGGACTGTTCCCAGTTAATGGCAGCACTGACCTCACCACAACCTCGCTCACTCCTCGTTATCAACACAAACACAGGAAGCAGACCTGAATAGTCAGCTCGCCAGCCACACAAGGCGAACCCGCTGGTGTCAGACATCCTGAGCAGTTTAGACTGCGCTGCTATGGTGACAAAATGTCACTATGGTAACCACCAAACCTGGTGGTGCAGCCACAGCATCACCTGGGACTGATTGAGAGCAGGAAACAAGGTGAGCGTGTGATGAAGGGTTTGTTGACACTGCTGCAGTTTCTGCATGCACATCGAGTCAGTGGTGCAGATCTAGTGCTCATATTCTGCTTTTTCCATTTCCTAAAGTAGGTCACAGCTTTTTGTGCATGTAAAAGCTCTGTTAAGTTTCAAAGTCAGTAACATGTCACATGTCTGATTAGTTTGACTCTAATTGGTTTAACTTCAATTAGTTTAACTCCGGTGTCACTGTTACCGTGGCAACAGCTGATTGGACTGTCTTAGCACCCACAGCCAGCCCATCAGGGTTAAAGTGACCAGAGCGATCCGGATTCATGATCCGACATCATCGATTAATAACCAAATAAATGTGACCATCTGAGTGAAGCGCGACAGAGATAAGCCGACACACAAACACACACTCCTGCAGACTTCAGGAGAGACGTTCTTCCCGCAGATTATGACACAACACAGATTATAAAGATGTTTTGTTTTTAGTTTTGTGCCATGGTATCGGATTAGGTATCAAAAATCGTGAAATCTCATTGTGTCTGTAACAGTACTAATAAGTAGTACAATAAGTACAGTACTGTAAGTACTAATGTAATATTTAGCTGTAATATTTTAACCATCCAAGGTAGACCACAAGCTAAGAGATTATGAAACAATGTTATATGCTCCCACAGAAGCCACAAGTTTGTATATCAACCGTGTTTTAAGAAAAACGTTTGTTAACTCGTGAAGCCAAGGAGCCGTACTAAACTACAGTTAGTTGCATTTACTGAACTAACTGTAGTGTTTGCAGAGGCCTTACAAAAAGCTGATTCCTTTTTGTGAGATGCTAGTGAAAGGAAGGTTCAATATCTGATATATCGGATTAAGAAATGTTATTTTTGAATGGATATTTCCATTTTTAAGTATATTTTACACCTGTGATTACAAACCTACTTTGTCTGATATTCTGTTGTTTATGTGGACTGGAGGCGACACATAATGGGTGACTGCAAACTTAGAAGTGTTTCAGAGTCAAACAAGAAGTTTGCTTTTCATCTAACACTCAAACTGTAACAACAAGGCACATCATAAGACGGCCACTGGCTGTGCTTGTTCCCTCTTCTTCTATGGTAAAACCATACACAAAACATCCAAACACAATTCAATTATCGATTAAAAAGAAGACATCAACGATTGCGTGAGTACCATATGAAAGTCTTTTTTGTGTTCAGCATCAGCCGTAAAAGGCTTTAAGCATTATTCAGCCCTGAACAAACATCCTCCACAATCAGAGGAAACTGCTGTGGAAGATTAGCTGGAGAAGCAGCAGAAATCCAGGCGGCCACAGAGAGGTCTTCTCTCTAAAGACAATGAAAAGTACAAGGCTTTCATCCTGAAGAGCACGTAATCAAAACCATTATAAGCAACACCAGTGATAGTGGTGAGTCGTTCAGCCCACCATTTGGTCCAATCTACCTACTATCCTCAAGTGTCTGTCTGTATCTGGAACGCATTTCTCGCAAACCGTCCGTCTCTCATCACACTTGGCATGTTTATTATTAATGTCCCAAGAAGGTCAAGTTCAAAGTTTGGTGCAATTTGGACACGGGATATGTTCAATTTGAATAAAATTGGAATTAACAGGCGACCAGTACTGTGTAGTAGTTGTTGAGGACTGGGCAGACCGAGATGAACTTCTTCTATGTCCTGAGGTAAACTACAGCAGTGGTTGGTAACTGGGTCAAAATCAGAGCTAATTCATAAAACTTGATTATTTATTTTCCATCATATCGGACTGACCGACACAGATGGACAGTCCTGTGACGGTTGCTGCTGATCTCTTTCATGGCAACAACATTCATAGAATCACTTCTTGTTTGGCGATTTGACTTCAAAATAAAAGCACAACAATTTTGTTGCTGCAATGCTTTATACCGAGCTGAATTTTATTTTGAAAAAGTTGTGAACTTGGGTCTAATCTTAACAGATCTCTGAAATAGTCGACATTCAATGTTTGAAAATATTACAACATATAAACTTACATATAAACCACACACATGAACAGTTATAAAGAAATTAAATTCTTTTTTTCGTATTTATAGAAAATTATAATATCTTCATTGCAGATAATCCAGGTAGGATGAACACAAAGTTTTATAACTTCACTCTTCACCATAGATTGTTGAGCAAAAAGAGCAGAAGTTTGTCAATTCAAACCCCTTTAAACCCATGAAACCACTCTACTTGTTTCATGGGTGAAGGGTTAAGTTAGGTAACATTAAATAAGACAGCAGGGGTGCTTGACAACAGCTAGTGTGTGATGTTGGTCTGACGGACATCAAAGTTAAAAGATAACGTGTTCACAGCATGACATACAACAGCAGAATGTGCTGGTGTAGACACAGTCTTCATCTGATAGGCGCTCAAGCAGCCTCACTTCATCATTTTCACAACTACTCTTCTTCACTCATTACACTACATCCACTCACTCTTTCAATTTCTGGTCAGACTTATAGAAGGGTCAGATGGTTTGTGACAAATAAAAATACTCTGTTGCAGTGGTGCTGAGTGTGTTAGTTGTACAATGTCTCCATTCACCAACATTCCCATCTGCACAGCCTTGTCAGGAGCCCTCATGTCGTGCCACTGTGCTTCAGAGCTTCGTTCCCTCCTCCCTCTGCAGCCCCCTTCTTCTCCATCAACAGCAGCGATCAGGTGGCTGATAGCAGAGCCACAGAGGCACAAACACACAGGGAAGGCTTCCAGGACTCTGCCGTCAAATCTGTAG
Source organism: Verasper variegatus (assembly GCA_026259375.1). Lineage (NCBI taxonomy): Eukaryota > Metazoa > Chordata > Actinopteri > Pleuronectiformes > Pleuronectidae > Verasper > Verasper variegatus. Next base: position 5,158,588 of record CM048060.1, read on the forward strand.
CCACACCACCATAATAAATCTGGATTGCTTTTACCCTATTGATGTGTTTTGGCTATGGCCCCAAAATTGTACTTGCAAATTATGCTGCAGATCGGTCCACACAATTGATCGTACACATTCAAATGTTATATTGTTGTGAAAATACAAACAGAATTTACATTTCACAGCTTTTGTGCATCCAACTAAACGTAAACTTTTCATATCTGGATTAAATTATCCCACAGAGGCTTTTGATCATGATTTGTTCCAATGGGATCTTAGTATGAAAAAAGCAGTGAAATTTTCTCAAAACAGATAAAAGTGGATTTCAGACATGCTAAGCGTTATAATGAACATGTGTTTTCTCTTCCTTTTTAATGCTATAGAAGGCATACACATTATGCTTCATACTGTGTAGTACTGGTATTTATTTGAGTACAAGGGACTTCTTTCATACAAGGCAATAATCATATTTGTGGCCATATTCAAATCAAAGCCTATATGTACAAACATTGTGCTGCAGTAGCAGCTCCTCTGCAGAACATGTTGTGGAACTGAGAAGCTACATATTTTGCATTGTAAATATGAATCGATATAAATTTGAATATTGCGCATTGAATAGAAAAAGTTGCACAACTGCCCTTCTTTGTGTATATTTATTTCTTGTACATTCAGTCTTTAACAGAAATTGCAAAAAATAATAAGTATGACCCTCCTTAGTGTTTTTTTTGGAAGATATCAGGGTGGTAGATCTCAGCTTGCATTTGGAATTAAAAAGTGATCTTGGGCTCGAAAAGGCTGGTGACCACTGGTTGATGTGTTTTCAAATAACACATAGTTTAGTCAGACAACTCACGTTCAAACGTTTATTGCAACAGTAGAACAAGTTTAGTGTTTGGCATCTAGGCTCCAACTAACCCCCCTGTCGGAGCCTACATGTGGATGCTGGGGTGGGTAGAGGGGCTGAAGCAACTGGTAGCAATACTGCAGCAGCAGTGCAAGTAAAGGGGATAATGGGACGTTTCTCTCTGCTAAAATAGACCACCTGATAAGGTGGGTGTGTATTATAGATGGTTGTGGAGAGTGAGGTATGTCACATGATGTATGTCACATGATTGGAGCAGCGCAGCTTGAGTTGGCTGCCTGAACTAGCTCGCAGGCGTCGATTTCAGCAGATGTAGCGTTAAATCTGTTGCTAATGGGGTTCTATGTACTTCTTGTCACCTGAAAAATCAACTAACTATGCAGCTTTTACAAGGCTTGCCCAGACTTTTAATAGACAACTGTACCTGCATGTAGATGGATTCTGGGTACTGTCGACACAGGCAACCAAATGCCACCTTTGAGTGGGTGTGTATTTGATCAGCGTCAGAATAAGGACCTACTGTTCCACTCGGCCTGTCTCATGTTTCCTCTGCCGAGGCTCCATCTGCCCCGCTGCACACTCTACCGTTTCCCTCCCAGCAGGGATACCACTATTATTCACAGTGTCAAGTTCCTGCTCTGATGCCCCCAACACTCAGAGCTCAGCCACAGAAATGTCTGGAGCACCATGTTTAAACACACACTTTCAATATCTCACACATGTATTCAAGTTTCATATGACCTTTTCTGTGTTTATGTAACTCTTAGTTACTACAGCTATGTTGGCGTGCATTGAAAACTAAGACGTTCATGTCACTGACCGTGAAAGTAGCTCTGAACCTTGAGGTATCCCACACTGAGCCTGAGCACCGACAGTTTGTCCAGGCGACCTCTGACCTCCTCAGAGAAAGGCAGCATGCCGGTCAGTCGGTCCAGCTCTATATTCAGACGGTCCCGGTGGCGTTTGGACGGATTGGTCTTCACCGGTGGACTTTTCACACTACAACAATACAGGAGTTTATGTTCAGTGGCACTGCCTGCTAAGACATGTCTGCTATTCTAGACAATCACAATACAGAACACAGGGGAATTGTGGGTGTTTTGGGTTCAAGACACATTTGTCATATCCTGTAAACAACTTCAATTAGAACATCTGAACTTCTACATGAGTGGATGTGGGAGAGTTCATACTGACTGTTCCTGTTCATGAAGACAAAACATGCAAGTGTTGCATTTCCAAGACACAATGTCCCAATTAAACCACATCAAACAAAGCTTCAACATTCTGATTTGGAGAGCCAGCACAGGCTGAAAACACTTTTTAGAATTACAAGACTGAGGAAGCCACACACACACACACAGAATTGTTATCGTTTATTATGTGTGGAATACATAGCGAGAGATATTCAGTATTGAGTACCCCTAACCATAACTCAAGACAGAAGTAGTAGATCTGATGACCACACCACTATAACCAATCCGAATATAGTGGCCTCCCTAATTAAACCTGCCAACCTAATTAACGTATGGACAGAGAAATACAGATTAAATGAATGAATAACCAAATAAATGTAAAACTACTTAAATAAATAAATGTAAAAATAGGGTGTAGGGTGTGATGAGGTCAGAGGCTCTTAGGAAAGACTATAATACTGCGGAGGGGTGGGGGGCATGAATGTGTCCTTCTAATGTCAAGGCAATCCACCCAATCGTTGCTGTGACATTTCACTCAAAACCACAAATGTCAGAGTTAATGGAGGAGTCAGGAGGTTAGGATTCATCCTCTGGGGGACAGGAACGTCTGCGTGTAAATTGTTGTCGAGACATATCTGTCTATAAATAAATAAATAAATACAAGACACACCCTGACTATATTTATTTTATAGTCTGATGATCTTGGCCACATTTTACCACAGATTATCACAAGGCTATTCCTCTGCAACATGTCAGCTCATGCAGCCGTCCTGTGTGCCATCCCTCCCCTGACAATACACACTGAACTGACACAGGAGACGGAGGGAAGAGGAGGGGACAAAGCAGCTGGGAATGAAGAGACGAAACTCTCAAAAACACACTGGGATCACAACAATTGCATTGGTTCCATTTTTGAAACTTAAAAGTCATCTCTGAATGAAACAAATGCAGCATCACACCGTATTTGGGAAGTAGACACTGACGGATCACTGAACAGAAGATCCATATGCAATTTTTTTTGCCAAAAGTTTATTGTTATTTGAATTTTTTGGGGTTTTCTTTGACTATGATGGAAGCTAATTGCAACAATGATCCTATTAATCAATGAGGACATACACAGAGAATTTACCTGCAACTATTTTTGGAAATAAAATCATTGTTTTTGTCATTTTCTTGAACAAAATGTCAAATATTTGAACGCAATCAGATCAGATGGCGATCCAATCACACCGGACCACATGCGGAGTGTCCGCATTCTTTCAGCAGTGTTAATGCGAATCCGTCCTGGGCCACATATGAAGGACCTCCTACTCAGCTGACATCATCTGACATAGTTTTACGATGAATCAAACTTTTTTTTCCTCTTTTTGGAGGATTTGTTTGTGACAACATCAACACTGATCACCACATAATGATCGATACTTTCCTTGAATTGGTCAAATCCCAGCACAAGATTCATTTAGCCTCTCCTGACTCGTCTTTCTGACTCTCTTTCACTCGCTCGTGCCGACACACACACACAAACGCAGTGACTCACCGGTCTACTCAGACTGGGTAAAAAAAACAACAACTTGGTCTTCATGAACAGAAATGACGTACTTGTTTGTATAGAGCGGGGAGGTGAGATCCCATCACTAGACACACTAGCCACATTCTAATGCCTGGAGTGACTCAGAGCGGTCCACTTGTGATCGGAACACAAAACCACATGTTAATGCCAGGTGTGTACGGGGCCTTCATGCCTCAATGCTTTTCTTGGTCATACATGATAGTAAACTAATTCTCTTTGGGTTATGGACTGCTGGCCACACATCTGAAGACATCTCTAAATGCCAACTAAAAGACTTGAATTGAATAATAATGATGAACAACTTGCATTAGTAATCAATATGCAAACCTTAGATTAGCTTTTTTAAAGAATGGTGGCTCTTATCTCACATCTTAAATCGAGCCTTCGGCCAGAGATCACTGTGATCACTGCCGTGAAGCAAGAAGTGTCAGTCTCAGGTGAGTCAGGTTACGTGTGCAGATTATTTGTTCTTTCAATGGTAACGTTTCACACTGCTCTTTCATACAGTGTTGTCACAATGACGTGGGGTGCAAGACAAGATGAAGAAAATGTTGTTGTTTCGAAGTTCAGAGTTTGTTGCCCAAAACAGTAAAGTAGCTTGTTATGGTGTCACTCTTTGCTTTCCTCTTGAGCCAGCCGTGGGTCAGGAGGTAGAGCGGACTGTCCACTAGGAAGAAGGTTGGCGGTTTGATCCCATTCTGCATGTCCAAGTGTCTTTGGGCAAGATAGTGAGTTTGAAACTTTCTCCCCTGACGTTCGTGTGCCGCTAGTGTGTGATTGATGCATGATAGAGAAATAGATGCTGAAATAAATGCTGCTAATAGATGCACGGTATGAATGGGTGTGAATCGGAGAAATGCAAAACTGTACTACACAGCATTTTAAGTGGTCATCAAAAGTAGAAAAGCGCTATGTAATACAGACTCTTTACCATTACAGAGCAGCGGCTGAGACTTGTGAACAGTCAAAGCAGAGGGATATAGTAATAAGTATGTCCATCCATTGCTGTTACTCATTTCATTTCCAGAGCAGCACTTGGATTGTTCCTATCATGACACAATTAACAATGTTAATCCGGTAGTGGAGTGGTAACTTTTGATGCTTTGGGTTTCATGAGAGAAATGTGACTTCAGGTAACTGTGACACAATATGATCTGCTCTCTCAAGTTTTGTGGGTATCTACTGACTAATCATTAATTATTAAAAAGTCCATCATAAGATCCAGGTGATGTTTAGTTTTGTACAATATTCCAAATCTCATAAATACTATTTAAATGATGTAAAAAATTATAATAGGAGCAAATCTTCATCTTTGAGAGGTTGTAAAATAAAGTAGAAGAAAACTGTATTTTGTATGACTGCCTCTACCACCACTTGCTGTTTTGATGGCTATGGCCTTACAGAGAGAATAATATCCTCAACAGCCACAATGAGTGGCAACAGTAATACTTCATTGTAGAAATGCTCTGTTGTAAGTGAAGGTTCTGCTTCTTCAAAACCTTATTTCAGTAAAAGTAGCCTACAAAAATTCAGGCGACTACAAAAAGTGAATAAGTGAAAGTATTCTAAAGTATGTGCAGTTTTCAAAGAGATAAACCCAATGCAGACTGTTATTATTCCATCGTCTATGAAGAAATGCATTCCTCTATTTTGGAAACATTAATCTTATTTTTCTGGTAATGACTTTAAATACTGCAGAGTACCTTCATCTAGAGTTTATTGGTGGATTATATTTTGTACAAATAAATAATCTGGATCTGCAGAGTAAGTGAAGCTGTTAGATTAATGTAGTGATGCAGTTCCCTCCAAAACTAGCCAAAGGTTACATCAAATGAAAATACTTGTGCGAAGAAGAGGTACGTCAAAGTGCAGTGCTGAATATGCTGCAATTCCAACACGTGACACATTCAATATCAATACAATGTAATAAATAGGCCCCTAGTGTTCTGTAGCAGTGTGTGTGTGTGTGTGTCAGATAAACTACGCATTAGGCTACAAAGTCAAAGAACAGAGATGATATTTTTGAAAAGTTGTGAACTTGGGTGTGAATATTGTCTTGCTGGCTCAAAAGCAGAAATAGCCGAGAAGCTACATATGAAAAACAATACCAGCAGTTCAGTTAATAATTCAAACTAACACATGGACAATAATGAAGGAAACTCAGGTTCATCTTATCATAAACACTGACTGTAAAATGTCCACTGCAGATAAACCAGGTAGGATGAACACAAAGTTTTCTAACTTCACTCTGCACCGTAGACTGTGTATAAAAATAATCTCTGCACACAACGTCGAGCACACAAACAACAACAAGTGACAGTGTATCATAAACAACAATACGTTTTTAAAGGGTTAAGTTACTTTTTCTGGACGGGCTTCCTCCTCCTCTTCACTGCGTACACTCCTCCGTTCCCCTGCATGGTGCTGCCAACTTTCTCTGTCCGTCCTTTCACTCAGAAGAAACAAACCAAGTCACCTTCACGCCACCATAAAAGATATGTGTTTGTTTTTATCTCCGCACAAGACACACCCTGACTTCTTCTTCTTCTTCTTCTTCTCTGGCTGCCAGGGTCCTGCAGCAGATTAAACAGTCCAGATTATCAGACAGTAAATCCAGTTCAACACGACCCCGGTGAGGAATAATCCCAGCATGGGAGGCGAGGCAGCATATTCACAGACACTTTCTCTCTGTCTGTGGGTCAAACTCCTTGTTTTTTAAAAGAAGTGGTGAAACTTCCTGAGGGGAAAGTGCTGCAGCTCTCACACCGTCTGGTTCCTCTCCCGCCTCGACCAATCAGCAGCCCTGTAACGTGTGGCTCCCTCCGTCTCACCGTCTGTGATTGGTCCGAACCTTTGCCCTCTGTTTACCTTCCTCGACCTCAGATGGAAAATACAAACTCTGCACATGAAGGTTATTCACAGACAAAAAGTCCAAACTAAACCTTTTGCTCCTGTTTTCTTCTGCAGTTGCTCAGTGAAGTGACAGCAGCTCAACTTTCATTCATCTTTTTAAATCTTTTAATACCTGCCTATTAAAAACTGTTGCGTTTCCCCTGACCTCTATCTCCACCTAGCGGCAGCAACATCTTGCTGCAGGTTGGGACCTACAAAAAAAGAAAATAATGCAGTGGTGGAGGAAGCATTCGAACCCTATATTCAAGTACAAATAGTAATGCAATACTGTAAATATATATATAGATATAGATATAGATATCTTAAAAATATTTATATATACGAAGTATATCAATGCTTGAATTATTATCAAAAAGTAAAGGTACAACATTTCACTTCTGTCTGATAGAAAACTTAAACGCTTTCCTCAAATATATATATTTGAAGAAAGCGTTAAGAGTTTTATATATATATATATATATATATATATATATTTGCATATATATAATACTGTGCAAATTAGGAACATACTGTTTCAAAAGATGCTGAGAAATGAATTTGTTACCTCTAAACTGGATTACTGCAATTCTTTATTATCAGAATCTGTGAAAAGCAGGCAAGGGAAAGAAATTCCAATTCACATTTTACAATTGTTATTTGATGATGAAAGTAAGAAAACATGTTTAGTGTTGAAAGGTATTAATTTTATTTAAGGACTGCACTTGAGAAAGAAACTTGAGGGACCTGTCCTTGAATTTCCATGTAATGCTAATTTTTATTTAGACATTTATCAGGGATGTTGCTGGTTGGGACCTACAAAAAAAGAGAATAAAGCAGTGGTGGAAGTAGCATTGATAACCTATGTTCAAGTAAAAGTAGTAATACAATACTGTAAAAAATATAGAAATATGTATTTATCAATCTTGAATATATCTTTAAAAACTTATATAATATATATATATAATTAGAGCCCAAGCACTAACAGTGCAAAGACCCAATTGCTTTTCGTTTGATTATTCAGGAAAATGAATCGCATTTGTGACGGCTTGAACATATTTGAAAACTCACCAACGGCCTCATGAAAATGTATGTATTCTGGAGTAATTCAAAATGGCAGTGGCAAAAGGGCTCTACAGCGCCCCCTAAAACACAGCAATTCCGTCTTGTTTAACCGATCTTAAAGAAATTCAGTACACACGTGTTTCATGACCGGACAGAAAAAGTCCTCGTCACCAATTTGATTAAAGCAACAGGAAGTCAGCCATTTGGATTTTCATTATCAGAAAGGTGCAGTCACTAGTCATGTTTCAAATGAATATTTTACACATACAATATTATTTGAAATATGATGTGTTGAATGTTACAACTGTAATATGCTACAGTCACATCAAAACGACACTGATAATAATACTAATGCTGTCAGTTTTATAAACACAGTTGACAGACTGCTGGTAGGAGGTGTGACATGTTTCCTTTTCTGCTACTTCACAAGTTTACATGCAAGCATGGACATTTTAAACGCTTTCTCATAAAATGGCTTCTGACTTTTGTTTGTTTTATTTCTTTATTTTATCCATTGTCTCTGGCATTAACCTTTGTAATTGCACTGCATGTATTTTCTTTTTTATATTATATTTTATATTTTTAAGAGTGCTATGTAAATAGAGTTTGTCATTGTTTTTATCTCTTGCTTTAAAAGAACACAAATGAACTCTCACACCAGGCTGCCCACAAACTGCTGAGGTAACAAACTGCCAACACAGAACCAGGAAATGAAATGAGGCAACTCGGCCCCTTGACTTTACTGCCTTGTAGATATCCCTCAGTTGAAAACACAGAGCCCTTTGCTCACACATATCAGTTCAACGCTGGCCTGCATCCATTGCTCTGACCGCTCATGGTATGTAAATCACATAAAACAGGGAAGTTTGTACTTATAGCGTGTCTAGTACAGTTGCTATTTTGGTTCTTGTGCGGTGAATATGTACAATAGTTGTTGAAAAGCAGGAAATGAATGTACTGCATGTTCCTGATCTGACTAAATCAAGGTCTTTGGTGTGCTGCTGACTGTCTCTGGCTAAGCCAATGAGACTTTGATTGAGGCAACAGGTAGTTAATGTGTAACAGGGCAGAGGTGCAACCTTCAGCAGACATTTGTTCAGCTCTTATGACTCGGTCACAAGAAACACAGGAAGCACTGGAGAGGACAACGGGGCTTCGTGGACAGTTTAGTTTCAGTGTCTGAAGCTGAGTTGTTTTCGGTTTGGACTAAGACACAGAGCTGCGATGGTGAGTGTAGAAACCTACTTTCTTTTAGTTTCCATATTGACCTTAAACAGATTCATTTCCAATCATGTGAAATAATTCTGTATCGGTGTTTATGACATTTTTGTTAACCTGGTTTACTGTGTGAGAACAGTGCTGGAGGTTTTCATGTGACACAGGCCTCGGTAAACTGATTGCTCAGTTTCCTGTTAACACAGTTGCAGGAAGTGAGTTTTGGACATGAAGAATTGTGATTACAGTTTACATTTGGCTGCCAGACTGCGACTGGAGTTTGCCTGGTTGTAAATATTAGGAGATGGTGACTCATAGAACTGAAATGGACTCTGTTTTCACAGGCTGACACAGACTCTCAGTCACCGGCCACTGGCTCGACTGCCAAGCTCGACCAGGTGCAGGGTCAGGTGAACGAAGTTAAAGTTATTCTGAAAGACAACATCAACAAAGTGCTGGAGAGGGGGGACAGACTAGATGATCTGATCGGGAAGACTGACGACCTGCAGGCGTCTGTAAGTATTCCATCATGCACCGCAAGCTCACTCTGCTTCTGTTTGTGGAGTTGAGGGAACTCCTTTAAAAGACCTGACAGCTGTAATGAGTGGTTACTTTTTGGATTAAGATTCTATATTTACAAACACATGATAAACCTCTAAAATATCAAACATTGTTTAAGATTAAATCAGTGGTTTTCAACCTTGTTTTGGTCCCTATCATAGTCCTGATGTCTGAGGCGAACAAAGAGAAGAATTTCCCCTCTTACGTTCCCAGATGTTAAGAGGTTAAGACGAAAAGATGAGCTACGAGTCTAAAAAATAAATATTAATATTAAATACTCATTTTACACACACACACACACATATGTATAGTACTGTTACCTTTGATTCCTCAAATACATTTTATTATTAAAACTTCTGTTATTGGATCTAAGTCATATTTTAAAGGTTTTTTATGGTAACGTGTATTTTTGCATTGTCAGTTTGTACTTTAACTTAACCAAAGGATCAAAAATATTTTCTAACGAAGTTTATCCACATTAAGGGATTTTATTCCAATTCATTTTAGATTATGGTCGACAGATCTAAATTAAGAAATATATAAAAGTTCCACATGAGCCCTTTTTATTGGTCTATACATGACAAGTGTTTTTGGTAATCAAATACATTTCACCATTAAATTATGTACTTTTATTCGAGTGGGGTTTTGAAACCAGGACTTTCGGTAATTGTAAACGTACTGCAGTGATTTAGAACTGTGGTCCAGTAAATTTGTTGGATACGTAACAGCTAAAAACAAAAAAGCCCAAAATTGATTCTGCAGAACCAGAAACATCATCTTTTTCCTTGTCAGAAACTGGCACCTTCATTATACTACTCATCGTTTGCAGTAGTTCTATCCTGCACTAGTAAACAGACTCAATGGTAAAATCAGTGTAGTTCATGTTTTCGTGAAGAGTTGAGAACTTCTGCCACCACGAGGATTTTAATACGTTAGTTTTCTTCTCTTTCCAGGCCGACTCATTCCAGAGAACATCCACACGTGTGGCCAGGAAATACTGGTGGAAAAACGTTAAACTGATGATTATAATCGGCATCATTGTGCTGATCATAGTTATCCTCATCATCCTCTTTGCCACTAAAGTTATATAAATCTTTACAGGCTCAGGACTGAAAGCAATGAAGATAGTGGCTAAAGTTCACTTTTACAGCCGACATTTATTGAGTAAATGAATTGGATTTCTCAAGAATGATTGTCTCAGCTCTAACAAGGACGCGTTTGTATGTATACGTAAATATCTGCATTTGTTTTCTCTGCAAAATCATCAGCTGTAAAGATTAAATTCAGAACAGTTAAACAGTTAAAATTGTCATCAAGTTTGCTGAAATATTTCCTTTAACACTCCATGTGATGCCATATTAATATTTCACACAGGACCATAAATCCAAATAAGTGTTTATTATTTTATTTGTCACATTTCTTTATGTCCAAGACACTGTGTGTATATATATATACTGTATGTTAATGACTGTCAAACTCTGTAATAAATGTAATATATGACTGATGCCTATGATAAACAGAACATACTGGCATAACAAAGCACTTTTATCTCTGCTGCCACTGAACGTGAATATATGTGTGATCTGCTCCGACCAATCTAAACTTTCAGTTAAGGGATAACTCAAGCAATTCACAAATAGCAATAGACAACGTTAAATACAAAAGCAGAAAGGAACGAGGAACTGCTAAATCTTTGCAGCAAACTAAATGAATGCAAAACATTAAAATCCAAAACTTTTAGGATACAACAAATACTCTGGTAAATATATAGAGGAAATAGAACATAGGTCATAGTGTTCTTCATATACTTTACAATCAGCTATGTGACCTTTGCTGGATACCATCATCTCTTTGGCCAATGCTCCGCCAGTGAACTGCAGACTTTCATCACTCTGAAACCTATGGGAAACAAACAGAAACAAATCAGCTGTAGTCAAACAAAAGGCAGGTGAAATTGCAATAAAGTTGGAATCCCCCGTGTTTAAAATGTCCAGTGTAAAAAAAAACAATAAGAAAAAACAAACTGAGAACAATTATTTTAACATTTTACAGTTTTAAAAAAAAAGTTAGTCCATAAGCTAGAAATCCTGAAGTGCAATAAATTGAAGAAGTCAAAGCCAAAAATACTAAATGGAAGAAACCTTCGACTGGTCAAAAATACACATTAAAGACAGCATTACATGCAAATTACTGGAGATGTTGTGACACTTAAGGCTTCTTCTTGTTTTACAAAAGCTTATAAGAGGAAAATTTGTTACAGGAAAATTGAGAAAAGAGGAGTCTTTTCCATCACTGTCAGTAAAAAAAAAACAGAACAATACATGTACACAAAGTAAAGCACTTTATCCCCCATCACAGAAGAGTCCAAATACGAACCAGGATTTAGCTCATGGACTAGAGGCTACAAGAGCTAAATAAAGAAGCAAGCATTTTAGATTAAGATTAGAAATGCATATATTAACAATAGGAACTGGAAAGTCCAGAGAATGCTGTACGTATCCTTTGAAAAGCAAATAGTTATTTTTTCCATATTTACAAATCATTACTTGTGGGGGAGTAAGGGCCTGTAAAAAATGACAATTACATGTGTATATTTTACTTTTACATTACATACAGTTGCAAAGAAATTAAAATGGAAAGAAAGATGACAAAGCTGGACGTGTCCCATACTGTTTAGTTTAGAAATGCTGATACAGGATGTTGTAAGACCATACCAAATGGCAGCAATCGAGAGCGTATGCTTCTCGTACCCAGTCCGCATTGAGCGGGCCCTGAGAGTATCTGGGAGTCAGCTCATGGCCTGCAAGGAAGCTCCGCTGGCAGGTACAAACAAGGTATGTCAGAGTTAGGAGACAACATTCTTCCTTTGGTTTCCTTGCACATCCTTAACTTTGGCATCCATTTACTGTAGTAGCAGTACTTTACCTGTTAACTTTACAGTTTAAAAAAAAAGAAAGAAGGTGCAAAAGAGGCAGCAGAAGGCCGGCTGATACAATAATCGCCACAGAGTGTAGCCTCTATGTTACCACTACTGTAAAGCACTTGAGGGTGCTGAGAAAAAGAAATTTATAAGAGCAAATTATTCATAATGTTACCAAACAGCAAAGTAAATATAACTACTTTAAAATTAAATTAAATGGTATATTTTTGTTGTTGCATACCTACTTGACGATGAGGGTTTCTCCCATTAATATGGCTTGTAACTGTTGGTGTGACCGACGCGCCGTGGCGACTTGCCATATCCACCAGATTGATCTGCAGAAAAACTGCATCTTAGACATTTCAAAAGAGACAGACGATAAATGGAAAAGCCGACATGACACAGGCTGGTCTACTCACTGTCGTAGTCACCGTATCCGTAGTAGTTGTTGTAACCAGAGTAATCACATCCACCATATCCTCCATACCCTTGGTTATTGTAACCATAGTTGCCATAATTTCCATAGCCTTGATTCCAGTAGTTGCCATAACCCTGGTTCCAATTCTGATTGGGACCTGCAGTTAAATAGAATTTAAGACACATTTCATAAAATTCACATGACAGTTTCACTCAAACTTTCATTTACCTCTTGTACCAAAAACTCAGATAAAGTTGCATTGTTGCAGCATTTGATCCTCCACCATAAGACTTTTCAGAAATGGACACATGTAACTGGATAGGGTTGGATTATCCATTCTGAATCCTTCTTGATTCTCATTAAGTTTAGCTTTAATCATTAGGAAGTAACTCATTTATTACATTCATTTTCAGTAAAGCAGAAGCTGTACCAGACCACTGTGGTAAAGAGGGAGTCATAAGTCACAGCTCTCAAGTTACCAGTTGATCTCTGTTCCGACCCTCAATTGTCATGACCTAAAGAACGAGATCTCAGACTCAAACAGCTGCAATGAGTTGCTTCCCAAGGCTAAAAGGACTCGGAGTAGAGTTGATGCTCTGTCGCAGTGAGAGTGGAAACCTGAACATGTGATTTAAAACTGCAAAGTAAAATGAGCTCAAAAGATGTATTCGATGTGTAAGAAGTGGAAGTGGAACTCTCCCTTATTCCAAAAACTGCTGTCGGATGAACTTTTCTCTAGACGAGTCTCCACTCTGCTGAAGCACAAACACACAGGTCACTTGTTCTGACACAGTAACGTCTCCATGGAAGAGATTAATGTCTTTATTAGATAAGATAATCCTTTATTAGTCCCACAATGGGTTAATTGTATTCATTATTTAGTTTTGTTTGGGAGCATTCAATGGTTAATGTGACTATGGTGTATGTTTTTCTTTACACACTACATGGGACCACGAATGTATTCTCCACTCACCACCACCTCTTCCTCGCGACCGGGATGAGTATCCACCTCTGCCTCCCCAGTACTGCTGCTGCTGGTACTGCTCTTTAGACATCGCCACCTTTATCTCACACTAAAATAAAAAACAATGAATTTGCATATACATGTATTTCCAAAGTGATCAAAGGTTTTGTGTAAGAATCCCCAAAATAATATGCCAAATGAATTAGGAAACAATGTTTATCTGAGAGAATCTGGTGCCTGTACCTTACTTAATCCAATGTTGTGGTACTTTTTCTCCATGATCAACTTAACCGGTTCCTCCTCTTTGAACGTGATGAAGCAGAAGCCTCTCCTTTTGTTAGTTTTGTTCTCCATGGGAAGTTCAATTGACTCCACCTTTATATTATCAGTAAATATATACAAATAATATTCAGTAGCTTGTGTTTACAAAGGGAGGCAGTGAGACGGTTATTTCTGATTCACTGTGGCTTTGGTGAATGTGTAAACAAGTCAGTAGTCCTAAACTATCATGTAGAGCCACTACAAACATATTCAGATAATGGTTAAAATAATATTATCCTCATGAGTCACATCAACAGCTTTAAACTAAAACTGGGAATGTAAAAAGACAAGCACCTCTCCGAAGGCATCAAAGTACTCTCTGACTTTCTCTTCAGGAGTGTCTGGAGAGAGGCCACCAACAAAGATCTTCTTCACAGGCTCTTTGCTCTTCATGGCCTTGGCTTTTTTGGGGTCAATGACCTTCCCGTTGAGTTTATGTTCTTTTTGTGAGACAACCTTCACAACAAAACAATCAAATGACACAAAAGTTCAAATAGAAATAAGCTTTAGGTGTTATACATAACTTATTATATGTGATGAATTATATTAAGGGCATCTGAGCCCAATTCAAACGATGTTTGGTTGTTCTTAGCCTAATAATCTAAATAGATCAGCTTTTAGTGTCAGGTCAGTCTAAGATTGCAAAAAAAGACTAAACCCATTATCAACTAAATCTGCTCATTAATTTCTCAATTATTTCTTTAAATTCAATGTTATAAAACTGTAAAGCAATGGGAATGGCAGTCTTTCAGACATGCACTGAATTTTGGACATTCTCCGATGTGAGAGCGCAAATGTCAGTTGCCCGCGAGAAAGTGGGTGCGTTTACAACACAAGAAACAAAAGTAATACTAATATCAGAATGAAAAAGAAAGCCCCACACAAAGAAGACAATGAAGAAGATGTCAACTCTGAAAGACGAGATCTGAGAGCTTTTGGTGATAAGACACCCCTCGCCTAAATGTTCCAGATATTGTCCTGTTGTTGTGAACCCGTCTCACCCCTACAATCTCCTGCTGCGTCATTCATATGTGAAAGGCAAAGTCTGGAAAAAGTCATTTTCTGGAGTTTATGTCAGGATACGGCTACAGCCACTCAGAACTTGTTTTGTCTAATAGTTGAAAACCTTAAGAACTTTCATTTATTGTTTTTGCTTGATAAATGACCAAAAGGGTAAGTGGATAATCAAAATAATTGCCATTTCATTTCTTTTGAAGAATTGTTCAATCAGTTAATCATTTCAGCTCTACTCTACTCATTCACAATCTGAATTGCTGAACAAGTCAGAGATGGTGGCAAAGGTTTGGCCCCAGTTTGTGTCTCATGTCCCACTATTACATTAAACTGAGCTAAACATTTGATTGTTCTAAAATAAGTGGTACCCAACCTGCGACTGTATTTCTTAAGCCAAAACAAGGTCGGCAGAAGAAAAATACGTATTACATTCACAGAAGATATTATTATCAGGTTCACTGGTATATCCTGGTGTTTCTTTCCAAGGTTTTTTATTCCAATCCAAAATTACTGTTGATAAATGCTTTAGTTTAGAAAAAAAACAGAAAAAGACGCAGGTTACTTAAGGCTACTTGGATGAGGAAATACAGTCACAACTTGAGAAACGGGTTAAAAACTTTATTATCAATTTCTTCTATCCAGATGTTTAGAGGTGTCATTCAGGATTCTGGAAATACTTTCAGGTAAACAGTAATTGTTTTTAAATGATCTCGGAGGTTTTCTCATACGTCAGTGGAATGATACAGATGATTTAATCCCATAAGGTCTCAACCTTATGTACTGTATGTTATGATCTGGCGCTATACAAATAATATTGAATACTCTATTTTACAATGCAAACGAGTACTATTTGTGTAGCATTTTAAGTGTTGTGCAACAGTTTTAGAAGCTGGAGACATTTAGAGTATTATCCATCGCCTCAGGGAAGCATGTAAATAACATTGGTGATAAAGGTGATGGGTGGTTCTGCGGGCGGAGGCAGGATGTAACGTATTCATTCGGCTGTGGATTTCACATGTTTGTGTTTGCAGCACAGATCTTTTGCTGTGCTCTAACATGAGCTCATTCAGTTATTCCCCAGGGAGCTGGCAGGAGAAACTCCGTTGCCTCTCACTTGGACATTTTCGTTCTCACGTATTGCCCCTGCACAGACTGTCAGGAGATTACCCAGAAATTAGTGCATGTCTGAAAGTAGCTGTAAAGAAGAACAGGGAGTCCCGCAGCAGATGGTCTGGAACCCACAGACAGGCCCTGATCTCAGCATCATTGGAGTCAGTCAGGGATCAAATCAAAAGACAGAAGACACTGAGATAAACTAAACCACCAGAACTGTGCCATGCAGAAGCATACTGAAAAACAGAGAGATTTGATTTTGTTTTTTTGTCTGCACTTTGTAGTAACAATAATAATAATACTACATTTTATTCATAGGTGCCTTTCAGAGCAATCAAGGTCACCTTACACGGCAGATAAATAGCACAACAACATAAGAAACAATGTATCAAAAACATCAATAAAATAAATATAATGAAATGAACAGTGAATAAAAAATGGAAGACAATACAGTAGTATGTTGACTGACAAATACAAACCTATATGTGCCGCATCTTTGAAAGCATCCTCACGTTTCTCTTAGTGCCTAAATGTAAACAGCACTGAGGAGGAGCACGACGGTACCTTATCAACACTCTCTGGTTCTTTGAAGAGCACAAAGCCAAAGCCTCTCGAGCGTCCGGTCATGGGGTCCAGCTTCAGAGTGCAGTCCACCACCTCCCCGAACTTTGAGAAGTAATCTTTCAGATCCTTCTTGGTCGTGTCCCAGCTGAGCCCCCCGACAAACATCTTCCTGCGGAGGAGGGAAACATGACAGGTCAGATAACAGACCGTGTCTACAGGCGCTGCACCTGTGAGTTGTTTATCACACAGTAAGGCGTGTTTAGCCGTGGGAACTGATCTCAGCATCGAGATGAACCCATGTCACTTTACCCTTCATCCTCCTCGTTCTTGCTGGCGTCGATTCTGGATCCCTCGGCCTCGCCCCCCATCAGGCCACTGTCTCCGGCCGCGGACATCGGGTCGTCGCTGTTCGCCTCTCCGTCCTCCTCCATTCTCATCATAGTCGTATCGTCACTGAATTCATAGTCATCCGACATGTTTGGGTTCCTTAAAAATAAACGATACTATCACTAAAACTGACAAAATGACACTGCGTAGAAATTCTCGACGAAAGCTGACTTAACTGCGAGCTAACGACAGCTAGTGGCTAAGCTAGCTGATCTTTTGATGTTGTTTATCTTTGGCTAACACGCTAAGAAGAGCCAGATAAACGCTTTGACTAAATGCAGCGCTTTGTAATGTTGGTATAAATTTAGACTAAATTAGTTTCATTGAGGCAAGAACAGTGTCACTAGCTGCAAATTTAAAGATTACATTTTTTTATAGACGAATGTTTTAATCGCTGCCTCGTTCTTCTTCGGCGGCGGCGGCGATCTGCGGCAGATTAAACGCAGCAAAGGCACATTGCTGCCCCCTACAGAAGAGTGTAGAACACCACCAGTTGAATCCTCCACTTGGGCCTGTACAATGAAGCAACGTACCTAGGATATGTTTTCTTAATCTGGCTTCATTGACCCTAACCTTGCTTATCCTGGATAACCTGTGCGATGAAGGTGACCCACTGAAATCTGGGTTAGTCTTTATACATCAGAGGGATCACCTTCCACCTCCACCTGTTGTTAGGTAACGGTACGTGCCACCGTCCACCCAGGCTTTGGACCTTCAGAATACCGTGAGCTGTATATGAATTATAACTTTTACATTGTGGCTTCTCATGTCCAACATTTCTACAATTACCCTACAGAGAATGAACACTATGGTTCAGGCCAACCAATTTTAAGTCATAATCCAGTTTGTAATAAAAATGAAATTATACTTCCTTATCCAGTTGACAGTTTTGTTAATGTTTCTTTATAACTATTTTGCTTGTTTCTTTATTCTGTTGTTAATTGTCTGTCTATCTGGGTCAGTCCACTGAGTGCAATTTCACCGGAGTCAAATTGCTGAATCTGATTCTTTATTATTGTCATTATGTTGACAGGTGTTCTTATTATTTTGTCCAGCCCCACTCAAATCAACAGCAGTTCAACAGCAACACAAACGGCTGCCTTTAAAGTGATCATACAGTTGAATCTTGAAGTCTTAAACACACTGTGAACTCAAAATGAACATGACACTGTTCACAAAGGGAGGGTCTACAGCAGATACGACTTATTGATTTTAGCCAGGTGCTCCCTGATAACAGAGAGTATATAATCCATCACTTGCCAAATATAAATAATAGCAGGCTGTATAGTTGTGTTTACATGCACATATTGTACTCACCTCCTGTTCGAAGAAAGTAACTTCCTGTATTTCAGTAACCATTTAATACCTATGTCCTCCTGTGATGTACTCCCCATGCACCTGGTTTTCTTATTAACAACTTTCCACATTGGCATGTACACAATAATCATAGGCTTATATGTATTTATCTCTGCTCAACTTTGTTGTTCTTGTTGTTGCACTAGTCTGTGTCAATCTCCCATTGTGGTATAATAAAAATAATGTTAATTGAAAAAATTATCTACATTTATAGAAGACTGTGTAGAGAAACAAATATGTTCAGAGTTTGTACATCTGATGGATGGAAATGAGGGCATAGGGAATATAATAATATACCCTGGATTCTATTTAAAAGAGACAGACATGAAACAATCCAACAGTATAACATACTAATTCAAAATAATTCAAAATCTATGTATACCATGCCCACCCCTAAATTGTAGGACTGCAGAGGACATTTAGGCTAAAACCATGGTGTATTGGGGCATTTTGTGTTTTTCTACATTTCAAATAGTGGTACCCAGTTACTCCAATTGTATTGGATTTGGCTACAACATTGTTTACCCCTGAAACAGGAAAAACGTTTTGTGAACTCAAACACTTCACATACCCCTCCATCGGCATAGTGTTGAGTAGATAATGTGTGCATTCTTGATAAATTATCCCTTTAATGGCATTTCTCAAACTGGTATCTCTTTGCATTCAAGGCCATTTGGATTTAGAAGCAGAGATGAATTATATTGAAAAACACCCTCACTTGAATCGTCCAACACTACTCATCTCCTATATGTTGCTGAAAAAAACAATAAAGTTTCCTAACTACTGCATTCTCCATGTGGAACCTCTGAATGGCCCGCACTCCCGAGCACTAGGTGGCGGTAACGTTTCTCTGTGGTCGTTGCTGAGGCGGACAGTGAGCGCCGCCCCTCTCCGGACTGGAGGCTGAACCGACACCTGAACATGTGTGCAGCTCTCCGCTCCTACGGCCGCGTCACAGCTCCAGCTGCCAGGTGATGGAAACAACAGGCAGCCGACGGCCCAGCACCAACTGAAGTGTCCCGCTTGTTTTCTGTGAGGTCTCCTCCGTCCCTCCTGCTCTCCTGCCCGGCTCCGCTGCACAGCCACAGCCGGTCCGACTCCCGCACCGCGCCGCTGCTAATTCAGCTAACGGCTAACCAGCTGCTTGCAGGCTCCCCCAAAAATGGCCACTGTTCCAATTCCTGCTGGGACCAGTGCAGTCTTACTGGACATCGAAGGCACCACCACACCCATCACATTTGTTAAGGTACGTTATATTACTCGGAGTTGTTGTCGCATATTCATTTAACGAGCTAATTTTGAAGCTAGTGCATAATTAGGCTTCCTCCGCCAAGCTAACACCCTGTTTCTGAAATGTTTCCTCAACAAATAAATAAATAAATGCCTTCTTAAGATTGTCAAATGTGAAATGAATACATTAATATGCAATTAAAGGAAAGATTAAATGCATAATTTGAAACCTTATAATGGTTTAAAAGGTCCTGAATCGTTATTGCATAAATATCATTTTGGAGTTTCTAAAGTGAAATATTATCTCAGAACATGTCATGTGTTGGCAACATGATTCACATTTTGGTTTCAATTGTGACAAAAATTTCGAAGTGGTCAGTAAATTTGGGCTTAATGTTCGACTGATCATTGAATAGGTGAAATCCATATAGTCCCTTCTGGGTTTCCACCCTTCTTGTATACTGTGGCTGGTAGTTGGCACTTAAAATGTTATTTTGTTGCTTTAAATTTGTAGAATCTTGCAGAAAAATAAAAATGTAGTTGTAAATGGGGGGGAATCTGATTTGACAGAGCATTTTCACACGTTCTGTAAACAGGAACACAGTTCAATTTCGAGTTGGGCTGCACCAAACGGTTATTTTCATCATCACATCCCCGCTTTGCAGATCTGAAGATGATGTCTTAAAAGAATAATTAAATAAAGCCCCGGTGTCAATTGAAAAACCAAGGTGGTCTAAAACAGAATCCTTAAATTCTCATCTAAATATGTGGATGGAAAATAATTCCACCTTTCAACTAATTTTTCAATTGGTTACTATTTCTTTCTCAAAACAAAGATTGCAGGCAGAAATGACACATCAGCGCCATACTACATAATACTACTTAGGAAACCTGGATTAGAATATAAAGTAATTGTAGCTGTTTTTCCATCTAGATGGCTTTTGAAAAGGGTCACAGAACACCAGTTTGTGTTGTTAAACAACCTTCTGGGGTATTTCTCCAGGGAAAAGTATAAAGGGTGTTTTTGATTTCCATAAATAAATATGAACCAGTACATTTTGTGTGTACAGAGGCTCTGATAACACCCCTAATGAATTGTCTTTGTATTTCCAGGATATTTTATTTCCATACATCAGGGAGCATCTTGAGGATCACCTGTCGAATCACTGGGAAGAAGACGAGTGCAAACAAGATGTTCATCTCCTAAAAAAACAGGTAACGGTGTTGTGTGTTTCCATGTGGGATTCCCCACTGACAGAATCAAGAGCAAGTTTTACTTTCATCTGAGGTCTTTAAAGGTTGTGACTTATTTCTGCATGTGTACGCATGTCGGCATCTAATGAGTAAAGAATACAGACTTTGACCCGTCCATTGTAAGTTAAAGTATTGATCAATCAGTAATTATTGTCCATATTGACCAGTCTATCCATTTTATTTTTTTTTTCAGATTTAATGTTTGGTTTGGTTCAAAATATGAGGATGTGAGGTGCAGGACTTTGCAAATAGTTCTCTAAAATTTAAATTTATCAAATTGTTATGAATACATCAGGCCTGTATATTAAATAATCTGTAGTTTTCTTTGTTATAATGTAAAAGAAAAGATAAATTAAATGTTAATACAAAAGGTTATGGAAAGCTCCTGCCTCAGGACACACTACTGAACTCCCAATACCGGAAATTACATCCAGAAATACCTTAAACTATAATTTAATGCTGCTGTACTGTTGTGGCAGATTGAAGAAGACATGAAACAGAACCGGGCGTGTCCTGTCCATGCCGTGGACCAGACGGTTCACACAGATGAGGAGAAGGCCATTAGAGAAGTGGTGGATAATGTGCTGTGGCAGATGGCGGCAGACAGGAAGTCGACAGCACTCAAACAACTCCAGGGTCACATGTGGAGGTCGGCGTATGCTTCAGGGAGAATCAAAGGCGAGTAAGTACACTGATCCGATTTCCTCACTTCAAAATGTATGCATTTGTGCAGATGATCTGCAATGAGACGGTGAGGCCGAGGCGATTATATACTTACTCCATCAACCAGGGCTTTTCATACAACATCCAGTACCATCATTATCACATTAAAAACTGAGAAGTTGGAAAACATGACGACTCAGATATAATGAAAAGGGATTGTGTCCCATACAGAGAATGTCACATTTTCCATCAAGCTCAAGCCGAGCTGACCTCCCTTGTCCCACTAACGTCGATGAAATTTGAAAGAAAATCCTCACAAATGACAAACTTGTACAGTTAGCAGAAAGAAAAATTATAGAGATAAGTCTGATTTATTATTTTCCTGTCAGTCGACAAAAGCTCCTGAAAATAGAATCCAGGTTTTAAACAAAGCCCAAATTCATGACAGATTTTATACATGGGAGTTTATACAAATTAAGACTTTTTTTTTGGGGCTTTTTAAAATAAATAATTTGGGATGTTTTTTCTGACACTGGGCTTGTTGCCAACAGGATCTATCAGGATGTAATTCCATCCATCAAAAGATGGAAAGGACAGGGCCTTAAAGTCTACATATACTCCTCTGGAAGCGTGGAGGCACAGAAACTTCTGTTCGGATACTCTGTTGAAGGAGATGTTTTAGACGTAAGTACACAACGATAGTTAAAATGTTCTGCCTTGGACATTTGTCTTGATTGGTTAAAGGCAGCTGTACAATACTGCTAATGCCATGTTTATATGTTGTGGCTAATGCGATGTTTGCTTTTTAATGTTTTCAGTTATTTGATGGTCACTTTGACACCTGTATAGGAGCTAAAGTAGAAGGAAAAAGCTACGAGAAAATTGCAGAGAAAATTGGCTGTCAACCGGAGGAAATCACGTTCTTGACAGACGTCGCTCGAGGTATGTGTGTTATTACATGTTGCACTGAGGATATGTGTCCGAGTTGAAGTTTTCAACAGCAGTTTGTGGCACACCGCCTACCGGCCTGATCATGGTCAAGGAGGAGAAACACCTTTTTTTTCCTTAACATATTGAAAGACTTGGATATGAACAGGTTTGATCACAGATTTCTCAAACAATAGCTTACCTCCTGTGCATGTAAACACAAACATGGTGTGTTTGTGTGACAACAAGGTCAGCCACACTGTTGGTAGTTAAACCAAATGCTGCTTGATTTCTTTCCAGAAGAGGGTCACAGTAGATTAGTGGTGGAGTGTGAAATCTCTGGAAGGACTGTATCACATCACTAAACAAACACCAAGAAAACTTGTATAGAAAACCAGCAACTAGAGGTCAAACTTCTACAGGGAACCTTTAAGTAGGCCTAATTGCATTCTGGATTCTATCTAGTTGGATTGGCACAGCTAGCAGAAAAGTCTAAATGCCTCATCTTACAGCATAACCTGGTCATTCAAGTCTGGATCCAATGTTGGATTCACTGTAAATAAGTTACTCATGGATTTGTCATTGCAGAGGCCAAAGCAGCCGAAGAAGCTGGGCTGAACGTGCTGGTGGTGGTGAGAGCTGGAAACATGGAGCTGACCGACGAGGAGCGGGCCAACTACAAACTCATCACATCCTTTAACCAACTTGAACTGATGGGTCGAGTTTAACACAGAGGAAGACGAGGAGAACTCCTCTGACTTCATGTCATAATGACCTTTTCCTTCTCCTCTTTGCCCCCACCCCTCCCAACAAACCCCTTTTTTGCAACCCTGTTGTTTTTATGTTTGGTGAAAGTTGACCGCTCCAGAGGTGAAGCGGATGCTGCTGGAGTTACAGTTAGCCATCAGCAGGGCTAATGAAGTCCATCTTTCCAGTTTCAGGACGCCTTTCACATCAATGGAAACATGCACAGAGTGTAATAGGAGCTGAAGTGGAAAATCACTCACATTGGACCTTTGCTTTGACTGGGAAGATGACAGAAAGCTGTAGATATGACATGTGAGATTACCCTTCCTTTTTACCTTTTTAGATGAACTGTATTTGATCGCCACTCCTGAACGCCATCAGTGTTGATTGAAACGTTCCAACTGTGCGTGTGCAAGCAAGCATATTGTATTTTGTCACCATTTTCTATACATCGTCCACTTGTTTCCTCCCTCCACATGTACACGCGTTGCACATGTATGATGTAATATCCTGTAATCAAAGTGTAATGTTGTAGAAAGTAGAACAGTATACATGTAGATGCACCCAGCAGAGGTGCTGCCAAGAGAGAGTTCTCAATTCAAAATGTGCTGGAATGTCTGAATGTGTCTATTTAACTGTGCCATCGTAGTTCATATGTGATGTCGGTTTCTAGAGTTGCCTGAAATTGCTAAATCTCTAATTTATGTGTGAAACAACATTGTTATTGTTCAGGAAAGTTGCTTCCAATAAAAATGCTGTGGCTCACACAGAAGCCAGTCTCCTCACTTCGTTTACATGTTCAGCTATGTCTACAAATTCTGCAGCTGTAGTTCACATGGTTGTTTATTAAAAACACTTCATCTGAAAGGGCTCGTTCGCAATTGATCAAATACGTTTCTCACACTGTCACTTGTGTTGATTCATGCAGATAATCATGTCGCTTTTATGTGACAAACATTTCAAAGGAAATTTTTCAATATTATGGGAAATAGACAAAACTGAAACAAATGTCCCATGAAATTTGGGTTTATAGACACTGATGACAAGAGACAAATGTTTCTGTATTTGTTTTGATTTTATTATTTACTGTGCACATCAGCATTCATTGATTGTCAGCATTCACAGTCCCCAAAATCTAAAGCATTTGAAAAGTACATTTTTTGAAAATTAGTGTAACACAAAAAAATTATTGTACAGAACAGATCTTTGGTGTGACATATAAAGCAAGTTAACCTTGGAATGTTTGTAGATTCAAAACATGAAAAATCCAAAAAGGCGTGAACATGGGGCGATGGCGTCTTTGACTCTGAAAATGGAGCAGGTCGACCATTAACCAGAGGGACGGTGGTTTGATGCCCAGTGCCTCCAGTTCACATGGCATTGTCCTTGGTCTTCAGATGTGAGTCGGCGTAACATCCCTACAGTTGGTCCAGCTCGTTCCTGTACACATCAGAGTAGGTCTGTAAGTTATTGGTGCACACCATCTCGAAACGGTTGTGACGAAACTCGATGGCAAAAGTGCCGATGAAGGCGAGGAAGAACATGACCAGCGCCCACTGGCATCGGGCTGCGTGCATGTGGAGGCCCTTTGTCATCAGGACCGGACCTGCACCCGGTGAGTTAAGGGTAAAACGTGCAACGGACAGAATTACAGAACACAGGAGAAGAAGTTAACAACCTGTGAGAGGATACTGCCAATCTGCATTGAGGGTTGAGGATATGATTACAATGATTCTTCAGTGGTTTAAATCATGAGATTAATCAAATCCAGTGTTTATCCCACAAAGTTAATGGTCACTTTGGTCAGTTTTTCACTAAGTTGCAGCTTTAACCATTCAAACTCATAACATACAATAGTTAGGCAATTACCATTTAAATGTGTCCATTACTCTCTGAAGCTGGTTTGAGTTAAAGGATACGGACGATCATGCAGACAGTGACAGCTCCAGACAACAGGAAACGACTGATTCCAACCTTCCTCCCCTCGTTCCTCAGGTTCACTTTCAGGGTGATGTAGGACTGCACCCAGCAGAAGAGTGTTCCCAGTCCAAACGTCATAAGTGTGCCCAGTTCGTGAATCATCTTATCAGTGAATAACTAAAACCAAAACAACAGGAGGTTATGATTGGATGTTATGTTTTCATTGGCATTTGTTAGTTTGCAGGATTACCACGGAACTTGGTGGAAGGATTAACAAAGTTAATATTTTTAATGGAGCTTGATGAAAAGAATCTGGCATGTTCATGGCACTGATATCTGTCTGTGTGTGTGTGTGTGTGTGTGTGTGTGTGTGTGTGTGCGATATGGTGCTGGTTGAATGAGTTTAAGGGGCCTGTTGGGCCTTGGCGGAGGAATGTGCTATACTGAGTGCCATTCTAGTTAAATACATGTATCTGCTGATGTACTACTGTACCTGGAAGTTTCCTACGAGTGTCATTCCAAAGCAGCCAATAGCAAAACCCACAAGACTACTGATATTCAGCCATGGTTTGACTATGGTGTGTTTCAGCTGGAGGTATCTTAGGACGGCAATGATCAACCCTGTGATAGAGAAGGAACAAGCAGAAAATGAATACAAATAAAGGGCTGGCTTTATTCCACTTTCATAGCACATCACATGCATGTTGAATGGCAACAATATGTTGTTTGCTCTGGTGGTATGTTATTATCTGTAGCCACACAGTTTTCACAGGGGAAACACCATTAGAATGTCTTCTGCCTGTTTGACTCATAGTCTGTATATAGAGATGGACAACATGACAGCTCTCAAAAGTCCACTAACAAATAATGTTAGTGGATGGGACATCAAACAGGTCAAACAAGCCAAAATGCACGTCAAATAATTTCTTCTGGTTTTTGATGGTCATTTTAGGTAGTTCTTGTCACACTGATGTTGTTCAAGTGTTCATGTTTCTGATGAGTTTGGTTAGTTATTTGACGCTATAGACGATTGGTCAAGCACATGTAAGAGCTGGACCTTGATACTCTAACTCCACCACTACCAAGATTCTGGCTCCAAAACACGTCACAGGCGCAAGATGGCAGCACCCGTATCCAGTAAATTTTATCTTAATTTTTATAAAAAATAGAGATGGACATTATCTGTCTTTATTTACAGTCTATGGTTTGATCCTATCTATTAAATAATGTGCCCTTCAATCTGTAAACTTTGGGGGATGAGCAAATACATTGTTCAAAGATGTACCAGACTGGAGAACACACCAACACTCAGACATATCAGATTAAAATCTGGTGAAAATTAGTTATACTGTAGTTTTTCCAGTATCTCTACTTTACTACATATATTTGTCAAATCAGTACGTGTACTTTTACTTGAGTGTTTACTTGAGCTGAAAGCCATAGATGGGGTCAGGAAGTGAGAATGTTTCGAGACAGTATTTAACTGTCTTGTATTATACCGACAGTGTGTTAACTGTGATCACTGGTCTTACCCACGAATGCTGCCAGGTTCATGACCTCGCTGAAGATGCAGCTGGCTGGTGGAAAGTTGCCTGCAACACTGAGAAGAGGAGGCAGGAACATTTTGTATTTGCTTTAATAAAATAAACATAGTAGCTGTGCTTTTACTGTGAAAGGGAAATGTGAGTATGTACCTAATGTATGGGGCATACCAGGATCCATTTATTCGGCTGAAAATAAATGTAACAAATAATAATATTATTCCAAAGTGATTGAAAAATGATTATTTGCGATAAAGGATATTGTTTAGATTCTTACCTGCCTTGTGAGCTCAGGGGCACGATCTGCTCATTGTTGACAGCAACAAAGTATCTATTGAAATGCATCAAAATACTTTATTATAATTTTACTGTATCTTATTTAAAGTTTCTATGAAGAAAACATACAACAAATATTGTATAAGATTTGGTAGGGGCCCCTTTGCCTATTCGGCCCATTCAGTAACTCAGTAACTCATCCATGGAAACAGACGTGGTGATGAAATACAGTCCTGTAATGAACTGAACTTACACCACCCACAGTCCAGCGGCTGTGCACACAGAGTAGACAGGAGGCAGAAGAGCCCATGGACTGCAGTTCCACATCCTGTCCCCTGGGACACCACAGAAGAAGAAGCTGTGTTAGTTTGTGTGGAAGATATTGATTGATGATTAGAAACAGACATGTATTTAAAAAGGCAGATACATGTCACATTTCTGATAAGAAACCTTGTTATTCTAACTGCCCTATAAAGCAAAAGTAAATGGTTGATTAACTATTAATAATGGTATTCCCAGCTGATAAACCGTGGACAGATTATAATATGATGGAGCCCCTGTGCAGAGACATGCTCTAAGCCTCCATCTCCTCCAACAGGAGTAAGGAGTCATTTTGTCTCTTTGTTGTCGTTCTGCATCTTCATAATTAGTTGGTCAGGTGAGTAGCCCACCCAAGTTTCTGAATGATCTATAAAGCATCAGTAAATGTGTCATTGACCATTAACAGAAGCATTTATTATGAGTTCTGCAATGAGCCCAATAAATGTGCTGGGTCTTCTGTCCATCAATTCACAGTGGTTCAAAGTCTGGAGGTCCTCCTGGATACCTATCTTGCCTCTGATTGGTTAGATTGGGGTTTGAAGCGTTCTGATTGGTGGTTAACTGGTGTCTTCGCCAACCAAGGGTGGGAACAAATTTGCGACATTAACATGAGAGCACCAGGAAGTGAGTGGAGTGACCCAGTCACACAGTCTAAACTCTATGGGAATAAAATCAGCGTTAGTGAGTAAAGTGACGTGTCTCTACCTGATCTTCCGGTGGGTTAGTCCGTCACAAGCCTAACGTCTGGAATCAGTAAATCCTGCGCGTGTGTAAACTCCTCTCCGGGGCTTTTCCTCTACTGCCCTGAATTAAGATCGATAGAAAAACGATGTCCCCACAAATACATCACAAACACATCACAAACACAGTATATATATATATATATATATATATATATATATATATATATATATATATATATATATATATTTATATATATATATATACTATACCAACTGTGTGGTTCCGTTTCAGCATCACAGCAGATATACGCATGGAGCTGTCAGTCAGATATTAACGAAGGTACCCCTTCCGGTCAGGGCGTCTGTCCTTCAAAATTAAAGCACGGAATTATAAATAAATACATACACAGATGGAGGTGAAGGGATGGAAAGGAAGGAATTGAGATGAAGGGGTTGGAGGTGAGGGGAAGGAGGTAAAGGGGATAGAGATGAAGGGGTTGGAGATAAAGGGGATGGAGGTGAAGGGATGAAGGGGATTAAGGAGAAGAGATGGAGGTGAAGGGGTTGGAGAGGACAGGTTGTGTTGTAAACAAAAACATGCGATCTCCACAGCAGAATGTATACGTTATATCCTGCTGCACCACCCCTCACCTGAACGCTCAGGAGATCCCTGTACGGTTGTGACCGTGTCTGAGCAGAGAATCTCTTGCTGCCTCGTTCATGTGAGAAAGCCAAAAGACCCAATTCTCCGGGAATTCCTCCAGAGGTCATGTCTGAAAATGGCTCATTTATCATTTATCCCTTGCTGTGTATAGTTTTATCACATGTTAAAGTCCAATTGAATGGGACCAAGTCTCCATGACCAAGAGGGCCTGATGTGTATGAGTGTCTCTGTTCCTCTCACACCTCCTCTCATGAGTTTCCAATGTATGTTGTGATTTGGGGCTACACCAATAACAGTGAAGTGAATTGAACGAAATGTTGCACAAGCTCTATCCAAATAAGGTTTAACTGTACACTACAGCAGACAGCAAGTCAAATCAAAACAAGGCCACATCACAGGTAAATAAATACAATTTATTGAAAATATTGCATGTAGTCCATCTAAAACAAAGACCAACCGAAGTTGACCACTCAGACTGCAGCCCTCATCATCATTGGAATGAAAATCAAGTCTGTTTCCAGTTTCCTTCTGAGGTCTGGTTAATTAGCAGGTAATTACCTCAAATGTCATTACAGACGACTTCTAGCGTTGTGTTAAAGCATGCATACTTTCAAATTCCATAAAAGCACGGTCTTGTTTAAAAAACAAAGTCCATTGCACTCAGCAGAGCCTTGTGATTACATAGAGAAGAGAACAAAAGAAGACAACAAAAAATAAAACATCATTAAAATGTCCTCAAACACGGCTTGCATTGCTCTGCATCAACATATCCCTCACACTACGTCTTGGTCCAAAGTGTTGCATGTAGTGACACCAGCGGTGAAAGAAAGACATTAGAAGCAGGTTTAAAGTATTAGCACGTCATATTAAGCTATATTGGTTTCAAATGGATTAATTTCCTGTCTCCTGCTGTTAAATGAATAAAAGCTTCTCCTCTGCTCTCATCCACCTGTTGCCTCTTTTGCAGCTCTACTGCAAAATGCATGCAGGTATTGATGTGTTCATATGTGAAATGTTATTTTGTATTAACTGTGATCTGAAAATTGTTGTATTGCACAAATATTAAAAGACTTTATAGATGAAACAAGCTAATATTTCTTACATGATTCTTGTCTGTTATTAATGCACAACTACTAAAGAAGGGTTGTTGGTTTTTTTTGTTTACCACATTTATTTGTACTGATCAACACATGTCGATAGAAATGCCCCTTAAATTCCTGAATCTGTTGTTTTCCTATTTGTTTTCATTCCTTA
Source organism: Verasper variegatus (assembly GCA_026259375.1). NCBI lineage: Eukaryota > Metazoa > Chordata > Actinopteri > Pleuronectiformes > Pleuronectidae > Verasper > Verasper variegatus. The sequence goes on from CM048060.1 coordinate 5,188,462, forward strand.
GCATTCAACATAGCCAACAAATTTGTTTCCACTTCTATTTACTTTCATTTCCATATCCAAAATGTTGAAACTGTATTCCTTATATTTAGCTTGTCGGTTTGGAGGTTAAATTATGCTTCTGTAGGAGTGTTGCACATTTATTCTAAGATTATGTATTAATCCATATGAGTAAAAGTCTGAATTAAAAACAAATGTTTAGAGTCACTTTCTGGCAGATTGAGGCGGAACTTTAATCAAACTCTGTCAAGTGAGTGTGACTGTTATTATGGCTTGTGTTTGAGTTGTGTCAGAAAACGTGAATGGCACTTAGAAGAATTTAACAGTATTTTTCATACATCTCACAATTCTTCATCATTTGCATTCGAGTCAAATGGAGCTCCCTGTGAAAGAACGGCCAACAATTTATAACGCCCATCCTCAGCTCGACCCCTGACCGCTCACTCTCCACTGTCCGCCAGTCAAGGACTCGGAGGAGCGCCGAGGTGGTGGGGGTTTCATATCCTGGCCCGATCAGACCCCGAGTTTGTTGGCCTGTGTCAGCACCACCTTGAGTACAGGCATGAATGCTGACGTCTCGCTGAAGTTGCTGTTGCTGACGATGTGGGTGTGGATGTTGAGGCCCTCCATGTAGGCTCGGGACTCTATAGTCCTGGCTATGTTGTGTAGACCTCCTACGATGGCTGGAGAGAGCTGGAGAGAGGAGAAGCAGAAAGTGTCAGTGAAAAGTCAGCGCTCTTCATTTGTAAATTGATCAACAATAACCATCAAAGTAGGAGAGATAGCAATGAAAGCCTAGAATTATTTGTTAAGTAGAGGGGTTTATTGATGTGGATGTCACAGTTTTGTTGTTCCTTCAGAGCTGTGTAACAATAAATCCTTATAATACCATAAATTCATCATTAAACACCTGACTTGGATCAGGAGAATAAGCAGAACATGTATGGAAGTCCTAAATCTCGTACAGTGCTTCTTTTCTCTTTGTATGAGTTTTAGTTTTTGTACATGGTCCCCGACAAATAAATGTAAACTCAACTGAAACTACGTTTTGGTCTCTGTGATGTTTAGGTCTGAGGAGCTGTCAATAATGAAGTTGATCAGGGAATCCAAATATCCTAAACTCACATCTCATAGTTTCTTAAGTGATGCAAGTAAAATATTTAGATTCCAGATTCATATAAAGCATTATAAGCCTAAAGAGGAGAATGTTAGACTAAACCACATTTATTCTCCATGTTTTTCTTATTATTGTTGTTGACCTCTTTCAGGTCAACCCTGGTACTCACCGTCTGCTCTCTGAGTTTGTCATAAAGTGCTTCCAAACGTTTGTTGGCATCATCGAGCTTCCTCTTTGTTTGCTGTGAGAAGATAAAACAGAATGTAGTCAAACATCTAATGATCCACGTTGTTAGAGCAGAGATAAACTGTGAATTTATCCTCGTCAGACAGACTCACAGGGTCGGTGGCTACAGCCAAGCACTTCTGGATGAGCCCCTCGAATGTGGTCTTCAGGACCATGTGCTCATCGGGGATCGGCTTCTTCATGATCTTTTCAGCAGGGATGGACCGGAAAGGCTGAAAGGGACCAAGAGAGTGTGAATAGTGCAAATCCACAGATAAGGACCTTTTACAGCCGTTAATCAAAGTCTCTCAAGGAACCGTTTAAAAAAAGTTTTCAACCAAACATATTAGCCGAAATTGATGAAAACAGAATGGATGTGAAAATACAATGATACATTTAGATGTAAAACAGTAAAAATAAACAACGGTAATGCTTCATAAATTCTACAAATTAATAAAATATTTGTCGATGTCTAAACCAGTTTTCTTGGCGTGATGAAAACCTGGTGAGTTTGTAAGGTCTCAACCTTACAATGTAAAGTGCCTTGAGATGCCTTGAGAAACTCTATTTAAATTCATATCACACTAATGTTTGTTTAAGTGTTCATTTTGAAACATCATGATTGACCGCTGAGACTGAGTTGCGATTGGTTGTGTGTGTGTGTGTGTGTGTGTGTGTGTGTGTGTGTGTGTGTGTGTGTGTGTGTGTGTGTGTGTGTGTGTGTGTGTGTGTGTGTATATGTCTATGTGCATCGCCAAGAGCTCGATATCGAGTCAATAGCTCGACTCCACGATGACTTGACTACTGTGCAGACTCTGGCTTTAAATAACTACAATGTGCAAGATGGGGGCACCGGTATTTAGGATATTTTAGCCTCAGTTTTGTACAATTGGAGGAAGTGGAGACACCTCTTCAGCACCTTAAGGGAACCTGAGGCAACCTCACATTTTCTAACCTGTATTGTTTACATTCTGTGTACCTGAATAACATCTCCAGTAGGTGCTCCCGGTGCTCCCTCCATACTTGTGTTGGGCATTGCAGGGTTCATGGTTGTCGGGGGGAACTGCTGCTGCTGCTGCTGCTGCTGGCTCATTCCTGAGTAAGGGATCTGGGCACCCTGTGGTCCCTGGAGCATGGCCTGAGGGGCCCCAGAGGACCCCATCTGCGCCTGAGGATCAGCACCCAGTGGAGACAGGATGGGAGCAGTGATGGGTGCAGGGGGAGTGTAGTTCTCTGGAACCTGCTGAATTATATAAATTAATAGATTTTATGTGAAACATATGACATCCACTGTCTGTCTCTTTCTACAGCTTAGACACATACGGAGAAGAACAACAGTTACAGATATACACTTCTGTGACAGAATGCAGTTATATTTAATTTAGGAGACAAACCTTCTTCTTCTTTGTTGCTCTGCTCAGAGCAGGGGGGTCGTTCCAACCATTCTGAGGCCCTAAAGAACAGAACCAAACAAAATCCTCAGGATTCACCCTCTCTCACTCTACCTGTATAAAGGTGTTAGCAACATTTTTGATTCAAGTTAAGCAGTAAAATATGTATTTCAGAAAAGTTGGGACTTTTTCCGAATAAATGTTTCTAGCAAGGTGTGAAATACAATCATCACACTGGTGACAACTTCTCTGTTGAGGGTCTACAGTCTGATCACACATCTCTTAGCCAACCTGAATCTGTCTTTAGCATCTTTAACGGATCACAAGTTTCATCCATGTGCCAAATAGCTTCTAGTTATGTTCTGCATACAATTTAAAACATAAATAATGATGTTAAAATTCCAGTTGCAGTCATTATGTGTGGTCTGTTTTGGCTAATGTGCAGAACGCTGATGAGTTCTCAGTGCTGTTCAGTAATGACCATCATCATTATTTATAACTTTAACATTGTTTCATATCAATGCACAATATGAAATTATTATTTGTGTCAAACTCAGATGTATAATAATCAATTGATGATTTCTAAAGAAACAGTGTAAATTGATCAACATTGCATTCAAGGTGTACTCAACATGCTAAGTTTTAACAAAATATAATTATCAATATCCTACAATCCTAAGATGGTTATATTTACAATATTTAATATTTCAGTGATATTGCACATGGGTGTACTGTACTGTTCTGTTGTGTATTGTAAATAAACTTAATTGATTCTAATGAAACCCTTTAAAAGTCTATAATTATTTGTATGGCACACTCTGTAGAGTTTTGTCAGATTGAGTTCTGTATCGACAGGAGGAGAGCAATGACAGTGAGAGCAATCAGAGCCATGCAGACCTGTTCCCTGAGAGCCAGGGGTCAGCTCGGGGTCAGGGTCAAGCAGTGTACCTGAGAATCCGCTTGTTGGAGGAGGCGGCATGTACGACACAGGAGATCCTGGCCCACCATGCTGGAAAGATGCTCCGGAGGACGGAGGAGCAGAGAAAGAAGAGGAGGAGGAGGCGGCGGCAGGGGGAAAGAAAGGAGGATGTGAGGGTGGAGAGGAGGACAGGCAGTGGCTGATGGGAGGTTGTCCAGGATAGAAGTTTGGTGCTTGCTGAGAGGGGACAGGCTGAGTGTACTGAGAGATAAAGCCTGGGGGGTGAGGCGGAGGGGAGTAGGGCTCTGCAGGAGGAGGTGGAAGAGGAGCTTGAGAGGAGGAGTATTGAAGAGGCTGATAGACAGGCATCCCCCCAGCTCCAAGTGGATACTGGCTGACCTGAGGGTAAGCTGGGGGTCACACAGGAAACAACAGATGCTGTTAGAGAAAAACTGCTGCATGCTATAATACTGTATCATGCAAGATGAAACATTCCATTAATACCAGTTACAGTCCATGCTACAAAGCTTTTTTTAACTGGTAGGATACAAAAGACTCAACAGGCAAAGAGATAAACAAACTGAATAGTTATTGAACCAAGACACTGTCGTGTTCTGATAGACTCGCAATGAAAACAACAGAAGATGAGATATCTCAAACATTTTCTACAAGGAAATGTTTGCAAGCGTTTTAAAGTCAAGAGAGGAAAGTTTGTGTGCTGCTCATGTGCCACGCTCCTATAAATGTGGAGGTGGTTGTGGAATGCACATGATTATAGATGGTTTAACTCCTCCTCCGTTCAACTTGTCAACATAAGATTAGCTGCAAATAAATCCATGTGAGGGAGCTGCACCATTCCACTGAGAAGAGGTGCTTGTAGTTGGTTTCTATTCTATCAAAGCTGCACAAGAGGGGAACTCTCTCACAGCAGATCTCATTCGACTGCTGGACACATACAGTTTACTTAGAGCTTATTTACTTTCAGATATGCACTGAACTTTTCTCTCCGGAGGGGCTGTGAGTGAAAACACAAATGTCTGAGTGAGATGCTTGGGACTTTCTCAGGAGTTTCTCCAACCAGTCCCCTAGTTAAAAAAAAAAACTTGAATGAGCCGATCTAGAACACAGCAGGACACCCTCCGCAGGATTCACTGCGACTGAGTGGGTGTGTTGATGACGTTTTCAAACAAAAAAAACAAAAAGAATACAATCAGGATGCAGAAGCAGTGTCATACACGAAAAAAGGACACTGATGAAGATGTCAAGAGAGTTTTTGGTGACAACGTCTGACGCCGGTGTCTTCAAATGTCTTCAATCCAAGAAATACATTGAAAGTTGTTTGGATATCATAGCTACATTGCAAACAGGAACTGCTAACAGCACTTTTATGAGACATTAATTTGCCGAAATGTGAAGTAAACTGTGATGTGAACCGTAGACTAAAAAAAGGTTTAAGGTTAAATTTTAGCAGCAAATATTGAAAACCTTTGCTTTTCATTGTCTAAATGTTTCCGTGGTCAGTAGGGTTAGAACAAATAAGTTCAAACAAATTGGTTGTCAATGACGATGGTGCTACAGAGCGCAGTCTTCTTCAGTGGCCTGTAAAATACTTACGCTGGTACTGATGGGAGTACATGAAGGAGGAGGCTGGAGGTGCAGCAAAAGCTGTGGAGGAGGCTGGCATCCCGTACATGGAGTTTGGAGGCTCCGCCTGCAAAAAAACAAAGAAGAAAAAAGAGATCATTCAAAACAAAGGAGAGAAAATTGTTCACTGAGCTCTGCAAGAAAGGATGAAGCCAGACAGAGTTTGCAAACAGGGCAGCATGTGTGTTAAATCTACCTCTTCTGCTTTTTTGTGAGTGAGACTCACTCACCTATGAGGAAGTTAAAGCATTTTCACTATAGTTCAGTCATATTTTGTTTAGTAGCAAGGAACGGCATGCATGTCAGGAGTGTGAAAAGTCATACAATAAATCACATTAATAATGGAGCAGCAGGAGAAACAAATGAAACTGAATGGAGTGCATGCATCACAGGAGACAGAGGAACCAGCATCAACAGGAAGTGGGCTGGTGAAAGCGAAAGGCATTACGACAGACAGAGGGGCCACAGAGAAGTTTAGGATTTCAGGCATTGGTCCTATTATTGAAAACAGTTTCGTAATTTGCAGTTGTTACGGTCGACTGTATTCACAACCATCAGCAGAGGTGTGTGTCGAGGCTGGATGGGTGGTCAGTGATTGTACCTGTGGCTCTGAGGCGCTGCCTACTTGAGGAGGAGGAGGGACATTGGGGAGGGATGTGGGACTTTGGTTACTCCAGGAGGTGACAGTGGAGGCAGCCCTCATCTGAAGCACACAAGAGAAACACGGCACATACTAATGATGGCCGCAGCGCAAGGGGGGAAAACACCAAAGAACAAATGCTACAGCGCACGAGCACTGGATCATCGAGCACGAGAGAGAAGACATAAGAGGAGCCAGGGTTCAAATAACAGTGATACTGAAAACCAAGTTTGCACATACAGAATTATGTATCTTTCCCTTTTCACACATTTAGCATTACTATTTGGAAATCAGTGTGTAATTTAAACCCTGGCTAGAATGGAATTCCAGTAACTGAAGTGACTGCAACACAATGGAAGACTGCAATGAGCACTTCACCAGACAGACAGGTGGTTAGTGAGTGTGAAGACGTGGTCCTTGTCAGAGGGAGAACAGGGAGCGGAGCAGCCTGTGTTGAGGCTTAATAAACAACGAACTCAAATCTGTGAGTCCTGATGTGTGATGTTTAGAGACTGAATAATAGAATTTCAAAGGAAACAACTTGGATCCTTGTGTGAAGACTTGTGTGGGACGTACTGGCTGGAAATACTGCTGATGGGCAGGTGCAGGCGCAGAGGCAGGTGTGTGCATCAGTACTGGAGCTGCAATAGGCTGAGTGGGCTGAGGCACCATGGTGGGCTGGACCGGGGTAAAGGGGTGGCGGGGCAGCCCTGCGTTGTGTTGAGCCTGAGGGGCAGGTCGCTGAGACTGAGCTCTCTGGGTTTGTACAGGAGCTGCAGGAGCCACCGCCTGCTGCCCCAGAGCCCGACTGAGGCGATCACGGAGCTGCTGTATGGCAACCTGCATGGACAAAACATGAGAAGGTGGACTTTGGTTAATCTCTGAGTCTCCCGTGATTGTTTTCAGTAAAAATGCTTAAAAGCAGCCAGCAGTCAAGACTGTTATGTTGAAACTAGTTATTTTCACACTTTACACAGTTTACACACATCATATCTACTTCCCCTCTATTGTCACATAGTGATGTTTCACCTAGTACATCATTCAGGTAATAATGAAAGTAAGACCCTACTAACTAGTGACAGAAAGAAAAAAGTGTATGATGTATTCTGTCACATATGAAAAACATTCAGTGGCTTCAGTTGTAATTTGTTTTTTGTGCTTAAATGTTAATAAACAATTCATTATTTTATTTGTTTATATCATTCATGAATAATAAAATGGCAACCAAAGTCTCAGGAGAATTTCCAGCACCCTACGGTACGATCACATGACATCTGATTCATCATCATCACAGATTTACAGATTTAAGTGTGAGTTCACAGTATCGATAGAAACACTGCTGCATGTATTTAAAAATGGAGATTATTACAGCGTATTTCTTCCCTATTTAACATACATCACACCATCAGACTCCAAACCCCTCATATACTAGTGTGTTATTTTGATCAATAATCATATATTAATGAAATAAGAAAAGGGACATCACTTCTTCTTTCTGGGCCCGAGAGCTTGGACAATCTTTTGAATCTTCTGTCTGTTCTGCCATGGTTACAGTTAATAAGGAATACACATTCTAAATCACATCTTCACTCTGTCTTACTAAGTCATACCATAACTTCAACACGACCTTCAACACAAGCTAGCGCACATATGAACTTATAGATAAACTTGCATAACAGGTTGCAGCACTGCTTCGTACCTGGTTGGTGTTGTCGGGCAGGTAGGAGATGGCGGTGGTCAGACTGCCCTGCGAGGCCAGCAGGTTGGCGTACTGGCTCATCTTCTCGGCCAATAGGATGCCAACAGCAGTGGGATCAGAGCGCTGGGTCTGTTCGACTGCACGACGCAGCACCACCACTTTCTCCACCAGGTCCTGAGTAAAGGAAACAACACATTAGCATGGCTGAAACAGAAAATCCACTTGAACAGATTTGTATGGGCATAAAAGATAATATGACACATTATCAACATATGTAGTTGTGCTAACAAACTGTAGCCTGGTGACACATCTGGTGAGATGATTGATTGAAAGCTAAAAAAGCAACTGTCCTCTACTTGCTCAGCAGCAAACAGCAGGCAGACACAGTTAGTGACCAGCAGGTGAACATTGTGGAGCATTTAGCAGTTTAAGAGTCAGATATTTCCCTCGGTAGTTGGTGGAGACCAAAAACACAAGATAAAGGTTCAATATTGGACTATTTGTGAAAGATCAGAAGCACAACTATGTATTAAGGATAATTCTGTCCTGTAACTGTTGGGTAGCTGTGTAAGTACTAACTAGTTCAATGCTTCAGCTTCAAAAGTGATGAAATGTCAACAATATGATTCATTCTATCAACACACCTGGAGAGAGAGGGGACAGTGTCCTTCCTGAGCTTTGGTCCAACAAGACACAAGTTTCTCCACGTTGCCGGCACAGATGTAGCACAGGCAGGCCTGGACTTGGAGCTGAGCGACTTCTGCTGCATCCAGTCTGTTCCCAAGAATGTCTGACAAACAGAGAAGGTCAAGGTAAACATACATGACTGAGAGACATTTAATGAAAGGAAAAAAGGAGGAACTGATGAAACCCAGAACAAAGACACATGAAAGAATGACCCACGGACAACAAACAACCATTTGCATGAAAACTAACCACAGAGGGAAGAGAACTCCTCAGGCTGAGCGTAGGTCATGACGGCAGCTAGAGCTTCTTTCCAGTTCTGCAGGTCGCACGTCTTCAGGATGTCATGCCAGTCTTTCATCACCACTGCACTGATCAGCTGCAGGACAAACACACAGTTATGACACTGGCAATAAACTCTCAACTCATAAAATACATTTCCCTGCTGGTCATTACAAACCTTGGTTATCTTGCTGTGTGCTTTTGTAAAATATTTCTTCTGGGTTTTCTCCAAGAGTTCGGCCCCTCCTGCGATGGCGAGAATGATGCTGTCCGCCATCCGGTTGTCATGGAAACAGAGGTCCACAGCTCCCTCGAAGTCTCCGGTCAGCAGGGCCTGCGTGATCAGGCCGTCTACATCTTGCAAGGAAACAAAAAAGTTTAAATATTTAACAGTAACCAAATAATACAGCCACATATTTAGTTAAAAAAAAAAAAAAAAATCACACTGGCCACTTTGAACTTAATAATTATGACTATTCTATGTCCGTACACACTAAACACTGAAAGTGTTGTTACCTTGACTGATGCTGAGACTGACTCCTTCTGCAGGAGCTGGAGCTGGGACCTCAGTGGCCTCCTGAACTGGAGCCTGAACTGGAGCTGGGACCTCAGCCGCCTCCAGAACTGGGGTCTCAACTGGAATGTGCTCCTCCTCTTCCTCCTCCTCTTCCACTGATTCTGTCGTCTCCTGAAACAACAGAGAAACTTTAATTGAGTTTCATATTGATTTATATATATTCTTCTCCTTTCCCCTTGTGCTACAGATTATTGAACATTTTTCAAAGGCTAGACTCTATGGTCATGCTAGGTGCTCTGCCAGGCCTGTAATCTAATTTTCACAATCATTTAATGTGTTAGCATGCTAACATTTCTGAGACTGGTGGGAATGTGAGAACCTCCTCTGCAAAGAATGTTATGTTTTCATCAACGTATGCTTGACTGTTAGGTAGCAACAATACACAAAAACCACAGGACAGACGACCATGCAACTTGGTGGAAGGATGTGGTATGGGTCAGGGAAGATTCAATTTCGGTTTTTACTTTCTTTAACATTGTTTTCCCAGAGAATAATTCCTGTATCTAGATGAAGGCAGGTGACTGATATCTATGAGTGTGTGCACTTTGGTGTGGCTTGATTGAATTTAGAAGTCAGGGCTTTAGCAAAGTGATTGTAATTCATCATTAGGGGGAAATGTCTGTACATATAAGATGGCATATATGAAAATGCAAAATGATGACATACCTCATCTAAGGGGATTTCCTCCTCCTTCCCCACCTCCTCCTTCACGTCCTCAGCATCTCCCTGTGGGAGAGCCTGTTCAACAATTTCTTCTGGTTCATCAGTGAGAAGATCTTCCTCTAAATCTTCTGCTGCTTCTGGCTTTTCACCCTCTGCTTCAGGAGTGGAGTCCAGTTCAAGTGTGACAGCTGGCTGAAGGTTTGCTGCAGCGATCAGGTCGAACACTGCCTCTGGAGTGTCTGCAGGCTGCATGAGGCTGAGGTCTGGCAAAGGCTGCAGGCTGACTGGAGCAGGCACCTCCACCTGAACAGGAGCTGGTGGCTAATTCAAATAGTAGTATGGTGATAGTTACTTCTGGAATCCTGAGATACCGGACCAGTCAAGTACAATAATAAATACTCTTATTTTCTGCTTATTTTGAAAGTAAATGTTGTTACAAGGATATGTTTGATATATGAGGCTGAAATTAACATAAAACTCAATTGAGAAAAATAATTTGCAAGTGAAGAATTTGAGGTTAGAACAGTTTGGCACAGTGTGGGATCCGCTGGCTGAGATCTAACTTGGTCTCATTTTGTGGGTAATTACAGCTCAGTCCTCTCTCTGGTCCACATTAAGATGATGAGATGGGGCTCTAGGTGGAGGCTATTTTTAGGCAGAAGCTGGAGTAAAATTAAGTCCAGCAACAGGCCCAGGAAAAAAAACAGAAGAAAGATGGGCAGTAACTCTGGAGGTGTTTGAGGTTAGTGGGGGAACATAAATATGAATATATGATATGTTTACACCTCAGGGAGGGAACAGTTAATGTGTAAGAGAAGAGAGTCAATGTGTGTGTTAACATTATTCCAGCTTCCTCTGACTTGCGACACTTCCTCATTTAAAAACTCTAAGACAGATACTTAACAGCAATTCAGCTAAAAATGTGGCTCCAATTACTGCCAATAGTCAGTTTTGTTATACTGTCACAGAAAGAATGTGGACAGATTGATGCAAAGCAGGTAATGTTGGCTGCCTGCTGTGGCAAAAGATAATGCTACTTCAATCTATTCCGCTTTATACCAGATTCATATGTAGCCGATAGACATTTGTGTGGTCTTTTCTCTTAATCAAATTGTTGGATATAAAGCAAAAAAAGTTGCATTTCCTAAAATGTCAAACTATTCCTTTAAAATACCACAAATTAACTGAGCAAAAAAAAAAACTCACCTTGGGATGATCAGCAGGATTTTCCTCTAGTGCTGCTGAAATCTGAACACAAATGGACACATTTGTCAGGAGATGTACCAAAACTGAAACACTGGATTAAAGTATGACAAAGAATGAATTTTGAACAAATATAAATGCCATCATAATGGTTGAACAATAGCCAAGAAAACTTCTCACCTTTAGGGCTAACTCCTCTTTGTTGTAACCCAGAAGTTCCAGGAACTTGCTGCGGATATCACTTTCAAAATTAGCCTGAAAAAAGAAACCAGAGTTTCTGTTGAAAACTACACTGCACATTTCTGAGTTGACTCTGATTTCTAGGAGAGGGTTCTTTGCGATTTTCATACCTTGAGGAAAGACCAAATTGTCTTTTCAAACTCATTTGCAGCTGCATCGATCTTTTCCTGGCAGAAGTCCACGAAGCTGCCTGAGCTCAGAGTGGCCTGCAGCTGATCGGAGCGCTTCAAAAAGGCTGTTTCTGTAACAACCTGACTGACGTGTACAACGTGGGAAGCGGGCTGCTGCAGCTGCTGAGGGTTCGGCTTTGGGTTCTCCAAAGACACCAGCTTTCCACCGAACTGCGAGTAACCACAAGAATGTAAGTGGGTCACATGGCAAAATATAAACACTTATACTGATGTAAGGCAAAATAACCATGACTCACAGCGAACGAGGCCCCAACAGGTCTGCGAATCCATTTGGGTGGCTTCTTCAGGGGGTTTACTACAGCTGGAGGGGCAGTGGTCTGGGGTATTTGTAGTGGAGGCAACATTTGTCCCGTCCCAAAAGGATCCATGTTCCCAAATGAGGTGCTTATCTATAACATTCAAGTTAGACACAATGTAAAATGACTTGATGAAATGATGATGAGTCAGAGGTGGGTGGCATCAGAAGAATCCAAGCATGCCGGTATTGATATGCTTTCAACAAAAACATGCAGAATTTATACATTATACAAGATTTCTCTGTTGTTATTAACCCATCTGAAAAGAGAATCTCCTGCTGTATTGTTTATGTGTGGAAGGATCTCCAGGGGTCATGTCGGAAAATGGCTTATTTCTGTCATCTCCTCAGAGAACACAAACGGCCTCTTGTTCATCTCAGTTTATAGCAGTCTGACTGCTGTTGTTTTTGTCTGACGAGATTTACTCTTACCTGGTCAGCTTGTCTATCGCTCTGCGCCTGGTTGCTGCCTCCCATGATGGAGTAAATGTCGATGTGTCCGCTGAAGCTGGCAGCCGACAGCACCGCAGGGTTCCTGGGGCACCACTGGATGTCGAAGCACCACTGGCTGCTTGTGGGCAACTCGTACAGCACCTGCATATTCAAGCAGGATGTTTATTAAAGAGGACAACAGCAGGACAGTCTTAGTGAAGCTGCATCAATTACATCGATAACCTACTTTATGTATTAAAGACATTTGCAGTAAACTTTTACCTCTGCTGTGTTTGGATTCCAGCACAGGATCCTGTTGTCCTTCCCACAGCTCAGGAGCAGCTCCGGATCAGCCAAGCTCCAGGCGATGGACAGGACACCCCTGCACAAAAAGAACAGGACTGTTACACTTTAAAAAGACCGGGACTGTTAAGAAACATGCTGCTAATATTTTATATTTTTTCACTATGAAGAAATCCCATTAAAAGACCAAAACCAACCATGTGTTAGTCGGCCTCTTAATACTCTGATATCTTCAGTCTTTCCATGGCACAAGTCTATTTGGTTCAACTGGACTTATTTTGAAAAACAACTCACAAATAGAATTTAAAGGTTTTTAAAAAAAAGTAATTTCTTTCAACAGCTGGATACTGGAGCTTTTCCTTTTGTGCTCTACTGGGAAATCAGGGCAGCAGGATGATGTATGTGGGATTAGGTAGAAATAATCACCAGTGTGTATAATGAAGGAATATGTCAACTGGTGTAATTATGTGACTCACTCAACAGTTTTTGAACACCAATGGTGCTTCACAGCACAGAAGAATAAGATTCCTCATTGTTGGTTTTGGTCATTTTATGGGATTTGTTGACAATAACAAAAATATTAAATATCACCAGGGTTATCGTTAAATACTGCAAAGGATAGATGAAAGCTGCTGTGCTACTTAGTGTGCACAATCATAGATCTGTTTACCGTGTGTGATTCTCTAAAATCTTGAGCGGAGAGGTAGCAAAACGTAAGTCCCACATCTGGATGACTGGCATCCGATCGTCTTCCGAGGCCAAGACCAACTGAGTGGCCACTTCTGGGTTCCAGGCCAGTCCAGAGCAGTGCATCTAGAAACAAAGACACGCACACAAACAGTTTGAGTATTTAGTGCCTAAGGATTGTGAGAAAACAAGGTTTCATTTGACTGGAAAAAGAACAACGTACTCTGTTGCTGTGGTCGCTAACTTTAATAATGAGGTCGTTTTTGCGGAGGTCCCACACTGAGGCTCGGCCACTTGGGCTGGCAGAGGCCAGGATGTGTTGGACCTGTTGGTTCCACGCGACGCAGCTGATGTCCTCCAAAGGCTGTAAGACAAAACCATGAGCTTTTGTTCTCAAGAACCTTTCTGTCATCAGAAGAGCTGAAAATGTAGCTGATTTACAAGATCTACCTGTGTTTTAGGTCCTGGTGTCATTGGAGAACCAAAGGTATTCATGTCCCAGATGTAGATCTCAGACTCATTCCCACCTGATGCAAACAGGTTTGTCTGCAACAAACAGAAAACAAAGTGCAGCATGAGTAACAGCAGTTTTAAACACAGTGAATGTTAAATTCAGCGACACATGATGAAGTGGATCATACTTGGAACGGGTTGACGTCGAGAGCTCTCACTGGTCCCGTGTGTCTGTCATTCTCAGCAATGATCACGTCGCTCTCTCCAGCCATGATCTTTGCAGGGTCATAGAGGATGACGTTGCCATTCTCACTTCCTGCGATAAGGACCCCAGATGGGTGAGCGCCGGAGTCCATCCCATAGGGACCCCACACCAATTTGTGGTACCTGCAGGGAGAAGAAAAAAACATGAAAGGGGGACCTGTAATTCTTTGGTTTCAGCTTCTCAGCTGTGAATATCTGCTGCCTTTCTTTGTCAAATGTTACAGAAAACTCAACAGATTCACAAATGATAAAAACAGTCGACAAAATGAGTGTAGTCAGTGGTGTTTAATACCTGTGAGTGGAGGAGAAGCTGCCACATGACTTCATGTCCAGTGACCGCTCAGCCAAGTCCAGCTCGAAAAACTCCAAGGAGGCATTGGTGCTGAAAGAGGCATCCAGCTGTTGGGCTGATGTTCCTGCAGAGAGACAGAGCACATTTAATGTAGAGCTGCAGTGGTCAGTCGAATAATCACTTAAATAATCAACAGAAAATTGGTTGGCTCTTATTAAAATAATCAGTTGAGACATTTTTCAAGCAAACACAAACTTTTGACACAAACATTTACTGAATTAGGAGAATCTCTGTAATATTCTTGATGACATGACTACTCGCAGCCTATAATTGTTAATACAACTAATTTGCAATCACACAACTATAAACAACTTTTATTCTGAAGTTAGAGAGGAGTACTTCTTTTATACTTTTAAAGGTCCGGTGAGTAAGATTTTGTTGAGAGGGATCTATTAGCAGATATCGAATATAAAATATTCTGAGTGATGTTTTCACTAGTGTGTTTCATCTAAATTGTACAAATTGTTGTTTTCTTTACCCTCGAATGGGCCTTTTATGTTTAAATAGTTTATATTTACATCAGTAGTGGGTCCTCTCTATGGACGCTGCCATGTTTTTTATATTAAAATATACAATCTAAACACCTTTTGAGTTTTTATGACAACTGAAGGCTGCCACAGGTTCTCTGTCATGTTTGGAAGGGGAGGGTGAGTTGAGGGGGATTTAGCTGCAACATGCAACTTCACCAGTAGATGTCACTACATTCTACACACTGAACTTTTAATTTTACAAATCAGTTACAACTTTTCTCGTCAACAGGTTTATTAAATACTCCCATAGCTTTACATAAAAAAAACACATGAGAATTTAATCTTAGACCTGAAGGATAAGACAAGAAAGTGCTTTGATAATTTAGCTTAAAAAAATAGGGCGAAAAAAGCCAAATGTGAGGACTTTGCTTTGCCATACGTATTTATAAACTGAAGGCTTCACCTTGGTCTTTGGGGTCCTAAACTTTTTGGTGTTATCCTTAATAACTTTGTAGTTTTGCTGCATCTCCTAAGATCAAATAACTTAAATACATTTAAACAGTATAAAATTGGAAATAAATTTCTGTGTTGATGTCATTTCCCAGTGAAAAGGCAAACAAATAACACTGTATGAATCAGTTGAGTGAATGCAGCTGCATGAATGGCTAGAAGAATTACATAATGTCCTGTCAGAACACCCGGCAGTAACATCAGCAGCAGGCCTGTGCCGGTGTTGGCTGCATGCTCCTACCTGTAGCCAGGTAGACAGGGTGGTGCTGAGCAGGACTCCAGCTCTGGATGGCCGTGCGGTTGATCTCTTTGAGTTTCATCCTGAAGGGAAAAAGGTGCAGACTTTAAATGATTGTGCAGTAATTCCTGGAGTAATCACAGTGAATCATAAATGTATTTTATGTGGCTTCTGGGAGAATCATCACAGATGACGGAGCATACAACATTTCATGTATTTTAGCTCCTAGAGTATGAATTAAAAAAGAGCCTTGACTATTGGGTTTTACGGTGGGTTTATGCATATGTTTACTTTCTTTTAAGTCTGACTTACATGCAGTTTTTTTTTAAATAAAGGCTTCTAGGAGTTGTCATGGTGTGTGATCTTTGAATTGCCTCACTGGTGAAATGTGCTATTCAAACAAACTTGCCTTGCATAGCATTGACAGATTTGTAGGGTATCTGCAGTTGTTATTGATGTCTCTCTCTCTCTCTCTCTCTCTCTCTCTCTCTCTCTCTATATATATATATATGTGTGTGTGTGTGTGACAATGGGTGTGTGACGTATACTGTTAAGTGTTTTGAGTGGTAAATGAGACTGGAAATGCTCTCTCTCTCTATATATATATATATATATATAAATACAGTCCAATTGACATTATACATGGGCTGTGGAAAGATCCCTTCTTAATCTGATTCCACTTTAAGTGATCTGGATCTGTGCTGAGTTTGTTAAATCAAGACACTATCTTTACAGTCTTTAAAGATTTTTTTAAATCCCTCTATAACAAGCCTGTAACTGATTGAAATTGTATTTTACACATAAAAAATGCAAAATATAGTCCCACATCATTTGCATTGAACTCACATTGGGAACACGAACACAATAAGTGTGGACAGCAGCAGCAAACACTAACTCATTCAATGTACATACGGTCATGTCAGTTTTATGTTAATATCTACTTGAAATAATGTGAATCTACACTTTAAAGGTAAGATGAGGCAAATACATACAAGTTAAGTCATAAGGTAATAAATAAAGTTATAGTATTACATGAATTGGACATGGTTATTAACAAAGAATGTGTCTTTTATCTCAAATGTAAAGTATTCTGCTGTCATAAATACAATAGTTAGTGTTGTGGGTAACACTTCACCGTAGAGCTGTACAAATGGAATGATATTCAAAGTCTATCAATGAAAATCAGTTGAAATAAGACCTATAATTATTTGAGCGCTATGTAAAATAAATCGTAATGCCTCATCACACGTGACCTGCAGCAGAAATAAGGGGTTTAACCAAGAGAAAAATAGCTCACTAAATAAAGGTGAGAGGTCTGCAGCACTGAAAATGTACACTGCTCAAATCAGGAATAAAAACAGTTTCTGACATTGCTGCTTTGTAAATTAAATCTGAGTCTTTAAATTACACTCCAGTGCTTTTTAAAAACTCAGACCAGTGCTTTTAATCCCGTTAAGACCTGTACGAACACAGGACGTTAGAAACACAGGACGTTAGAAATGTATACTATCTCCACAAAGAGCGAGTCCTGAGTGTTGCGTTCAAATACACTGAGTTAGCATGAAGCTAATATTCTCAGTAGCAGTGGAAATGCACAGTACTGTGTTGTCAGTTTTTGTACCTGGTACTATGTGTACTAGTACATATAGATATAGGCTGATAAATACTATAGTAGCCTGTTAGCTGCCTGTGCAAAACACCACAGTGAGGACAGATACACACTCACACAGATCTCCTTACTTCATTGAAGCAGCTTACCTTAACTTCTGTGATCCTTCTCACACGAACAGACATAAAACACGTTGACAAACACACGCAGTTCCTCTTTCGAATCTGCTCAGGGTTTAATGGCTGAGAAAGCACCAGGAGAGGAGGCTACCGGGTCCCGGCGGCGGTCTGCAGGATTTCCACGTCCCCACTGGTGTCCATCAACGTGGCACTACCCGGAGCAACCAACCACCTCCTCCACACGCGAAGAAGAACGACAGCTTCCGGGGGACGTCCGCCTCGACCCACCTCCTCCGCGCTAGCACCATGCTAACGATGCTAACTGCAGACTTTTCAGATTAAAACTTAAACTCTTATTCTGGTACAAAATATCCCTAAACAGCCAGACTTTAGTGTTAAAAAGTAGGCACTATGAAATAAATAGTTTTTTCTTATGTCATGATGCTAATTTTTTTTGTCATGTATTTCTACACTTGTTTTGTGTTTTACAAATTGTTTTCTAATGTTGCATATTGAATTGTATTTAAGGTACTAGAGTTAGCCTTTATAATAAATATATAAAATGCTAAAATAATAATACAAGTGAAAACATTTGAAGGTATTAAATATGGAATAATTCAGTTGGGTTGTTTCCTGTTAGTTATATACTTTTATGGTGAAGTATTGAATTTAATACATAGATGCATTTCTAAATCACTTGTGGTGTAAGTACTCAGATCCTGTATTTAAGTTAAAGCAGCAATACCACAGTGTAGAAATACTTAATTCACACTTTCTATATGAGCACCAAAATATATTTTAAAACACCAAAAGCTACTGTGCCTGTGCAGAATCGCCCATATTAAACATGGAAAGTAACTAAACTACAAATTAACTAAAATACAGTTGAATACTTGGAAGTATTTCCACTTTCTGCTACTTATACTGCTTCTCACTGACATACTATTTTAAAAGTTAACTTCATTCATTTGATTCTTTGACATTTGAGATGATCAGCGTAAATTCAAATACCTTTTGATGTATCATTTAATGGTTAAGATACAGAATTAATTCATAACTGAGTGAGGAATTTGCATGCTACACCAGTACGTAAATTATAACTAGCTCCATCTTTACCAACTGCAATAATAAAATTAACAGATTGATACATCAGTGGTAGTAATCCTATAATATAATAGATAAATGTGATTTTCTTATTACAACCAATTGAAAATAAATTAAGTACAATGTTTGAAATGTGTAAATAACATAACATTGAAAAAGATTATTTCAAGTATCTCAATATTGAACACAACCAAGGTACTTTAGTTAAATTGAATGTCACATTCCCCTGTGCAACCCAACTCTCTATAGATTGAAAAGAGGATTAAATGCAATGATAAAGGAGTTTTGTTTTAAAGCAAATATACCTGTAGAACCTGTAGTGAGCAGGAAGTCAGGTGAAGAATGTACTAATTGTCTCAAAACAACTCATGAACAAAACTTCCCCACCAACCAAAAACCACACACACACCAAGTTTATTCCACAACTTATTTTATTGTGAAAACTAAAAGCTTTGAATAATAAAACAAACAAAGACAAACCCTTTTAGTTCTTGTGGTACATGCCTCCAAACACAAGCTCTGCAGTCACATCAGCAGGTCGAACCTGAAAGAACAATAGAAAGCAAATGGAAAAGTTACTCTCACATCTGTTCTCCGCCCAACAGCAGCAGTAAACTGGATGCGTGCCAAACCCTCATTTAGAAGTTCATAGATAATCTTTCCCAGACATGCGAATGGGTCAGATGGGTAGTGATTGAAATAATCATTGGGATAGCAGCTCAATTTATTAGATTCAATGACTGCAATACCTACATGTGAGATCCACGAGCTCAGTTCACTGGAACCCATTTTGTTCAGAAGACCTGTAAGAAGATGCATTTAGGTTTTTAGAGATATTCACAATGAAGATTTGACCTTTTACCATCAAAACAAATACAGAGACAAAAACAAAAGTGACAAAAACATTTGTGTGCGCAATAGTCTAAGCGTGTGTGGAAATACACAAACAAGAGTAGAATACATTTATACACCGAAATACTGCACAACAATCAAGTTCATCTTATATAATATACGCCGAATTAAAACAGATATCGTTTTGACTTCAGAATATATATTCCATCGTGTTCTGATCATTGCATATATTCGTAAATTGTCGAGTATTTAACAATCACCAATATTAGAACCGGGGTTTGGCGTATCGCTTGAACAACAGGACTATTCCTCGCCACGTGGTCTGACAGCGGTGGGTTTACCCCATCAATCGGATCGATGGTGAAGTTTGAAACACGCAAATGAAACAGACAACAGTAATGGATCATTTAATTGAAAACACACTCACCCAACGGACTATCGAGCCTCTCCACGTGTTCACTTTCAGCTAAAGTTGCTAAACGAAACCTTTTTTTGGGGGGGGGCAGCTTAAAATAGTAGGGTAAACAAGCTAAGTAGCTTTCAACAGCATCTCGATTAAGTTAATACAAAAAACGGGATAATTTAACGCTTGAGAGTCAAATCAAACTGCTCTTAGCCCCTCAACATGCTACTAACCCGAGCCCTCTTCTTCTTTACTGAGTTTTACCTCTGTACATCACTGCCACCTAGTGTACGGGGTGTGCACTACAATAAATTACTGTGACACTGCCCCTTGCCCCTGAATTATAAATATAAGGGTGTAATATAATGTCACGTACTTTATAATGAGGGAGGGAGGAAGGGAGGGCTGAAATATGAAGCCAATGCAGAAGAGCCGTTTCCTAAATCACCACCAGAGGCTGGCTCAAGGAGCGAGTCAATTCCTGGATGCACCACTCAAGAGTCAATGTTGATGAGAATGCAGCCACATTGAAATCACCCATCACATAGAAATCTGATCAAACTACAACCACACACACAACTGATGAAGCAGAGTAGCTGATGTTCCAAGATGAACACTTCTGAATAAATAAACATTTAAGTATGTTGCAGCAAAATATTATGTCCAGTATCAATTAATCTAGTGGGTGCTTTCTCGATTTACCTTATCATCTGTGCAAAGTGGAGGGAAAATAGTGTATAAAGTCCTTGTTATTATTTTTGCTAAGATGATGCACTTAAATTGTGTTTTATTCAAACAGTCAAAATTCCAAACATTCTGTTTACACACAGAAGTTTAAACCCGTTTTTTATACATTAAAACAATTAAAATTACAACTAATTGATTAACAAAATAGATGCTTTTGTGTCAGAAAACTAAATGTTGCTGTTTTTCAAACTTTGTTTAGTTCTTTTTGCTTTTTGAGTTTTGGATGTTTCAAGTTATAGAGAACTGCTTAAGACATAAGGCTAAGCATACTTTAGTATTTTCTAAACCACTAAATGTGTATATACCTTGTAAGAACAAGTGAAACTTTTGGATAAACATTTTTAATAAAACCAGACTTATCTATAATTTAACACTTCAAAATTAAGCTAATTTGCTTCATAATGACTGGTTTGATTAGGTTTCATTGTCAGTAACCTGTCAAAAATCATCAATGTCATCAAAATTTGATTGGTAAAAAAAAAAAAAAAAAGGACAAACAAAAAAGGCAGTTGAAGATGTAACCTTGGGCATTCATTCCAATTTTCTTTCTTTTACATTCTTATAGACAAAACAATTAATTGAGGAAATAAAAAACTTAGTAGAATAATTAATAATGAGAATGACCATTAGATGCAGCTGTATTCAACAGTTGTGACAGAGCTTTCAGGCACCTAAAGTGAGCCGGCAAACAACACTAGGACTTTGGAAGGGAAAAAATGTAAATGAGAAGCAGCCATGTTTAATGTTATGTGTTTTTCCTGCTCGGAAATGTGTCTGTGCCCCATCAGAGCAGCTTTGGACGGATGAGGTAACTTTAGATTTCAGGGACAAAACTTAACAAGTCTCAATTATTTTCTAATTGATGGTGATTTTAATGTACAGTAAGCATGTGAAACAGAAAGCAGCACCAGATAAAAATGGGTACCTCTGCCAGTCTAGCCAACTATTCTGAGCAGTGCTGTGTCTGTGTGTGTGTGAGAGCATAATGCATTATGTGTGCATTCATATTACAACTGGATTTATGATAAAACCTCTTCTAATCATTTTCATTAAAACAATTTAGCCTAGCCGCAGTGAATAATTAACAGTTTGCAGCACTATAAGCCACACAATATTAGCGCTCACAAATATTTGTCAAAATAAATATCAAAAGATACATGTTCTGCTTGTCTACTATAAGCACAAATGTACAGATTACATAAAAATTACAGGCATTCGTTTCAAAAACTTGGGAAAGACAGAAAGTAAAAATAGAATAAAAATGGATCAAAGAAAGTGTGGAGAACACAGATTTGATAGGGCCCTGTAGGGAAAATAAAGTGAGGAGATGTTTGTAATCCTGTTCAGCACTTCCTCTCACTCATTTCTATCCATCACAGCCAGGTGAATGGGTGTGATTAACAGTTCTGAAGGCAGATCCACCGTATGCAGCATCCATTTGTCCTTCAGTTAGAGGGTGAACAGCGCAAACAACTGTTCCATGTTTATTATTCCAGCTGGCCTTAGCTCGGCCCAGGCAGGGGAATCCTTTTACTTTGTTCTGCCTCCTGATGAGGGAGACAACCTGTTTTCCTGCAGGAGAGAAACTCCAGGGGTCCGAGACAGAATGCAGAGTAATCTGTGCCTCTTAGCTCCTTAGCCATGGCAGGTTAGAGGGTTTTGGGCCTTGGGAGGGCTCTGCCTAGCAGTTGATAGAGGCGCAGTCTGCTTTGGCCTTCCCAGCGGAGCTAATTATCCTCATGAGGCAGTGTCCAAACTCCTCCAGGATCACCCTCTCTGCTTCAGCCTGAGGCTGATGAGTCTGTTCTGCCTTTTTGGCCTGTTCCATCAGACACTCGCAAGTGGCTTCAAGCACCTCCTTTGTTACAAACGTGTATGGCAGTCTATGGAGAAACAAAAACAAGGCCTTGAAATGCAATACATCATCCCTCATGTCATCAGCCATTATTCTCTTGTAGCAGAGGTGGCGACTCATTTGAGTAAAGTTTTCATTAAACTGAGTCAGTGTGGGCAATAGAAGAAGACGCATTTTGTGTTGAGAGAGACATTAGAAGTGAGTTTTTTTCTTATCAATAGATAAGAAAAATTGAAATACCAATTTACACCTCATCCATCCCCTGAGTTAATCCTTGGCCTGAAGTGACAACTCTGAATCAATTCCAGTTTTGCACCTGACTCACTTTCATGAATCATTTGCCTTGCTGTGAACAGATGTCCTTCCTCAACCACCTCTTTCTTTCCTTCTTACGCACTTGAGGATGGTCAAAGTTCATTGTTAACTTTACATAGAGCTGCCTCATTGACGCTTGAGAAGCAAATTGCTCTTGTCCAATAGAAAACTGTGTTCTCAGTAGCTTTGTTTACATGAACAGCAATAATCTGACATTAACTCGTTTGACACAAGATGTTGCCGTGCAAACAGCATTTTCTGATTACCTTAAACTAAATAATGTCATGCTCGGGATAAGCAATAATCAAAAGAAGGTACAGAGTATTCTGACCTTGGTCACATTAGGTAGACATTTACACATCTTAAATGCATTATAACATCCTGTTGGAAGTTTTCACAGCATTCATCAACACATACTGCAGTTACCAACTGCTTGAAGTCATAATCGGACTAGGCTCTGTAACATGTAAATATATATTCTATTGGTACCTCTTGTTAATGTCATAATCAAAATGATGCCTTATTCAGAATAAGGTCGAACATCATCATCACAACAGCTTTATATATTTTAACAATATCGAAATATATTTTTCTTCAGAGAGCTCCTGTAACTCGTTGTTGTTGTTTAAGAGGAAAAGTGTAACAATACCTCCCGCTTTCACTTGAAATAACAGGTGTGGACCTCATGAGCAGGTCTGAGATCTGTGACGACAGCTTGGTCCTGGCTGCAGTCTGCTGCTGTACTCTCACTTCTGCTGCATCGGCCAAATGCATCAGAGTCTTCCTCTCCGGGCTCTCCTCAAAGTTCTTACAGCCGATGCATTTACAGATGGACGAGCACATGATCTTCGCCTGAAAAGATGAAACGAAGGAAATACACAAATGTAAATAATTGTTGTTAATAAGAAGAAAAAGAAAATAAAGTATCAGATCTTTTGAATCAATGCAGTGACAGAGAAAACTCACCTCGTAGCACTCGCAGTAGTTCTTCAGGCAGCCTGAGCGCTTGCAGTTGCAGCCTTTGCTGTGCCGACGGTCTGACTCTCCCTCTTTGCCTTTACCAATTTTAGGTTTGAAGGCCTCTGGATTCCGGTCCAGACACGTCTGTGAAAGCAGATTTTCACAATCAAATATTAATTCATCTGTCTGTCATGGAGTAACTTCAATCAAACAACTAAGTCGCAGAACTTGGCCCATACCTTTATAGCTTTAAGACGTTCCGTTTCATGCTCCAGGTTGTTGAAGCAGTTGTTGCAGTTACAGTTATTGCAGAACTCTCCGTTTGCAAAGCAGTCGCAGTATCTGGAGGAAGAAAACCAGAGCTCTACTTAATAAAACTAACTGAAAAGGGACTTTGTGTCAGCAGCCGATATGATAGTGAATTAGGAATATGGCTGCAACTAATGATTACTTGCATTATTGATTAATCTATTGAGGATTTGTTAGGATTAACATTTTTTCTTTTGATTCATGAGATGTTAGAAAAAAATAAAAAAGAAGATCAAAATCATTCTTAAACTCATTCAGGATAATATCATGAAAGAAAAAAGAACAATTTCATCCAAGAACCAGAAACTTGCCAATTTTGGCATTTTTATCTTTCTGATTATCCAACTGTTTCTCCAACATATACATTGATAAAGTCAAGCTCCACCCTTTTGTCCAACAAATGCAAACAAGTTAGCCTCTGTGACATGTTGTACTTACAGTTTGAGACACTGTGACTTGGTGCAGTTGCATGGTTTCCTTGGTCTTGAGGTCGCTTCTGCTGTCGACAAGCTGTGGGCCAATGAGAAATATGGCAGGGATTAGAATCGAATCACAACACATTTAATTAGTCGATTGGAAAAGGTATCATCTCAGTCATAATTTTAACCACTTTGTGGTTGACGTGTTACTTCATTGTCAGCATCTGTATTATTTTATTTGAGAAGTGTAAAATATGATTTGGTTCATTATGAGACTGTGGCGGGACAAATTAGAATATGACAGGCCGCCACAGTCTAGATAATTAATGGGAAACACTGGGTATATATAGTGCATGTAGGGTATACATCGCACCTCTGATGCTCTTCATGGCTATTTTAGTTAGTTGCTTGATGAAGATTGTGTCAAACTTAGGTTTTATTTTCTAATCTGGTGAACACCTGTTTAAGCTGATGGTAAATGATTTAGTTTTTTCTTCCACACAATAAAAAAAATGTATGTCCCTTCTTACCCATTAAGTGGCAGTCTGGCCTGAGTCTGGATACCAGTGGCCGCAGGGAAACCAGAGCTGCTGGCGAGGGTCACAAAGGGGGACTGCTGGAGCTACAGGAGGCCAGAAAACACAACAGACAAAGCTCAACACATGCCTATCGAAGAGAAGTGCTTATTATACACCAATAACACGACAAGCCAATATCCCGACCAACCTGTGTAACATATTGTGCTGGCACCACCGCATAGCCCATATTCCCACCCCCGGGGGCTGGTGCCAGGACGGTGCCTGGAGGGAGGTTGGTGAAGTTGGGCTGGATCTGGGGGAGTGGAGTTGCAGGCATGATCAGGCGTTGCTGGGTCTGAGTGGTTACTACTTGTGCTGCCGATGTCAAGGGCTTAGGTGCCACCTACAGGGAGTTAAGTCCATGAATGAAGATTTCACACAAAGTCTGGACATAAACATGCTTGTACAGGAAGCCAAAGGTACCTGTTTCATGGTCTGTGCTGGGATGATAGGGACAGACATCCTCACTGCTCCTGTACTGACCACCATAGGTTTAGCTGAGGAATGTAAAAATCATCATGAGTTTCCACATGCGTCTTTGCTAAACAACATTAAATGCCACCTGGGTTTCTTGACTGTGAAAAGGTCTGTTCATAAGTCACCTGTCTGTATGGAGCTGGTGCTGGGACCACTGGCCTGTCCTGTGCTGCTTGCCGTGGTCGCTGTGACGAGGCGAACGTAGTGAAACCTGCTCCCTGGCACCTGGATCTGCTGCACATTCGACTGGGTGGCCAGCGGGATGATGGTCTTGAACTGGGAGCCACTGACTCCTCCCACAGTCATAGACTGCACTGTTTTAAGATTCTGAAAATGAAAATAGAGAAGTTGAAGTACGAATGGCAATAGGACAATCAACATTCATCATAATGACATTTACAGTGTTTCGTGTGTGCGGTCTATTTTCAGATCAGATGTAACTGTGGCTTTAGCAATATAGCAGCAGCAGAAACTGTTAAACTGTTAACATGTGCTTCATTGATAGAGTAACTCATCTGGTCATGACCCCATGTTCCCTAACTCCTGCACACAATAAATGCTCTTACCTGTACAGTGCCTTGGTTGGTGGCCACCTTGACTGGAGAGGAAGACGTGGACTGCTGGACTGTGAGGATCTGCTGGCCGAGTGCTACGTTGACAGGCAGCGTTACTGACTTCTGAGTGGAGTTGGAGGTTGGTGAGGCCACAGATACAACAGTTACCTGGTGAGAGACAAGAAGAGTGTGATCTGTACAACTAGTCACCTC
Organism: Verasper variegatus; assembly: GCA_026259375.1. Lineage (NCBI taxonomy): Eukaryota > Metazoa > Chordata > Actinopteri > Pleuronectiformes > Pleuronectidae > Verasper > Verasper variegatus. Next base: position 5,214,452 of record CM048060.1, read on the forward strand.
ATCAAATACTAATAAGACACAAGATATACCTGTTTTTCCTCACACAAACACTGTCAACTAGCCTGCTTGAGTTTACTGACAATACAGATCTCTACAGTCCATCTACCTATCCTACAGTGGCTATCTTTATCTGGAAAACACATGTGTACACAGTAACATAAATGACTGCTGTATTTCATGTAGGCGTGTCAGGTCTACTGACATGGCCACAGACACGGTTTCATGCAGTAGTGTAGGTTTAGGTTATTAATCACACTTGTCCTCTTACTGCTCTAACTGTAATCATCGATAACTGCATTAGTGGTACTTTGAGGCCCCGGTTACTGGAAATTTTCAATAAAACTGCAGCTGCTTAAAAAAAGAAAATGTAAAAAAGGAACCAGCTGTTGTGAAAATGAGAAAGAGTGAGCAGACTTTACCTTGCTGGGAGTCTTAAGGGGTGAAATAGCAATCTTTTTGCCAGGGAGGCTCTGTATACTAGTGTTGTGGGTTTCAGTGAGAGTAATGGTCCTCGAAGGCATCCCTGAGGAATTCTGTGTCAGGACCCGTCCTGTGACAACGTAATGCACGATTTAAGAGAAGATAGTTCAATAACATTAATCTAACAGACAACATTTCAGCACTTATTTATGGGTTTAAAAAGTGAAACTGAGTGGTCTTGATAACAGACACAGCAACAAAAAGTCAGTTATTGAACAATCATTTTTTTAAAAAGACTTACCAGTAATAACAGAAGGAACTGATGTCTGAGGACTGAGGCCTTTGCTATTGACAGTTTTTGTGATGATGAACTTGATTGGTGCCGCGGATGATGTTGGTGTTTTCTTCGCAATCTGTGGAGATAGTCAGAATTCATTTGTGACTCCATTCTTTTAGCCTGATGCCAGACTTTGAAATGTGTATTCTAATTTACCAATACAAAAGCCCTGGTTGCTGGCTTATAACAAAGTACAGCTCGTCTGATACAGGGTTTTTTTTAAACAAATACTGAAAGATATCAAATGGTATCTGAACAGGCAACTATTAGTCAACTAATCATTTAGGTAATTGAGAAAAATATATTCAACTATTTCAATAACTGATTCATCGCAGATATTTTAACTTGTGGTCAAACAACAAGGATGTTTCACTGAAGATTTATTCGATATTGACCTACCTCAAATCCTCCAGCTTTCATTATTCAAATGTATTCTTCTGTGTTTGTTTGTACTCTCGTTTGTCTTTCTCTTTTCTTCAGCTTTGTGCAAGTGTTAATCCAATTTTTTTTTCTTTTTTGTCAATTGCTCTTCATCTTGTGCAAAACTCTTTTCTTGTCAGGTTGTGCCATAAAGCCACAAAAGATGGGAAGAAAAAATTTGCTTCATCTTCAAAATTCAACATCTTAAATTGACAGGTTGTGTCTTTTAATACGGTGAGGTAAACCTAGAATAATGCATCTAATCCAGTCTCCTAACAGATTAGTGTAACAAAGAATATTGACTCGTCTTTTGTCCTCATTTCTTTTCAAAACAACTGAGAGTGGCTTCCTTACTTACCGACCCGGCAGTTAGGCTAATTCAGGAACGCTAGATGTGTCCTGTACTACTGACATACAGTCGTTTGGTTGACAATTAGCTGCAATTGGCGCAAAAGCCTACACACCACATAATAGTAATCATGTTTAATACTCTAGTGGAGTACTCTAATCTAGCTGACATTAGGCAAGTCAGGGGGGGGTACACCCTGGACAGGTCGTCCAACACAAAAACAGACCATTCTCACTCACATGCACATCTACTGACAATTTAAAGACACCGATCAACCTAACACCACAAGTGTATTACATAATCAACTAATATCAGCATACAACCATTTAAATATTGCACCTATAATAAAATAATCAGCGTTACCTGTACAGCCTTCAGCTGCTGAGCCTGTAATGTGGTCAACTGGTTGCCAGGACCACCCAGCACCGGCTTAGGCTCCGTTCTCCCACCAATGGTCACCACTTTAAACTGAGTAGCTTGAGACTTGGTGTCTCCTGAAGTCTGTAAAACACCAGGCTTGCTGCCCATGTGGGGTAACTGCAGCACTATAGGTTGCCCCGACTTTCCTATTGCTGTAACCAAGAGTTTTTGTCCATCCTGCTTGATGACCTGGGGTGATGTGCCTGCAGTCTTTGCCGCTTCAGTGGCCTGAGACGAGGCCACCTTGTTGAGAATGATCTGATGGTTCGCGGGAGAGATAGTGAACGGGGCCGTGAGCCTCGTTAACCCACTCGTAGAGACACTACAGTCAGTCGCAGTCACAGTCACACAGTCTGTAGTTTTGGTGGTGGATGTAGACAGGGCTGATTTGAGGGTAAGCAGGGGCGACGATGAACTGGAAATTGAGATAGGAATTTGACTCCCCGAGATGATGCTGAGTACAGAGTCTGTGGTCGTGGAGGTGGTCAGAGCCTGAGTGTGTTCTGTTGAAGCAGCACCTGAACACAGGCCCAAGCTCTCTGAAGCCATGGGCGTATCCGTTTCCATGGGGACCGATGTGTCGTCACTGGCCTCTGACTGGACCATGGTGGTGGCTTCAGGTTGTGTGTGAGGGACGTCCTCTATGGCCTCAGTATCCATGATCTCATCAGGCAGGAGGCTGTTGAGCTCTGGTGACACCACATCCATCCTTGCATCCAAGTGTCAGCTCTCTGTTGATACGGACAAGAAGAGTCACACAATTATTAGGGCCCGAGCACCGACAGTGGGAGGTCCTATTGAAAGGATTCTTCTTCTTATTATTCTCTGCCAAATGAATTGGCTTTTTGAGGGCTTTAACATGCTCAACTTCTTACCAAACTTTGCAGGAAATTCAAAAATCGGAGAAATTTACGTATTCTGGAGTAATTTGAAATGGGCGTGGCAAAATGGCTCAATAGCGCCACCTATACACAGCCCCTGAGTTCACTTTGACCGATCGTCACGAAAAATTGATACACAGGTGTATCATGTTCAGACGCACAAAAAAGTCTCAAGGAGCATTATGAAAAATGCAACAGGAAGCCCGCCATTTTGCATTTAGTGGCCATTTTGGCCATATTCCACATTTTTACTTTGACGAACTTGTCCCAGGGATTTCATCTGATCAACTTCAAATTGAGATGAGTGTCATCACAACAAGATGGAGATAAAAAGTAACTCAAAGATCGACCGTGGCGTGGCATCAAGGTTTGACTACATGCATTTGTGAATCCACTCTGCATTATCCAACCGGCCCCCACATGCTGACCTATAATCACAATCCTGACCTGAACAGCTCCATATATTAATATTAGTGCAGGGTCATAGCGCCACCTACTGATCAGTGTGATAATTAAGTTGTTGTAACATTGTCCAATTGACACAAAATTGCTCACGCGACATCAGAGTCCCTACTTGAACAGATCTATTGGTCTGTATGTAATAATAGTGATGGCGCCACCTACTGGCAACAGGAAGTAAGCTTTGTTTTACAACTATCATTCGATTTACATAACATTTTCACAGTGTGATGTGCAATTGATAGCGTGGACCGTAATGAGCAATTAGCAGGCAAGGATCGACATCGCGTAACGGACGCAGGAAGTGAAGCGTTTATCCTTGCCGCAGTGCGAAAAACGCATGCAACGCAGAGACGTGCGCTTGGTCATTGATCGCTCTCTCCACTGACTGCAACAGGCTTCAAAATGCTTGTGCTCGGGCCCGTTAGTGCCACAACGTAGCCCTAGATTTTCATTGTCACTGGAAAATGTAAAAAAAAAAGTACAACTATGCACATTTTTGTTGAGCACATATTACCTGGAATGTCTTAAGAATGTATTAAGAAATGTATTAAACATGTTACTGGCTTTCGCCGCACATCATGGCACATTATGGACATATGGCCAGTTTATTAGGTTCACCCTTATGGATCTGTAATAGCTCTACTATACATTCAAACTGTAAGTTTTTGATGACATTGTTGGAAATGTGTAAATTAAAGTATATGTTTATTACTGAAATCATAGTTTGAGTTGAATTGTAGATTGAGGTGTGTTTTTTCTTCTTTTTTTAATGTGTATTAGAAACACATCTCAACATAACGCAGCCAAGTATGACACCATCATAACCTCTGACCTCTACAGCCCAACTGAAAAAAATCAGAGATATATCAATTAAGTTTCTTTACACGTGAATAATAAAAATGTGCTTAAAAAATGCTATTCTTTTCTCCCCAATCTGTAGTTAGTCCAGTTTTCCACTGCAAACTGTGACACCCACTACATGATGCAATTGTAGGGGGGGGAATTATGAATGGAAAGAGGACCGTTGAAAAAACATTCTTGTCATTTATCAGCTGACATATATACACCAATACCAATATATCTCCAATCAGCTATTGTGGGCTGATTTATTATTTTATTAATGTCTCTATAGTGATCAAAAAGCCTGCACATTATAGGCATCATACAACATAGACCTTATGGCAGTACAGCCATAGGATGTACAGTTATAACTAAAAAAGTAGCCAAACAGAGACTAAGAAAATGTGGATAATATCACGCGATGCACTATGTATTTGATCACTTTAGATTCTTTGCTGTAGATGATTAATAAATGTGACACACGGACACAAATCCAGGCTGCTGGCAGAAGGCTGTGCCAGAAACATAAACAAATATGCCAGGCAGCTAAAGTGAGCGAGTTAGCCTTATTCACAGCAACAACAAAACAATACCTGTGAGTAAGTTTTCTGCAATCACGTGAGTCACGTCTGAGATTTGGTGAATTTGACAGAAGCTGACGGTGGGTTAGCTAGGCCGCACCGATCATCGCAGGCGTATCTTTGTCCTGCTGCTCTCTGCTCAACATTAATCCACCGAAAAACACATATGAACCCTCCACACACACACACACACACACACACACACACACACACACACACACACACACACACACACACACACACACACACACCACACACACACACACACACACACACACACACACACACACACACACACACACACACACACAGTGGACTGATCCTATTGTTTCCACGTCCCCGTGTGAAAGCCACCGACAGAAACTGTGCTCCTCTCATCCACGTGAAAACAGCCCCCACGACTGGTCCCAGTTAGGTCAAAGACTGGGGGAAATACGACAAGCTGTCTGCGTTACTATTTCAGGCCGGGATTGGATTTCGAAAGATCCGCCATTTTTACCTCGTCATCAGCCCAGTTAGCTCCCCGGCTAACACTGAGCTGTGGATGATGGGGTGCCGTAGTTTAACATCACTCGCATTGGACAAAGACACATACCCGCAAACACAGCAGTGCGGTTACAGTGGAGCTGGAGGGAGCAGTTGCTGCTAGCAGGAAGCTATTGGCAAGGAACTAACTGACAACGTAAACAATGCTAGCTCTCAATGACCCCCCCCCCCCTCCATGTCACTTCTGCAGGTATCCACACGGACTGAACTATCTACTGCACCTTTACATTCACCGGACGACACGGATAACCGCTGCCTGGGATCTATGGTTTAAGTGACTGTGTTAGTAACCAGGTATAAAGGCCACTTGTAAGTTAGTAAACGTACAGTGAGTCTGACACTTGAACCCAGGTGAGGCACAAGAGCAGTTTGTAGATCAGAAACCCCACAGACCTAAAAACAAGTTTGGAGCCAAGAAACTAGACGTTTACCTGGTGACTTGTGCTGTTATCATTTCTGACAGCACATGCACGCGCGCACACAGGAGCACACAGGCACACAGTGACATCAAAACAACTGTCAAGGATCAGCTAACTTAGCTTTTACTTTGCAGTGAGCGGACACTTCATGTTAATCAGTTATGTGTTAGTTTGAACCAAACTTTGTCTCTGCTCAGAATATTACGAGCGATCGCTTGCAGGTAATAGCCCGGCCCCTGTGCTGTTGTCTGCCCGTATCTTCTCCATGATCCACCTCATCATCATGAACCTCATCAAGCCAGCAGCCCAGCGGGCAGGACAACTGTACTAGCAAACTTGCTGAGCTCGCTAACCCGAGCTAGCTAGCTACAACATTATACCTCAACATTTAAACACGTTCTCAAGTGTGCGGCTTTCCACTGGATCCGCTGGGGTGGGCTCCACGGCGGGGCAGCAGGTGGTCGATCTTACCCGAGATTTTGACGCTGGGCGACGTATCCAGATAAAGCGAGGAAAGGAAAGGGCGATTGTTCAAAATACCGCGCCGAGCGCCATTCCTCCCTGACATTTCACAGGCCGGCCACGCCCTCCGAGCCTGACGTCACGGGGACGTAATATTTAAAGGCGCAGACAACTTTAAAATGTACACAAATTAAAAACTATTTCATTAGGGCCCGATCACCGAATGGTGAGAGGCCCTATTGAAATTGAAAGGATTATTATTTTTTTTTTTCCGGCAAATGAATTGGCTTTTTGAGGGCTTTAACATGCATAACTTCTTACCAAAGTTTGCAGACACTTAGAAAGTGGTGAAAATTTACGTATTCTGGAGGATTTAGAAATGGGCGTGGCAAAATGGCTCAACAGCGCCACCTAGAACGCAGCCCCTATGTTTCCCCTCGACCGATCTGCACCAAAATCGGAATACAGGTGTATGGTGACTAATCATAAAAAAAAGTCTCTTGGAGCACTATGAAAAACGCAACAGGAAGCCCGCCATTTTGGATTTAGTGGCCATTTTGGCCATATTCCACATTTTTACTTTGATATACTTCTCCCAGGGATTTCATCAGATCAACTTCAAATTGAGATGAGTATCATCACAACAAGATGGAGATCAAAACTAACTCAAAGATCGATTTTTCGTCACACCGTGTGACCGTGGCGTGGCGTCAAAGTTTGACTACACGCCATCAAAACACGAGCTTTTGTATCTTGGTCATACATGGTCCAGTCGAGTCCAAACTCGACATGAACGACAAGAGTCACGGCCTGATGACGTCTACACAGAAATTGTGACGTAAAATCACAGCGCCCCCTGGTGGCAACAGGAAATGTCTTGTTTTTGGAACGTCTTACACTTGGATGTATTTCTCCTCATCCGCTGAACACAACCATGTCAAACTGTATTAAATGGGTCTCAAGACATTGATAATGAAGGCATAAGATTACTGTGACTTTTTGTCAAACGCCATAATAGTGGCGTGGCGTCAAAGTTCATCAACTCGTCGTGACACATGAAATTGTTGTAACTTGGGTGTTGGAGGGTCAACCACCCTCAAACTACATGTGTGTATCCACAGCCCCCCCCCCCCCCCCCTGCAGACATTCAGATGGTTTTAAGAAATGGGCGTGGCAAAATAACTGACTAGCGCCCCCTAAAGGGCAGCCCTGGCACTACAATTAGCCGACATCTACAAAAATTGACAGGGGCATGTGTCTTTTCATGACAAACAAATAAGTCTCTTGGATAGATATGCTAGACCAAACAGGAAGCCCGCCATTTTGGCTTGAGTGGCCATTTTTGCCATATTCCACATTTTTACTTTGAAGTACTTGTCCCAGGGCTTTCATCAGATCAACTTTAAATTGGGATGAGTGTCATCACATCAAGATGGAGATCAAAACTACCTCAAAGATCGATTTTTCATCACACGGTGTGACCGTGGCGTGGCGTCAAAGTTTGATTACACGCCATCAAAACACGGGGTTCTGTATCTTGGACATACATGGTCCAATCGAGTCCAAACTAGACATGTAAGACAAGAGTCCCAGCCTGATGACATCTACATAGAAATTGTGACTTAAAATCACAGCGCCTCCTGGTGGCAACAGGAAATGTCTTGTTTTTGGAATGTCTTACACTTGGATGTATTTGTCCTCATCTGCTGATTGCAACCATGTCAAACTGTATCTAAGTGTCATCTTAACCCAAAATGCATGCAACGCGGAGACGTGTGCTTGGTCACTGATCGCTCTCTCCACCGACCGCAACAGGCTTCAACGTGTGTGAACTCGGGCCCGTTAGTGCTACAACGTAGCCCTAGTTTCAATTCTGTTTGTTTTTGATACCCCACAGTATGTCGATTTTTTTTTTACAAACTAGTGGCCTTTTACTCATTACATTGTGCATCACATCTGTGCTGAGGCCGGTAATCTTTGTTACCATGGATATTTTAGCAATATCACCATTCAGTCTAATCAGAATTATCAGATCAAAATCAGATCAATACTTTCATTCAGTAATGCATAGATTCCCATTCATGCCTTTGTCTCTAAGTATCCGGATTATTGCAAGTCTCTAGGAGTTCCCCAGAAGTCAATCTACCACCTCCAACTTGAACAAGACACAGCAGCTAGGAATCTCACAAGAAGTCAAACATATAAGCACATCACACCCATTCTCGCCTCATTGCACTGGTTACCCATCGTTTGTAGAATTGATTTTAAAATGTTAAAATCTATTTTTAATCACTGAATGGCCCTGCACCACTTTACTTAACAGACCTCACAACTTATACCCCTGCTTGTAACTTTTTCTTTCAGTAAACAGGGCAAGACTATAGACAGAGGTAAGGAGGACATTATGGCTCAACAGCTGTAAAACAACCTCCATCCGTTGATCAGACAAGCCTCAGTAGACCTCAGAATCCTCTTTTAAAACTCTTCTCTGATGGCTTTTAACTTTTGTTTGTTTTGTTGCTTTATTTCATCCATGTCTTGCATAAAATTTATAATTGAGCTGCATGTGTTTTTGAAAAAATAAATTATGTTTATTTTCATTATACATTATATCAATCTGATGGTTGATGTTTGATTGAAAAAGGTTTTTGTGGCTTTTGTTTTTGTACATTTAACTGTGTGGAGCTATAAATGTGGCTATAACTTGTGTTGCTGTGGAACAAAAATTTGATGTTACATTGACAGGTGTTGCTGCTATTTTGGTAAGCTGATGCTATAGAAACAGCTATGAATATCTTGTTGGGAGATCAAGTGCCCTGTGCACTTACTCTCTGACAAATAAGCTGAATTAGAATCAGGGTGCAACAACAACAACAACAATAACATCAACATTTTTGGCTGACTTAAAATAGCCAGTTGAAGAAAAGAATCAACTTTGTTCTCCATTGTTGTGGTTCTCATCTTGTACAGGAAGATTTAGTTTCAATAACAAATTTTAAGTTTCTGTTATTCTTTTGTTGTGTAAAGTGGTGTTTAATCAAACTGGTACATTTTCTCTGCATGTTTCAAGTAATTAACAAAAGTAGTATTATTCCATTATAACAGGACTGTAAGCAACCAATCAACTGTTCCATTACTCTGAGGACTGTTTAATCAATTCTTTAATAGTTGATTGATTGGTGAGTGAAAATAAATTCTTCCACTTAACTAATCACTTAACACTCACAAGAAGAGTGGGGATCAATAGAGTTGCAAAGAATATTTTGGGTGTAAATACCATAAAAGTTAGTTTCGAGAAATAATACAAAAAACAATAGTTTCAAATTTTGTTATTTTTACGACTTTATCTGTCAAATGTATTCATATATGAAATTGTTGGCACCAAACCTTTATTTAAGGAATCTAAAGTTCATGTCAAAACTATTTAATCACGCCTAAACAAAAGGCTTTCAAAACTGTATCTGTCTGTCTAATAATAATAATGATAACAACTATAATAATAATTAATATTATTATCATTATTATTTGTTAGTTTAATTACATTTTAAGTACATTTTTAATAAATTCCAACGTTGCTACTGATTTTGTTTGTATGATTTGATGTAACAAGCAACTCTCCCTGGTTATTCAATGTATTTCCATTTACATCCCTCACATGTGGCTCTCTCTGAGGTTTCAACTTATTTCCCCCTGTTAATACGTTTTTTTTTTGTTGTAGTTTTTCCTCACTCTTGTTAGGGGTTAAGAACAGAGGATGTAGCACATTGTTAAGCCCTATGAGACAAATTGTGATTTGTGAATATGGGCTATACAAATACAATTTGATTGATTGTATTTTATATTGACTGATTTATTTACCCACTTATTTACTACTCACTGCACTTTATCACTTTATTTGTTCTCTATTTCTTATTAAGTGCTGTCGTTCATTGTGAGGGGTTGAAGGTGAACTAACCGTTCCTCCTTCTCGGTGGTTGCTTCAGGCGCCATCTAGTGGCCGGAGGACCGATCCTGACTCGCTCCCCTCTTGGCGGAGGAAGCCGCCGCTTGTTGACACTTCACAGGCGACAATGGCGACCGAAGTGAGGCAGGAGCTTGCACAGCTGATGAATTCAACCGGATCCCACAAAGACCTCGCTGCCAAGTACGTAGCACCGGTTACACAGCGGCGTGTTCCCAGCCACACGCCTGTTTTAAAAACCAGATAGTAACGACGCAGTGTGTAGCAGCGAGATAGCTGTGGTACACTAAGCTAGGCTATCGCTAGCTAGCTGCATTAGCCATACTGACAGGCTAACGTTGGATTTACTGACTCAAACCGTTATTGTGCGTCAAAGCACGTTATTGCGCAAAGTTTCCGTTCAACTCTCATGACGCACAATCTGCCGTTCACCTCTCTGTTACATTTGAGCACATTAGCATATATAAGCTACTGGTCTGTAGCTACACAACCGAGGCTAAACAGCAACCACATACATGAGGAGTCACCATATCTCTATAACTTGTGTTGTCATTGTGGTATTTAGTTTGTGATGTCTGATGTAATAAATGTGTTGTGTTGATTAGCTCAGTGTTGTGTTTATGTATGTGAAGCTGTTCGTGTCGTGGAGCTGAGGACAAATAACTAGATAATTATGATATCATAAAGTGAAAAGAAAAAAATAATGATTAGTATAAATGATCTGTACTGATTCAACACCTATGCTGCTGCTTCACTGTCTGTACTATATTTTTCTTCCATTCTAAAATTCTAAATAAGTTGTTCTGATGGAGTTTTGAGACTGAAGTGTGTGGATATGTGTTTTAATCACATGTTTACAGTGTCAGTCTTTTAAAATTGAAATGCTTTGGTCAAAAAGTTGTTTCTAACCTGTGAAATCTTTTGTAGATATCGACAAATACTGGAGAAGGCCATTAACTTTACAGATGCAGATCAGCTGGAATCCTTGAAGGCTTTTGTTGAAGCAAGTATGCTGTGCCTTTTTGTTCTTTAATTTGATCTGGCTTTCTTCGGCATGGATAGTACATTTGCACGTAAACAGGATTTCTTACAGTAAAGTCTGTACCTTTCTATTACAGTGGTCAATGAAAATGTCAGTCTTGTCATCTCGAGACAACTGCTCACAGACTTCTGCACACATCTGCCCAACCTGCCAGATGTCACGGCTAAAGCAGTGTATCACTTTACTTTGGAAAAGATTCAGCCGAGGGTCATCTCCTTTGAGGAGCAGGTGAATACCTCTATCTCTCTTTCACAGCCCCAATGAGAATTTGTCATCAATCATTCAGCCAGTTAAACATCAGTGGAAGTAATTGAAATGTATCATTAAATTATGTTCATACATGTCCTCAGGTAGCTTCAATCAGACAGCACTTAGCAACTATTTATGAAAAGGAAGGAGACTGGAGGAACGCTGCCCAGGTTTTAGTTGGTATTCCCCTGGAAACAGGACAGAAGTAAGTAAGCTAGCGGCAGATTTATTTCTTGGAATTGAATGTGTTTGACGAGCCCATGTCTTTAACTAACTTTTTTGTCTCTCTCCTTAGGCAATACAATGTTGACTATAAGTTGGATACGTACTTGAAAATTGCCCGTCTCTACTTGGAAGATGACGATCCAGTGCAGGCTGAGGCCTACATCAACAGAGCCTCATTACTTCAGAATGAGTCCTCTAATGAACAGCTGCAGATACACTATAAGGTACACAATCACTTCAGTGAATTCAGGGTCACATTGACCCTATTACGACCTGGTATTGACATCTGTCCTGAGTGAGGTCTGAAAGCCCCCAAATACATCCTCAATGCCTCTTGATCACTCAGACCACATTCAGATTCATCTCAGTGCCCATATGTTGGTATGTTTGTGGTCACCACACTGAAAACCACATAATGATTGATATGCTTCTGAAATTAGTCTTTCTTCATAGTAGAATCTCATTGATACACTAAGCCTCTCCTGACTCTGTCTGTCTCTTTCTCGTGCCAACACACATACAGATGCATTTGCAATTTACACAGCTGTATAATAAGACAGTAAAAACAACAATATTTGATATTAGGAGACAAAAATGTTGCACATGATTTTTTTGCATGTAGAGCAGGGAAGTGAGATCTGATCACATAGAGACACATTCAGGACGTATTGTAATGCAAGGTGTGAACAGAAGAACGTGGCGCTGTCCACTTGTGATCAAATCTCTCAGGACGGATGTTAATACCAGTTCAGAACGGGGCCAAACTGTATCTGTTGTTGCTGCTGCCCACAGTTGAAAAAGATCAAGATCAACTCTTCACTGTTTTGGTTCTTAGGTGTGTTATGCAAGAGTCCTAGACTTCAGGAGGAAGTTCATTGAAGCTGCACAAAGATACAATGAGCTGTCCTATAAGTCAATTGTACACGAGAGTGAACGTCTAGAAGCATTGAAACATGCTCTCAACTGCACTATACTGGCCTCTGCAGGTACCACTTAGACTAATATGCTTAGATTCATGTATTTAAAAATAGGATGTTACCCATACAAAAAACTATTGTACATCCTCCTTCCTTGTAGGCCAGCAGCGTTCCCGTATGTTGGCTACTCTCTTTAAGGACGAGCGATGTCAACAGCTGGCTGCCTATGGTATCCTGGAGAAGATGTATCTGGACCGGATCATCAGAGGAAACCAGCTCCAGGAGTTTGCTGCAATGCTGATGCCTCACCAGAAGGCCACCACAGCAGATGGTGAGTGAGCGATAAATGAATATCTTCACACATCCACAGAGTTGCTTGTTATCACTAGGGCTAACTTCACTTGAGCTAATCACATGATTGCTGCTGCTGTGTAACGTTGTCTTGGACAGTGTAGACACTAACAGTGAATGAAGAGCCATTAATCCAGTTGATTGCAGCTTGTAGGAGATCATTTTTGTGTCATGTTTTATGCTTGAATGCTTTGGATGTATAAATATCAAGATGCTTATTGTAGTAACTTAAATCAGCAAAAAAAGAAATCCCTCATCCATCATAGGTTGCATGTATTAGCTGTATGTAGCTTGTGAGTTGTGTATATACTATTTACTTCTAATATATGTGAACTTTGTGAAGACTTTGTAAAACAGCACAATCTATATGATTGTATCTTGATTAGTAGCATGCAAGGACATTTGGGGAGAGTAAACACGACATGGCAAAGTCAAGTTTTTCTTGTGAGCTGGCACAAGCAGCTGAAATTAAAGCACATTTTTTTCATCAAAACCCTCCAGCCTGTTTACTGTAGCCAGCCGGATGTCGCTGTCCAACTGGTTCCAACGTTCAGATTAGGATAATGTTAGTAATATGAAAGACTGTTATTCTCTAAAACTTTTAGTATAATTTAAGGTCAGAAACAAACCTCACATAATATTTGATTTACGAAGACTTCAGCATTTACATTGTCATAGTTAACTGGGGCTAGCTGGTCCAAGATGAAGCACAAGGGAAGGAAAATCTAAATGTTAAAATTCATGTTAAAATGGACATAACTAGAATAAGTGGTAGATGGGGCTGGGCAAAATGACCAAAAATGTTATAAAGATAGAAATTCTCATATTAGTCAATATCATTAATTCTCATTATAATTGTCAATCACATTGGGTCAGGGGTGAACTACATACATACGATACAGAAATCTTTCTATCATTTTGAGATAGGGCGTTTTATAATATTGAGAATAATTCATGGATCTTGATGGGAAATGATGACGTGTATAGTGGAGTGATATTTATGAGTGTGTGCAATTTGATGCAGATTCAAAAAACAATCTGGATCTAGGGAATTTAAATGTAGGGACTGTTGGATCTTAAAGCTTCTTTCTAGAGCCCTGCTAATGGTGGAACATCACTAAAGAGTCTCAGTTCCACATCAGTAGGAATGTGTGTGAAAAATTGACACTGATCTGGAGTCCTTAATGTGCAACCAGAGTTTACGGAGCCTCCCTTTAATGGGCAGTGAATTGTCAGTGTCTTTATATTGGCTCCACACCATTCTCCCAGTACAATACAGAATTAGCCACACTTAGACTTTGCCATTGTTTGCATGATTCCCCCCAGTATGTTCAAATGTTTGAGGCACTTGTGTCTCTTTGTTGATAAAATGCAAAATGTATCTGAAACAAATAAAGAAAAAGTATAATGTCACATGGCTTTTTAAGGTGTTCTCACTTCTTCAGGCTCCAGCATCCTGGACCGAGCTGTGATCGAACACAACCTCCTGTCTGCAAGTAAACTCTACAACAACATTACTTTTGAAGAACTAGGAGCATTGTTGGAAATCCCTCCAGCAAAGGTGAGACATGGATTAGATGAGCAGATAACTAAACAAGTAAAACTACAAACTAATTCAGCTGCTGATAATATTCTTTTGCGTGACACACATAATTTGTGTTGCTGTTTGTTTTCCTTGTTGTATGTGGAGATTATATTTTTCTGTTTTTGTCTTTAGGCTGAGAAGATTGCTTCCCAAATGATCACTGAAGGACGCATGAACGGCTTCATCGACCAGATCGACGGCATCGTACACTTTGAGAGTGAGTAATGACAGCTGCTGTGTTTTTACATTTCAGAGTGGTTTTTAGAAATTTATTTTCACATTACAACACATTTAGTATTTAACACGTGTTTATGACAATACAATAATCTTTTTTAATGTTTTAATTTGATTTAGTAAAATATGTTGTTTAAATTGTGGTTATTTGAGTCAATAAACTAACTAGATGTTTGTCTATCTTTGACCAGTAGGGAGCAGCCTTTTCAAACATTTATGTTATTAAACAACATAAAACTCATTCCCAGTTCATCAATCAGGGCATTGTAGTGATAGGGCAGCTACAGCAGTCATTCACACGTAAAAATCTGTTCCTCAAGTGGGAAACATGAATTGGAAATATGTTTGATTCCCTAATGTTTCCTTTTTGGTTTCAGCCCGTGAACCACTTCCTACCTGGGACAAACAGATCCAGTCCCTGTGTTTCCAAGTCAACAACCTCTTAGAAAAGATCCGTCAAGCTGCTCCAGAGTGGGCTGCACAGGCTTTGGAAAACCAGATGACCCAGTAAACATTCCCATCCTGCTCTAAAAAAAGAAAAGATAATCCCTCCCTCAGCCTGCTCCAAAGTTCCATCTGCCTGCTCAACAACGTCACCACTTGACGTCAACACCAACACAGAACCCTCTGGTTTTCTCTTTTTGCAACATTTTCAAAGAGCACTGTTTTATTAACTTTGCCCACTGGGATAATAGCTCAATGTTTCTCAATACTTCAGATCTGTAATTGCAATAGTTGTATACACAGGAGAGGTATTATATAACTTTCGTCTTTGACTTTGGATATGATTCATTAAATACTTTTCATGTCATAGGGTCAAAAATATGTGAAAATATACAAACAGTCTGTCTATTTAAGCTTTTGTGTTGAAAACATTGTTTTTTTAACTTAATATAATGAAACAGCAATGTTCATCTGTACTCATGGACTCTTCTCGGTCCACCCCCATTACAGCACAAAGATTTAAATTCAAAGCTGAGAGAAATTGTTCAGTCATGTCATTTAAGTTCTTCAGAACAGAAGAAGACTCTTGGATGAGAAGTGAAACAACTTTGAGATAAAGAAAAAAGGTCCGGTTGCTGACTTATGTTCACATGTACAACTCCTTAGGTCATTTTGGTTAATTTTCTACATCAGTAACAATTACTTGAAATGCTACACAATTTACATTCAGCACTCAGACCTCAAAGTCATGAAATGCACTTTGTGAGTTTATCTTTTGGACCCACTTTCTGGCACACTTATTGCGTTAGTGATTCCATCAAGGTTGCAATTGTACATGTAAAGTGTGAGTTGTTTTTTTCAACTTTTCTGTTAAATTCAGCTTTTAAGAAGCTCTTTACTGTTGCACCCAGTGGGCTGCAGTTTTCTTTATAATAATAATATAATATCAAACCAGCTGAGTTATAATTTTACCCATTTGTAGTTATTTTGATGTTCTGAATATTCCTAATTACATTTGTAAACAGAGAGAACTATTTCATGGAAGTTCCTTTTTCTACATCAATTGATACCTTAATTAGATGTCCTGACTAAAATCTGAACTTACATTTACAATAAGCATTACTGCACAAATTGAGAATATTTTGTGGTAGCTGTAAATAATAACAATCATAATTTCATTTTATTAAGTTCCAGACACCAAAACTAAGAATTTATCAGTATCATCTGGGTAGCTGAGGCCTTGTGACATAGAGCAATAGGGATCATCCAAGGCAGTGTGATTTATCCTCTGGAGATCAGACATATCTGCACATGTTTTGTTGAAATAACAGACTGACATTGGCTTAGCTAGAGCAGAGCTGTGACAAAAGTATCAGCTGTTTTATGTTTTTGTAATGTGAATATCTTTGGGTTATAATCGTTGGTTTGATGAAATGAGCGACTCTGGGATGGGTATTTTCAGACATTGCTTAAATGATGAATCAGTTATTCTACATCCATTCTGAAAGTGTGGCTAGTTAAAGAAAGGCTTTCCCTGTGAAAAAAGAGAACCAAAACTGAAAACTACGATTTAATAATGCAGCATTGGACAATACAGGAACCAAAAACAAGGAACAACCATCCCCGTGTGAAATTAAAAGTAAAAGCATCTAAATCAGAAGTTCGTCAGGGTCCATTTCATTCACATTTCCCCTCCCTAAGTTGCAAAAAAGTCTGTGCATTCTACGTTCAAGTCTGCAGTCAACCTCATGGTAATGCTGCACAATTGAAGTCAACAGCAATCTTCTCATACAGTTGACTGCTCAGGACAACATAGATATTTAGACTTTATTGTAACTGTAGATTATGAAGCTGACTAATGATTAACTCGCTGGAGAATGTGTCATTGACCTCAGAGGATTATAGATCATACTATAAAAGTCACACAGAGTAAATTACCTACATAACATGCAGTATAGCATTTAATCAACAACTGCATCAGACACAGGGCGGGCTGAATCAGCAACACGGCGGTCCAGCAGGTTCTCGACTTCTCAGCATCTAGAAGGCACAAAGGAAACTCGTGATTTTCCAACTGCTACATAGAACTAAATGTAACATAGCAATTCATCATGAGGGGGTAAACGCTGCATGTGGGGGGGTGTTTTGGCTCCAAGACGCTCACCCATTCAGAAAATGCCTTGCTCCTTTCTGCGGTCAATGTCTCTCTTCAGCTGGCAGGTAACACAGATGGGACAAAGCCACGACATCATGAAGTCGCTACACATCGAACCCTAGAAACACAAAGAGTTGGTGAGAGAGGGTACAGCCCTGACGTAGTTATAAGTGTTTTACACAGTTACAGCAGGTGAGGAGTATCTGTTAGGTTGATGACCAAACATGTGTCTCCAGCTATATAAAATTATATAAGCAATCATACACTTTTTTCTCCAAGGCTAAATCATGTCATTCCCTATGTGTATACACATATATGTACTTTGGAATACTATTTTTTTGTCAGGATCCCCACAAGAAGTCGTGGCAAGAATCTAATAAGTTGCAAGGTTATTACTGGTGTAGGGAACAAGTACAACGCTGACATACTGAGGTTTCACAGGTATGATATTCACCAGGTTTACTGTCTTAGATGGGTGTGAACATACAAACCAAAGTATTAATCCTCTGACCTGATGATGGTGCTTAGTCAGGGAATTCATCCTCTGGAGACCATGAGTGTCCATACAAGATGTCTTTCACATTCCATTCCAATTTAATAGTTGTTGAGATATCTTAGACCACAACAAAGTGTTGGACCAGTGGACATAGCTGGCCAACATTGAGATACACAGCAACTTGGCACCAGCATGGCTGGCAAAATAGATGCTGCTACAGAGAACTACATATTTTTTTCTATATTTTTATCTCCTTCTTTCTATACATTTGCTTTTTTTTATGTAAAGTGATCTTTTAATGAACAGCACTTCTACGTTTTCACAATGGAACATGAGTATGTTTTGATGACTGTCCTCAAAATAATAATAAAAAATAAAATTGAAAATAAAAAAGCTATCCTTTAAATATTACAATTTTCCGGTTCAAAGAAGTAAAACAAAAAAAGGAGAAGATCAGAGAAAAGTTGAAACAAATGTAAACAGATTTTTATAATTTCCTCTCCTGTTAATTATCTTCAACTTCCTCAGTTTTATCTGGTGACCCTTTGGAGGAGCCTAGCCCCTTGGTTGGGAAATACATGACTAATGCATTAGTATTAATAATGATATATCACCTCTTGTTCTGCAGGTGTATGTTGTAATATCACACTTTACCTAACAGTCCAGTTTTTTTTTTTTTTATTACTTTGTAAACAGGGAGTCCTGCACTTACTCTGATGTTGTATTTGGTCCTGTAGACGCTGCGGATGGGCATCCCCAGACCGCAGCAGCAGCACTCGTTCATGTCACTGGCGATGGAGCAGCCCAGGCAAATGTAGCAACACAGACCACAGATGCCTGTGGAAAGAGCAAAAACAAATGTCCGGCTTACTTTAGCTTTATTTCAGACACATAGTTTCCATCAGCATATAAAAAAACTAAAATAACCAAACACAGAACAATAAAATAAAACCATGTGATTACAAAGGATCTGTTCCAATGTTTCCTGATACAGTCTCAGTTCAGGCCCATATCTACATTTTTAAGTCAGTTTATCAACACATACATTAATATATACAATTCCTCAACATAGCACGAGAGGCAGCATCATCTCTGGAACATGTAGCTTGTGCAAGATCCTGAATGCATCGTTATGTGCCACTTGAAGCTTTTCTCCTTTGTTCTTGACTGGAGCACAAGTGGGCTGTGTAGAGTGGAGTACAGTCCTAACCCTCCTCATACTGCTGAATGCTTACAGGTTTTACAGTCGTCGCAGAAATCACACACGCCGGTCTGGAAGTCAGAGGGCTGGAACATGCCTGGTTGACTGGTCACAGCCATGATCGGGATAAAAACGTCTCTCTGTGGGAAGAAAAGGGTTCGTTCTCACTGATCTTGAGCCTAATGCCGAAGAGCTGTGGCCTGTTTTGTGGTCATTACTTGTATTTCTTCCCCCAGCAAAGATAACTATAAATTACGTCTCTTTTGAACATGAAACAATACGGGAAAGGAACATGCAGGAGGGTAAATCCATTTGGGATTCTCAGCCAGGCCATCGTTACAAGGTAAATCTTACCAGATGGCTGAAGAGGTGGAGGAAAGTGAAGCTGACAGCGGAGGCTCCTGGACAACAGACTGAGACGGTGAAGGAGTGTGAGTCTTTATAACCAGTCAAAATAAGCGATTAACTAGGCTTTATCACTGGTTCATAGGGCAGAGATATTCCAGGCAAAGGAAGTCACCTTAATACACCCACCCACACCAAGCCCAGAAAACATACGGCAATAAACACACCTCAACAAGTTTCAATTCTTAGCTGTCAATAAAAGTACTTCTGCTTTCTGAAAATGCAGAAGTTACATGGATCCATTTTTTTGTTATATATGATGATATATGTTTCACGCAGGGATCCATTTCAGAAAAAGTAAGCTAAGCTTTTTAGCAAACAATATTATCTTAAATTCTTTTTAAATACAGCAGATATTTCGACACGTCACATTTTCAGTTTAAGTGTCACAGTGAGCCAGCCCCCTGTAATCGAAAATTATAAATGAAATTCAACTGTGATTCATTTCATCATTTACACCAGTACTTTCCTACTGGGATGTGTGGAAATATCCAGTGATAAGACCTATGAGTTGTAACCTACGTCACAGTAATCTATTGTAATAAAGGGACTTTTTTTAAACCTCTTTTTCTCATGTGTGAAGAGAGAAGGAAAAGATGAATGTAAACTACACTTCATTACTTGAATATTTCTATTCAATATAAATACTATACTGGTGCAGTTCAACACAGTAAATTAAGCCACAAAACAGAAGCCTCTATAAAGAATAGCTAGTCATCTCCATCCGTGCTAACCACAACATTAAAAGGCTGTTTACATATTAATGTAGTATAATACTATAACAATATAACCTTGACTGTCTGGATATTTAGTATTACTGATAGTACTTCCGTAGTTGTAATCATAATACAGCAGTATCTCTACATAGTGCTGATACTTTGTCCACTGCTAAACGAAGGTGACACTGTGATTGTTTTACTGTGTTCTGTTGTTCAAATGTTCAGAGTAAGGAGGTTTATATGACCGACACACCATGACCTGATTTACAGCAGCAGAAAAACCCTGCGAGTGACCTGGACTGAAATTCTCTCTGAAAGAGCACGGCACACTGTTTTAGAGTTGAATGCAATTTAGTGATTGAGCGTGGTTTTCTTTTAAAAACAAATTCCAATCATTATTACTCAACTTTCCACATTTCAAACCCTTGCTGTGCTCCTTTCAGACACACAGTGGCGCTGCTTCCCACCATCTGGCTGCCACCCACTCAGGCTGTGCAGGAGGAGCACAGTAATGAGGGCCTGACTGTAATGATACAGGCTCCTACATAATGAGCAGCTGTAACTGCAGCTCAGGAATAGGCATGATTTTCAATTTCCGACAGACTAAAGATAGACGAGGGCTAAATTACACTGAAATGCACGGGGTTGCCATTAGCCTGCGCTACAGCAGACCCTTCAAACTACATTTCCCCAGAGGGAATGTATCCACTGTTTCAGACACCACACTTTAAAACCTGAGGCCTTATTGCCAATAAATGTGTGTATTCTGAGAAGCCTGATACGTTGATTTAATTGATTATTTCAAGATACAACACAGTCGATGTCAGTCAAACCTGTGTAGTATTGTTGTTTTTAGCATGACATCAGTTTTCATTAATTAAATTCAAAGTTGGTGCCAAACAAATGTCAGAAATAGGTTATTTCCCCCTGATATTGTTCCTTGTTGATATTTGCGGTAGCTGGGTGATCATTCTCTGTCACTCTTATCACTGTTCACCAGATTTAAACTGCAGGATATTACTCTTCACCAGTGGTGGGAAGTGCATTTACTCAAGTTCAGTTTTGAGGTAGATGCATTTTACTTGAGTATTTCTATGTCATGCTGCTTTATATCTAACTCCATTACATTTATCTGACGGCTTGAGTTACTTTTCAGATCAAGGTTTTGCAAACCGAACCTGTGATCACTTTACAAAACGTGATGCCATAGATAATTAAAGTATCACTTATATGTTAATGCATCAGTAATGACAAACCAAAAATATAATAGTTCAACAGACAGAGGGCATTCTGCACAAGTGCTTACTTATTTACTTTCACTTTATTAAAAATGTTTTACTTTAACTCTGCTTTTTCCTACAATGGTGGAGAAAGTATTCTCATCAAGAATACTCTATTTCAAGTAAAAGTCCTGTTAGAAACAATTCTATTTGCATAAAAGATTAGCTAAATGTACTCATAGTATCTAAAGTAAAAGTACTCATTCTGCAGAAGTATGGGCTTGGACTGGTTATTCTTATACCGTGTGTCATCAGAGGATTCTTAATACTGATGCATTCATTGTTCAGCAGCTTTTACTGTTGTAGCTGCTGAGGTGGAGCTTGTTTTATACAGTTACACAGTTTAGTACAGTGGTTCTCATCATAGGGGTCAGGCCCCTCCACAGGGTCACCAGATAAGTCTGAGGGTTCGTGAGATGATTAAAGGGAGAGGAAAGAAGAAAATCAAAATCTTCACTTTGATTTTTACTTCCATTTTTTTAATCTGTTTGATGTTTATCTCTGCATGTGGGCTTGAGGCATCATTGTGATGAGAAGTTTAGAGGTGAAATGTCTCTTTGGTGAAACCGGAAATAAGAGATAGTCATCTGCATTTGACAAGGACCCAAACTACACACTGATTGGGATTTTAGAGTCTCAAGAAAACAGTGATGCAATATAACAAAGTGCATTCACTTAGGCAGTGTACTTATGCACTTAAATATAAATACTTGACTAATACTTCATACCTGATACTCCACTGCAGTTCAGAGGGAAATATTATACTTTGTACTGCACTGCCTTATTTTTGTATTAACAGCAACTAGTTACTTACTCTAGAAACGAATATCATTTTACATTCAGTATGATACAAATACAGCATAATTATCTTACAATGTAAAATGCATTATTAGAGACTTTAGTACCCAACAGTGTATATAATTGTTAGAATTAGCTTGACTTTTACCAGGTAAAACAATAGAGTGGTAGCTACACATGAACTCATCAGTAATAATATTCTCATCTTACAATAACATTCACAGGGGAGATTTTAATGAATCTTTTGTACTTTTACTTGAGCAACATTTTCAATACAGGACTTTTACTTTGAAGGCAGTATTTTTACACTTTGGTATTACTAAAAAGAAATAAATCTGAATACTGCCTCCCCCACTGCAGGTGAAACAGGGTGCTGGTTTAATATTCTTGACTTGGTGTCATGTAGTTGAGTAAAAAGTGAAAACTTCCCTCTAAATTGAAAAAGTGGAGTACACATACAAATAGCAAAAATGGGAAATACTCAAGTAGAGTACAGAAGCCAAACTACATTACTTGATAAAAAAAATTGTTGATGCAGTAAATGTGAGCAGCATTAAATACTGTCAAGTTGGAGCCAAATCATATGAGATCATAATATGTCTGACATGGAAAGTATTTATCTGGGTTTAGGGTTAGGGTTAGGGTCAGGTAACTAAAGTCAAATGGAGTACTTGTAGAAAGTAGCAAAGCTCTAAAATACTTGAACATACATACGTCAATACTTATGTCTATCATCAATACTTCAGTACTTTAACTTAATTTACATTTTATTTACTATGGACTATTTTTAATTATAGAAGATGTATTTAGATACACTGCTTAAGTAATTATACCACAAAGTATTTTGGATGTAGTTAAAGTAACTCTCTATCTCAGTAGATTATTATTGCTGATACATTATTGTTAAACTAGCATTTATAATCTAAGCCTCCAAATTTTTTTTTTTAAATACAAAATTGTTGAACTAAGAGATACCTGACTCTCTCAAAATCAATAGATACAGTTGGGTTCTTTGATTGATGACCAGCCAACATATTTATTATGATAATTATGAACAAACTTTAACTTTTGTCTGAAGTAGCAGCAATTACACAACTGTTGAACAAATGTCAGGAAGTAAAAAAGTAAAATATGTTGTGGACCAGAAGTATAAAGTTAGCCTACTCAAGTACAAGTGCAGTACTCAACTTCAAGTATTTCAAATTGTAGTAATCAGGTTCAGTCATTGGTAATCAGCTACCTCCCACCTCTTAGTGTTGCAAATATTTGTACTTTTCTATATCATCATATATACTATGTATAATATAAATATACTGTGTATTTATAAAGTGTTATAATGTACTAATGTATATTGCCACTTTAACTCAAGTAATCAGGTAGCCTTAATGATCTGATTGTTAAACCCCCCTCTCCTCATGTAGGGTTATTTTCTTCCAGCGCTGAGGTTGAAGTGTTATTTCAGGGCAGCACAGATAGACATGCGCACAGCTGATGGGAGAGAGGCACATCTGCACTGACGTCAACCCCCCCCCCCCCCCCCCCCCCCCAACCCAGCCGCAAAAAAAAAAAAAAGAAAAGCTGCCAATTTGAAGCTGTCCTGGACTGGGACACCCGGTCTGTGCAGATGTAGTGAGGAGGAGCAGCCCCGAGCCAACTTGTGCTGGTGTTTGCATGCACGTCTCCCCGAGGCAGGGAGCGCTGAGAGACTGTGGCACAACACCCTCCGCAACCTCAACTAACTTTTTAAGCCAATCTGTGCCAACAGCAGCAGCACAACAACCACCAGCAGCAGCAAGAACACAAAGTCTAGATTATATAGACGACTGATGGGCTGGAAATAGACCCTGGAGGAGATCCAACACTTTGAAAGGCTGACTTTGTGTGTGTGTGTGTGTGTGTGTGTGTGTGTGTGTGGGACAGTGTGTGGTGAGAGATACTGCTGCTGCTGCTGCTGCTGCTGCTGCTGGACTGAGAGGGAGAATCACAGAGGATGGCAGAGTCCAGAAGGAGATGAGAAGAGCTGAGGAGGTCTGTCTGTTTGCGGAAACGTCCCAGTCTTTGTGTCCTGAGCTCTCTCCCTGCACAGTTGGACCGGAGCTGACACTATGAAGATGAGCATGGTAACATTTCTCCCATTACGCTCCCCGTCTGTTCAGAGTAGGACGGTCTCTTTCCGGGCACTTTTCTTTCTAGTCGGCAGGCAGATTCGTGTGAGCGTTTAAATCCTCTCAGGGAAGCGGACATTGTCTGCAAACCAGTTGACCCGCTCATAGAGTTTCTTTGCATGCGGTGTCAGTGTTGGTGTACTTTTGGAGACATTTACGCACAGTCTCTCCAGCTGCAGGGAGGCAGTTTTGCACCGTTGCAGGTCTGCAAGTCAGTCCGCGTCTGGCTGCTCAAACTTTACCAACTAGAAACCAAAACCTCCCGACAAAGGGAGGTTCACGCCTTTCTGCAACAACCCGGCGGTCGGTTTGTGATCCGCAGGCGCTTCTCGGAGGTTGTATTCGAGGAGGCACCGGTGCAATGCACACGGGCCAGCGGCCAACTGTCTGGGTCAGAGTGGCCAAGTAGGTAGCGCTGTCTGTCTCCTGTGTCTGGAGCGCTGCAGCTCCGTGCACAGCTCAACATGTAGGTCTCAACAAAGACTGCTGCTTTCCAAAAGGCTGTCTGGCTGTCACCCGTCCACTTTTCGCCGGCCATCATCCCTCTATCGCCCGGATCCGCTGACGTCTGTTTATACTGGTGTCGTTGGCGCATGCTGCCGTGAGACGCGTCAGTGAGTAAAACCACAACCTGCACAGATTTGGATCGTGTCGACTGGTCAGATTTATGCTTCTACTATAGTGTGGTTGTTTCGCTTCAGTGAAACTTGCTTTTTTATCACATACAGGTCTCTGGCCATGAACCTGTCATCTCCAGTGATCGATGTTTTAATTGATAGGAAAGAGTCACTTTGCAGAAAAGTCCCCAGAATCTGGTCGTTTATTCTTGAAGTGACACATTTCATGTTGGATTTAAAAGATGTGTTGACTCAGGAACTGCAACTCAATGATGATGAACTTTGTGAGAGATTTTCATTCATTTACCACAGACTACAGCTGTGACCGTTTCCTTAAAGCTGCAATGATCATTAATCAACCAGTTGACCAGCAGAAAATTAATTTTACGATACTTTTTGGTTTGTTACATTGCAAATGAAACATATTTGGGTTTCTGGGTCTTGGTCAGATTTAATTGTAATTTTGGGCTAATTGGCATGTTTTTTTCAAGATTTTTTGGCTTTTGTTTTTGACAAAATGATTCCTGGGTTAATCGATAATGAAGATAATGTTTTACATGTTTCACACACAGATAAAGCTGGACAAAATAGATCAATATAATATTTTGATAGGTTCCAGTGAATTTTCTGTTGATCGACAAATCACTTGCTGGTCTCAGCTCCACAACAGACAACAATCTGAAAATGAGTAATTCCAAAAGAGAGAGAAGATCATTTAACCTCTGATTGATTTTCTTCACAGGAATGCAGATGGATTGGTCAAGACAAGTTCCCAATATAGAGCTTCCTGTGTTACACCTGAGAGTCACTGTGTCTGATGGATTACGGTGTTTTCTACGAGCTGCTGACATGAATCCAGAGGCCAGTGGGATGTGGAAGTGCTCGTCTTCAGGAGAAATCTGAGACTCGGATGAGCCCTCGAGCACAACGAGAACTTTTAAGTGAAGGAGATAAACCATGGACTTGTTATGGTGTGGCATCGGACCGACCGTGTGCTTTTAACCCGTTTGTAGCACCCTCTACCCCCATCCCATGTCACATCTTTCCCTGAATTATGGAAATTTTGTGGAAGACGCTGACTTGGACACTGAGCCTGGTGGTGATGGCTGCTTCTGAATTTCAAAGCGTCAACAGACTTTCGCACAACTCTCAAGGTATGATGCAGACAGGTGGACAGGGAGATTTTATTGTATCTGTATGTTCATTATCACAACATCTTCTCGTCTCTATTCTTTCTTTTCCTTTCTCCTGTAAAAGAGGAGTTCCTGTCCAACCTGCAGCACTTCCAGCTGACTGTCCCGGTGCGGGTGGATGAAAATGGAGAGTTCCTGAGCTACACTGTGAAGCACCACCGGCCGGGCCGACGGAGACGGGGGGCCGTGGACCCCATAATGGGACCAGTGCCGGCGTTGGACCTGGACCCTCCAGAGTCCCGGCTGTTCTACAGACTGTCGGCCTACGGAAAGCACTTTCACTTAAACCTGACACTCAACCCCCACCTGGTGTCGAAACATTTTACAGTGGAGTATTGGGGCAAAGAAGGGCTGGAGTGGCGTCATAACATGGTAGATAACTGTCACTATGTGGGATTCTTGCAAAATCAGCACAGTACGACCAGAGTGGCACTCAGCAACTGCAAGGGCCTGGTGAGTACAATGTGGTGTTGGAATTATTATTAAATGTGATCAGCTCACACTCTCTAACAGCCCTTGGTGCCACAAAGAGTTCAGGCTACTTACCTCAAACAAACCCCTACTAATACTAATGTCAGAATATATACCTAGCTTGTGCTGCTCTCATGTCAGCCAATCTTTCAGAGGCACGGCCAAAGGATTAGACCAATTGTAGTTTGCTTAACACGATCTTGGCCTCTTTCCACTTGGTACACCGAGTCTGCAGGCAGCTCAGAGCAAGGTGATGCTCATGTAGAGAAATCACATCATCACGCTTATCCGTGAGTGTTCTGCATCAGGGCTTTTCTCTCCAATCTCTCCATTCAATATCACTCTTGAGGCTCTAATTTGAAAAGCCTCAGTAGTTCAGCTCACATTTCTTCAGTTGATCCTTTTTGTGATCTGTAAAATAACGTGTCTAACTCATGCATATTACCTCATTTCGAAGCGTCTTTTCAAAAACAAAACTGAACACCACTAACAAGGCGTCTAATTATCCTGTCTAAGCGTTTAGTCCTCAGGCTTTTATCCTCAGACTGTGTGACTTTCCAGCTTCTCTTTGCTAATCAAGGAATTGGAAGAAATCTTAATAGCCGCTATCCCTCCTTGCTTCAGGATAACTCTAAAGAAGGAAAAAAAGGGCCCTGCTTCTTATTGTCAAATGTAATCATGTGGAGAAAACGTGAAGCCAAATGTGTTGGCAAGACCCACACCGAGTATCATAAATTGAATTAGTGTATGCCCTTTTTTCTAAGAGCACCAAAAATGGACAAAAATGTGTCTGCACTTTAATGTAATCAGCGATCTGCCCAGTTTGGGATCTTGACATCACTCACTATTAAAAACTCTAATATGTTTCTGTTTGCTAGTGTGATGTGGGGTTTATTTCTGTCATTGTGAGTTTTACAAAATCAAACTATTGTTGTGTTGTTGGACATATATTATTTGAAGGGGTACTCCAGCTATATAAGACTTTGAGTCATGCAGCAGACACAATGTACAAGGAATGCCAAAAGACTGAGATTTTTAGACCCAAGTATCAGTCTTACTTAAACAATGATGTATCCTACATTTCCCAAAGTGCAACTTAATAGCATTTGTCATGTATGTACACATATGTCAAACATCATTTCCACAACTTTTAGTGTCAGATTGCTGTAAAGAGATGACATCTCCGGATCCAAGATTATTCTGATGGTTTATTGTGATGATTTCATCAGGGTTATCTCAGTTTAAGTTGTCAGAGTTACGAAAATGTATAATAGTATATTTAAATGTATAATTTATATTTATCCACAGAAGAACCTTTTTACAACTCTTGAGGGTGTGAAAGCAAAGGCTGTTCACCCCACTAGCTACTAGCCAACAATAGCCTGCTAGCAGTAGCTAGTTATCAGTAGCCTGTGAGCTATCTGCTGAGCTCAGTGTCAAATGTGAGTTGTTGAAATTAAATTTCTCGATAAATCTAAATGCAGTCTAACCTTTACAACATTAAGTCCTGGTTATATTTTAGTTATTAGCGTAGCTACAAAATTGGATTTTTGGAACTTTAGGTTTCACTTTGCTGTTTCACTTTGCTGTTTGTATTTCATCACATCGAATCTAAAGTTTGCTTTGCAGTCTTGTCTGAACACACACAACTGAACTTCATGTGTAAAATAGTTGGTTTCCTTTTAATAGAAAGTACAAAATAATAACTACTAAACATGTAAGTTTTTTTCCCCCTGCATTGTTTAGATATATGCATTCACTTCAGTGCTGATGTTTGCTTGTGTTTGTAACCTATTTATTTCATTGTTTTCTTTCCAAGCATGGTGTTATAACAACAGAGGAAGAACAGTATTTAATAGAGCCATTAAAGAACATATCCTCCACCACCTCCAGCGAATGGAACCTGGAAGAAGCACAGCAACATGTTATTTATAAAATGTCTGCCATTCCCTCACCGCAAGAGCATAGCCAGGAGTTCAGCTGTGGCATTTCAGGTTGGTGAACCTCCATCTGGGTTGGACTCTGTGTGGGTGGAACTGACGTAAAGGAATAACTATACATAGCAGGTTAGAGGAAGTGCTGGTTTGGTTCTAGGCCCAGGTTCTGGTAGACATGACCAGGCCTCTTGTGTGCTATAGTTGCTGCTGGCCTGGACACCTTTCAACCTGTTAAAGAAAGTCTCCCTCCAGCTTTCATAAAAAGCCCTTCACTGCATAAAGAGTACTTGGCTCTGACTTTTACTGAAGCACAAATCCTATTTGTAGAGCCAATAATCATGTTCAGATTTTGAAATATAGACAACCCAGTGCCCCCAAATACTCTGACTGCTGAGATATGATGAATTGGAAAAAGAACCAGGTGGATATTTAGGTATTTGGGCCAAGGTCTTATAAGAAACAGCAAAGGTTGTCATCGCCAAGAAGCTAACATGCCCTAACATGTACCACCCTATAGCTTTTCCCCAGAGCATCTGGGTCATAAAGCAAAAGGCTTTAGCCGCAAGGTTCAAAGGGGCAAATTCCCTATGTGCATCAACCACACACAACCGAGCTCTCTCACAAAGATGATGCATCATGATTTTGGTGTAAATTGTTGTTTCATTATTTACAATAACCTGTCGTTGTCTCCCTGTCATCCACAGACCTCATTGAAAGCAGTGCACCTTGCCAGCATAACACAACTTCCCCTGTCCACTCGTCCCCTGGTTCCCAAACTGACAGCGAGCGCTCAAACAGCACTCACAGACAGAGACGCTCTGTCAGCACCGAGCGCTTTGTGGAGACGCTAGTGGTCGCTGATAAAATGATGGTCGGTTACCATGGACGCAAAGACATCGAGCACTACATCTTGTCTGTAATGAATATTGTAAGTTTGATCCTACTTTTTGGTCATGTTGTCCTGTTTTATTTATCAGTTCATTTTAGATTATCTGATTAATTGTTTGATTGTTTGGAAAATGTCACCAAACAGCCCAATGTGAGGGCTTCAAATGTCTTGTTTTGTCCGACTAACATTCAGTGCAGCAACATGCATAACCAATTCTCACATTGGAGAGGATAGAACCAGCCAATGTTATGCAGTTTTGCTTAATAATGGCTCAAACAATTATTCAATTATCAAAATATTTGCTGATTACTGTACTAGTATGGCCACTGAAAGTACTTCATGAAGGCAGATTGGATGTTGTGACATATGGACACAATTTGTCTGACTTTGTGTCTTTTCTTCTTTTCTGGAGGTCAGGTTGCCAAACTTTACCGTGATGCCAGTCTAGGAAATGTTGTGAACATCATTGTGACCCGGCTGATTGTTCTGACTGAAGATCAGGTAAGACAAAATAAAAATCACATTTTCCTCCTGAACCCTTCTCTGTGCCAGTTTCATTTATTAATTTCCCTAACTTTGAACTGTCCGTGCAGTATTACCACAGTTATTACCATGAGCCTTTTTTTTATAGCGTCTGTAACCTCACGTGTAATGAGTATATAGCTGATATGTCTGGCATGACTGAGCTGCAGTATTTTATGTGATTGCTGTGGCTGAAGGGAGGAGAGGAGAGACTATTCACCATATGGCCACCGCTTAAGATAAAAGATGTGCTTAAGCATCTTCCCTCAGGGAGCATTGACTGAGGATTTTGACATGCACTGTACATGTGTATGTATGTGTGATGGGAGAAACAGTGTCCTAACATCTGTTTTATTCAGAAGGGGGTCGTAGAGGCTCCTTATGTAGCATCAGGTCCAAAAATCCAGTTTTCATATTAAGCAGAGCCGCACTTTGATCCACAAGGATGGCTCGTCTGTCAGTCCTGGTTTGGGATGAGCTCAATAGAAAATACAGGCTCAAAACATATTATGGTGAAAGTGAATCACTGATTGGCCGTTGAGCTGCAAGCTGAACTCAGCACATCTTCATCTTGTAATAGATTAATATAATTAAAAGTACGGTAGTACATAAGGAGATTCATTTTTCAGACTCCACTACAACTTCCCCAGTTCTTTTCCTACTTTCCACTTCTGCTTTTTATAAAATTTCAGCTAATCTTAAAATAGAGTATCTTCTCTCCTGCTATAAAAGGTTTTACCTCTACCAGTACTGAATATAGGCGTAAATCAAACACAAAAAAGTTTATACTGTGCCAAAAACTTGTTCTCCAACCTCCCTCTGATCCCAGTTCAGTCCTCCTTCAAATAATTCATCCAGAATTACACACACACACAACCGTTCCCCTCAGGCGGCTGGAGTGGTTCAAGTGTTGTCAGCGTTGTCAACACATGATAGTTCAGTGTCACTTTGTCTTCGATGTTACCTTTATTGGACAGTAGACGATTGTGACAGACAGAGAATGAGGAGAGAGAGACAATGTGACATGGAATAAAGGTCCCTGCCTGTGATTGAAAACTGAACTAGGGTGGCTCAGCTATGTGACACCACCATGCCATATGCTTTGATAAATGTGTGCCTAGAAATACTGTATCACAACTGCTGTCAATCAGTCCACAAGTGTTCTCCATGACAAATATCTTTTCAAGTTTTTGGGAATTTAGTACTTTAGAGTGATATGAATTATTATTGGAAACAATATGGAATGACATGACATGACACAACAGAATAGGATACAACATGTTATAACACGACACAAAATTATACAACCCAACACTACATGATATGACATCATGTAGCACAACGTGATGAGCACAATGCAATGCAATGCAATACAACACACACAAGATAACCTTACTATAAGGGATATACAAATTGTCATATTAATTGTTATTTTTGTTACTACAACTGACAGGACAGGGGCACCTCAGGGGGTCAATCAGATTCCAGGTCATTGCCCCCCTGGCCCCACCCGTGGATCTGCTCCTGATATGATACAACATGACACAGTTAAATAATATCCAAAATGATACAACCCGACTCTACATGCTATGTCAAGATACAATACAATCGAATATGACATAGTATGATACAATATGATAAGACATGATAAGACATGGCATGGCACACGATGCCACAGAATAACGTCAGTAAATGATATGACAAAACACCATTAATTGCATTCTTTCACACACTGAATCACACTTCTATATGATTCAATACAACACGCACAAAAGGAAATCACATAATGAAATGTGACAACACAACACAATACAGTTTAAAGAACATAACACAACACCACATGATACATGACACATGTGTTTTGACGTAGTAAGACATGACATTATCCTGTGATGTGATATTGTAATGCACTGGAAGAGACTGTAAAGGTTTGATATTATTGTAGTTATTGTAACACGGTTGCATGTGCTGCTTGTGTTGAATTTGCAGCCTAACCTGGAGATTAACCACCATGCTGACAAGTCTCTGGACAGTTTCTGTAAGTGGCAGAAGTCCATCTTGTCTCATCACGGCGACGGCAACAGTATTCCTGAAAATGGGATGGCTCATCATGACAACGCTGTCCTAATCACCCGGTAAGTGTAGGCTCTCATCTACGGGATATGGACTACATTTTCCTCACATGCCAGTATAATGATGCTGCTGAGTTGTTCTTTCGGCTGCTACTTTCATTGGAAGTAGCGCTAATTTTCTCATTTGGAACAAATAGGTTGCAGGTTGTTTTCTGTACTGTTGGCTCATAAAAGCTGTGCAGTCACGGTTCAGCTTCAAGAGTGTAGTCATGTGTGTGTTTGCTAATAGAGGTGGCCAGCAGGTACGGCAGTGAAACCTCCAAAAGTCCAGTTCTTGTGCACACCCTCTCAACCTGTAACCGTTAAAGCTGATGGGAGTAAACACCTCAGTTCTGAAAATAAAATGTGCTGTTTCAGACTCGCTCTACCTGTCACGCTGCAATTTATGTTAAGGGTGTTACCATAAAACAGCAAAACTCTGTCATTACCTGGAATAGGCTTCATTGTTGCCAGAACTGTTTTGGCTACATAACCTAGCAACTGAAGAGTACATTCCCCCCACTGGTTTTGTTTAAAGAGAGGATGGCGTTCTGTGATTGACATGGGCTAAAGCCAAGATGTTTGACTCCATAGGCTCTGCACAAAACAGCCTTTCTATCATTAGTGTGCTCATGCTTGTTGTCTGTCAGTTGATTTTCTCCAGCTGCTTTGGCTCACGTTTTTTATTATTGGTTTTAGCGTCACTCTGTAAGAACCAGCAGCAAAGACTTAGTAGCTTAGTGGTGTCTACAGACAACAGTCATGGAATTTATCTCAGGGGCTGTAATTGTGTCTTGTTCTTCTATAGGACATGATATAACATGGTCCTATTCTCATCGCTTAAAGATGCCAAACTCCTCTTGGAACTGTTTTGTAGCTTACTCATCCATATTTTGCAGCCATATTCTCCACAAAGGGTAATTTGGTAATTGTCAGACCAGGTCTACACATGCCAACCTGCACCCCCCATAATGAGAAGAAAGTAGCAGCAGCAGCAACAGTTTAGCATTACAGATGTACACATGTCAATGTCGCCACTTACAGTACCTTAATACCTTGTTGTAGCTAAGGTGCTAGCAATAATAGCCTATATCTACACTTAGCAGAGACAGACCAACAATATCATCTCAATGGAGACCTAACAAATTTAAGTTTAGGATTAACTCTGTAGCTTTCAACTCCGTTTTGTTCTCCGACAACTCTGGAAAATTGGTTTGTCAGAGGTTGATTGTTTATAGAAGAAGCAACTTATGTGATGGGAGTAGTGAGCTTGAAAAATACAAGATTTGTGCTTCACAGCCAAAGATATTGAAAGGGTTAAATTGTCCGAAGCTCAACTGGCTTAAACGTTTTGCTAGGTGCTATAAGGAAAAAGCCAAGGCCAAAAACAAATGAGCTAACATGTTCTGTAGATATTTTTAAAATTTTATGTCGATATTTGTGGACCAGACAATGACGCCTCATAACTTAAGTGATTACCTGTTTTGTAATAGCTCATAACCCTTAATCTAGTGCAATC
This sequence comes from Verasper variegatus, assembly GCA_026259375.1. Classification (NCBI taxonomy): domain Eukaryota; kingdom Metazoa; phylum Chordata; class Actinopteri; order Pleuronectiformes; family Pleuronectidae; genus Verasper; species Verasper variegatus. The sequence continues at coordinate 5,248,075 of CM048060.1, forward strand.
ATCAAGTCAAAAATTTCAGTTTGAAATTTCCCAAACTGCAATTTTCCCCATTGCCTGCAGGAGGCATAGACTTTAAATTTGTAGAATCCTTTTTGCCTGTAGATGGCGCACATCAACACTCTGCAGTTACTATCTATGCTGATGGGTAGCCACACCCCTGATTCACCTCAGTGCTTCGAGTCAGTTCCAATATGGTGGGACATTGGTAACCTTTGAGTAAATATAGCATTGGTGAACCGTGAAACCAAGGCAAAGCGTAGGCGAGAGATAATGAGATAATAAGCTGCGGGGAGGAGGCCCCAGCTGAGCTCAGAGATCCTAACACTGGAGATGGTATAAATAGCCGATGGTCGACACCAGGAAGCTTCTATTAACCACCATGTCTGGAGGAGCAGTCTGAAATTCCTTCTAGGAATGTGTTTACAAAGGTTTAGTATGAGTTAAAGATGGCGGATGCTTGCAGCCTTCACCTCAGAGGACTTTTAGTAATGAGCTGAAACTGTGACTGAATTTCTTCATTCAACACTGGATTAAATATAAACTTAGTTAAAGATTCATCAACTCATTTTATTTGTCATTCGAAAACATGTCACTTTTCGGTGAGACAATATCAAGACATGCCACATTGGGCTTAAAGAAAAAGCATTTTATCACTTTATAAATATTCACTGGAATAATTGATAATGAAAATAATTGTTTGCAGCCTCCGATTCAAGGCATAAGATTATACTATTGTTAATGCTAACTTGGGAACGTGCGACACATGTAAGAGCATGTATCTTTTGTGTTGGATAGATAGCAATGTTTCACTTGCTATCTACTGGTAGAGTGTATGGATAGATTTGTGAAGAATAAAGAAAAAGCACTGATGTAAAATATAAAGGGAAAACTGTTGCCAGGGGAAAATATATTTGCTTTATGTGGATGAAGGTTCACTATTTGCATACTTCTAGTGAAGTGTATTCTAATGATGTATCCACAGGTCCTCATTATACACATGCTAATCATTACTTACTGAGGCCTTCATGGTCTAGTTAGATTCACAGAGGTGGACATTTTTCCTGCATTTAGTATCACTATATTCTACGTCTACTACTGCTCCATCAACACCGATCAGTGCCGCTCCCCTGTAGAGACGGACCAGCAGGACACACTAAACTTAATCTTCCTCATCACCGCAGCAGTAAATGGCAAATTGTCTGTATTATTGTAGCACTTTTCCTGTCTTGATGACCACTTAAAGAGCTTTAGATCACAGTTTTGCCATTCATCCATTCAACAGTGCATCTAAATGCAACACTTCCTCCATCACACGTCATTCACACACTGCCGGCTTAGACAACAGGGGCAATTGGGGGTTTAGTTTCTTGTCCAAGGACACACCAGCACATGGGATGGGGGAGCCGGGGAATGATCCACTGAACTTCTGGTTAGTGGACGACCCGCTCTACCCCTATTGCTTCTTTGATAGTTTGCGTTACCATTCTGCCTTATTTGGAATGTGTCCCATCACAAGGGGAAACTATGGAAATACATCAAAACAAATAGATGTCCTGAACGAGGTCATGGTTGTACCTCGCTGAACCGATGTGAAGGAGAGAGCGACACCGAGGGAAAGCAAGGAAGAAAGGAAGAGGAGTTTATGGCAAGCAGGAGCGCGAGGAAGGAGAATGAAATTAAATCTGCTGTGCCCTTGTTTTTAATAGATTAAAAGCTTTAGGAATGATTGGATCTTTCATTTTAAATGTATGATGTGGCCCACTGTGTTCAGGCCTTGTTTTTTCCCCTTGGCTCTATTGGATTACCTGTGTGTGAGTTACGGGAGTTAGCAGTTGGGACACGGCATGACCGAAGCGTTTCACTTTATTCTCATTGACATTTGCTGTGTTAGCCCTGTGACATTTTGCCAAAGGCTCATGCTATAGATGGAAGGAGCGAACCAGGTGTTTTCACAGCTTTCATTACATGCTATTGTTATGCTAAAGGTTGAGATTATATCTGGTCAGACTGTGATTAAACATGGAAAGAATGAGCGGCAAAGTGCCAGTGGAAGAAAATACTGTACACATAAAAAATGTTAATGAAATTGTTTCTGTTCTTTCCCTTTTTTTCAGATATGACATCTGCACCTACAAGAACAAACCCTGCGGAACCTTAGGTGAGTGGACTGAAGAGCAAAGTTTCTATACACTGTTTTAACATGTGTTTTCCTGCCAAATAGGTAATCTTATACTATATGATTCTCTTGTGTAGGAGCTCATTCTTTTTCTTTTCCCCCTCTGGAGAGGTTTTCATTTTCACCTTCAGCATGTCCTCAGACAAACCTTATTCTGCAGCCTTTGCAGTCTCCCTTTAGAAGAACACCAGACAGAACCAGAGGGATGTTTTCACTTGGGTTATTATAGCTCCTCGGTGGCTCTCCTCTGTTGGTTGAGGCCAGGAGTGCTGATCCCGGACAGCCGTGGTCACCTCCTTGCATGGCCTCCAATTTATAAAACCTGTCTGTCTCTCTCTTTCCTCTGCCTCCAGCCTCAGTTTGTCTGAGGTGTTTACACTTCCACTGGGGCTGAGGAAGAGAAAGGTATGTGTTGGACAGGCCAGACAGGAGACTTAGGGTGGAGCGGGGGGTGGCAGGTGGCTAAAGAGGAGAGTAGTGACAGAAGGAGGAGAAGGGAATGAAGAAGAGGAGGAGTTGAAAGGGAAAAGGACAATTATAGGGAGTGTGAGAGTATACAGGAGGGAGATAGAGTTGGTGATATGCTGGCTGTGGAGGTTATGGGGGTGGAAAAAGGACAGCAGGCAATGGCACACACACACACACACACACACACACACACACACACACACACACACACACACACACACACATACCCACACACATACCCACCCGTCTCTCTCCCTCTCTTCTTCAACTCCCCCACGCCACCCCATCTCAAACCTCCCACCCACCCAGGCCTTCCACTCTCCACATCTTATCTTTGTAAAGGCCCTGCAGGCACCACAGTATATCTTGAAGGTAATATTGTGACTTCAGGGGTGGTTTGACAGATTGACCGCATTCGTCACATTCCCCGGTCGCTTTAATTGCCCTGGCATCTGCTTGGCTTCCTCGTAGTCTCACCGCCACCACCCTGACCCCATCCCTCCTCTCCTCCCCTCCTCTTCTCCCTCTCCTCTCAGGGATCATGCTCCCAGGTCAGATCGCTGGCCTTTAAGGTCGGCGAGTAATCACGGGGCTGGAGATAATGCACAGTCCACCCCGGTGTTAAGAAAAAAAGACCCTTGCAATGCGATTTGTGTGTGTCTGCGCTCACCCAATGCTTGCGCGTGCACACACACACACACACACACACACACACACACACACACACACACACACACACGCGCGCACACACACACACACACACACACACATTCTTAAACTAATCGTAGAGTAGCCACCCTCCCTTTCCTCCTCCTTTCTTCACCTCCAGGCTCCCTCTTTCCCTGCAGTAATGGTTTCAGTGGCCTCCTGATTTGCGAGTCTATTCTTGTTTAGCCTCTTAGCAAAGAGGATACAAAAGCCATGCCACTTTAACAGGGAGCCAGAGTTCATGCAAACTATACAGGGACGCTGACCAGCAAAACATGATTTATGCCTTTGCTCACTGTAGTGCAAATGGGATGGTTCGTCAAGTTTATCGATATCACACTTTGCAAAGAAATCTCAGCGCTCATTTGGCCTCTGATTGGAAGTTGCAGAACTGAGTTCATGCATCACAAAGTGAGAGTTTGAATTTCTTGAGGTCAATTTAAAAAGTCAGACGACACAAATTACAAAGCAGACCCTCAAACCTTTTTGGTTGTTGTTGTTTGGGTTTTGACAGGTGTTTATATAGTTTTATCTGCCCTATTTATACATTAAACAACCTAACTTTAAACATCTAGTTTTATTGTTATATGCCTCCTCCCCTTCATGAGAAATTTGTTCCAATTGAAAAGTGGTGACAGTAAGTTCCGTCATGTTCCATGCACTGGTCTGATTTTAATTGTGTTATCTCATTAGTGGTGTGCAAAGGTGCAGTGTCGAAAACTGAGAATTCGGGGTAGAGTAAATGTAACAACTGCTGATTTAGATGTTTTACAAATGCCAACTTGTCCAGGAGCACCAAGGTGAAATCCTCATCCCCTTTCTTATGTCCAACAAGGAAACTTTGTTTAACAATACCTGCGTCTTTCCACTGCACTCCTAGTTGATGTTGCCCACACCATGAGAATAGTCGCTCTCCTCTTCAGCTCTGGCAAACCAATCATCAGTAGATGACCTAAAAACACATCACAGTGTGAAAATGTTGCCATGGAAACCAGATTTTAACTTTGGCATGATGCGAAATACAAAGAGCTTTACCAATACTGATTCGGCTAAATCAGTATTGGTTTAACTTGAATTTGTTGAAATCCAGCTCTGCTGCTTTAATAACACCTGACTAGAGAATCAGCTCCACTGGCTGTTAATCCCGATGCAACCAGTTCCTAATATTCAAGTTAGACGGAAATTCAAATGAATTAGAATTATTAGAATTTTTTGAGTTAAGAGTTAAGTGAGAGTTTTTTGTTTCCTATACTGTGCACTGACCTTTTAAGTTTTATACATTTTATATGTCTTCTAGTGTCCTCAGCCTGAAAATAATGAAAAATATTACTACGTGAAAACAAAGAAATTAAAATTGCTCTTTCCTTCCCACAGTTACACACATCCTCCTATGACACACATGCGAACAGATGCACACAAACAGACACGCACACACACACACCTGCTTTGGGCTGTCATATGATCCACTCTCCAGTCACCTGTAGATGTAATCTGTGAAGGATTGCCTCCTGTCTCCCTATCTGACCTGTCAGGCATTAGGAGAAAAAGGACTTGCGACACCTGGATTGGGAAGCGGTTTTAACTTTAAACACCTTCTCCTCTCCCTTTCTCTCTCTCCCCCTCTCCCTCGTTCTCTTACCCCACTTCTGAAAAACGAGGAAAACATGTATATTTTCTGACAGCTTTCTGTTGGGGCACGGTGTTGGTGGGGGGGGGGGGTTCTTATATTCCCTTCCTTGGCTCGCGTTTTGGTGATCCCTTGTTACCGTGATTTGAAATGTATAAATCTAACCCTTGTCTAGACATTTTCCTGCAGTCTCTGTAGTTTGCAAGAAACCCCCCCCGCCAAAAAAAAACTGTCTAGCCGATGATGCTTAACTCAACTCTCCAACACCCCCAAAGTGAATGTATAGCAGCAGATTGTCTTTCAGCACTGCTGTAAACAAGTTGATCATATGTGTGGAATCCCAGTTTTATGACTATGCCTCCTAAGAATGCTACGTCCTCACCCTGTGTTTGTGTGTTTGTCTGGCATGTGTGTGTGTGTGTTTTGTTGACAGGCTTGGCCTCAGTGGCTGGAATGTGTGAGCCGGAGAGGAGCTGCAGCATCAATGAAGACATCGGCCTCAGTTCTGCTTTCACCATTGCGCACGAGATTGGCCACAAGTGAGTTTTAAGACTTTTTAAGAGATCCCAATATAAAATATCCAATTTGACCTTACTTTTATGATCCAAATGGAAGAGGTGGGACAAAGCAAATGGGTTTTGAGCAAGAAGCACTCATCCTCACATTCACTGAATTTCACGTGTTAAACATTTTCTCTTAAAAAATGCACGGCCATGCACAGATAATCTGCTTTTCTCTATGAGGAGAAACACTTATAATGACAAATATAATGCTGTAATCAGTGAATTTGAAGTTTACACATGGTTAGAGCTGCTACACTTGTTCATTTGACTGATGGTGGGACAATTTTGATAAATTAGCTTAATGGATTTCACGAAATTTCACTGAATTCCCTGGTTCTCAAATATGAATAATTCCATGTTTTCTTAGTCTTGTATAACAGTAAACTGAATATATTTGGGCTTTGGACTCTTGGTCAGACAAAATTAGACATCTGAAAATGTCTTCTTGGGTAATTTGGAAATGTCATGGCTCAACCTATTGAATATTGTTATTCTGCTCACCATATTGTCATCGTCATGGCTTTCCAGTTTACTGAGACGTTTGGTGTTTTGTCTTTTGTCTTTTCTTCCTTCCTTCAGATTGGTATTTTCTTTACTGGCGTAGTTTCAGATGTTTAGGAACAGGCAGTTCAGTTCAGCAGCAGCCCCGGGGTCTTTACTCACTGACCAGAAGAAAATTTTCTGTTGACAGTGTAACTCACCTACTGTATAAAATTCACTACTTTCTATCAGCCCTGCTCAGATCATTAAGTCATTCCAAGTCAAAAACCTCAGAAGTCCAAGTGAAATCACAAGGCACTGCTGGTAAAGTTCAAATTCAAATTGTGAGTCTTTTGTGATTTTGACAAGTGGAGTCCACATTCATCAGATTCATGACTCGATACTGACTGGAGTCCAACACATTGGACCTGTGTCCACACTACTACCAATGAGATTCCTTCTTTTGCTTCAGATCCTTGTAAAACCTTTTATCGCTTTCACGACTGTGCGCTCTAATAATTGCTCTTAAACAAACATAGCTGACTACTTGGTCTCGCCAGACCTGCATGTAGCCCCTTCTTTTCCCCAGCAGACGACTTGAACTGTATCTCCACATATTTCCTCATGTAAAAGTCAGTGTCTACATACCTCTGGCTCTTTCTTCCTGAATATAAAGCAAAATAATGATGATGTATTAGTCTACATATCCCTCTCGAGAGAGTTCAGCAAGATGGCGATTTCCTTTATTATGTCTCATGTCTGCTTCTGTTGTGGGGCAGTTGTAAAAATAGTCTCTGCTTCTAGAGGATGTATAAAAAAAACACACTGCAGTGGGGTTTCAACTCGGCTGATTTATTTCCAGAGTAGGGTAAAATGTCATAAACGCCAGCCTTAGAAAAACAGGTTCAGACTGTGCGATGTGGTTGGGGTTGTTATATACATTAGACCTGATTTGTGCTCCTGGACTGCAAGGAAAAGTAAGCTTTGACATCCTGCTGAAACTTGAGATTTTCTCTCAAATGATATCCAGACAGATAAGCTTTTTTTTTTTTAATGAATTGTTAAAATGATTTATTTTCAGCCCTCAGTGTGAAATAAATTCTTGAGGAGCTTTCATAACAGACCACAGGGTTGGGAGGTGTTTGGGTTTTGGGTCTTTCTCTCTTTTTCTCTGGTGAAGCCACTGATCTAAAAGGACCCCCTCCCCTCCTCACCCCATCCCCGCTCCAGTTGGTGTTGACTCCCACCTCACGGCCTGCTCAGACCTGCAGGACGGTGATTGACAAGCAGGCATCAGAGTGGTGATTAGAACTTTTTTCGTTCCTGCCGAGCTCCAGACAGAGTTTGACCCTTGACCCCTGGCTCTCCTCCACACAGCTGTTTCAGTGCCACAGAGCTCAAACATTACAGCCAGGGCCAGTGAGGGAGACATCCTCCAGTTAGCATGCTGGACTTTCCAATGTCATTCCATTTAAACTGAGCAGTAAACTGCCAAAGACAGGGTCATCGTCCCAGCTGCATTAATTTATTTTGTGTGTTTCAGTTTTGGGATGAACCATGATGGCATCGGGAATTCCTGCGGTACCAAAGGCCACGAGACAGCCAAACTGATGGCTGCTCACATAACAGCCAACACCAACCCTTTCTCCTGGTCTGCCTGCAGCAAAGACTACATCACCAGCTTTCTCGAGTAAGTGGATGATGGTTGTTCCCAGTGGGACTGTCTGAATGTGTTTGGGTTTGCCTCCATGTGTGTGTGTGTGTGTGTGTGTGTGTGTGTGTGTGTGTGTGTGTGTGTGTGTGTGTGTGTGTGTGTGTGTGTGTGTGTGTGTGTGTGTGTGTGTGTGTGTGTGTGTGTGTGTATGTGTGGAGTACAGAAAAAGGTGCAGCCTGCAGCCGTCTCGCTTCACAACCCGCCTGCCACTGGCAGGCCCTTGTGGTGACCCGCTAGCCTGCCTTATATGAAAGTCCTTCCCCACTTATTCACATCCATGTCATCACTAAGACTCCTGCCAGACCGCCTTGTGGCCGTGTATGATAACTGGGTGCTTTCCACCCATGCATCCCTGCACCACAAGGCGGGTGATGTTAGAGCTCGTGTGGTCCTTGGTGGTGACGTGTTGGCCAGCTGCCCTCAACCACTGCCCCACTGTTTAGTGGATGGGTCAAAGACGACAACACATTGGAGCACACAAATAAACAGGAGAGTAACACTGTGACATTTCAGTAGAATGAGTCCTGCCAGTCTTGAATGATAAAAAACCTTTTGGTGCAGAGTTCAAAGGCCTCCAGAGTCTAGGATATGAAGGATGTGATGATACAGTGACAATGGTAGGACTGATACCCCTGCGCCTTTACACCAACATGGAACCGGTTCTGTGCCAGTTTGCACATTTTTACCAACCAGATGTTGTGAACCATCAGAGAGAAAGGGAGGGTGGAGACGGAGACATTGAGGAAGGCATTACAATTACAAACACCTCTACCGTTTAGTTGACTTTCATTGTACATTTTGCAACCCCCATGTTGATTTCAATGCTTCCTTGATTTCATTGGTTCTGCACAATACTGTTGGAAACACGGGCTGTTTCATTGGCTAGCACTATGACTCCAACAATCCTGAAGAGAACTGGTTGAAGAACCTGAGCTAATTTGGTAGAAAAGAGGTTTGTTTGAACTCAAATTTCTTACCTTTAACCATCATGGGTTGAAACTGCCTTGTCTGAATGGGCAGCATTAATTGGGTTTTCACAGCTAATTTCAAGTGGAGAGAGGAAATAAATAAATAAATAATACAAATTAAATTCACTCTTTCTTCTTCTAACTAATTATGGCAATCCATTTTGTCCGGGACAGTATCCCTGAATCCCAACAGCCTGGTCTCAAACAACTCTCTTTTTGCTCTCACATTGGGGACGGCTGGTTGCTGTTGAGTGAAGACGGACATTGCTCCACAGACCGAGCTGAAAAGTGAATTATAAAAGTGCATTATATTTTTTTCCTGAGAGGGCTCAGCCACTGCTGGGAAACGGCTTCATTGTTTGGGAATAACAATCAGAAAGTGGTCAGGATTGTTCTCTCAAATGAGAAGCATGCTATTCTACTTTAACTATCAGAGAATGAGGTCAAGGATTCCTCAGCAGCTCTCTGAAATGGCTTGCTCGCAGCAATGGCACGATGGCTGTAAACTGCTGCAAAGAGCCACGCTGACTCAGTGGAACTAGCGGACAGAACCAAGTTGTTCAGCAGAAATTGGAAAAACATGCCAGACACAGCTCTGAGTGAGTCACGGTGTCATTTGAGGTGATCTAATCAATATTTTTGTATTAACAATGGATGAAATTGGCGTGTATAATGTGTTTCTCACTTGTAGTGAGAAAGACACATAATCCAATTCCTCGGTTTGAGTTTTTTAGTGTCTTACCTCATTGTTTTATTTTTTGCAACTTTACTGTTTTGATTCAGCCTAACTGCACTCATCTGTGTTGATTCTATCAGACAGCTGTTAAAGTGGAAAAAAGGCTCTGATAAGCCCAGTGGTTCAGCACTAAAAACTTACTAGTGAGAATAAGAGTGGACTTAGGAGTTAAAGAGACAAATATTCCCCTAAGGAATTGGCGGAGAACAAAACAGAGCTACAAGCAGTGTGAAAATTGGACTTGGTGTCCAGAAATATGTCTCCAAATGGATGCTAATTTAAATATAGGCATGTTCTAAGTGAAGTTGAACAGGATCCTATAGAGAGGGAAACAGCTGAAGGTTCACGCCAGGACACTGCTGCTGACTTAAAAACATTGGCAACATCACTGTCTGAAAGGAAGTTCTACTTAAATCGGATTTTTATGCTATAACAGGTGTGGTTTAAGTTGTAATCCTCTAGATTTCAGTCCTGGTTGATGTTAGGACACCCAGTTCAATATTACAGCAAACGCTCCTTCAGCAGCGTCTTTGTCTGTGAACAGAGGAGCAGCTGATGTGTCCATTTACAGGGCACCCAAACAAAATCACATTGTTTTAATGCAGATGTCAGTCAAAAATAATTGCAACCGCAGTCTGACCCCCTGCAAGATTTAAAACTGATATGCAGTTGAAAAATGCAGAATATGACCACATCTTTTTTTGTGAAGCTGTTGCTGTCAACACAAAGTTCCTGTGGCTGCTTCACAATAAAACACTCCACGAACAGAGAAGATACTGATGAAATATCAATGCATGCCTATTTGCAGTAACTACCAAGTAAGAGAGGTAATTACTGAATGTAAGTACAGTGAAAGTCCAGTTTAGAAATGAAAAGCTGACCATAAATAGTATCAAAAATAAGGTTTGATTTGATCCTGATTTGAAATCTGAAGGATCATAATTCTGAGAGAGACAGTGATGTTAACAGATTTATGGTTTTGTCTGGACTGTTAGTTGCCTTACAAATGAGGTCAGAGGTCACAATCCAGTGACAGAGAGTCTTACCTCAGGAGCTGGGAACAGGGACATCCAGTCCACTCCTCTAAAGCCATTACCCTGCTGTGCTAATATGCATGCTCATGTATAAAGACTTACATGTATCTGGCTTCCTCTGGTTTGCCCTTGGTAGAAACATGCAGAGCACATTATTCCCTTTTAGTCTTTTCTTTTATTGTCCTCTTGATAATAGAGCCCATATATTTAAGCTTGCCCCTGCAAAGAAGAACCAGACAGGGTTCCAATTATCTCAATTTTTAGTCACAGACCCAGAAACACTGAACACAGAAATCTTTCCTTTTCAGTCTTTGCGTAGAGGACCTTTCTCGCCACAGTTTAGCTTGATCGCTCATCACTAAGACCTGAATGCTGCTTGCAAATCCTAATAATACACAACCCTGTGGTGAAGTATTGATGGGATGTGTTGCAAGTCTGCGGTGTGTCTCTGTGTGTGTGTGTGTGTGTGTTTGTGCATTCGTGTTTAGTTAGCAAGGCCCTCCAAGAAAGCGGATAATAACGGCTGCGGTTGTCAGATGATGTTTCCGGCTGAAAGCTGTTAAAGGAGGGTTAGTGAACAGCACTTGTGACAGAGATGACAGTATTATATGCCAGCTTCCAGCTGGGACACAAAGAGCCGCTTCTCTCCCGCTCCATCGGGTTCCTGTCCATTTCTGGCTCAAGTATCTGAGGATGACCGAGGCTGTGCTCCAAGGAAAAGGACACAAAGTTGTTTCACTGCGTCTCAGAGCAGCATCACCCTTTGCTTTGTTTATTATACCTCCGTCTGTATCACTCTGTTGCTTGAGATTTGTCTTTTCATTTGGGTTTTATTGCCTTAAGCTTTTATGTTTCTTACAAAAGGGTTCTGTCTGTAAACTCCAATTATCCTCCCTTTCTCTCCCTCAATCAGGGTTTTGGATATCGCTCATGCTTCTCTTTGCCAAGTAAACAACTTTGGCTGTGGTGTTGGCCTAGATTCACCATCTTGCTCGAGCAATATGTGCTGCTTTGTTTGGGTTTTTTAGTAATGGTTTATGAATGCACTCACAGTTCACTCACAGTTTATTCTCTCAGGTCTGCATGCCAGTTTGCAATAAATGTTAAAAGGCAGGCAGTTTAGGGGTTATTAAACTCACTGAGACCATGTGCTCTGTTGATAATAGACTTGGGTGACTTGTGCCTTATGATAATTATTAGGTCAGTCGGATTTAATCATGCTGCTGTGTCATCGTTGGTTGGAACCAAAACGGTTAATATCTACATGAATGACCGGTGTCAGAGTCCGAAGGACGCCCATGCTCCTGCATATTAAAGGATATTTCCGCTCAGCATAATGAATTTGGCTGAATCCACCAGACAGGAAGCCTTTGCGACAGTGTCAAATAATAGCCCCTATGTTTAAACTTTGACTATTTTGTCTCTCTCCAAACCAATAAATAGTGAGGCTTGCCCTCAGTGCAAAGGGAGTCTGGGGGCCTCAGAGGCTCTCTCTGTGATGAGAGGGTCCTCCGAGGAACAACAGCCAAGAAATAGGATTATTCCATTCAGTAACTGAGATCAGTGGATGGAGAAAGGAAGACAAGAGAACGACAGAAAAAAGGAAGGGAGAAAAGGTTTGCTCCTCTCAGTGTGGAGCATTTAAGTAAAATGCATTTTTGAATGTGCATCTCTGTAAAGAAAACAAACAGCATGTTCCAGATGTCTTGATTTATTTTGTACAATATTGTCCTAGAGAACATATTTGATAGACAGTGCAGTTCATCACTTAACAATGAAAAATATTCAAAGAAAAGTTGAATAGGTATAAAGGTTGCATACTGTTTACCAGAAGACTGTTGCTCCAGCTGTAACACTTTGCTTTTTTATGATGTACGTGTTTAATAAGTGGAGACGGACACATCAATAAATTAAAAAAGTACATAAAAAAGTTTAGCTGTCACTAAATATTTGCACATAGGCTACAAGCGCTAGGTAAATGTGTGACGTAGGTAAATGACAAAGCTAACTAACTTGCTATTACCTTTTAGGAATGCTGTTTAATAATAATGTAATGTTATGTAACATGGACTGGATATAAAGACAAACATGATGGCCCTCCAAAAGTGAAGCCAAAGCTTCTCATTCGCCACCTGGTGGCTGGCTACAGTATCATAAATCCCACCTCCACAATGTTAGTTGATGGGACATGGACCAAACAAAAATGTAAAATGTCAATTTTTCTTAAGTTTGGTTTTGATGAGCTATTTGATGATGTAAAAAATGTCATTATTGACAGCTGAGACTGAGTCATGATTGGTCGAGCGTATGTATTGGCAGGACCTAGATAATGCGGCTCAATCCCCTGATCTCAATTGTGCAGACTCTGGCTCCAAATGTGCAGCATGGCAGCGCTCGTATCTTTTCTAGTGGAAGTGGAGATGCGTCATCCATCTATACAGTTTGTGATACATAGAACTTTCCAGAGCACAGTATCTAAAATTATAAAATGTTATGCTGATGACATCAGACTAAATAGTTAATTACTTTTGTTTGAAACACTTCCAGTCAATCTAAACTGCAACTTACTCTGAAATACATTTTTCGACTACTCACAATACATGTATATTGGGACGTTATTAAATGACAATTTGAACAAATATCACATTATATATCAAATTACAAGACATGCAAGTAATGCAACGAGACATGACTTGACAAATAACTCAAAGATGAAAACATAAACAAAAAACGAGTCTACCTGCATAAAACTAAAGCTAAGTGAGATAAGGAGATATTTTGGGGGATTTGGGTGAACCATCTATTTAAAGTTCTCTTAGTTTCAGTCCTCAATCGTCTCCTCTCTTGTAATCTGGGCCCAAGTCTCGGTCTGCTCAATCAAAAAGCCCAGCTCTACGTTATTGTTGTCACCAAGCCCACTTTTCCTTTCGAGGGATGGGAAGAATTCCACTGCATGTTGCAGCTGCCACAGCTGGAAAATAGCACAGTGTTATAGTAAATAGTTGTAGTAATATTTTTGCCTTGGGTGAATCCTCTGACTCAGGGAGAAGTAGAGATGAGCTTGAAATGAAATACATCTGTGTTTGTTTATTGGAACTTGTCTTATCGTATGATTTCAGTCTCCTACACAGAAAAGGTGACAGGGTCAAAAGAATAACAGAGAATTATAATCTGTGAGCCATGTGTTGGCCCTCAGTGATGGGATGAGAAAAGCATCCATACAGCAACACAGAGAGTCAAACATGCTCAGCATCTTAACCCAAAATAAACAGACACACCAAAGACACATAACTATGTTTTCTGCTAGAATACAAAACTGGTGTGTGTGTGTGTGTGTGTGCGTGTGTGTGTGTGTGTGTGTGTGTGTGTGTTTTGTTCTTCTGAGAGTTCTTTGTGAGTGCACATATTTCTATCTGACAAAACAGACTAAACATTATCCTAGGCCCTGGACATATGACCCATAGCTCACTCCAGACTATTCTCCTTCTTTCCCTGCTCTGTCATTTTATTGGCTCCTCCGTGGATCCAGCACAACCAGTGACACACGCGTGCAGAGCCATATAATCAGAGAGAGTTTGTGCTTTAAGACAGGCAGGTCGGCTGACAGCCTTCCCCCTTCGCCTCCGGTAAAATGTCTTGGCTTGTGCTTCAACCCTCCCTTTGATTAGCAGGTGTTGATGTGTAATATCAACATGAATTACATGTCATTTTCAAAGACAAGCTTCTTACAGTGGTAGTTTGGTGGTAAAATTAAATGAGTCAAACAGCACCTGCCATGGTCTAATAGAGAAGAGGCAGGGGGCGGTGGGGGGGCTTTATTGGTATAGAAAGGTTCCTTTGTGTAAGAAACAATCCTATTATAGGTTTGTTTTTTTGACAGCTCAGGTCGGGGGACGTGTCTGGACAATGAACCTCTGAAACGAGACTTCCTGTACCCAACAGTGGCCCCGGGGCAGGTGTACGATGCAGACGAGCAGTGTCGCTTCCAGTACGGGACTTCCTCCCGCCAGTGCAAGTATGGGGTAAGAAACCAGCAACTTTCACACCACTCTACTGATCACGTGTTCTCTTCTCACTGAGCCAAAGCGACTCCCCTTATATGTTTAACAAGTTCAGATAGGATGATGTAGACAAAGATATCTCAAGGTTGATTTGCTGGAACACCCACACTGGACTGGAGTTCACTTTAATACCAGTGTAGGGTCATGAACAAATATGAATACATAATGCTCATAGGGTCCAATCTGAATTGTCTCATGTGATTCAAAAAACAGTATCATTTGATTATGCACTGTTGATCAGACTTTGAAGACTTTTTTTTACATGGAAATTTACAATTACCATGTTTCGTGACATGTTATAGCCAAAATAATGTAATTGAAAAATTATGTAATCATAATTGCCAGTTGCAGCCCTAGAAATCCCTGAAAGAAGGTGTCCCTTACCTCTATGATATCAGCTAATAATCAGATCATAATAATCAGAGGTAGCCAACAGTATCACAGTGAATGGGAAACTGAGCAGTTGAATTTCGGCGACCATCTTTTTAATAGCTTCCTTTTTCATCTTACCTAAGAGGTTATTATTAATTATTGATCAATGACATTCCAGAATGATTTTACATTCACCTGGAATTTAACCCTCTGCATTAATCTGAATATTTTGACAGCAGCAAATCCAGATACAGAGAGCAGATTGTGTTATGCCCTTCGTGGATATTATACAATTGATTGAAAGTTAAGTTAGAGATTATAAATGTGGTGTGATGCAGGAGGCAGGAAAACCAGGTGGAAATAAGGGAGAAAGTAGTTTGAGAGGTCGCAGGACATTTTTTGACATTTTTGCTTGAAAATTACATATATAATTAATCAATTATAAAACTGTTCCTGATAAATGTATGACAATAAACTACTTAGTTCGGTACAGAGATTTTAAATTTGGGACAAAGAGAGCACAGGTATCAAAGGAATGAGATTATCTTGTCTCTTATTTGAAGATGTGAGTGATGTGCAGCTAATAAAACAGTTTTTCTTTAAGTTTATGTCTCCTAATTGAGATTACAGGGAGGTCAAATGTGAGGAGGGTAATTGTTTTATCATTGTCTGACAAATAGAGCTGGTTTGGAGTTGTCTTTTCACACATCACCCTTTTTTCTTTTTACTCCCTAAACTTCCTATAGAGAGAGAGATGATGGATAAAAGTCAACACGACCCTTGTCTGAGTTTTTTGTCCTGTAATGATAATGATTCACCCTCTTGCCTGGATAATGAGGAAACCTTGATACATAAAAGTTAAACAGGCAGTGAAAGTCAAGCAGCAACCACATGGTAAAATGAGCGGTTGCAGAAATCCACATCCAATTTAATGAACAATAACGCAACATTGTTTTGCTCGACATAATTAGCTGAGATCATGTAGTTATTTCATTTCATTGAAAGAAGTATCTGACAGCAGATTATAACAGGCCCCAAATCAAGCCCTGTCATTTTGGCTCATAAGCTCATAATTGTGGTTTTAGATCAGCATGAAAGACACACATTTATGAGATTTATGAGCGGATTGGATTCCAGCAATGATTCAATGGGGCTAGATTGGAGGTTTTCATCTGACAATCAGATCTGTTTAATACAGCCATCTGTGAAAGAGATGCCCTCTGCGACTGCTTATGGGAATGAATGGAGTAGTCTGGTTTCTGTATCTAACACTCAGCCATAACCTGTTGACCTTTTCCACATTAAGTTTGTTTATTTTCTAACTGTTGTGGACTCCAGAGAATACAGAGGAACAGTGATGGGAAAGGCAGAGAAGTTTAGCCTGAACAAATCAAAGTTTATCTCTAATATATCTATAAATAATGTCAAACAGTCATAATGTCCTTTTAATATTTCTCTTAAAAAACATGTTGCTCAAGCTACAATTCCTATGGCTTCAGGCTGAAAGATAAGAAAATGATTTGTAAGGTTTTTAACCAGAACAAAATGATATTCTGGTCACTAATCTACATCATATTTATTCATCCTCAGGACAGGGTGGACAGTTTACCACCACACATGACCTGGTGTGTCCTGTACAACTGGTGTGTGAGCAGTGATATGCAGCAGTGGTTCCCAACCCAAACAGTTGTTAGATGTATTTTATAAAGGGAAATAAATACATTCTATACTTATTCATTAATTGTTGTGAAATACTGAATAATTAATTATTGGGGCAGCTTGTGCTACTTTTGTAGCCTCTGGTGGTCTTTCCAAATTATTTTTAGAACATTTTAGAAGTTCTCATGAATCGAGCATGATTTAGAATCACAAGGATCAAGTAATAGCGGCTGACTAACAAAACCAGTGAATCTGAGTGGTTGTGTTTTTGGAAGTTGGTGTTTTTTCCATAATTTAGGATTGCATTACACCATTTGTGATCATGCATGTGTCATTGTGTGTGTTTGTGCAGGCTGCAGGATTGTAGGGATGATAATGTCTACATGTTGACCGGTTCCAGATTGAAATATCTACTACTATATTGGATGTATTGAGTTGATTTCTATGAAATTTGGTACAAACACTGATGTTCTCTTAGCATACATACGTAATAATTTAGGTTATCTGCCGACTTTTCTTTTGGCTACAATTTCACGTTGTCTAGCACTTACATTTGGGACCAGATACCCACAAAACTAATGCCATTCCCATCAACCTCAGCTGTACTTTGTAGGTGCTTATTAGCAAATGTTAGCATGCTTGCTAATATACTAAGCTAATATGGCAAACATGACAAACATTATGCTAAATCTTGTTCATATCATTGTGGGAGCATGTTAGTTTGCTGCAAATTCAGTTCATAGCTCCACAGACGTTTTCAGATATAAACTCCGGAGGATGGTCGCAGAATTGGGTCCGGACTTTCTCCAGAGATTACCTTTCACACATTAAAGGGATAGTTCACCCAGAAATGAAAATCCACTCATTATCTACTCACCACTATACCGATGGAGGGGTGGGTAAAGAGTTTGAGTCCACAAAACACTTTTGTTGTTTCAGGGATAAACAGTGTTGCAGCTAAATCCAATATAATTGAAGAAATTAGTGAACTATCTTCAGACGTAAAAAAACAACAGAAAAAAACACATTAAATAACTCCATACTTCTCCTGTGGTGTCACACGAGTGTCTGTAAGCCCCGACATTCATATTCAACTCGAAACGGATTCATTTGTTTTTAGCCTTAATGTCCACTGATATCTTCCAATGTCGGAAATGCTAATGTCAGCTAGCTTAGCCACTTCTGATGGACTTTTAGGCTTTAAACATGGTGAAAATGACATAGTTTCCAGTCAAATATGAATGTCGTGGCAAGCGGGCACTTCGACGACAACACACGAGCAGTTTCGGATGCTACAATGTTCGTTTCATTACGTCAGACACTGCTGAGAATCACCTGTTGCAAAGCTGTGGCATAATTTGGGACTGACTCAAACATCTATATGTACAGTTGTCAAATCAGTATCAAATCAAACCAAACAATCTAAGAAGGAAAATAAACCACTCCGTTCAAAAATCAAACCTCAACATAAACTGTTTTATATATTTCGGGAACATTAGTATAAGATGTTGGGAACCACTCATGCAGAAAAATATAACAAGCCATTTTTCACTGAATATGGCCCATGAAGCCGTCAAACATTCCTATAAATTCAGAGACTTTAAAGATCCTTAAACCCCAGAGGTATAAGAGACTTTGAATCACAGCACGAGACTGAGTCAGAGGTGAAAAGAGTAACACAGACATCAACAGAGGAAATTAATGTAATTTATAGCGATAATCTGTATTTTAGTGACTTCTTCCCACTTCTCAGTTTGACTATAAGCCTGCATGTGCTCAAAGCTTCCAGACAAAGCTGTGTGTGTGCTTTTCAAACCAGAGCAAGCTGAAGGTATGAAAAATAAACAACCGTTGATGGCTATATTAGCAAAGTCCTTACTGACTGCCTTTGCCCTTTTTTTTTATCTCCAGCTTGTTCTCTCTTTGCGTAAATCAATCAGGCCCGTATCCATGTTCGTTAAGGCCCTGGCTGCTGACCTTTTAGCTGGGCCCAGATAGTCAATGGAGCAGTGGGTCAGGTTATTGAAACCAGCTGGCAGAGTGGAGTCACTGCAACCAGAGTGGCAGTTTGCTGCTTTATTTAATCTGGCTAGGCTCAGGGAGCTGCAAGGCCGTGGCATATTTACTGACCATGGGGGTCAGAATCTATGCGTGGGATCATAACTCTTTTTCATGGGCCTGCTCTTCTGCCGCACACAATTGTCTTGTAAAAGCCTTTGAAGTGAAGACGCGAGGGAACCCAGTTCAGTTTAATGGGAAATCTAATGCAAGGTTGTGCAGAGCTGTCCTTGTAACATGTGTTCACTTTATGGTTTTATTTATTTGGGGGCAACTTAGTGCTATCTTCCCACACACACACACACACACACACACACACACACACACACACACACACACACACACACACACACACACACCATTCCTTCGGTAATCTAAATGGATTCTCCTAGACTGAGGGGTGAGCAGGAGAAGACAGAGATATGATGTTTATTCAGACCACTCAGTAATACTAAAGATATTTGTTCGGTCTACAACTTGTCTTTATCTAAGACTTGGGAGGCCTATTGCTCACTCTTGATTTCCCCTAAGCAGGAGAGATGGGATTTCTTGAACTGATGTCACGGTTTCGTGTGGTCCTGAGGTGAACGTGAGCAAACGTTAGTCATGGTGTTGATCCAGCTGACTCTTCATTTCTCATAAGAGAACATTAAGAGCACCTAGTGACCCCTGGCACATTGCTCAAGATGCACTATGATCCAAAGCATATGGGCTCTTGCAGTTAGTTGCCTCTCAGCAGTGTTGATGTGGTCTCATCGATTCCTCTCGTTCTCTGATTTGATCAGAGAACGAGAGGAATGTAGATAAATTTCCATGCTGTTTGTGGTGTTGTTTTGTGTTTGTCTCTTAGCTGTTGGATCAGAGAGAAAAACACTAAGAGGAAAATCACTGAAGGCTACTGATAAATCTTTCTCACCCTGATTCAGCAATCTACCCTCCAGTCTGCTGAATTGATTTATTCTGATCAACTTGCTTTTGCCTTCTTTCCTAGGAAGTGTGTAGAGAGCTCTGGTGCCTTAGCAAAAGCAACCGCTGTGTAACAAACAGTATCCCAGCTGCAGAGGGGACTCTGTGCCAGACTGGCAGCATCGAGAAAGGGGTAAGTCATCAAATCCTTGTCAGATGTTTAAAGGTTTACCAGAAAAACTGGTCGGGTGGGGTTCTGATATATCCTTCACTTGTTCTTCCTTCACCCAAACACAATGGAGAACTTTTTCCTGTCAATAGCATTTCAAGAGAATCAACAGAATATTGATCCCCAACCAGTTTGATCATCGATTGTCAAAGTTATTTAATAAAGAAGAAATGTCGGATGCTCAAGCTTCTGTTCTGGTTCCAGATGTGAATACTTGCTCACTTTCTTAGTCTCCAATGATTTAAAACTTTGGTGTTTTGGGGGTTTTGATTGATGAAGAAGAAGAAGAAGATGTCACCATGGACTATGTTGATGTGTCTTGGATTAAATGATGACGATTAACTGGAAAAAAAGCCTTGTTAGATCAGGAGGAGGAGGGAGAAGTTAGTAAGCCAGATGACATTCAAACGCACACCTCTATTATATCTATCTATTGTGTTACTCTGCCCAATACTACACAACTCACTTTGATGTATAATTATATTAATATATTCATGTTTTATGGCTAGACATTTTAACTTATCATATCTAATTAGTATTTTCACGTTTGTTTTTATTATATGAACAACACACTTGTTGAGGACTCCCGTACTTAAATGCCTTTTCCCGACATTTATTCTGGTGTGATCAGGCCTTTACTCTAGATAATGCACACACCTCACTGTGAATACTTTTCAGTGGCAGAACTTTCTACCCAAGAAACAGTTTGGATGAATTTCCCTTGAAAGCTCTGTCTAACTAGCTCTGAGTAACCGGGACTTGATCAGATGTTGTTGACTCATCTTAATGATTTGAGTTATTTATTTAACACAACAAATGAAATTACCAAAACTTTTAACAGAGACAGAAATCTCAGAGTTTGGAAATTATTAAAAAACCTTAACTATCAGCATGACTTAATATCACAAGAGGTGTATTTGTCATTTGGGTGGAGCGACCCTTTAGGCTTAGGATAGTGCAGTACCTGGTGATGTGAAATGAGCACTCTGTTACTCTGCTCTAAGTGAGGCAATTAGCCTCAGTTAGTGGTACCTCACTGGCTCAGCTTGCATCTGTTCCGCTCTGGGAAGGGTGTACTGTTCCCTGCGTGTGCACTCATGCAATGGGTGCTACCAAACACACACACACACACACGCAAGCAGGCCAGGCTTTAGGTCATCAGCCCGCTGTTGATGCCAGCCAGGTTAGAGAGACAGTTTTAACACGGATTATGGCAGCCATTGTCACTGGATGGTCCGAGGTCTAAAAGGGAAGAATAGGAGAGTGTCACGAGCTGTCACCCGTGATTACCATTAGCTCAGTGGAGCCTTTGAGGGTCGGGGCCCACGGACAGGGTCCTGGACAACACAGGGGGCCCCAGGTTGAGCCTGGGGGGCTTTGGAACAGCTTTTGGAGCAGCTTTAGGAGAGCCGGTGGCATACCCTGTCTGCCCCTGCCGGGGGCAGCTTCAAAGGAATATGAATGTCAGCCATTTCTCACCCAGCGTGTAATGGAGAGAGGCCCTTCCAACAGGAGCAGGGAGAGAGGGGGGCAGAGAATGGGGGAGGGGTAGCAGGAGGTGGGAGAGAGGCAGAAACTGACCAATGGAGAGCTTTTTTGGTGTTTTTACTGTGTTCACATAGACTCACACAGATACTCCAAGGTTGTTTCAGAAAGCAGACTTCATCTTCCTTCCTTCTGTGTCCTGCTCCCTCCGCCCTTCTTCCCATCTCTGCGTGTCCTCTCTCCTCTCTCCCACAGCTAATCTTGTTTACATAGCGTCTCAGGATGTGAATGAGTAATTGTGAAAGAGGACAGTGGCCCAACGTAGCCCTCACCTTGACTGTCCCCGTCTCTCTGGGTTCTTAACCTACTGACACAGTTGGAGAGACAAAGGGCTGTCTCTGATCCCCTCTTCCCTCTGGATCTCTGGACAGCTTAGCACAAGGCTTAAAACACTACTGACACGCTGGACAGGGCTTTCAATCCCTCACCTACCTCTGAAACCACGCCACACTACACTGGAAACACTACACAAGACAACAAGAAAACATGCTTTATCGGTATGATGATGTTAATTAAGCTTCGGTGTCATAATGGTTAAGGAAGGAACATGTGCAGGTGAATTATAAGAACATTATTAAAAGCTAAGAAAATGATACAAGTCAAAGAAATATGTCAATTTCTTTTCACTGTTCAGACACTTATGATCTTGTAAAAGTAACAATGTCACAAAATTGTCCATTACAACATACTCTCTATGAATTGAATGTATCACACATATTAGCATAAAGGCATGATTTTCTTCATTATCAATTAATCTGATTCTTTTCTCAATTAATAGTTTAGTTGAAAAAATGTCAAAATGTGTTGCTCACAGAGGAACAGTTCAAACCCATAATTCTGTCTTAAAACTCCCCTTTTTAGTTTTTACATTCAAACAAATACAAATTAAAGATTAAACATTTTCATTTGATTTGTTAAATAAGTCAGTTTTAGAGATGCTTGTGTTTATGAACTTCAGACAGAAGCAGGTTGTTGTTTACGTCCTGCTTACAGCTTTTAAGCTAAGCCAGCAGCTATCAGCCGGCTCACCTAGGCCTAAAAACATTCAATTATGGAATGACACCTCTTGTAACACCAGCACAACTGGGATAGAATCATTAAATCAATATTTACCTGGAGTTTTGTAGCATTAACTAACATTAGGCAAAATGAATGGTCATATTTGTCAAAGTAAAGTAAAGCTATTTGTCATGAATTTAAGTTTTAAACAGAAGATTGTGATACTGTATTAATATAAGTTATATAATAACATTGAATTTAAGTTTTAAACAGAAGATTGGGATCCTGTATTAATATTAGCTTTATAATAACATTGATATCACTATTCATATTTAACTCTTGGAAAGACAGGAAATAAAAAACAACTATTCCTTTATCAATACGCAGGATGCAACCTAATTGAGTCAGATAAACTGTACAACAATGATGCTCAACAAGGAGGAAACCAGGACGACAATAACAAAATGGAAAAAGATAGGTAGGAAATAACAGGACTAATGTGGAATTGTAATAATAGGGTGGGTAATAGTGTAATCACAAGTTCCTCTTAGAGTGTGTTTTGAAATGGAGGGAGAGAGAAGGTGTTATTGAAGGAAAACAGTCAGTCACTATGTATATTCTGTATTTCACTGTAGGCAGTCGCACATACATTTATTGTGGGCTCATGGAAAACTGTAAGACTGGCACTTTTCTGTGTGGTGATAAGTTGCATGTTATTGTGAGTCTTAGCTGAAGTCTCTAAAACAGTGTTTAGTGTCTCTGTGTTTTTGTTGTTGAAGATTCAACCCCTCTGCACAATAACCAAACTTTACCCCCTCTCTGTGTGTGTTTTGCTGTTCCCACCCGGCCAGTGGTGCTACCAGGGGGAGTGTGTTGGGTTCGGTACCTGGCCTCAGAGTGTGGACGGAGGCTGGGGCCCCTGGTCCATGTGGGGGGAGTGCAGCAGGACCTGTGGGGGTGGTGTATCCTCCTCCATGAGGCACTGTGACAGCCCAGCGTAAGTAGGCAAAGTAAGCCACAGCAAGCTGAACACACACATCCAGGTCCTGCCTACAGGTGTGTGTTTGTGTGTGTGTGCACATGTGTATGCTGTGTGGTTGTGTGTGCGACTGAGTGGTAGTAAAGATACTAGTACAGATAATTAGAAGCAAATTGGTAATGAAACATTTACAAGGGTATATGTTTACTTCCGTGCCTTGATAGCTTTTCATTTAAAGCTCAAAGTGAAGACTTGTTCTTAAACATTAACCTTTTAGTAAGTTTTTTATATTGAAAAAGCATTTAATTCAACATATGACCCATCAAAATAGCCTGTTTCAATCTGTGGTACAACAGACAGTACAATGATTCCAAAATTGTAATGCCGCACAATTTCATATATGTGTTTCTTGATGCTCTCTGATCCACAAGCACCAGCCAAGACACAGTCTTTCAAATAAGGCTTCAAAGATCCCATCATGTATGTGATTGTTCTGTACTTGAAAGCGGATTTAAAGTTAGTCACTCAAGAGATTCTTGGGAAATGAGGGGAGATTTAACACGCTATTAGCCTTTAAATGCTGAGTCAAGCCAAAGTTATGAGGTACATATGTGTTTGCTTTGAGTAGAAGGAGGTGCAGCTGTCAAATCCAAGAAAGAAGGATTAAAAGTCTGAATTGGCTTCTTCATTTACCAAAGATATAAAACCCACACTTGAGAGAAGGGGAGAAAGCCTCTGTGGATTTAAAGTGTGGAAAGTAAGGGGTGACCAGTGTGGCAGAATGTCTTACACTTTCAATCAAGGCAAGCACATCCCCAAACATAATTCTACATCAGTCTTATTAACCTGAAATCACTTCAAAGACAAATGTTATGCCATATTAGTACATACTAGTATATAAAGACACAAGTGCACTGGCTTCAGTTTTCATCCACGATTTGGTGATTTTGGGGACTGGACGGTCTGTTAGCATAAGATGGACTTAAAGACACAACTCTCTCTCCACAGTAGATTATTGTGTGGTTGTGTTTAAAGGCCTCCTGTGTGTCCTCACCAGACAAGTCATTGTCCAATGCATCTTCGTCTGGCAGCGAGACGTCTGGGATCTTTATCCGTCTTCAGTGTTTGCATTCCAATGTTTTGGAAGCTAGATATTACGTCAAACACGTCATGGGAAGACACAAGAAAGAGCCAGGGCGAACCAGACGGAAGGGGAAAAGGGGGGAGAGACAGGAAAGAGGAGAAGGCACCGGCATAATGTGGAACACCTGTGTAAGGTGATCGCCGCAGCTCAGGCATCAGTGCAAAGAGGAGGGTGAGGGAGAAAACACAGTCATACCAGCCGTTAACTCATTCATTACAGAGCCGGTCTCAAAAGTTGTTTTGCAGTGAAGTGGAGGAAAGGTAGGCTAATGAAGATGAGAAGAAGGGAAGAGATGATAAGAGCAGAACAACTCGTAAATGCAGTAGATGTGAAGTGAAGAGTGGACGAGGAAAAGGACTGAGTAGAGAATCGTTCTGAGGTTACACACTTGAGTCTCCCTCCCAAATCTAAATGTCATGTCACACTTAAAAGCTCTTAGGACAGCTTGGATTTCATGAATGAATCATTGGCACAGATGCTCAGCAAAGAAGCAAATGCAGACAGACTTCTGGCAGAGGTTTTTTTTAGGCCTGTTTCATGACCTGCTGTCACTAAACACATTCACAGCATCCCGAAGACTGTTTCTGTGGAGAATTCATTTGTGATTTGAGCATTTATGGTGCTCGATGTGATGTGATGAAAATGTCGTCTCACCTTTCAATCCCCTGCTCATTAAATTCTCCTGTGTCTCTCAGTCCGTCTGGGGGAGGCAAGTACTGTCTTGGAGAGAGGAAACGCTACAGATCCTGTAACACTGACGTGAGTTTCTTAATTTCTTTGTTCTACGCTGTCTGCTTGGTTTTTAGAGGAAAGAGTACAACTTAAAGGGCTTCATATAACTTACAGTTTCAGATTGATATTCTTACCAAACCCTCTCTAAACATTGTTCTTATTGTCCAACTGACATATTCCAAATAAGAGAAGGTCTTAGTTGGGTCTTAGTTGTGGCCAATATATTGCTAAAGCATGTAGTAAGGTAATAAACCAGTTAACGCTGAATGCAACTTTGTGCCTAAGATATACTTTTTAATGGACTTAAAGTCAGTGGCCTTATGACCTGGTCAAAAATATGAAGTTGTATCCTCTTCCTTGTTTTTATAATAGTCATTAATAGCCACCAGAAGTTAACGATATGGATATGGAACGAACAGAAAACATGGATTGGCTCTGGTTTGTGAAGGGACTGAGGATGGATTTGGCCTGTCACAGCATGACTGCTGCACCTCCTCTCTGCTGCTCAGTGTTTCTCCTGCAGAACATGTTATCCTAGGAATGGCTCTACAAGGAGCGCAGAGATCAGCTAGCAGCATCGAGTCACCTTTAAGCTGTCTGACATGCTTTCTTCCTGGAACGCAGGATAGATGATGATAAAAATGTACAAGGCTGTGATTCTATATTCCCCTGGTGACTCTAGGCTTATTCGTCTCTTTGTCACTTTATAATTCATGTATTATTTGTGACATTTCACTTGAGTCAACGATGATGGGCATTTCAGAGTGCATTTGATGAAAAGCAATTCACAGACCTTTTTTGAGGTCTGGAGCAATGCTTTAAACAAATATTTAACATGGCCGCAAGTTGAAATCTCAGTTCAACTATTTCTAGGTGGCCTTTTTTTTTTTCTCGGTGAAAATTGAAATAGTTAGGGTCCTGGTGGACACTTAACCGCAAGTCTTAAAAATAACAACTGAGACCAAGCACTGAGTGTTTTCTTTGGAAAACAAACAACAACCCAAACCGCTATTTCATCACACTGACCACACCTTGTCCAGAGAAGTGTGTGTGTGTGTGTGTGTGAGCACCAGATATAAATACAATGACACATGCTATCTCTTACACACAGCTATTTTCCCTCTCATCACTATTACCATCAGATATTATTTGTTGATGGTGCCTCCCTTCCTTCCTGTCAGTAATGTTTGCACTGACAAAAGTTGCTCTACATCAAAAGGCTGCACCATTAGCATAATGCTCCACATCAGAGTTATGGAAGGATCATTTTCTAATCGGCTATCCATAAGGTTAGTGTCGTACTGCCATGACGTTGAAGGACTTGAAAGACAAATGATTAACACATTATAGGCTCTGTGAGGCTGTATTTGTTATTAGTGTTTAGTTTTGCAGACACTTGGTCATTGACCACAGGTTTTGACCTGATAATGATGCAAGTTAATGTATTACCATAATCATCACAAGAAATACTGTGGTGGATGTGAATGCCTGTGCCAAATTACATTTATCAAGACATTTCAATGAAAATAGCAAATGAAAGTCACAAGATGACCTGTATTATTAGTATTCATCATGTGGGAACCATTAATATCTCCTCAAAATGTTGTTTTTGTCCATCAAGTGATAATTACAGGATAAGTTAAAGGGCCGATCTGCTGGTGGCGCTAGGGGAAAAATATCAGAGGCTTACCAAAGATATCAAGATTCATCCTCTGAACTGCACCATGAACTGCTTCCAATAGTATTTCAGTTTGTAACAAAAGCTCCTCATAGAGTCTGAGGATGAGCTATTGCAGGCTGGTGTCGTCACATATAATATGTAATCAATCAACGGCAATGGACATTTTGATCATCTATGAATCCTTTTAATCATTTATGAAGAAGAAACACCAAACATGCTCTGGTTCTACACGTTTAAATGTGCAGACCTCTTTTCTGTGGACTCTATGTTACAATAGCAGGTTAATTGAAAAAGAAAACAATTCTTACTTGCAGCCCCGATAATGTGATTTTAAATTGTTCCTTCCCTTAGGCACGTGTTAGCACATGCAAATATCATTTGGCTGTGCATTGTCATTTCAACACACACTTGTAATAATATTATTTTGTCTCTTCTGACTCATTCTGCATGTTTGATGTGCAAGTTTAAAGCTGCCATATTGGCAAAACACTCGAGTGGTAATGAAAGTGGCCCAGCCTCCCTGTGGCCCGCTCCAGTGTGGAACACTTTCAGCATGTGAAATACAGCTTTGACCTGAGAGCTTTTATTTGTCCTGGGGGAGAGTGTTTGGGGGTTTCTAAGGACCTTTTCACACCAATAAAATGCTTCTTTCCACTTTTTTTTACCCCCTCTTACTGGAGCAACATCCACATAGTGAAGTCCCATCCCAGATAAATCAGTCCGCAATCCGAGCCAGAACCAGGTCTGCACCAGCCTGCTCTGGGCTGGGCTTCTCCCTCCTCTGGCTGGGTTTATGTTTCTAATTACCCAGCCAAAGAAGTGCTTCATTATCCATCATAATTCCACACATGAAAACAAAGCAATCTCTCCAAATGCAAAACACACTGCTCTCAATTAGGGATTCCAAGGAACAAGTCTGTTTTAGCGTCCGACAATAAAATGTGACATCTTGTGACATCTTTTGTGCATTTGTTAGTAACAGTCTTGTCTCTACAAATAAAAGCCTCCCAGAATAAAGAAGAGGCCTCAGCAGATAATTCACTGACTTCAAATGGTAACAGCATGCTCGCCTGCATGTAAAGATTTTAAAGGGCCTTGCCAGTGTGATTGCAGGTTTAACACAAATAGCATACATTTTCTTCTTTAACACATACTCCACATATTTACATGTTTTTCATTTTGTTTGAGGCATTTATGGGGTTTTGGTAATTGGTGTATGATAATAAAATGGAATTGGCAGAGTCTTTAAATCATTTTGAGCTGTGTAATCCACCAGAACAACCTTCCTCATTTGTTTACTCTGCAACAATAACGCTCACTCACAACTTTGGCTCACTGTGATGCATGATTGATGTTCAATGTGATGGATCAACTTAGGCAAGTTTCTTTTCCCTTTTGTTACTTCGATTGTTTTTTTGTTTTTTTTATGGCCCTAACAGCAGAAGAAAACAACAACACTGTTTCCAGGCAACTTCCAGGAGGAAAAAATAATACAAATAATGAACTCTTCATAATGTGTGTATGATGATCCAAGATTGGTAAAAAAAGATAGTTGGTGAATAAAATGTAAAGAGGCCACTCTGACAGTCTTTGAATGTATAAATATATTCTTAGTATATTATTAGAATCTCCTTGAGGGTTTGAAGCTAATTGACTGTTGTTGGTAGATGACTCAACAAAATTTGTGTCTGTTCATAGATTTTTGTATTTGTATGTATTGGAAAAATGGCATTTCTGTGCTTGGAGCAGCAGCAAATGCTTTCAAAATGTTAGCATTATATGTCAAATGTACTAATTAGTCATAAGCATGCTGAGTAATGTAAATGCTTTCCTTCTGTAGGCATGTCCTGCAGGATCCCGTGACTTCCGAGAGAAGCAGTGCGCCGATTTCGACAGCCTGCCTTTCCGTGGGAAGTACTACAACTGGAAGCCTTACACTGGAGGTGAGTCATGACAGCAATTTCTAAATCTTTTGATAAGTTTGTGTGTTAAGCTTAGTTAGGAACTTAACAAAATCAGGGTGTACCATTAAAAATTGTGCAATTTAGACTGGTTCTGGTCCTGGAAGGTTGTCGTGTTCAATCTCTATGTTTCTTAGTGCCGTAATGTAAAGCTTCCCTGTCATTCATTTTGTGCCACACATGACCTGCTTGTGTACCCAGCTAACACTGACAGAGAGAAGGTGTCTCTGATGAGTCAGGAATTCTTGAGATTCCTCTTCACTGTGCCATGATTGAAGAGCCTCTCTGGTCAAATCTGCTGCTGGCCCAGC
Organism: Verasper variegatus; assembly: GCA_026259375.1. NCBI lineage: Eukaryota > Metazoa > Chordata > Actinopteri > Pleuronectiformes > Pleuronectidae > Verasper > Verasper variegatus. The sequence goes on from CM048060.1 coordinate 5,277,186, forward strand.
CTGGAAGATTTTAAATCTTGGACAGATATCAATGTCCTGACACAACTCATGTCATGAATCTCCCAGGACAAGAGCTGGAGCTCATTCTTTGGTCTATTCTGGATCAGCACTTATCTGTCTGAGCCAGAATGGGTGGAAATGCAATTGTACTATCACAGCTATTGGCAGCAGTGAAGGAGTGCAGGCCTTGTTCTCCCCCTAAGTTCTCCTCTTGATGTCTGCAGATCATGGAAAATATCCACTTAACTAAAAACACAGATAGCTCAAAGAAAAAGTGATAAGAGTTTGAAACATGCAAACATGGCTTTTATTTTCCTTCAGAGATGGAAAAGCTTAAGTTACATCTCTTTTGTCACTAGGGTCTGTTTTGTCAAATCCATCACCTCCTGACTCACAGCACTGGCTGGGAGCTGTCATGTACAAACAGTGGATAACCTGCGCGTGGATGTCAGTGTAATTGTTGCTGGCAGCCAGTCCCCTCTCTGATGGTGTCAGTGTTACAGTGACGTCATATCTGTGGGTTTAGATCTGAGCACCTCCGTCTTTAGTCCACATGATTATTATTGTCGACAAGTTGAAAGGAGATCCAACAGCTGGCTGCAAGTCCTGGGACGAGACAAGTGTCTTCGCATTATAGGTTCTATTCGGGTTTGTGTTGTGTTGTCTGTGTTTTTGTGAACTGTCGATAACTGTGAGCTCTGTCTGTGTATTCTGTGTAACCCAGGTGGTGTGAAGCCCTGCGCTCTGAACTGCCTGGCAGAGGGATACAACTTCTACACTGAGCGCTCTCCTGCAGTCATAGATGGTACCCGATGTCAGGCTGACTCTCTGAACATTTGCATCAATGGAGAGTGTAAGGTAAGGGAGTAGTGCCTTGTCTTATATGGCCCTTGCCGAGATATCAGACCACCGGAGCACCATTGATATAGATCTGATGGGGAATTGATCAGATGAAGTGACGGGGTGTAAAGAGACGTCCAGGTTAGCCAAATGTATTTTTAAGAGAAAACAAAAGCAATTCTGTTGTAATTAAGAGTTAGTTTACAGACCGGCAGCCCGTCTGATTATGAGTGATGTAGCCACTTTCCCAAAACTGAGAATTTACTTTGATGACTACAATGTTTTTATATCTGATATAAGAAATACCTGGAGCTTTAGAAATAAAACTTACGGTAAGTAGGACTATGATGAACTCTTCTTTCTTCAGCCTGGAAACATTAGAAATAGTGAGATAGCAATTCAATGATTTTGTTTTGCATTATAGATAATGACGTGAAACATGGTTAAAAATAAGTTATAGTGCACTTTTAGTTCTAGTTGATAATCTTTACTAAATGTCCATTACGGTAGGGCCTTCTGTCGCATGTCCCAGTCCTGCTCAGTAGACATAGTTATGATGGATATCACATGACCAAGGTTCCATTCCCAGGTCACAAACTGATACAGAGTAAAGCTTGAGAGAAATCTGGAAAGTGGACCTTGAGACAAATTGTTTTCAACCACTGTTTCCAAGGTCTAGAATGAACTTTCATGTTGAGTTGTAATTCTGTATTCATAGTTTGTTGTTCAAGGGCTGATACTTATTTTTAACATTTTATCATAGTTTCTACCTCATTGATTAAAGCAGGGGTTATCATAGTGGGGTCAAGGGACCGCTTAGTGTCCTTGAGGGGTTCCAGGGGTTCTGTGGCAAAAAGGGAATCATTTATTTTCTCCATAACTTCACCCATAAGTAACACACTGAGAGAATGTATGACTATTTCAGTCCTGAATTTTATACACTTCCTGAAATAAAACATCCAAACCCCAAAGTCAAATGGGGTCTGTGGTCTAGTTTGTGTCAGTTAGGGGATCTTTGAACTGCAAAGGTTTGAAAACCACTGGATTAAAGGATAATTTCCCATTAAATAGAATGTGGTATTTCTAGATCTGGTCAATCCTGTGAAATGAGGGCAAATGAGGCAGATTTGTAGAATATGAAATGAAAAGTTGATGCCAGTAATTCTCCAAACTAAATCCAACACTATGATTGATTTGGATGTGAAATGTATGTCGGATGTAATAAAAAAACATTATGTGACTACTGCCACGACACAGTATGACATCATCTTCGTTGGCCTATTGTGAATGTTTGTGACTGATATTGTGTTGAGTTAAAGTTGGAGTGACATTTAATTTCTATGTTAGCTGTCCTGCGAGGAACAATCAGACTGATTGTGGCTGATTGTGATCCAATGACTGGCATTGCTCGTTTTGACTCTTATCAGGGCTCTGCAGCCTCGACCAGGATTGTTTTGTGATAAATAAAACACAAAAATCATTGTTTTTATTGAATAATGATTTTATATATATTTGGAAAAGGGTGATTTAATAACAAGGCAAAAGAGTATTTTATACAAAAGATTTGGCAGCTGGTGCTGTCTTTGTTTTCATGAGCATAGATCACTTTGTACAGTTTGTGTGTGTGTGTGTGTGTGTGTGTGTGTGTGTGTAGAGAAATAAGGTTTTTCATGGATATTCTGAGATGCAGCTGAAATAACTTTTTGGTGCCTCACTTTAAGTATTTGCTTTGACTTCCACCTGACCGTACAATTTGATTCCTGTTTGGCGTGAAACTCTTGCGCCTGTGCCCACAACATTACTCTGATTCTAATATAAAAACACAACATGATGTGTGTTTTAATGGGAAGAGAACTCTGAGTGGTGGAATATTCCCTACCAAAGGCACATAGCAGGTTTATTTCCAGTCTGAAACCAGCATGTCGTTTTATTTCAGGGGCTGGCTCTCTGGGTTCACTGCCACATGATAAATCTCTGGAACACTGTCTGCTTGGAAAGATGTCAGAAACACTAAAAACTGCGAAGGTCCTGCACATGTGCTGGAGAGAGAGAGGGAGAGAGAGAGAGAGAGAGAGAGAGTGAGAGAGAGAGAGAGAGATAGAGAGAGAGAGAGAGAGAGAGAGAGAGAGAGAGAGAGAGAGAGAGAGAGAGAGAGAGAGAGAGAGACTTCAAATAACACAGGGAGAGAGAGGAGAGATAGTGATAGAGGACAAAAAGAACCTGGGAGGTCCAAAGGAGGAGTGGAGATGTCAGTGACAGCAGTGATCCTCCCAGTTGTATTGTCACACAGCATTAGGTTGACAAAGCTGTTATCACACAGTTTAAAGACTGGAGCTGTGTCTGGTACAGTCACTCACTGCTCTGTATAGTGGAGAGATGCAGCTCGTTGATATTTTCATCAATGATTAATCTTCAAGTGTTTTCTCAAACAATTGATTAGTTGTTTGGTCCATTAAATCTCTGGAGAAGTTGAGAGCTATTGCTCAGAAAATAGCTGAATTGAAATGTTGATTAAGTTTTCTGTTGATCAACTATTTGATTAATCAACGATGATATGTCTACACAGCATGTCTGCCTCTCACAATTCCCACAATCGAAAAGGAGTCTCCACGGTTGCACTTGCTTCTTTTTGCTGACAATCCCACAATGCAGTGTGATGCTCACTCTGTGACTGATGCAAAATGCAAAAAAACAGTGAACAATTTAACATCTGTTAAACTCACTATTAATACTCACTGAAATAAAAAATGTAAATGTTTATAATAGATAAGTGTAAAATACATATATCAGTTGTATTTTTCGAGTTTTTTCCCTTTTTTCTTTGTTTTACTCCAATGTTATGTCAAGGGGCAGGAGGGTTGAATTGTTCATGCTAGTTTAAACTGGATACATACTGTGTACACAGACAAAGAAACAGTGCAAAAATACTTTAAAGACCCAAAATAATTTAGTCCAGTCCTGATAAGTCCACCTATTGTTGCTGTTGCAGCATTTAAAATAGGAAAATAACAGAAACACAGTTGTTGCCTTCAATCAGAATCTACTGAAGTTCCCATCGAGCAGTGATGAAGCAATCACTACAAAGTTAGCACAGATGAATATTTAATAGACTACATACGGCCTCCATATTAAAATTTATTTGAAGTCAACAAGTTTATATCTGTTGGATGGGCGGGTTTCAACACTTTGAGTCCATCATCTTTTATGAGCTCTCTTATAATCTACATGTGAAAACCTGCGAGGTAATAAGTGATTACAGATGTATAAGTGTAGTTATAGTAAGGATAAGGACATTTTTTCTACTATCAGCAAATACCATTAAAAATAATAACAACAATGTGTTTGTTTATCCCTGAATAGTTGCGTGTTTAAAGACCATAAATATATATTTTGATATAAACAATTTTTCAAAACAGCTGGGTGCCTTTGCAGGGGACTATTTCTAGCTGTGGATCAATATATATTTGTTGCTACAGTGAATATTTTCCTATTTGCAGTATTGGCTCAGTATTTTGTAATGTATTATTTTATATTTTATCTGTTTACTCCATATTGAAACAATATAAAATGTATTGAAGCCTCTGCTCTGAAATCTGACCTAAAGATTCCTGAATCCATCGTCCAGTCTGCAATTAACACAACGCTCCCTGTCTTTCTCAAGCACGTGGGCTGCGACAACATCCTGGGATCTGATGCTAAAGAAGATCGGTGCCGTGTGTGTGGAGGGGATGGCAGCACCTGCGAGGCCACAGAGGGACTCTTTAACGAGTCTTTACCCAGAGGAGGTAAAACATACCTGACTCCAGACATGCTGTCTTAGGATGAGGGGCTAATATGTTCTTTCACCTCAGCTCCAGCCGCTTTCAGACGTCTTTGAGTCACTCAGTGTGAAAAGGGAGCAGCAGAGAGTGTGTTTATGTTTGATGACCACATGTGACACACCAAGGATGTCTGTAAAGGAAACTATATAACTCACCTCTCTTCTTGGTAAAACAGCTTTTGCCCAAAATCCAACACATCCTAGAAGCCAGGAAGATATTCTTTTATGGAAAAGTGCCTTTTTCACCTTTCACCTTGTCACTCACCAACAGAGCATACGTTTTTGGCTATTTAGAATTAGGTTGTCAGAATAAAGATCAAAACATAATATTTCCCCCATTCATTTCATCGAGTGAAGAAATTAGAAGTAGAGATAGGAGCTTGGTGTTGGCTGTAGCCTGGGATCATCTATAGGGGCCAAGGAGAGAGAAAACATATTTCTCCTTCTATGGTATGGCTAGTAAACCATCTAAAAATACTGTGTGTGTGCATGTGTGTGCGGAAAAAAAGGAGGGGATTGTTTTGTCCTCCTTCTTTGTCCTTTTTCGGTGATTTGGAATTTATTCTATAGATGCTCCAACCTAAAATGATATGTGACTTTCGGTCTCCTCTGATGTTTAATATGTCACGTGGAAATTAGGATTTGGGTTTGTGTGGGAGAAACAACACATAAATGAAGAGTGTCCTTCTCTTCCAGGCTACATGGAGGTGGTTCAGATCCCAAAAGGATCAGTTCATATCGAGATTAAAGAAGTTGCCATGTCCAAGAATTATATCGGTAAGTAATGGCCTCAAAATGATTAATATGATATAAGTAATTATGCTGATACTTTATTTAAGTCCTACCAGTGCTGGGGATTTAAGAATGTTGATGCTGGTGTGTTACCCACTTTGGTCCAGGCTGAAATGATTGTATGGAATTTTGTACAAACTTTCATGGCCCCCAGAGGATGAATCCCTCTTCGATGATAACTGAAATCTAGTCTAGAACCACCAGCAGGTTGATATTTGTAAATACATTCATGCTCTCCAGAGGGTAAATCCTAATGATTTTGATAAACCCACAACCTTTGGTCAAGCACCAACATGAGGTTGACACTTGCGGCTTTAAGCAAAATGTCTTTACAACTATCGGAACAAACATTCATGGCCATCAGAGAATGATTTTGCCGACCTAATAACCTCTCTTCCAATACAATTTTGCTTTCCAGTAAAAATCTCAACTTGTTTAGGAGGAAATTTGGTACAAACGTTTACTAATAACTTAATTTGGCCCTTAACATTTTCTCATGTGCCACTAACAGGTCAAAAGATGGATTTTTAGACAGTGGTATACCGAAATTAGATTTTACACTTTGGCTCAATTCACCACTGTGTTCAATTTTGTAGACTCTTATTCTTGTTTCACCATTTATCCATCAGTCTCAGCAGACACGGCAAACACTGCAGGGTTATGAATTGGCAATTTGCAACATCAAGCTGTTTCATATTATCTGTTCCGTTCTGTGTCAACCACATTTCCAGGGATTTCCTTGTCAAGAGAAAATTAGAAAGTGCCATCATTTATTCTCCCGTTGCCTAATGTGAAGCAATAACACAGTCTGTTGCAAAAAACAACAAAAAAACAAAAACAGAAAACTAAATCTTTGCATGTGTGATGATGGTCTTGGCATCAAACTCACCCATTCTGTTCCAGACTAAACAAAGACTATTTGCAACACTGGCAGCGTCAGAACCAAAACAATCAAACGAGCAGATTAAATTAGGCCAGTTCTGTGTCTTTTCATTAGCCAGAGAAAGACATGTGACAGCGTGTTGAATTTATAGCGGATGGTGTTGATGGAGGGCTTAAGTTACACTTTGAACCAGAGAGCTGCATCAGATTTATAGGGCCGTGGTGACAGCTGCCTGGTCCACCAGGATTATGGAGGATATGATGTCTATATATCAAAGTTTAAAGAGTGAAATTTTGGCTATTGTGTTGGACTTGATTTTCCCTTCCAAGCAATTTGTAACTTTGTTATGAATATCATCTGTGACCAAGGTGATAAAGATAATGTTTTGCTTTTGTAGCATTGTCTGAGTCCTTGCTATTTAGGTCAGGTTTTCATTTTTTTTTTTTTTTTTAATTTATGTTTTGTATTTTGTGAAAGCAAAAACCAATTGAGACGTTGCAAAACACAGTACACATCTTGTGAAGACTTGTGTTAACTGCACGGTTCCAAATAATAAAATCACAATGCGCACTATCTGAGCCAGATGTGCCGATAATTAATTTATCGAGAAGACTGTAATGCGTAAAAGACGAGTAAACTGTTGCCCATCTCATTCACTTAAATACAGCAGGGGAGTCTGGAGAGCGCGAGCCAGAGAACGCTTGGATCATTTCTCCTCAATTTGGCCCCATTTCAATGCAGGGAAATGTGGATATTTTCAGATCTGTTGTGCTTGGAGACCAACTTTTGTTTTGACAACCAGACAGAGTGGTATTCATGAGGTTCGTCCAGGCTTTCACCTGAAGTGTGTTTTCTTTCTCTCCTTAAATTAGACGTATTGTACATGTCGGTGCACGTGAATGTCTTCATTATACAGCGTGTCTCTGCTCAGTCTGTCGAGGGATAGAAAGTTGTCAGTGGCTTCAGGGAGGCTGAAAATGATGATGATGGTGATGAAGACGAACGCGGCAATGACATCATACCAAATGATTGTCATCACCTGTTGCCTCAGCTACCGGTCCTGTCTGCTTTTGATTCCAGCCTTTTTACAGTGTTTCTTACTTTCTGTGATCACCCAGCTTTGAAATCTGAAGGGGATGATTATTACATCAATGGAGCGTGGACCATCGACTGGCCCAGGAAGTTCGACATCGCCGGGACGGCTTTCCACTATAAGAGACCCTCTGACGAACCGGAGTCTTTAGAGGCGCTGGGAGCTACCACTGAAATCCTGGTCGTCATGGTAATACAACATTTATTATTTCCCTCACTGTAAATTCCTACTTCTTCTTTTCCTAAAAAATGTCCTCAGTGTTCCTTAACTTGAGCTGCTTTCAGAATTGTGCCGAGCTCCCGATAATCTCTGGACACTATTCGGCACTATTCTGCACTGACAGTACTCTGGAGTTTCTCCTACCAGCACCGCCGGTGTCGATGTGCTGTAAACAAAAACATGTGATCTCCGCAGCTGAATTAATACGCTACATAATGCCTTTGCTTCCTTTTCCCCCCTTCACCTGAATCCTGCGGAGATTGCTGTGTTGTTGGGAACACGTCTGAGCTGAGAATCTCCTGCTCCGTTGTTTGTTTGTGAAAGGCAAACAAGTTCATGTGTGAAAACGGCTGTAGAGATACACGGGTCTCCTGGATACTTGATGTTGGCATAGCTTTGGCATGCAGCTGACTCTAAATACCACACTACGACATCCATGTTTCTACGTTTCCTAGGTGTGTAGATGATGGACAAAAGGTATTGCATCCTAGTTAGAAAAATGAACCATGATCTCCTTTTAGGACCTGAGTTCTTAATCAGGTTTCTCCAAAACATAATGTTTAGTTCAGTCAGGAACACTTTGTCATGATTTAACCATTTATTGCACAATGGGAATACAGTTATGCTTGGCATGGATGGCTCCATTCTTTGGATGTTCCCTGAATTAGCCAAGCAGCATGCTAAGATAAAACTGGGAACATGTGCAAAAAAAACCTGTTGGGGGCGTAAGCAGGCAAGATAAATACCATTTACCGAGACCATTTTGGACTTTGCAAAAAGGTGGAGGCTGGGGTGGTGGAGGTAATTGCTATCAGCAGAGCATGAGTGGTAGTGTAGCTGAGCAGGGATCAGTGAGGAGGGGTCGTATTTAAAGGGACCACTTTGTTGAGAGAATGGGCTGTGATTGGTGGGCGACTTACGAGCACCCATAATCAGAAGCTGACAGCTTATGACAGCTGAGCACATGACTCTGTGTCCTGCATGAACTAACGTGATGCCCCATTCTGTGCTTTCCTCACATCTAACTGTCAGTGGAAAAACATGAAACCACTGGTTTGGCGTGAGACCCACGACACAGTCTCCACGACTTCTGTAAACTGGGAAACCTTAAGTGACTCCTCAGTTTGCGGCTCTGCATTGATATGTGTTAGGCAGTCCTGATGTACACTTCATGCTGTTTTATGTTGCTCTGCGTCAGTCTAATCGGGTGCTAACCTTAGATCACCCACAGCCAGCGGTTTGGGGTTGGAAGCTATTCATATGCCGATTTTGTTGAGCACAAACACAGTGTCACTTGGCTTCGTGAGTGTCTACTGTGTGTTTTTGTGCAGTTTGCACGTGCATGCTAAGAACCATAGATACACCTATTTTTGTAATGGCTTTCGTGACGTATTTGCGTGTTGATGCGAGACAACTGAGCCTTTTCTGGCTGTGATGCGCGGTGGTTTCTGCCTTGTAATGAATGCTGGAAATACCAGACCACACAGCACGGTTTGGAATAGACCGGCCACTCCACCACTCCAATCCAAAGCGATTTCTTTGTGGCTTTCAAAGCTGTGCCTCACTTCCTCAGTTTCTGCATCCAGCAGACTAATACAAGCCCAACAGGGGCCCACTGATCCGGACTGTTCAAACTGCATTTAAAGTTACAGTGATCAATATTCGTATGTTAACAATGCATCACATTAATATGTGTAATGTGAAAGGGCTCACTCATAGTGAGAAACCCTCAGGGGATTAACACCTGATTCTGTACTTCCTCTCTTCTCCACAGATATTCTTAGCATCGCTCACCTCATTGTTTTGGTTTTACAGAACACAACAGTCTCTTCAGCTGGTTCCACCAAAAAAGAATGAACTCATTGGATTGGACATTGGTCTGGTGTCAAACACAACTCTAAACATTACACTCCAGTCATAACAACTGTCTAATAATAAGTCAGTGTTGTGTTTGCAGATTTTGGCTCTGTCCTTGTAGCAAAAAAGCAAAATCCAAACAAACACATTGGATGCAGCTTTAGCAATTCAACTCAGCTCTGTAGGAATGCACACAAATACCTGATTTAATAACTTTTTATGTTGTCATACCAAACATAGATATTTTACTATAAATTCATTCCTGGCTCAACCAGACTATTTCTCTTTCTCTGTCCTCACCTGTTCTTTTTTGCGTTTCTCCTTATTTCAGGTTCTCCTTCAGGAGCAGAACATGGGAATACGCTACAAGTTCAACGTGCCCATCCAGCGCACAGGAAGTGGCGACAATGAGGTGGGCTTCTCCTGGCACCACCTGCCCTGGTCTGAATGCTCGGCTACCTGTGCTGGAGGTGAGTCGGCACTGCATTTTGCTTTTATCGATTTACTCTTTTTTCCCCAGTTTCAGCCGAGTGGAAAATATTTAGATATTTTCTTATGCATTTTATTGAAACTGTGCATTAAACAGGTGCATGGAAATGCACTTTGTCAAAAGCAAAACCTCTACTGTTGCAGCTCATTTTTCCAAAGATCTCTCATGCCTTAAACTACTCTTGATTAAATAACAGCTACTTTCTTTAGCTCTGCCAGGTGCCAAACACAGAAACATTCCACTTACTGCATTTTATTCTCATGTTACATAGTTTGTTATTTATCTTTTAATCAATTCCAACGTTATACAGATTATTTTAAGCAGAGCGCAGTCTAGCCGCCAGTTACATGTCATACAATATGACTTTTTTCTTCATAAACACTGATTTTCTAAAACTGTTAAGTTTTTGTGTAAGTTTTCATTATCAAAGTTTATTTTTCTATGAGGGAAGGATACTGTCTTCTCAGTGTCGACCTTCTGCTGAGCTCCGGTGGCCAGTTGCCTTTTGAAAAATAGCACTCTAAGCATTTTGGTGTTGAATGCCCTAACATGCTGTGTGTGTTTAAAGTCTTTTTGAATATTTCTAACCTTCTAAAATATTGAATACTTCACATCTCATGTCTGTGTGTGTGTGTGTGTGTGTGTGTGTGTCATTCTGTAAATCTCCCCCAACCAATAATTCCACAAATGCTGAAGAGCAGTGTGTTGAAACCCAGTATCATAATTTGAGAGGGGTTTCCAAAATCATTACTTTATAGCCTGGAGATTCAGCCCTCTAATAAATTCAATATGTATATTTTCCATATTTTATCCAGAGTAATGAATATGGTGTAATTTCTGTGAATGAGCTGCTCTGCATAGCTTCTGGTTTACCAGAGCTGCACACAGATATGGCCACTCTTCCAGAACGCTTGTTCTCCAAAGTTAAACATTCAAAATCTGAAACCGCACTGAAATGCTGACCATGGCCTCAAGAATGACTAAACCAAACCTTTTAGCCCAAAAGCAATGCGTTTCATGTAACAATAAACAGTGTTTCTTCCCAGTTGTCAACCGTGGCCTGGATGGGTTTGTAATATTTTGTAAAAGCATGACTGAATAAGCATGTGGGTTTTTCTGAGGAAGGATTTCCAAGTCCGGAGCAGAGGTTTGAAGCTGTTCCTTAGACGAGGAAGCACACATGGCCTTCCAGCGTCATAAACATGCCTTTGCATTGTTGATCCAAATGATCTAATTTGTGTCTACTGTGTGTCTCTGATCGCACAGAGCTTTAAATCTGTAAAATGTAATTTAATCATGCTCCCATTCAATACAGCAAGCTCAGCTAATCATGGAGTGTTGCTTAATATATCTCTGCACTAATAAAATCTATGAAAAACACCTTTTGACAGCCTTACAACTGAAACTCCTTTACCCCATGGCTCGCACTATTCCTCCAAATTGTATTTCACTTGAAGAACAGATGGGTACATTTTCTATACTACGCACACACACACATCCATATCTCATTACAGCTGCTAGACAGGTCTGCTGTGGGATATGTCCCACGAGGGTCCAAACAGACCCTTTCTGAGTTGCTATGGCACACACACACACACACACACACACACACACACACACACACACACACACACACACACACACAGTGGGAGTTGTGACACAGATACAGTAGCCCTCGCTCTCTCCATTAGAAGCCAAAGTAAAGAGCTCTCTGCTCTGTAAAAGTGATTTGCCAAGATATCCTGCAAAGAATCAGGAATTTACATGTCTGGATTTGCTACAGACTGAAAGTGATACCATGTCCACTCAAACACAGCGCTCGACACGACGGCCGGCTTCCATGTTTCTGAGGTGATTTAATGTGCGAGATCAGCTGAGCCCTCTGCTGTCTTATTGATCAGTCTTTTCCCTCCCTGCAGGCTCCCAGAAGCAGGAAGTGGTGTGTAAGAGGCTGGACGACAACTCGGTGGTGCAGAACAGTTACTGTGACCAAGACAGCAAACCTCCAGAGAACCAGAGGGACTGCAACACTGAGCCGTGTCCCCCAGAGTATGTTTCACTTAACCTTAAATGTTGCCAGTATCATCTAACAGCTTTTGTAGTTGATTAATTAATCTTCTCAGTTGTTTGTAAAGTGTCAGAAATGAGTGGAAATGGTAAATGCTCTGTATTTATGTAGAACTTTCCTCGTCTTGATGACGACTCAAAGCTCTTTACTGTACAGTTGTGCCATTCACTCATTCACATCCATTCATTCAGTGCAGCACATTCTCTATCATGCAACCCTCACACACTGCCAGCACAGCCATCAGCTGGAATTTAGGGCTCAGCAACTTCGGCAAGCGGAATGGGGAGGATGGGGATCAAACCGTCGACCGTCTGGTTAGTGGACCACCCGCTATAACTCCTGAGCCACAGCTGCTTACAAAAACAGTCTTCAGATCGCTTGTTTTGTCCGGCTGGTGGAGTAAAATCCAAAATCTGTTAAAGCTACATTAATAACAGGAAACACCTTAAATTTGAGAAACACAGGATTTTTGGCATTATAAAAAAGACTTGAATCATCAGGGTTTTTTTATATTGAATTAATCAGTTATCAATTTTATCCAAGACCTCCTCTCCTGCTTAGTTGTATACTTTTGTATTTGAAAGAAATGAAGTCTGGCTGCTGACAGCAGTGAGACTGAACCAAAACAGTGAAGTCTGAGGCTGTAAAACCCAAACAAAGAGCTAAGAGATGCTAAAATGCGACGTACCACTGAGGAATACTGTGTCGAGTGATAACGCTCTGTTGGTTTGTCACTCCCAGCAAACACCTGTCACATTACATATGGACATTTGATCCATTGTTCGTTTTCAAATATGGAGTCTCGCAGCTTTAAGTTAAGTGCGTCTGACTGCTGATATTAATTCAACTTCAATGAGCCCTGTTGGAAAACGTGTTGGGGGGAAAATAATAAAATAAAAGGGCAGTGATTTATAACTGCATATGTTAACTATTTTCAGTGTTTGCCTCGTGCCAAAAATAAGAGCCTTGAAAATGACCACCTGTGTTTGATTGTTTTGGCGTCTTTACCGATCCTGGAGGGGTAATATACACGTATACAGGTGGAATATGAACTCATGTTTGGTGGCCAAATGTCCGTAAACCCCGCGCTGGAGCTGGAAGCACGGCCAGACTCACTTCAATCACGTCTGGAGAGAGAGGGATTCAATACATTGCGATAATTAGTTTCAGATTATCTAATGATTATTTGTGTATGAGAGTGAGCGTTGGTGTCTTTCTTTTGGGCGTCGGCCAAAGCAACTGATAGTATCGTAAATCCACTGTGTAAGTGGTCATTAGTTTTCCTCCAATCACACTACAGTCAACATGTTATATATTTCCATATCTGTATCCAGTGGTTGCAGACTTGTGCAATCTCAATTGTTGTGATTAATACTTGAATACTGTGGAGGTGCACGTGTGTGTTGAGTTATACTGCACACATGGCATTTGTGCCTGTCAGGAAGGCTGACGCTCTTATGCAGCCCCAGGAAAGGCCGACATTAGACGACCATGTAAACACGATTGTTTTAGAATAGCCTGAGTTTTATGGGCTGGAGTAATGAAAGCGAACAGATGTTTGAACACGTTGTTAATTCTGTATACATTCTTCCAGATGATGTAATATCTTACAGGCTGCATGTGTTTGGAAGGCCGTTGTCTGGGCAGGTTTATGATATTAATTCTAAAGTGTGTGGACGGGTGATTGAACAACACCAGGTCTAGTTTTGTGGAGGTCAGAAGCTCAGCGGGCTGGCATGGCCCAACACATGACACTTGAGCGTAGTCACATGGTGGTGACGTGTCTGCAAGGTCACAAGAGTTAACATTCATCAGAGTCATTTAAAAGTGTCCAACTTAAAGGTTCAGTGTGTAGAATTTAGTGACATCTAGTGGTGAAGTTGCATGTTGCAGCTGAATACCCCTCACCTCAACCTCCCCTTCCAAACATGAAAGAGAACCTGTGGTAGCCTTCAGTTGTCATAAAAACTCAAAAGGTGTTTAGTTTGTCCAATATAATCGACATAAAGTAGATCCTTAGGGGTCATCTGGGTATTTGGGGCCCTGGTTACTGTTATTAGCACAGATCCAATATTTTAATTTCAGTTTCTAACTTTGAGAGGTATAAAAAATTATTTTCGGAAGATTCATCCCCTGGTTTTTTATACTGGACTGTTTTTGATACTATTTCAGTTGGCACCCAAAAGTACTGCGGACTGATACCCTTTTGGAAATCGAGCCTCGAGTTTAAGTGTTATTAAATGTGATTCTACACTTTTTCCAAAATGATCAAAATCCTTCTTGCAATGAAGTAACCATGGGTTGTGAACAGTGACACACTGGAATAACAACACTGAAAAACTCCCATTACAGTTTTAAGACTGAGCTGTTATCTTTGGTTCGTCTGTTTGATGTCATGTTCCCGTCCTTCAGGTGGTTTATTGGCGACTGGTCGGAGTGTGGGAAGACGTGCGATGGCGGGATAAGGACGAGGACAGTCCTGTGTATCAGGAAGATCGGGCCTGCCGAGGAGGAGACGCTGGAGGACACCCACTGTCTGACTCACAGGCCCATCGAGCAAGAGTCCTGCAACAACCAGTCGTGCCCTCCTAAGTGGGTCACGCTGGATTGGTCTGAGGTAAGACGATATTCTGAAACCCTTTGGCCTCATTGTGCTGTGTAGACCCTCTTCCTCTTCTTATACCTCTTCCTCTCTCTTTAGTGCACACCTAAATGTGGGCCCGGCTATAAGCACCGCATCGCCTTGTGCAAGAGCAGCGATTTGACAAAGACCTTCCCGCCCGCCCACTGCCCGAGCCACAACAAACCTCCAGTTCGAATCCGCTGCAGTTTGGGACGATGTCCTCCTCCTCGCTGGATCCCTGGGGAATGGGGACAGGTAGGACAGCAACCTCCTTCACGTCACAGAACAGATTTTAGTGATCTTCCAAAACAACCGTACGCTGGTTAATCCTTTAAAAGGATAGCTTGAATGTTTAAAAGACGCACAGATATATTCCATGTGTCGGTCAATGGTTAATATAATTTACACCAGGGTGACACACAGAGGTTGGGGGGTTGTAAGCAGGCCTGTGACGTGTGTGTGTGCGTAGAGGCTGTGTTTGTGTGTTGGAGTCCAAGTGCTCCAATAGGCCTGGAGTGTGTGATCAGTGGCAGTAATATACTCCTGGCTGTTTGAAGTTTATCTCTGCCTCGGACCAGGCCTCTCTATCACTTCCAGGAACACGATTTAGGGGAAGACCGAGGAGTAGCATTCTCGGGTTCACCCTGACATGGCTTAGAGCGCTCAGCAAAAGCTGTTGAACTTTATAACACAGCTGACTCATGTTAGCAAGAGGACGCCAGAAAAACGTGCGTCAGGGAAAAGTTGTATCTACAAAAGTATGGCTTGTTATTTTGCAGAATTTGTTAATAATTTAGTGTAAAAGTGGAATTTTTAAACAGTGTGCTCTGATGTTTAGAGGATGGTTGGGGCGGATGACTAATACTTCAGTGGAGGAGATGTCATGGTGTCAGCGCTGTGTTGTTCAGGTCAGAGGTCAAGAGTCAGGCAGTCTGGGTCGCAGCACTCCCTTGGCTTCTCCTCATAACGGCCACATGTGCGTTCGCAAACATCAATAAGACACTTTTACAATTACAATCAGTGCCAATAACAGTCATAAACAAAGCCGAGCTGACTGATAACCTCAGCGTGGTCCATCAAAGACCGGGCTCCTCGCCACGCCGAGCCAACACTAACGCCTCGTAGAGCAACAGCTGGAGTCTGCTCTTACGCAGCACTTTCTCATGCACTGCAGAGGTGTGTGGAGAGTGTGTGTATGTGTGTGTGTGTGTGAAACCCTCTCCCCCTGTATCCACCTCTTCTTCTTCTTCTTTTTGTTTTTGGCTTCGCCCTCGCTGGACGGCCCTGAAGCAACAGAAAGAGGAGGTTGTTGCCAGTTACAGAAAGCCTGGTCTCTCAGGCCAAAACCAGTTCAAATCCCACTTAAGTCACGCCATTGACGTACACCATCTGTCATGGCTGGCAGTGGGCCCTAATAAAGACTCTCTAATTGGGAAGGGATGACATGCGGGCTCACTGATCTGAGGCAGCCAGAAAGGATCAGCAAAGGTGACAGAAAGCCTGGTAGTTCTCTCGTCAGCGGGAGGCGGCGGTTTGTTGATGGTTGGGTTCACATCACACACTCCAACGTGGGCACACACATAGCGATGGCTGACAGGTGTGTTATTTCTCAGTGCTTCCAAAGTAGATTAATTATTAGGAGATCCACTTTATTTGAGACTTTTGTTCTGCCAAATGTGCGCTGGCACCTCCTGGAGTTGTTTTCATAGTCTGTCTTTGTTTCTTTTTTTCATTCCATTGCAAAAGAGTTTAATGGCCACCCATATAATCAATCTTAAGTTTTTATGACGACTGGCACATCGATAGGAGTCAGACAAAAGGCATGCAGGTGCACATTTTGGATTCAGTACAACAGCTTTCAGAAAACATTTTCTCTCTTAGTTGTGCTGTCAAGATGAGTCCATCAAACCGAGTCTTCTCTGAGGGAATCAAGCCAACATGGACGATATGTTGAAGGAGCACCTGACAGAATATAGCAACATGAAAAGAGGGGGAAATGATATAGGGATGGCAATTTAAAAACAAGCACAATTAAGTGTTAAATTTATCTAATCTCATAATACCAGAAAACTCTGTATGTGGAGCACATGTCTCAAGAAGCGTTCACCTTGTTGGTTTCACACTTGACATGTGTATTGTTAAGGGCCCAAGGAAGTGCAGTGTTGAATTAATGTGATTTGGATGTGCAAGATATGCAATATTAATAGACTTTGAAAGAACAGACGATCAGTGCTCTGAAGCAGCAGCGGCTGGGACTCAGCAGTGACGTTGTCGATCACAACTAAAACGTGTTCACGACCACATCAACAAAAACTGATTTTCCACCTCAGGGCTCTGCATGCTGAGTCGAGCTTCACAGAACTTTGCATGAACAGATGAAAAGCTCTCTGTGAAGCAGCACTTTTTTGTCCATTTGTTTGCTTCTTTGGCAGATTTGGATCACCTACGTGGTCAGCAACAACAGCAGTAGTTTCACCAGTTGCTGCTCATGGAGAAACCTCTTTAGAAACCTTGAATGCCTGATTGCTGCAATATTTTTATTGAGTCACAACTCTATCCAATCTGAACACACAGATATGATACACATAGGGTTAGGGTGACTAACCCTATGTGTCGGGTTAGGGTCAGTGTGACTAACATTCCCTGGGAAAATCATTCCTCAAATAAACAGCCATATCTATTTTGAAATTATCGAAAAAGATATGCTCTATAACTAGCCAAAGAATCAACACACAAAATTATCTTCAGTCATCCAGTGATATCGGCTTGTACAGCCATAGATGCATTACAAACTGGGACAGCTCATAGCTCAATCGGCAAACTTTTATTGGTGTCAATTTGCCAAATATGGGGAAAAGGGGGGTAGGGGGATTTAAGTTGCAGCCTACAGCATAACTCAGTGATTCCATAGCAACATTATACCTCCTGTTTACATTCACAAAGGCCACAAATTATGGGGACTGTTGTTCCACACCATAGAGCATTATTACCCACCAGCAATAAACATAATCTAGTCACTGTCATAAGACCTTGAAATGTTGACTGTCCATGCATCTGTTTAAAATTGTAACAAAGGATAATGAATAAGTACAAATCTAGAAACAAGAGGAAATATTATGTTCCACTCATATCACACAGACATAAAAGGGTGTCTTTTTGTGCACAGAGAACACTTGTAAGGAAGCTGGTTACTATGAGTTGGGGAGCTATTTCTTTATGAAAAAGAAAGGGACTCTAGCTGTGTACTTGCTGATGATTGGTTGATTGTCGTGAAGTGTTATGTGTAGGGATCACTCAGACTGACTGAAAGTGTTTTCTGGGTGCAGGCGGGCTCCGACTCTGCCCAGTTCTCACAGAGGAACGATGGTTCTCACTTAGCTTGTTACATTCTGCTGATGAATTCTCTCCTGCATATGCAATGAGTCTTACTCTGACGTTTTTCTGTTACAGTGTTCGGCGCAGTGCGGCCTGGGCCAGCAGATGAGGACAGTGCAGTGTCTGTCGTACACCGGGCAGCCATCGAATGAGTGTGCAGAGTCACTCCGGCCCACCACCATGCAGCAGTGTGAGAGCAAGTGTGATGCCACCCCCATTTCCAATGGCGACGGTAAGATTACGTACTATTCTGCACTGTACTATGCTGTACTGTTCTGTGCTGTAGTGCACTGTACTGTACAGCAAGCACATGTGTGAGCCTGCCATCACATTCTAATAGCTCTGGCTCGACTCGTCTGTGTGACGAGCTGTCGGCTTGCAGTTTTCATCACAGCCAAGAAGAAAGTGTGTGGTCACCAAACAGACGCAGGTCTCTGTTTAAACCTGCAGCTCCCTTCAAATGCGAAGGCAGATGGTTTATGTGAATACCCATTGTACAATATGTGCAAAGCCCCGACTGGAAAGGTTATAAACTGTCTCTATCTTCATCTTCACTGTTCTACTATGACCTAAACACACTTGGATGACACACTCTTCTACACTTTGCCAGCTACATTAATCTTTCCAGTGAGGTTGGCTCCTGGTCAAAGCGAAACAGCTCAACCCTCCATATACACTTACACATGATGGATGGCTATTCAGATGCATAGAGAAGGGCCTTTCGATTAGGCTGAATGGAAAACGTGAGCAGCGTTTACAGGCTGGCTAATGGGATTAGCTGTAGGCTAATTGTTCCTTTACGGACAGCAGTGAGGCAATGTCTCGTTTCATTTGGCTCTGTGGAGGCAGGGGCCAAAGCCTAATAAGGGAAGACACTCTGATCGTGATAAGGCATTTAGAGCACTGCCTGTCCGGCATCCAGCGAGCAGTTTGTGTGTGTATTTGAGTGTGCATGGTGGGGATGGCAGAAAGCCCAGTTTGTGAACGAGGCCAGGATCTGTCTCAGCTTCAGCCTCCGCGTCCAAGTATAGTTTTATTATGTTAAGGCCTGAGGGAGATGCACCAGCACTGATGTAGCAGGTTAGACCAAGTTTGTGCCTCTCGTGTATTACCTTGAGCACCTGATTCTCTGTTGTACAGTGAAGTTTTACTTAAAAACAAAATGTTACAAAGAAACATGAGTTTATGCTACCGCCGAGGATCTGCTGGACTTTTAATGCAGCGTCCTCTAAAAACAGGTCTTGGCAGCTGTTGGCAGTATTAGTTGTCGAATGTTTTCGATTGCAGGATGTCAGGAGACATTACAAACCTATGAACTACGTGTTTGTTCTGACAGTTTTGGTCTTTAAATGGTGTTTTGTGCAGTTTCAGTCAGCAACGTCAGACCTGCAGCAAACTGGCTACAGTCCAGTTTAGCAGAAACACTTAAAGTTAGGTGCATAAATTAAAAATCATTTTTATTTAACCAACCCTTCCAGGCCATGTTTATTTAATCAATGATGTAATGAGGAATCATCACCATGTACACTTTTGCTGTGAAATACTGAAACATTTAAATTCATTGTTAACTAATAAGTAATATTCAGCCATATCATCCTCTGCCTTTTTGTTTCTTTTGTGGTGTTTTTAACATTTATTCATTTCTAGAAATACCTCCAGAGCACCAGATCTTCTGAGCTGTGCCAACGCAAGATCAGCGTCATCTAGTTAAATTAGAGGGTGCATCCATTTGCAACAGTCACATGCAAAACAACACAACAAAACACAACCTGACAGAGATAAATGTGCAAGGACATAGGAGGCACAACTTGGGCTAGAAGCAGTTCACCTCTTAAAATCTTAAAAACATTAAATTAACCCACTTCTCATTTACTCTCTCCCCAGAATGCAAAGATGTAAACAAAGTGGCCTACTGCCCGCTGGTGCTGAAGTTCAAGTTCTGCAGCCGAGCGTACTTCAGACAGATGTGCTGCAAGACCTGCCAGGGACACTGACCCTCGGAGCACAAGAACGAGGCGTAGACAGAGAGAAAGGCAGGAACAAAGGTGGAGGGAGGCGGACACAGCACTGAAAGGGAGAGGAGAAGAAAACAGGGCAGACTGGAAAATAAAACTCCTGGACCAGTGGAAGATGGACAAAGAGAGCTGCTGGTGAACGAGGTGGAGAGAAGTAAGGACATCCCTGTCTACCACACCTGACCCTCCTGCCCTCCATCATGGTGGAATCCAAACCACTGCTCAGCTCATAACGCTGACACAAACCTTTTTTTTTTTTCACTTCTGTGAAGTGGAACTTAGAAGATTATTTGTTGGTGATGTTATTTTTATTATAATAATAATTATTGATATCATTGTTAGTCTTCCTCCGTGTTTGTTGTTTCTATGAATCCAAAGTGCTGGACACATCGCTCACACAGGATGTACCCCGGACACGGACAGACGGAGGGGGAGGACCCCTCACCAGAAGAGGGGGACGGGAGTTGAAAGTGTCAGACTCGTGTCTTTGGGACGACTGTGATGGTGCTATTGGCAGGCAGACTTTTGGCTTCGGTGCACTTTTTCGTGTAAATACTATTATTTACAATTTACCGCTCAAATACGACAGAGAAACCCCATCGGTGTACTGTATATTTATTGTACAATTCCAAACAGGGCTGAGATATTGTCCTCTGATCATGTTTTTGTCAGATAGTAGCCTACTGTCATGGAAGGGAATGTAATGTGATTGAATTTCAATGTCTCTGTGCTGGAATGAAAATATTACATACTGTAAGATATGTTAAACCCTTATATAGTGTAAGGATTTGTATATTATATATAATGTTTATCCTGGACCACAAAATACCAAGTGGTTATAGGTGAGCTTTTATTCCATCTTTTTATTTCCCCGGTCGGGTGCCTTAGTTACTCAAATCAAAGTTCACCCAGTGTCAGTCCACAGTAGTATGAAGATATTGTCAGACGGTGCCTGGGACGCATGAAACACTGTTACCAAACTGGCCTTTACTAAACATCCCATTGAGGAGCTTTCAGTTCACTATTGAAGGATTCATTTTGAAGGAGCACATGCTATGAAGCAGCTTGTTTGCTGGGATCACAGTGCAGTCACTATTTCCTATATATCTTCAGGCTGGAGGGTTTTTGGATCAGGTGTTTGTTTGGTCATGTGATTGTCACGGTTTCAGCGCTGATAAGAGTGAAAGGGATAGTTTGGAAAATTTGCTTTTTTGCCCTCTTGCCCTGAGTTGGAGGAGAAGATCGATACCACTCTCATGTCTGTGCACTAAAAATGAAGCTGTAGCTGCTAGCCTGGCTCGGTCTAAAGGTTAAGAAATATCCATTTTGTGCAATGTAGCCTGAAAGGGAAGGAAGCGCAAGTTCAAGCAAATTTACCGCAAAACTATCCGAAACTGTATAAGTTTATTATGCTTACAGTTTATTAATAGCTCAGCAGCCAACAATGTGTTATCACATTATATGCTTTTATGTGGCTTTTGATGTCTGTCAGTAACAAGGCAGTAACATGCACTGTGTGTCACTGGTGAGCGGATGTCTGGAGCTGCCGATTCTGTCGGTGACTTCCATGATTCAGTTCACTGAGGTTCATTTGCTTGTTCAGTGTGCTGGCTACTGCTCCTCACTTATGAATGGGACGAAAATGATTTAATGATATGTCTCCAAAAGACTTTTTTTAAACCAAACAGATCAAATTTTGCAAATAACAAAAGGCATTTAAGGGGATTTGCGAACAATGTAGCTACCATTTCACGACTGCCCGAGGCCACAGTGCATCATGTGATGAACGCAGAAGTTGCAGCAGCCCATGTGGCTGTTACACCAAACATGACTTTACAGTCCAGCTCAAACGTACAATGTCCAGTGATAGTGACCGAAACTGTGATCATCTCGAGTCTGCCAGAAATTAAAGTAGAGAGACGTTCACTACTCAACTTGAATACGTGAAGGTACTTGGGTTACCTGGACATAATAAAAAACA
Source organism: Verasper variegatus (assembly GCA_026259375.1). Taxonomy (NCBI): domain Eukaryota; kingdom Metazoa; phylum Chordata; class Actinopteri; order Pleuronectiformes; family Pleuronectidae; genus Verasper; species Verasper variegatus. The sequence goes on from CM048060.1 coordinate 5,299,242, forward strand.
AGAACCACATGTGCAGTCAGATCCCTCCCATTGTTGGTGTGGGAGGATTTGTCAGAGATCAACTGTACAGTTATAGCAAGTAGTGTAAGTCAGACTGGTGATAGGCCAGAAGCTTCTTTGTATCTTTATGTGCTGCCAGGCTCGATGTTTCCAGTCTTCCAGCTAAAGTCGCTGCTGCTTTACATTCAGGGTACACACACGAGAGTGGTAATGGTCTTCTCATCTAACTCTGCAAAAAAGTAAATAAGCTGACTATTCCTTTAAAAAAGGGGCCAGTGCTAAATATACTCACATCAGATTAATTGCGGAGATGTTGCCAGACCACGTATCCAGGCTGCAGACACCCGCTCCAGATAAAGTTACCTCCTCACCGTCTTTCCCTTTTCTCTCATCATCGGCAAAAAGACAAAAACAGCCAACTCAGTGGTGCTTTCACCCCCCACCCTTTTTTTACTTTTTTTTTTTTTTTTTTATTCCATGGAGTACTGTGTTTACCTCTTCTTTTCTTCCTGCTCTGCCCTGAGGGTTACGGCCTTCCCAGGCTTCTGGTGCTATCAAGTGGGTGCTTCCATTCAACCCTCTCCAGTGTGCTTAAAAGTGAGGCTGGATCCAAACAATATGAAATAATATCCTATCAATATCTCTGTTGGTAAATGCTGGTCATGTTATTGTTTTGTTTGTATCTGTTTATACCTCACACTGGGAATTTTCATTGTTAACCGCGTATTGTTGTTTGTGCTACCAGCAAAATGGACACTCAACCCAGTTGTAACCGATCCCTTTACCCATTGGTGACATTTCTGCTGGTGCAGGGGTTATGAAAGGGAACAACCTATGAAACGTCTCCATCACACACTTGTCGTGGGGGTACAGTGCGAATCTGAGAAATCTGAGAGACAACGTAGGAGTGGGCCAGGATCTCATCGAAGCTGTTAACAACTAATTTCAAATTTTTTTGCTGCTGCTACTTTTTTGTGGCCACTTTCAGTATGACGACGTCGAGCAGATTTCAGTTGTTGCCAAGCCTCGAGTGAGGCAGGTGGGAAAGGACAGTGGATGCTGAGAGGCATTTTGAAATCGCTTGGACTTACTCATCTACTGGCTGTGGGATATGGAGCCTCCAGAAAAAGAGAAGTGAAATCAATCAAACTGGTACTCATTGCTGTGAACTTGGATGTTTGAATGTCACATTGCTATTACCTGTACCTAAAGTGCAACAGAAATGAAAAGCATCATGTGATTAGTTGCGTATATTTTATATTCGGTATTAATGTTGGTACACTGTTACTAATTTTTTTTTCAAATGTAAATTATATGCTAATTTATTGCGTTGTCTCACTTGTACATTTATTTCACTGCATGCAAACTGAAACTTAGCATAGTGAAAAAAATGCAGTGATACAGCCCTTCACCAACATAATTTTTTTTTTAAAGTAGATACAATAAAAAGAGCAGCTTTTAAAGAGACGGAGTTAGTGGATTCATTCATTTCCCTGCTTGTCCAAACACACCAAAACATGTCTGTGCAACTTTTCTGGTGATATACACCTTGATTTCTGTGAGAGGAAAAAGCCCAATACGCTCTGAGGATCAAATGAGAAGTGTTGGTGCCAGGGTAGATGCTCGGTTCTCACAGGCTTTAAGAGATATATACCCTTGTCCTTTCACTCAACTCTTGGAAAGCACCCACAGCATGAGAGCAGCTAATGGCATCACACCAGGATACCCGTTACCACTGCTGAAGAAACCCATTCATTCGCTGCCTTAGTTTAGGGTGACCGAATTGGAGAAGTCTCTAAAAGCCTTTCTTCATCTCCAACACACCGGCTGCATCATCATCTGAGATTCAAACACGACAAGACGTCAGCGGCGTCAAACACCTTTCCGAACTGTTCCTGCTTTGTTGCCATAGAGCTGGATATGGCGCTCTCCTTCCTCTCATCCCGGCCTCAAGTGTCTGGATTCACTCTTAGGGAGCTGTGAGGTTTCCACTCTCCTTGGTAATTAATTCCAAATAAACAGTAACTAGCCCACTTGGCTGGGAAACGCTGCCGTCTCCTTCTAATCCACAGTGTCCAATTACAGAGGGAGACAGATGGCCTGTTTGGTCTAATGTAACCAGTTTAGAATACCTGTACGTCTGGGCCGGCTTCTGTCTCCCGTGCTGGCCAGTCTGCAGGGGTCTGTGATTACATTAGTCCTAACCTGCAGAGCTGAGGGTGACAAGGAGAGGGAAAAAAGTAAGGTGATGGAGTTCAGGCCGAGGGATCCCGTATCTGCTGATGAACTGACAGCCCTGATGTGGCCGCCTCAGATGAAACATTTGCCCACTCGTCGATGATAGCTCATTGTAGATTAAACACACAAACAATAGTTTTTTCTTGAGAAACTTAACACCGCCAGAGGATACTGTGTTCACACATGGCCATGAGACCTCCAGATTATAAGGCAATTAAAGGAAAGCGCTCAAAACAACCCATCCCAGCTTTAATGGTATTTATCTTTGTTTCTGTATCGCTGTAAGTCTTAGAATCTGGTCACACCAGAAAAGGCCCGTTTCTACGATTTGAATAATATCATTAAATTGTGAGAGCATTGCAGGCTGGTTACTCTAACCCTCCTGCAACTGTTGAGGTTTTCCAGCGATGGTTAGAACTGCCCCAGTGCAGCTGCATGGACCAAACTGCACATATTCAATCACTGTTTCATTGCATTGCAATTTTCCTGCAAAAACAATGCAATGCTCATGGGAATTTTGGGTCAAATGACAATTAAGATGATGCATTCATCACCTCTGGCTGCAGCAACTGGCGCCATGCTCTTGTGATGTGTATTTCCATGTTGTGATCCAGATAAAAGCAGCTGCAGATGGATGTAAATTTGGCAATGGTTGGTTGTGTCCACGCTGCTGAGCCCTGACTAATTTCAAATATAACTTAAGTCATTTCATTCTGGAACTGTGCCAATGTTGTACACAGAAATTCATCTGGTGGCATATCTGGTTACAAAATGTTGGTGATGTAGTGACTACACTCATTGGTGGAGTTGGTGAATGGGGCAACTAACTGCTAAATTGGGTTATTTGGGCTACAGCTGGTCAGTCACTATTCAAGTCAATATTTCCAGAGATTCTTTCTACTTTCTTTATTGTCCCCAGGTAATTTGTTTAGTTCGTTATTCAAGAGGAGAAATAAAGCTCCCTCTCCATGTGTCGGGCCATCTGTCGGGCCATTTCTGAGGTTATATTAGTCCTAATCTGCAGAGACAAAGAACTTCAGGCTGAAGGATTTCGTAGATGACCTCACAAACCCTGAGGTGGCTTCACATGAAACATTTGCACAAAACAATGGTCAGTTAGTGAAATATTAGGTAAGCTTGGTTACTGTTGGGACAGTGTGGTTACTCATCCTCTTTTGTCGATGTTGATGACGTTGTGGAGCAGTTTTTCCTCCAACAGAGGAAGGTCTGTTAGTGAGATTGAATAGATTCCTCAGTTTTGGACTCTCTGGTGCTCAGAGGTCATCATGACTCTTGGTCAGCTGTTTCAAATTTGAAAAGTCACCAACTTTGAAATGGAAATGTTGTTCCGAGTTATTTTTCCCCGGCCAGAGAATCAACAGAATGGTGGTGATTTATTGGAAATCCATTGGAATTGAAACTGGCAAAAGAAAATTGTTGCTGAGAGCAGCCCTGCAGACTACACTACACAGTGAGGCACTGCCAGCACAACTGTTTACAACAAAATGAAGAAAATGTGACAGAACAGTTAGACTCTCTGATTCCTGAATGTTGACTTGACGAGGAGATAATATTAGTCTCCCTGACATGCACCATGTGTATTCGACCAAATAAGTGACAAGGTGATTTCCCAGTACATAGGGCCACTGAGCCTTACGAGCTCACAGGCTGCTTATGATAAGAGGTGTGCAGAGGATGGGGAACAGATTTCTCCTTGTCTGCAAGATTCTGCACTTCAAATGGAAACTACTGGCTGTGAGCTTGTTAGTAGTTAAATACCCCCCCCCCCCCCCCCCCCACAACCTGCATGATAGAACACATGATTTGCAAGTTATGACTAACAATCATTATGATGCATGAAAAGGTTGATGAAATGTAGTCAAGCCCAAAAACTTGATATATAATGTCTCTTCATCTGTCTTCACCTGCCTCCACTTTTTGAGTTGGAGACCCCAGACACCCGTGGCATTACCCTTGGCTGTGGTCCCGGGGGCATACCACAGCTCTAAACCTAAAGCCAGCGCCTGGTTGTGCATTTATTCTCTGGCTGGGAGGTGTGAGGATTAGCAATGAACAACATAACTCAGGGCTCTCTATGGGTTTATCGCTCCTAATCAAAGCTGCCGTGGTACCACGGTGTCCTCGATGAGTGCTTGAAGTGTTTTGGACGCTCTTCAATTTGAACACAGTGCAGCAGGACAAACAGCTCCAGATGGTGTGGCTGGAGACAGTGCATGCACGGACTTGGGGGGGGTCTGACAGGCAGGAATGCTGGCCTGGGGATGGGAAGGTCAAGGCTCCAGCACCTGCTATCTACTGGGCTTCGGCCTGTTAAGCCCCACTGCCTTTTCCCACAGCTGACACCCAGACCGGACTGCTGTGGATAAGATCAAAGCCCACAAGAGTGCTGGCTGCAGAGGAGAGGGCAAGAGCTGCCCCACCACACACACACACACCGGGAGGATGTGTTTTTTCCTTCACACCTTCAAAGATGTGATGAGAAATGCTTGAGCTGTGCATCATGGCCTGGTTCAAAGATGTTTTTCCTCCAGCGTCGAGAGCTCCACCGTGAACCAAACACAGGATTGTGCAAACAGATGCTGTACCAAAACATACTTATGCATTTTAACAGGACCGGGTTTCTTGATGGGTTTTCCAAGCATCACTGGCAAACAAGGTGGTGCAGTTAGTGGCCAGTTTGTCTCAAAAGGGAAAGCTTTAGTGTAACTGCTTCTCATCTGGTAAATAAAAAACTCCCACAAAGATTTACAAGTCTGGCATTGTTACGTGGTATCCATCAAACTTGACACCTCGACTCACTCATGGACTCACCACTTTTGTCGAGTCATTGCTCTCTGCTAGAAAAAGGTCTACGACTTCTGGGAAATAGTTGTTAAAGGTTGGTAAAAAACAGAAATGGTAAATGATTTGTACTTTAGTGAAAAATACAAAGGGATAATCAGAAGAAATGCTGGTGAACTAGGGATGATTCGCAAAAATGGGAATTGTTATCGATGCCCTTTCCTTTCCACTCGCTTTCACTTTTATTAATTCAAATTCAGTTAGATGCAGCTTTCATATAATTAAACCACCAACCAACATTAAATTGTTGGTTTCAGAAAAATGATCGGATGCAAAGCTATCTTGACTTTGACACCAGATACGGTGTTAGCAGGGGGAGGTTCATACTGAGGCATTGACCCTTCAGGGCCCGAGTGTGTTGTGGTTCAACAGGAAGCTGGGTCACCTTTAAGAGACGTCGCTTTGTTTCTGTGTCGTCCTCTGCCAGCGGGAAAGGCAGCAGGTAAGTGGATTAAGTGTATAACAAATCAATAGCCAATCACTTAGGCCAATGGAGAAAAGCCAAGAGCTTTTGCTTGGTTGTATAAGGCTGGATAATATTGTGTGTGTGTGTGTATGTGTGTCATCATTTGGGTAGATGCTGAAACAGCCTATTCTTTGCAAAGCATACTTAAGGACATCCTCTCTCTCAAGAGCATTATGAAATCCATCAAGAATGAATTATGCCATGATTTAGCCTCCTCTGCTCCAACTGCCTTCAACTAATAAATGACAGCAGGCTAATGAGGACAAATGATAATGGGGCTGTAGTCAGAGCACAGAAAGCTACACGGCTCTGTTCAGTTACATTGAAATGCCACTTCTGTCACTGTTTCATAGCCCACATGTCCTTCACTCTCCCCATCCGGAGGACATCTAGTAGAGCCCATTTAGGGATTGACAGCGACCTTGATGGTCTACCGTGATGTTGACCCTATTTGATATCTATTCTGTTAGAAGCCTGTAACTGTTCTTATGGTCTGACATAAACTGTTTAATGAAGGAATTAGTCATCCTGTGTGTTTATCAAATAGTGTTACGTCTCTGCTCTCTTTTTACAGTGAAAAAGGGGCTACGAAGGCAAAAGGATCTGCCTGCAGGTAATTTCATGAATTGACATTTGTAGGGACAACAAATGTGTTTGCGGGTGCCTTATCAAGACTTTGCATGCATATTGAATAGACCATAAAAACTGCCCTCGCTCTGCGTCACGGTCACCGAAATCCCAAAACAACTTAAGAAATATGAGCTAGAAACACAAAACCACCACATATCACCAGCTCATAAACCGGCTTTGGCTTTTGTGTTCCATTGCCTATCTATCTGGAAGATGCAGAGAAACATATGAATATATTATATATATATATATACCTTCTTAGAAAGTTCATCAGGAAAAGGAAAGTAAATGTGCATGTGACATGACACAAGGCAAAGACAATAAGCTAAAGGGAGACATAGGAGATAGAGTCAGGAAGTGACATATTCATTCCGCAGCAGAGATCACGTGATCATGTTTAAAGCATCGCGACACCCTCGACGGCTCTTATTGTTACATTTCGCCTGATTACCTAAGTTATTAATTATCATTTCATTCCGTGTTTCCTATTTTATTTTGGTAATCCTACTTCCTACTGTTAACCTTTTGCGTACCGGCCATTTTTCTTGCCTCTGAACATACCTATCTTCATTGGTGTCTTCTACGTGTGTGTCACTGCTTTTTAACGGGAGATATTTGTTTTGTTTTTTGCATCCGTCGCGTGGTAGAAGTGTCATCAACCCCCCCCCCCAACTGGCTTTTACTTCAACAGACAAACTAACAAAGTAAAGAGATGCATCAACTCATACTGACACAAAGTGGAGGGGAAAAACCAAGTTGAATGAATGTGATAATGGAGGAAAGCTGAGTCACAAACAAACGTGACCTAAGTTTGTTTGTTTATGGGTATCCAATGGCTTGTTTCCCATCTACAACTCCCTTTTATCTTCTCTGCCCAGGGCTGTAAGGTTACATACCTCAGATCCAGCAGGAAAAATAATGACTCTGATTACATGCCCTTTGCACTCACAAGCATCAACAATTCATTGATATGCATTCGGAGGATCCTGTTGATTTACAAACTGCGAGGCGGGTCAGAGAGTGCACTGTGGCTTTTATCAGGTGTAGAGTGTGCTCAGCCAAGGTGCAGTGGAAACAAGGAGGCTGGAAAAAGTTCCATGTGGGTCTTGAGGTTCTGAGAGATTGATAAAGGGAAACATGTGGGACAGTGATCATTTTCTATCAACTTGGGGTAACTTACAGATTTAAAGGAATCTTTCAGGAGAGTAAAATGGGAAGATTTCCTCACAACAGCAGCAGGAATACTAGGGGGTTTCTCTGAAGGCCACTGTCACGAGTTGGATCCTGAACGGGTTAATAATTTACTGTGCTGACACTGGACAGGAACAATTTCTACGACTTGTCTTAAAAATATAAAATATGCAGCACACAAAAACAAGACCATAATACTGCCACCATGCTCTCAACTCTGTGAGGCTGTGCTTTAGTGAAAACAACACCGGGATGTAATGAAAAGGATTAGAAGTCTTCAACAACTTCACAAAGCATTGAACTACAGCCAGGTTCATTACTTTTTTGGGGTCCCCTGGAAACATTTCCGTTTGCAGCGCGTTTCTGTATTTGCATGCGTATGTCACTGTATTGTTTTCTGAATTTGCAAGTGTTTTGTCTATTTGCACGTGTTCTTGATTTGCAGTGCATTGAGCTCTCTCTGCCACCGTAGTACTTCGAGCTGATCAAAAAGTAATAATCAGATTTCTACCTGTGACAACTGCAAACTTAATCAATAATTATTTTAATCAGCATGACCACATGAACACTGATGTAATCTGTAACTAGTTGGAATCAACATTCACGTTAAAGCCAAACCACATTATTGTTTCTTCTAGCAACCCACTGGTGGGCTCTCACCAAAACACAATATTATACTTATGGTACCTCTTTGTCTAATAATCTCTCACAATATGGAATAAATTCACCAAGACCTTAAATGGAAATATTTTATTAAGTCCAGCCAGGGGGTTCGATAACAACTGCCTTCCATGTAACTCAATGCTAAATATTCTTTCAGTTTGGGGCAGAGTGCTGTATTCCTGTGGTTTGTTTTGTTTGAGTTTAACCTTGGTCTTTGTTGTAGTCCTGGGCTTAATTTCTTGTTTACACTAGTTTCACTCCGTTTCTGAGAAATACTGTTCATTCCTGATGAGTCCCGTCCAGTTGCTGTGGTATTGGAAACTTCATGGGCAGGCCTGGCTTGGACCTCATGTTTGGCAAGATGTGCAGGAATGAATATATTATCTTCAATGTCCCAAAAGTTTCTGCATCACACAGCACTGGCTGGCATCTCGCTGGCTCCTGAAATCAGTGGTGGGATGTAACTAAATACATTTACTCAGGTATTTTGCTTAAGTAGAGTACATTTTTCATGTATCTGTACTTTATTTTTGGGTACTTTTACGTTGACTCCACTACACACACACATATCAGCAAACCTCTGGGATCTCATTTTTACAATGCACTGTGTTACATGCTGTTCACATTGTTTTTTATATATTTTTAAAAGTAATCGATAAAGAGACAAGGCAATCAGAGTAGACAGGTGACACTAGACCCTGCCCCCTGCAAACATCTGTATCAGATTCAGAGGAGGCTGAGAGAAATAACTACAATAATGATGTAGTTCACCGTTGCATTAGGTAAAAGGCGACATTCAGCAAGTACTTTAAGGATACAAATACTTCCTTTTGCTCGAGTAGAAAAGTTAATGAGGTATATTCTATGTTTACTTTTGTACATTTTGTCTGTTTTTGTAATTTTGCTTAAGTAAAAGGTTTGAGTACTTCCTCCACCACTGCCTGACATGCACCCCCCCCCCTCTAAGTATGTCTTAAACTCAGATCCACAAACTTAACAGCAACATGAGAGCATTGCAGCACTGCCGAACAATAACCGCATTGTAATACTTTATCATCTGAGTCTTTTCCAACAAGAGGGCAGGCAGGATTTCTCTTGATGTATCACAAGAAGCACTTTTGGAAACCATCGTCTGTGGCGGGGAAAAAAGGGAAGGAGCGGTGTGATCAGGGAGAAGAAACTTGGCCTGTTTGAAAAATAAATCTTATAAAGTAGCTGTGAAATATGATCAGTGACATTAGCACATCATGTATCCAAGTAAAGCGTATTAAAGCAGAAGCTTATGTTAAAGCAAGTCTGTCTTAAAACAGCAGCCACATCCCCATGTGTACATTCAATGAGTGAATAATTCTTCCTTCTGTCCACGCAGGTCATAAGGAGATCCCTTCCCAACGTGCTTCCAATGCAGAGGTGGGCAGAAGTAAAAAAATAAACTCACTTTATTGTTCAGATTCAAATCGTCATTTACGATAATCTTATAAAACACAATACATAGTGACAGATTAACAGTTTATAGCCTTAGCTCCTTGTCACGATTCAGATGAGTTCTAGCAGTTCCACCAAAGAGACATTTCCCCTGTAAACTTTCTTTTTAGAGGATTTCATTTCACTGATGAGGCCAAAAGTGGAAAGAAATCGCAGATATTTCACAAAAAAGCACCAAAAAATGACACAATGCATCAGGCGTAATTGTGTCATTTATTAAACTAGTGCAGTGGCCATTTGAAACCTGCATGTTTGTTTGGTCTGTGTTAATGCTGGTCACAGCTTATTTTCTGAAACTGTAAAAGTGACTAATGATCAACAAGATTCAAACAGTCCTAATCGTCCTCCCATCACTTACATTAAAACAGCCGAGAGAGAGGATGGTCAGTATTTTCAAGAAGAACTATTTCTGTGTACTCATGTTTTAAGATGGAATCAGACCTCTCCTTTAAAACCGAAGCAGAGAAAAAAGCTGTTGGGCTTTGAGAACACCTGCAGCAGAGACCAATGAACTCTTTGCTCTGTCCTTGGACGTGTGAATGACCCGCCATTAACCATGAAAATCTGCCGTGACTGTCCAAACCATCTTCTCTTTGATCCCACGAACTCATCAATATCCTTCCAATGAAAGCACGCTAGGTTACCGAGCTGCTCTTCTGCACACTCCGTCCATCACACCCAGGGGAATTAGCCGTGGAGGGAGGACTCATGGCCTGGGCCGCAGTTCAGGGGTCAGGCATGTGCTTACACACACCTATTTCAACACATGACTTACATAAATCCAGGGACCATTTAAACCTAAAGTGTGAAAAGGAAGAGGTAAAAGCTGAAAGCGTGTGCTGTAGAATCACTTCTGGTTTCACAAGAGGAAAGACAAGAGGAGAAAATGATCCATGTCACAAAAGAGGTGTTAGTTGAATTTCCATGAGATGGGGAGGATTAGCTGTCTATATTTAGCTCTTAGCCACAAGGGCAGAGGGAGCCGGTGGTTGAAGAATAGCATGATAATGCTATTACCATCCCATCTCATCCCTGGCAGACACGTGACCAGCAGTGGTATTTCCTGCTCCGAGCCGGGCACAGTGACACCTGGGAACGTTATAATGATCTCCTGCTGGTGCTGGAGAAGAATTACACCACCCTGGTCCCAGTGTGGACAAAGCAATTCTGTACATCTTCATGAAAATGAATATTTGAAGATTAAAGAATTTAGATTTAGTGACATGACACTGAAACAGTTTTTGTTTGCTGTAATTATTCTTTATTGCAACAACTGCAATGAAAGTGCAGTAGTAGAATATAACTCAGTACATTTACTCAAGTACTGTACTAAAATATAACTGTGAGGTACTAATACATCACATTTCAAGGCTAAACACAACCTATCTGACAACAGGTTTCCTCACAAATTCAAATGTTACACTTTAAACACGCAAGGAGATTATATGTAACATATAGAGATTTTCTATGCATCAAACTAAATAACTATATATTATATTTGAGCTGAATTGTGTAGTTGATTCATCAAACAGAAACTACTACTTTGATAATTGTTTACATCACTTCTCATGTAAAAGATTATACATATATATATTTTGCAATTTGTTATTGTAACATGCGTATTGGATTATTTTCCCAATATACAATACAGTCATTTATCAATTAATGAAAGAAACTAATCATTAGATGAATCCATATTATACAGTGAAATTGTGTTTAACACATGCAATAATATTGTAATGATATCCAGTCATCTGTCTGCATTATAAGGTCTTTATTTTTTTAAGTTGAGTTGAAGTTGATCAGACTAACATACGTTTTCTTGAGGAACATTATAAATTCAGGACTTTTACAAGTATAGAGTATTTTTAAAGATTGGTGTAAATATACTGTAGTGAAGGATCTAAATACTCCCTCAACAATTGTGTAAGTTATGGATAAATATGAATAATAAATATATAGAGGCATTCTTCAGGTCAGCTTTTAATAAGACATATGCAGATGATGTTTTAGAGACTGTTTGAGTTTTGTGAAGTTCTTTAACAGACCAAGGTCTGCGAGGATTATTTTGATGCAGATTTAGTAAAGAAATGTGAACCCATCCTTTCATTTCAGTACTTCTGTCAGTTATGCATCAGTGAGTGGCACAATTCACCCTGACCTGTACCCAGCAGCACAGAGTCAGTTCGATCACCTGTTTTAGATTTGCAGCAGCTCGAGCCAGGCCGGGCTCATAATGTAAAATTAACTCTCCTTCCTGTTCCAAATGAAAATGTAAGCATAATCCCAGAAGTGCAGTAAAAAAATAGTGTGCGGGCCAAACACAGCTCCTGGTCTCACACATGGCAGTGGCAGATCATTTACCCCCAGAAACCACCACAGTCAGGTGGAGTCTTTGGTTTAAATAGTTCTAAGCTCTGACTGCTCCGGTGGTGACATGAGGACGACACTGTGGCAGATACTGTCGACAAAAACAAGCAGGCGAGTGATGCGGTGACCTCTGGTGAATTAAAGGAATAGTTTGACGTTTTTTTATTTGGAAAAAAAACAACTGCCTATTTGCTCCCTTAAACCATGAGAAGTCCAATGCAGACTGAAAGTATTGTCAGACGGTGCCTGCTCCACCAGAGACTCGATACTAAACTGGCATTTATTAAAGAATATTCTATGAAATAGCTTGTTTGGGGAAACAACAGGGCAGCCACTATTTCCTATTTGTTCCATGCATGATGAATATTTGATTGGAACATCAGTTATCTGTCATATTTTGATGTTTCAGCAGGAAATGAAGGCCACTGTGATTTCAGTGTCGACGAGAGTGAAAGGAATAGATTCCTCTGCCAAGGAGGTCATTTTTCATTTGCATTTGTTGTTTGTTAGATAGTAGGATTATACAAAAACGACTGTACAGATTAGGGATCCAGGATTTTTTTTTCACTTCCTTTTTTGTGAATTTCTCTAAAGAATAATCCAGACATCTTCATGAAGAAAAATCAGGCATGTGCAGAGTGCTAATATCAATGAACAGGTGACATTTGGTGTGGATCCAGATAATGATTTGGATTTTGTGAATCAAAATAATGTTATTTATTAAGGGTTTATCTCTATTCAGTTACTGTGTAGTAAAAAATATCCCTTTCAACTATATCAGAGAATGGATATATTGCTTGAGTTTACTGTGAGCAGTTTGCAGAACATTTCTGTAAATATGTTTGTATCTGATCTCAATGTGATGGAGGAAAAAGTGCCTATTTAGAGTTACCTGGATAGATTGATACCTCTCTCATAACTTTGTTGAATATAAATACAGCAGCTGGTTAGTTCAAATCAGCCTAAAGCCTGGAAACAGCTTGGCCTGTTACCATTATCTCTAAAGCTCACTTATTAACACTAAGTCGTTGCACAAACATCTTTGCCACAATATTGAGCTAATACCAATACTTCAAATACTACTATGAAGTGGGGTGTCCTCATTTCTGATGCATGAGAAGATGTACCAGAACACCCACTTATCTCTAAATAGACTGTTGTACTGTTTTTGTTTCAAAATGTAATTCACAGGGAACAAAAGTGGTGCTGCCTTTTTACCTTGAGAAAAACTGAAACCCTGAAACTTCACAGCAACTCTCTGCTTCTTGTGGTATAAGACAAGACGTGTTTAACGCAATAGGAGAGATCAATGCAAGAGATTAAGAATCTCGGCATATGAAACCGTGTCTGTCTGAAATGAAATCCCTCCCAAAGAACTGCCTATAGTGCTCTGCATTTACTTTCTGCCATTTTATTTCAGTGTCATTAGATTTTACACTTTGACACTTCACCTAACCGATGAGCTCCCTATAGAAGAAAGATACATTTTTTTATACATCTTTAGGAAAATTTGAGGTTCATTTAATAATTTTATTGGGCTACATTTCTGGGTCAATTGTCAACATTGTGTGGTTAATATTTGGACTAACACAAGACACTGATTGGGTAGTTTTAGTGCATCAGGAGGAACTGGAACACAATGGATGCTGGTTATAACTCTGATGTGATGGGGTTGATCTAATGTTGCAAAGTAAAAATGAGGTGCTTATCTATTTGGCTCTCAAATGCCACCGTACTTCTTTTTGTTAAGGTTTGTTCTTTTCCTTTTTGTGCATGTTTGATTTAAATAAATGCATAAAGGCATTAAAGAATAAAGTGGGAACATTTTAATTGAATAGAGTCAGATCATTACATGGTGCTTACAAATGTTATTTATTTTTCTAACAAAGTCTAATGTTCACATTTAAGCTTTAGACAACATAGATAGAAGGAGAATGGCGTAAACAACATTAGACAAAATCAGGTCACGACCTTAATCATTACTGCGACTACAGTCTTAATCCTGTTGAGTAACTGAGCGTTTGTCTGTGTGCAGCTGTTCCGGGTGAAGAAGCCTTTCCATCACAGATTACAGGGATGGTATGCGCTCAGGTCAGTATCCTCAATCCAGATGTTGGAGCCAGGAGACTGTTCAACAAAAGCCAGGTTTGAAGTGGTGGACAAGCGGACAAGCAGAGTGCTGTATGAGCAGCTTGGGCAGGACCTGACCTCCGACCTCGTGACCTCACCATTTGGCCTTCTTCTCCTTCAAGATCTTCTTACTCTCCTCTCTCCTTCGTTTATTGACCGGGTTTCGTGGGTCGTAGATCTCAAAAGTGTCCTCGTCCTGCATGGTGGCATCCTTGACTTTTCTGGATTGCTCATCAAACTGCAAAACATGGGCCATCCTAAATCAGATGAAGAGAAGGGGGGGGGGAGAGTTCAAAGAACTGCGGGACAGGATCCACTAAATCATTGCTCGGTACCTTTTACTTAGAGCCTAGTCCCTTTTTTTGGCTTCGAGCACTTTGATTTCCTCATCAATACTCTCGACAAATGGGAAAACCTTGGATTTGAGAAACCATTTATAAAATTCTGATCGCTGTTAATATATTTTCAGAAGCAAATAACGATTATCGTTATCATGTTCATGACAAAAAAGATGAAAGTGTGGAAGCTGCAGATGGAAACCAAAAGGGGAAGAACAGAAAGAAAAATGAACAGTAAAATAATAATTTTATCAGAAACTCAAAAGGGATGAAAACACATCCAACAGACGTGAACAAACACAGAATTAATGCTTGTGTCTATCTGATGGCTACAGGTACAATATTCACCGTCCTTTCAGCTCTGAGTTTGGTCTCCACCAACTCCTGAGGGAAACAACTGGTTCTTTTGCGGATCTGGTTAATCACAACATTTGCCATATCTGCTGTTTAGTACGGATGAGTACTGGGGCCAGGCATAAGGACAACAAATGAGATGAAGAAGATTTTTTTTCATTTTGGCCTCAAAATCAAAAAGTTGAGAACAAAATAAAATGAAATCAGGGGAAGGTTTCTTTTTGAGAATAAATTTGAAATGCTGTTAATAAAGTCTTGAGTATTGAAAATAGAGTCAACTTCTCTGGTTCATCAACCACTAATGTAATCATTGATATATTTGCATTTGTTCATTAGCAGCTCTTTCAGTTTTTATTAATGCGACCACCTCTTCCAAAGGTTTTATGAGCCAAAACAAAGCAAAAAGACTTCTGCTCTTCTTTGTTACCAAAACCAATTCTGATAAACAATTTCACCAATTTAACTACACAAGGCATTTTGTAGAGCCAGTCAGATTCCCTAATGTTAACAGTTTCATATATACATAAAACAATCTGAATTTAATCTTGAAATGTCTCAACATTTGTACTCAATAGTTGAATTGCAATAAAATAAAATAATCTTCCTATTGTCATTTTTTATGCCTGGTCTGAATACTTGGTGCTGTTTAGTTTAGTGTTGAGAGTGTAGAGTACAGTGTTTATCAGAGCTTTTCCTGCCTGCTGACAACAAAGCTGATAAGACTGATGAGACTCCACCAGAAAACCTAAACAAGGAGATAAAGGAGGCTAAGCCCTCTGTAGAGGTCTGAGGAACTGCAGAGGCAGGTTATGTTCATCACTACAACCCACTTTAAAAAGTATTAATACGCGCAGCTTTTAATGACTTCTAAAAGGCTATGATGATGAAATAAATCAGTACACTCCAGAACTTTGTCCTTTGGACTTGACTAAAACTACTTTTAAATATTTTGTATTTCTATCAGTGGGAAGCTGTGTTGAACCTAGGTCACATTGTTATGAACTCAGATTTGAAGCCTTGTAGGATTTCTAAGACACTGGGGTAGCCAGACCAAATGGTTAAAACATGATTTTGATTGACTGACTTATTAATAGTGGTGTTCAAGTTGCAGCAAAGTGGAGCTGAATGGGTCCTCTTACTAAAAGTGGGAAACACAGTATTAGGCTCAGACTCTTGAGACATCTTAGCAGTTAAAAAATGTTGAGTGAAAGCCTGAGTCCCAAGAGAACAGACGGTCATGTGTCTTTCATTTCCCAAGTCAGTTTCTGTTCCCCCGAAGAGAGATTAAAGAATCAGGACATTCCTCACAGGAGATATCACTGTCAGACACTTCACAGATAAAACACAGTTTCTCCCACTGACAGGATTTCTTCAGCTGCTCCATGAATGCTCACAGTAAATCTAAACAACAAAGCAGGAGTGACTGATCAATTGTTAGGATCCTTTTTTCAGCCACGTCACAGATTACATCTCCCACGATCAGGTCTAAGATCAAACTATTGGATATAAGTGAAAGGTGATGGATATTGTTGTGGACGGGGGAAATATTTGGCCATGACAGCAGCATGGCAGAGTCAGTCGCTCCGTACGCTGCTTTGGTCCAGACCAAAATACCTAAACAACCACTGGATGTCATTCCATAAATATTTGTACAGTTAATGTTGCCCAGAGGATTATGCCTAATGACTTTGTTGATTCCTGACCTTTCATCTAGCGCCATCATTGGGTCAACATTTTAATTTTGCTCTTCTTCTTAATCCACCTTCAGGTTGGCATTTAACATACTGACAATAAAACATCTATTTAACGGGTCACCGTAGAATCTGGTTCAGACATTCAAGTCCCTGCCAGGGCGAATTGTAATCGCTTTGGTGATGTCCTGACTTTTTTTCGTTTAGCACCATCATCTTGCCAAAATGTCAGTTAGTCTAATGCGCTGGTTTACGACCATTTTTGTAACTTCATGAAACTGACAATCCAATATTCAAAACCACATGACCACAGCGATTGGCCCACTGTGCGGAGTTGAGAGAGGAGCCAGGGTCTGAAGTTCTCTCTCTGGCTTTCCTTTTATGTTCGTGACATAACTACTACTGTCATTTTTCTACACTTTCTACAATCGAGTGCAACATTATGAAGGCCGTCAGGGCAATGTCTGAAAATGTGTGCCGTTAACCCCACATAAACACATCTGATTCCCCATGTGGTCGGAAAACATGTCATACTTGTTCTTTTCTAGAATAAACCCAACAATTAATCTTGTTTGAATGTAGCGTCAAGTTGTTCTTCCAAGTATTTTTGGGGCCTTGTTCGAAAGATAATGGAAGAGGAAATGAGGAGAGAAAAAGGGTCCCCAACCTGACTCATACACGGGACCCCTTAAATTGTTTATCTGTTCTCCTCTTCGTCAGTTAGTGGAATACTGACTTCTGGAGGGAAGAGTGACCCTCGAAGATGTCATTGACAGACCTTTGATGGGTCATTAAGTCATAAAGAACTATCTTCAGAGACAAGAGTCTTGCTTAAAGTTTTTCAACCCAGTTTAGATGAAACAACAACTTTCGTATCGTTTAGGCCTCGTTACGTCAAGGCCTTCGTCACAAGTCGTTTTCAGATATAAACTGCAAACGCCGGACTCTCTCCAGAGTTTGCCTTTCACTCATGACCAACTCAGAAGGTGATTTTCCACTCAGTCATGTTCACGACACAGAAAATCTCTGGGTTGTCAGGTGAGGGGTGGAGCAGCGTGTTTTTGCTTACAGCACGTTGACACCACCCCTTATCATCAAAAGCTCTACGTATATAACATTTCAGAGAATATCCGGAGGCTCTCACTCAGACATTTGCGTTCTCATATGCAGCCTTTCTGGAGAATGTCAGGAGATAATCTGGAGTACAGTGTAAAGCAGCTACACAGAAGCGGCCACGGTTTGATCTAACTGAGGTGAAAAAAACAAAAGAGGCTGTCTGGCCCCCTCAGAGCCCGGATCTGTACATCTTGAAATCAGTCTGGTATTATTGAGGAAGAGGAGAACTGGTCCTGTTTTAAAGGGGGCAGTTGCAACACATACTAATTTAATAAAGGTTTTTCTGTTCACAGCACTTCATATGAAGTTAACTGACTAATAACAACTAGTATTTTTGAAAGCCTCCTAACTTTACTTAAGTACTGTACATGAGTCCCAGTGGGTTTACTCATACTGCTACATGTCACAACTTTTGAAAGTGAATCATCTTTCTAATCTAATGCCACAACCTTGTGCTGTATTTGTCTGAGTGTGCAGATCGTAGACTATGAATTTGAAACTGGCTCTCCTAAGTCAAGAAACTGTATTTTCTCTATTGTGTATTTTAAGATCTTTCGGGTTTGATGCCTCGTCGACTGTGTGCAGCATGTGGTATGTCTGCTCCCGTCTCTGGCTGAGTGCACACTTTGAGTATGTTTGTGTGCGTGCGCTCTCTGCACTCTCTCCTGTGTTCATTTGAAATCGGCAGGAGTTGTGACAGCTCATCTAGAATGTCATGGCTAGACTCTGGCAGACCCTGTGGACTCCTGCTGCGTGAGCGGGCCGCCTCTGATAATTTGTCTAGCAGTCTCAGTGATGACAGTCCGCCGGCCGCACAGCTTCTGAACCCCATGCAGCTCGGAGACGTGATGTGGAAACCCAGGATTTAGGCCTTATCAAAACCACTCTGTGCTGCCATGATGCAAGGCAACAGAAGCTCCTCTGTTTATTTTTCTGGCTTTTTCACTCAAGTAGGTGATGGAGATTAAGGAGCGCAGGAGGGATAGTGAGAGCCGCGGCGGCCTCTTTGCATTGAGACTGTGAACCCTATGAGGTTGTGTGTGTGTTATGGCACAGACCGAGGGGAGGAGGAGGGGGCTGCAAAATTTGTAGACACAGACACAGATGGAATAGTTTACCTCCTCTGGCCCAGACTTGACTTCCAATGTCTGATCTGTTGTAACCCACATTCTGCTCACAGTGCTCCTAAAGTGGCACAGACTTCCCACTGGTGTTTTTCTAGGACAGCTATGCTACTGCCCCTGTCCCTCCCTCCCTCCTCACCATACCTGGTGGTGGTTGTGGTGGGGGGCACACTGAGGCAACTACGACCAGGGGAGGCTCCAAACGTCAGCCAAGGCTTCTCTCAAATTCATTAGGGCCCCCACACACAGACTTCAAGGGGGCTTCTCGAGACTAATAGCAACTACAGATTTTGTTATTCTACATCTCTCACACACAGACACTTTGCTTAAATTCAAACACATGGTATTCATTTCAAACCCTCACTCGGTGTAGTTAGACTTTGAGATCTTTGGTGAAAAACAGAATATGAGAGGAAAACACAGCGTCAGGGCCGATTTCCTGATGACCAATCTGGTGGCTGCGGGGTGAAATCCCACCTTGACACACACACACACAGACACACGCACACACACAACTTGAACTTTCACACACATATATCCGAACCTGGTGTGAGCTCTCGATCTGACAAAAGGTCAGGTTCATCGTTCCCAGCAGAGAAAGGGGTTTTGTGACCAGTTTACTGTCTCATTTATGGTGGTCTGACTATTAAAATAAAGGGTTTCTTTCACAACCTCTTACAATCCAGTGCATCAATAGAATAACACTGTAAACCAGCAGAGGCTGATGAAAAAGGCTTACTGTGCCAACTCGTCGCGCTTGAAGTTCATCCTCTATAAAACAATGCGTTTGCCAAACTGCTTCTTGAACTCTGCAGGAGCACCCGGGACTCTGCTACTAATATTTGCTACGGTGAATAGTGATTTAAAGTTGAGCGAGGCTGCTTACACGACAGCGAACTTATTCTGCTCTCTTTGGTGATGCAGTATTCTGCTCCAGGGGTTTCAGCATTTCTTTGCTGCATGTTTATCATAAACTACTCCCAAAAATGTGCCTGCAATGAAATTACAATAATTACAAGTAAGAAGTGTTCAACTTTGAAAAGGAAAGTAGTGTCAGACAACGGTGCCTATAAATCTGACCTGTTAGTAAGCATCAAAATCTGATGTCAAACACAGCTGTTGTACAATAAATAATCTCAATTCAGAGTCATGACCTCCTCCTTTGACTCAGCTGGGCTGTGGAGGTCTGGGGCTGTGGCAGTAAATTTGTACTTAAGTAATGCCAGCTGACCTCCAACAGGTTAATGCAGTGATTTAGTTTTGTACTCACGTAAAGCTGAAGGACTTAGGAAATACAGTAAACAAATAATAATCATTTTGGACAATTGGAGATGACAATTGGATGATTATTTGACTGAAAGATGAATTGACATTGCAGCTCTTTTTTTGTGACCATTTTGACACCAGTTTCTTCTTAGTTTTTTCCACCAGTGATTTCTTGTTTCTTAAGCTACAAAGCCTGACAAGCCCTAGTTATGCAAAACATTAGCAATCATCAGAAAATGTTTAGAGCCGAAATGATACAGTGTTGCCTACTCAGAGTGACGATCAGAAACAGGTCCAAACACGGCTCTACCAATAGAAGATTTTTAAAGACAGATACTAAAACATCTGATAACCTGTTAACACATGATAACACATGACATACAACATCTTCACATCGATCCTGTAGATTCATCTCTTTTTATAAAACCGTGACCAAGATTCAAATTGAGTAGAGCAATAAACTTCTTAGACACATTCTCTAATAACAATATATCTCTAATAAACTAATATTTCAGCTCCAGTGTCAACAATGATATTTAAGATTCTAAAGGAGGATGAATGACTTCCTGTATTAATCAATCTCTGTGACAGACATCCAGGAAAGATCTGGCCTTAAATCTGTGGTCGGGGTTGTGCACGTCTCACTTTCTTTGTCAACAGGCAAATACGTTCCAACATACTCAAGAGTGATAGATGAAATAAAGGAAAAAAGACGATATCAGGCTCACTGACCATCCTTTGTCATCATCTTCTGCCAGCTCCTCCACGTCTACGTCCGCTGGAGCTTCGGTGATGGCCGACGACAGCTTCGTCTTGAAGCGATTGAGCAGGGCCAGTGTCTGCAGGGCAAAAACAAAAGACACTGTTTGTACTCGCAGTGCAAAATCAACTATAGCAGAATCCCAGATCAGTTTGTTGAAATGACTTTGAGTTCAGTTATTTTACCTCTGCCTCTCTGTTTGAGCTCTTCTTCGGTTTTTGTTTCCTGAGATCATCGTACTTCTTTCTTCCCTCCAGGTACTCAGCCACCGCCTCACTGCTTGGCTTTGTGTCCGCTGGACAGACGGGAGACATTGTGGCTGGTTATGATAACCTCATCTAAACTCATCAGAACTGCCAGGTATATCAAATCAAGTCCTTATAATTTATGTTTACACATACTGTTGACTTTTCACATTCAAGAATATTGGCTGATTCTTTGTGTCAGAGAATCTTGGAGCTTGTAATCGGGGTTGCCTTCTCACAAACCACAACAAACAGTCCTGCCTAAATAATCGACTTTTTAATTAACAAACATTTTGGAATATATAAACATAAATACAGTGTTTTCACAGAAAAACTATTTAAAAAGCCAATAATGTCATTCAACACATTTATGGTTTCCGAGGAGCAGGGAGTTCGGCCATAATTTACGGACCATATATTTTTTAGATGTGCAATTTTTTTATTTTTTTTTTAATTAAAAAGGGGAAATCTTGTGCTCACAGAAATGCAGCCTTCCTAAACCTAACATACGGAATCAGGATGATTATCCGATGCAATATGTCGACAACTTCTTGGAAATAGAAATACCCCTGCCTCGCATGTTGTGCAACACTTGACTGATGAGCTGCTAAAAATGGGCAAAACATGATCAGAGAGAAAAGAAAGGAAGTGAAGCTTGTCCAGCTGTGACAGTGACAAAACATGATAATAAGAGTGAGGTGAATAAGGTGAAAAGATGAGGCAACACAGGGAAGTCCTCTTGATCTCCGATTGAAACGCTCTGCATGGACCCATACTGCTGCCAACATTCGTGAAGATGTAGTGGACTAATGCCCCAACCTAGTAACCTCTTACTTTATCTTACTCAGGGATGACCTACATTACTGCTGCTACCTTATACACAAACCTTATGCAACTGATCGCTCCGGGGGTAAGGAGGTAAGGCCCCTTTAATCCTCAACTGAGACAGGAGGCATGAGCATATGTGCACTTTGTTCGCTTGGTTTGAGAAAAGATTCTGCGAAAGTCACTACGTTGCTTTGAGGAAAAATTAGAAGGGGATTGGTATTTTCACAATTGTGCAATGAATGTCTTTAAAAAAGATTTTTGTTTGAGAATTATGATGTAGGAAGTAGGGCTCCAACAACGAGTCTGTAACAGATTAGCTCTTCAGCTAAACAATCAATCTAAAACTATTTTGTTGCTTTGATCTGTGTGGTTTATCAAATGCACACAGAGTGAGTAAAGTCACAGGACTGGAGGCAGCACTAGGAATAATTTCCCACCGCACTGTCGTCCTGTGCAGTGGCTGAAAAAGTCCTATCATGGCTGAGCAGAGAGACAATCAGCATGCTGACATTGGTGTCTCATGCTGTTAATGTGCGTCTGTAAATCTCCCAGCTTAGACACTCGGGCAGTGAAGTCACCGAGTGGCAGACGGTGAGCATAGTCTGCTGGAGCCCTTTCTTTCCACAACAAAATGTGATGTCACACACTCACACTCACACACACACACACACACACACACACACACCCGGGACAGCGTCACCTCTCAGGCCGAGCTGGGCCACCCCTGACTGGATTCTCTGACACATTCAGCTGCACAAAATAAATAATGCAACAGAGAAAACATTGTTATTTAGTAACCCCTTATCATAAGCCTGGCTGTGAAAAGTGCAGTGATTTACAATATCTACTAATTACGAAATACAACATAAAAAAAAGCATAAGACACAGAAAATCTTTTGGAGGGAAAAACCTAAACTAACCTCAGCTTACACAGTCTGGCTCACCAACCAGAGACTAAACAAATCCTATTAGAGACAAATACAGTATATGAACTTAAATCAGTAATACCATTAGACTGTAAGTCTATTTTCACTAGGCTGCTCAGAAAAGTACAAACACTTGGATATTAAAGGATGAGGTCAAGATCTTGGGAAATCTGTTTATTTGATTTGTTTTGGAGCATTAGATGAGATGATAGATACAGCTCTCACATTTGTCTCCTAAATATAAAGTTACAGCCAGGAGACAGTTAGCTTAGCCTAAACATTGGAAATAAGGGGATCTGTCCAAAGTAAAGCAAAGTGGAAAAAAAGGCTCCTCTTAAGCTACCTCTGTAACACCTTATATATATATATATATATATATATATATTGATTTTCATCAATACAAAAAATGTCAATATAAAATGTGAAGGTTATTGATATATATGGCCCTTTCCATGGTTGGAGAAATTCTACTTATGTAATAAGTTCTTTACCAGAAGTCTCATGGCTTTCTGAGGAGAAATAGTAGTATTTTAGGAAAAAGTAAGTTCACCTCAGGAGAAATGTAACTGAAAAAACAAAGAGCCTCAGTTCCACGGGGTGTTTATCATTTCAGAAAACCATGTAATTACTCTTATTTCTCTGGGCCTTTTTGGCTGTGAATACTCCAAATACTTAGCAGTCACAGCCCTGGAAATCTGAGTTCCACACTTTCCCCACTTCCCTCGGTGTCCTCACAGAAGTCTGCTCTGCCGCTCATGGGGCAAATCTTTTTCTCGGGATTTATGAGACCAACAAGTGATCTCCCTCCATCCCTCTCCCACTCTGTTGCTCTGCTGCAGCCTGTGACATGCTGGATGCTGACTGATGATCCCCCGAGGTCCTACATGGCGAACACACATCACCCTCTCCAGCTGTTGTCACTAACTACTATCTTTGAGTTTGATGGCCTTTCTAACAACATTCCTCCCCTCTCCTGTCACCTGGGTTCAAGAGAGCTACAAATCAAGCTGCTGATGTCGTAGCAACCCACCGCTATTGTGCACGATCAACGCCTCTCACCTAGGATAAAAGGTTTGCCTTCTCTCTTAAACAACCAACGGCTTTTACAGAAAAGTCAAAGCAGCACGGTACCGCGATCATCAATCCAAAAAACATAAAAAAACATTGTCAGGTAGTGCTTTCAGGTCAACACCAACTAAATCATCTTCAATTATGCAACAAAGGAGACTGTTTATGGACATATTTTAGAGGTGGCCAATTAGAAAGCTAAACTTGTCAAAAACTGTCAAGTGCTATATTGGAATTGCAAAATAACATGCTAAACCTAATCACAAGGGTAATTGGCGTTTCAAATACCACTCTGCCGCCAACATTTCTTCTAGATCAACAACATGACTGGCACCAGTGTAATAAAACATTCAGTGCAGAACCTGTATAATATCTAAATGGGATAAAGACTGTCGCCACATAATTTAGGTTGGGTATAGAATGGACAGTGGTTTCAGAATGGCCCTCTTATTTTTGGCTGTGGTACCCAGCGGCCATGCCAAGAAAGAGAAACCCAGACTACTAGAACATACTGTAATTTATGTGATGAAAAGTGAAGTGATGACGGTTGATGAAGGTTATAAGAAAAAAGAAAAGATATGTGTACTTTAGCCAGTGGTAAACTCTGAAGAGACTGTTTGCCTTGCACTCCAAAATCAAGAGGACTGTTATGCACATACCAGCCATATGGAGAGGGGGGAGGGCTGCATCCAAGGATGGGGATTGGACATGGACTGACCTCAAGCAGGAATGTCGACCATATAACATGTAATATTATATAATATTGCTAACTATAGAAAGATTGAGAAAAATCATGATTCTATACTTTATCTCCTATGTTTATTTTATGTACCCACAGGCTGAGAACACAACTACCAATTAATTTGCCAATCAATGCTTTCCATAGCCCAAGTTGACGTTTTTTAAATGTTTTGTTTAGATTGATCAAAAATACAAAAATATTCAGTTTGAAGCAAAAAAGAAACATCCTCAGATTGAAGGAGCAGGACCAAGAGAAGGCTTTTGCATTTTTGCTTTAACAATTACTCCAATTCAGAGGTTTTCAAAGTGGGAAACTGCAGAGTGCTGCCTCCCACTACATTAGTTATTACATTAGTCATCAGAAGGAGATTGTGTACAATAGCATTAATTAAATAGACAGTTTGGAGATTTTAGTTGTAGTTTGTAATTGTACTTTTGGGGAATTTGACAATTTTTCCTACTTTCCCAGTCAGAAACTAATACAAGCAATAGAAAAATATCTGTTTATGTCTTAGGGGCAGTCTGAAGTTATGTCAAACAGCAATATTAGACTGTCTCTGCTCAATTGTTGATCACCTTTTAATTAAGGCAATAGAAACTACGCAAGAAAAACTGATGTGGGGTGAGGGGGCAACCTTTATCAAGTTCAGTCTGAAGGGGGACCCACAGGCTCAGACTTTGACCCTATAAACTGGATTAAAACACAATAACAAGGGAATCCTAGTACTCTTTGAAAATCCTGACCTCTCACTTTGCTGCAGTGATGTACAGGTGTACCCCAGAACCCTGTGACATCACTGCTGGGTGTGGTTACAGGTGAAGAAAGC
This sequence comes from Verasper variegatus, assembly GCA_026259375.1. Classification (NCBI taxonomy): domain Eukaryota; kingdom Metazoa; phylum Chordata; class Actinopteri; order Pleuronectiformes; family Pleuronectidae; genus Verasper; species Verasper variegatus. The sequence goes on from CM048060.1 coordinate 5,324,561, forward strand.
ACAAAGCAGCGCCAAGGCTTAAGACCGCTGAGAAAAAGATCACACATTAGCTTCAGTGGTGCTTTAGCCTGAGTGATGGCAACCCGTGTGAAATAAAATGGACCTGTGTATTAGAATAACATAAAATAGAATAAGTAAGAAGATTTTTATGTGGAATAAATCACACGCTTCTCCATGGGCTAAAGACCTTTATGTAATCTTTCACTATACATGTATGCTTTATATACTGTATACATGTTATAAACTTTATGTAACCTTTTAAAATGCACTGTCCCAACCGTGGGAAGCTTTGTCCTCGGTAGCTTTTCTTTCAGCGTGTTTTGGTCTGGGTCGGACTCAGTCTTCACACAACCTTGACAAATTATACATTGTTTGAAAGCTGTAACTCTCCTGATTCTATCTTTCCAAAGCATTTTAGGATCCACATATCAAACCTACCCAGATGGAGAGGAATGGGAGTGAAATGATCAGTGGTTGACTTCACAAAGCGGTCAGAGCGGAAGCAGGAGAATGAGTAAAGCTTTTAGGGACGTCAGTGTCAATGTGATCCTTAATGTGTCTGTGCAGCTTCACCAGAGGGATGAGATAAAACAAGCCCTCACCACAGTGTTCTTCTGTGGCTGAGCTGGGATCCGAGATTTATGGCAACTGAGTAGACATCCGTCTCCCCTGCAGTGGCCATTGGCCCATGACATCTAAGAATTACATCTAATGGAATTAAGTTTTGCTTCCAACACCGAAATGTAATGAGGAACTCTTAAAAAGAAACTCCTGCCTGTGGCTAAGCTACCACTGAAGCCCAAAACAAAGGTCCCTGGCAGCTTAGGCTATTTGCCACTTGGTGTAACTATGTGGTGCTGCTACGACCTCAACAGTTGAGTTTATAACTCGATCGGTTGAGTTGTTTGTAGAAACTTCTGTGCAGATATAACTATGGGCAACACGTCGAGTCAGAGACACCAACAGAATCTTAGCTAATCTCAGGATTGTGTTTTGTGCTCTTTCACCTAAAAGCAGCACCAGAATCTTGAGCCATTCAGCAGCGAGCCATGAGCGGACTCAGTGTCTGTGTTGAAAAACATAAAACCATCAGTGTTCACGGAGACAAAAACAAAATCCCATCATGGTCTCCAGTAAATATTGGCGGGTAGTGATCCCATAGTTAGGCTGGTCCCTGCAGAACTCAGCTCATGAAAACTATTGTGTTTGTTGCACAACAACACTCTCTCTCTCACCCCCCCCCCCTCCCCCTCAGGCTAACCTCTGTGCCTAAGTGTTTTTTGTCATTTTCAAAAATGTGTTTCAGCATCAGTAAAAACCCAAAAGATTGACGACATCATGACATACGGCAGTGTTGTGGGGGGTGATAGTGGTGGGGGGGCAGATTTTTATGGAATGGCACTTACCAAGGCTATAAACTCACAAACACACAGTTTAAAGTGCAACTACAGCGGACACTCAACTATTTCTATTTCGCAATTTTCTGCGAGCTGTAACACAAAAATGCAGATGCTTGGGGGGGAAAAATAGACGTCTGCAACTAATTGACAAAATCAAGGGGTTGCCTGTCTTAGTGTCCATTAGCAGGGAATGTAGCACAGACCACCTTCTTAGAGACTTAGTTCACACTTACAGCAGTAAAAAGAAAATCCTTTGTCAAACATCACTAAAAACATCTAGTTGTGTTCGGAGAAATGTATACGAGTGTATTATCAAACCACAGATAAATTCACAGCTTAATGGGGAACAGTAAAACACATCAATTAGTAAAAACAGGGGAATAATCATGCTCACATACCATCCTTGACTTCCTCTACTGCCGGTTTTAAACTTTCCTCTTTCCTTTGCTTGATGGCTTGAAGATCCTTCTTCAACTGTCGTGACTCTTTACGTAATTCGTCACTGTGAGCAGAGAAATGAGGTTTAAGGTCAACATCTACATTGTTACCCTTATAAAAGACTTACACCTGTAACAGGCTCCTGCTGTAAAAGATGCATAAACATCATTAAAAAAAAAACACACACACAATAGCCTGATTGTTTCTGATCTCTAAAAAGAAAACATGAATTGTTCTGAAACATTTAGATTCTCTACATTTAATGCTCATGGTCAATTATGCACGCATGTAAGTGTCAGAATGAAGAATGTACATTAAACGCATGTTAATGATGGAGCCTTAACACAATAATTGTTAACTCCTCCAGGCTCCTGGAAAGCGCCAGAAGGGTTGTTGAGGTTGAGCACACTCAAGTCAGAAAAATGTCAATGTGTTTCTTGTTTAGGGACAAGTAATTGTCCATGTAGCGCTGCTCGCTCAGAACAAGGGAAATGACTCTGACAGCGGAAGACATTTCTAACCTATTAAAATGTTGCCACTCAGTGGTGGTAATATGCTGTGTATAATTACTCTGGTGACCTTATTTCCTGCTTTTCCAATGTTTAAAATAATTTGAATTTGTTTAAAATGCATTACCTCCCCAGACGAAGTTATGTTTCACCTCAGTCTGTTGGTTTCTTGGATTGTTTACAAGCTAGATTAGATGTGGTATGGTTCAGGGAGTGGATCCAGGAATCTTCTGTAACATTGTGAGATAGGGTGTTTCACAACATTCTCACCATTTTCCCAGGGAATACCTCATAGACCTTTATGGTAAAACTCACAGATATTAATTAAGGGAACTGATATTTATAGTGTGTGGAATTTGGTGCAGCTTCATGACTGTGACTTGGAGGAGGTATGTGCTCTACTAAGTGCAATTCTATTTAGACATTTCTCGCAAACAAAACATTTGGAAAGGTTTTGAGGTCAGAAGAAAGTACAAAATCTGGGCTGTGAAGTCCTGAGTCAAGTCCAACATCAAGCTCCTTTGTTTTCCGTCCCAATCCGTGCACTCTACACAAAAGGTACTGCAACTCAATTCATTTTATTAGTCATGAATTATTGCTGCTAAAGTCTAAACACAGTTGAAAGTCTTGTTTGAGTTTCACATCAAGTCTTCAGGTCAGATCACATCATCAGATTCTTTAGTCCCAGTGACTTTGTACAAAAGCACATGCACACACTGAATATAAAGCAGAGCACAACCCTTTGGAAGCCTCGGGATGTTATTGCAGTTAATTGTGTGCAGTTAACTTCATAAATGTCTCGTGATACTTGAAATACACAACTGTCAAGTGCTGTTAGTGACAGCAGTAATGAAAAACTTTATACTTTTCCCAAAGTGGCACTACATTAAGTATTACAGGCGCCATAACCTTTACAAACCCTTATAAAACCTTTAACTAGATGACAGGAGGAGGCCAAAGCACATCTTTGCTTTCTTGATTCAAGGTAGCATCTCTTGGCTCGAAGCCCAGCACATTCAAGGCTAAATGGAAGTCTGAAGTGAGGCCAGCGATGCTGATTATTGTTCCCTTTCACATGATTGAGCCTACTGCCAGTTGCAGAGCAGATCTGTTATGTTAGGAAATGATAATATTTTTGTACTGCCTGACAGCTCTGTTTTTGTCCCATTCTCTTACGGAGCCACAAAGCACAGGTAAGCTGCACAGTCTGGGCCCCTGGCCTAGAAACATGTGAGGCGTCTCCAGACCAAACAATGGCTGCCTTTGTTTCTTACATCTGCTCCTCTGGACTGACATTCATTTATATCCATCTCTCTCTTTTTATCTGGAACTTTCATTCTCGTGTTTGTAGCTTTCCAACACCCATGTTATCTGACGTTGTCTGTGGCCAAGCATGGAGGCATCAAACTGAGTGACATTTTAACTCTAAGTGCCTTTACAAATATTAGCAGCTGTGGCTGACTTGATGTCATGTCTCCTGCTCGTTAGCTTCCCCGCTGCTCCTGAAGATACACATGAGGAATCAGTCAGACATGCAGTTGTTAGTCCTCTCCTTTCCTGAAGAAAAAAAAAAAGGTTGCAGCTGAATCCAGACTTGAGCTGCCAAGAGCAAAAGTGGTTGGCAGGGTCAGACTTGGCCTGTGTGAGGAAGTCTCCTGCTCAGCTCTGTCTAGAAGCAATGACAACAAACCTCCTCTTTTCTGAGACATATTTTTACATACAGTATGGTAATGTGAGGCAGATGTGACAAACCTGAGGTGGGCTGAAAAACATAGTAATTCAAAGACTTCAAACTGTCATTCACAGTATCACATGGATAGAGGTGAAGCCTGGCGGGGTTTTTTCTTTACTTGTTACACCTTGATTCAAGACAGAATATTGGCATCCATATTAACTACATATGGCCACTTTCTCTTCTATTTTTAATGTGTAAATACTGCTGTAGGTGTGAGCTCACTCAGTGATTCTGTAACGTTATGCTGAGGCACTTCAACTCTCTTTGGAGTATGTCGTCATCATCATCTCTTAACATTTTTAAAAGGACTTAATGTGTCTCTATAAAGAACAATTTGTTCTGTAGGATACTACACATATTAGCCAGTTGGGAGAACACCAGTTAGACGTGTTTGTCAGCATCAACAAAGGGTGTATACAGTAATTTCTTTGAGAGAAAATTTGTATATTGCACCTTCATTAATTTGGGGTGAGTCACATTATAAAAGAATAATCAGCAGAGGCAAAGATGTCCTGACTTTCAGCTCCAAACATGGTCCAAGCTTAAAAAATGCTGGATCCTACACTTCCCAGGGTTTCTGCAGGTTTCAACAAGGTAAATTCAAAGCTTTTTAACATTATACACCTATGTCAAGTACGAAAGATATAATAATATTTTGATAATATCTGAGTCCCCAAATTACTTACACTTCCCCATAATTGAAGGTAAGGTGAAGCAGCTGAGTAGACTACAACCATCGAAATGCCACATTATCACACAAACTACAGACAGAGACAGAAGGTATCCATACTCATTCCCCCAACCAAGTGTACTGTGATCAATTCTCTTTAAAAAATGACACACATTAAATGAATGTTAAATAATTAAGACCTACTTAGAACATAATATATTTGACTATATCTAAGACTTTAAGGCCTAACATTCATCATATTGAATTCATAATGTTGACAGTGGAAATCCTGTATAATGCAACTTTCTGGTTAAGATTTGCTCTCCAATTATCAGGCCAAAGCCTGACTGCATTTTCAAAGAACAATGGTGGCTGTAAGTGGTTATATAATATTGGATTTCTGCTCACAAACTATGATCTGAAAAATGACCTGAACTCTCAATATTGGTATTTCTTTTAAAGCTATTGTAGTTGTTGAGTTGACAATCCCCTTTATATAAAGTACACTGCATACACACGTTGTTTTGATTGTTTCATCTTCTCCTTGGAGGCTTCTGGGCATGACTTCTGTGTGCCCTGTGTGTTAAATTAACTCTGTGTCAAGTATGACTCCAGGCTCTTACTTGAACAGAGAGCTGCCTCTTCTCCAGGACTGAGAGGCGAGGTTTTATCCACACATATATTCTGCAGAGAGGAACGCTTTGGACTGAGTGATCATTTTCTGCCTGCCTTGACATGCTGCCATTCAGAAAACAAGAGACGTATCCAGGGCAATGGCCAAACAATCGGCTCCACAACCCCCCTGCCAATAAAGAGAAAGAGGCCAGAGAGGACAGGAAAAGCCCCAACAACACCTGTTAGGACACACCTTGGGGCTCTGAAAATTCCTCAGGACCCTCACATCACTGCAAATTATTTTTACTTTGACCAAACTGGATGAATCACGAATTGTTGAAATCCAGAGTATATATTCTGATTGTTCAGGCAGTGACAGTGATTTTTGAGGATAATACCAACATTATTGTCAATGTGAAATGACATTCACACTTTTTTAACATTAAAGCTAGGGTTGGTAATCCTGGAAAAGCAGATAACACTTTTAATAAATGCAACTGATCCCCCCCCCCCCATCAACCCTCTCGTCAAAGCTACACCCCCAAAATATATGAATGCACACTACCTGTCAGCTACTAGAAGCCAACTTGTGAGTCACTCGCTAACTTCTGACAATCATCTCTGCGTCGTGTGCAGTAAGAGCAAGGGCAGGGTGCACAACGGCAGGAAAATTGGCTAGTGACCGATAAGTACGTCAGCCAATCATTTCATTTGGACTGAATAATGATGATTGGTAGTGTTTATTACAGTCCTGCGAGTGCCACAGACACCACAGACATCTGTTTTTAGATGACTTTATCTATTTGGGATTCAGGGTGTCAGTAACCACTTACCAACCCTACCTTTAACACATAATATTCTATAAAGAAGCTCAGAATTGGGTTATTTTAAAGATTTGCAAAGATATGCACTGAGAAGGTTGAAAGTTGAAAAATTAACCAGTACCATCTGATGGACAAACTTTAAAATGGTGACACCATTTCTAAATAACCTTCAATGATGAGCCAACACAAGATACACAAGATGTCATAAGATAAACTCAGGCTCTAATTCAATGACTGAAAATGTACTATTTAAACTATCCTCATATTCGTGCTTTGGCCTGTCTTTAGAACTTAAATAATTAATTGTGATAATCCTTCAATTGTTATTGAAGGTAATTTCATGTGCAATTGGGCCAACCATTTTCGAGTTAACATTAGAAAATAATATACATCACCAAGGTTTCACCAATCTTGAACACGACCCTTCTGCAACTCATCCAGGCCACAATCAAGCTTAAAGCCTATCTAAGATAGGTGTGTACTTAGTGGACATGTACACGTTAATAAATCAAAGCACATTGCACCATACACACTCATCCTTGCATAGAGATTTGTTGTTGATAAATATTTAAACACAAACACTGCCAGGAGTAACTTGACTCAACTAAACCAACAGCATAAAAACTAACCGTTTCCATTACTTCTCATTCTAAACTACACAAATACTAAAAAAACATACATATATTTCTCCACACAGTACATGCATCTACAAGGATAGAAAAACTGGAGATAGAAAAAACTTCTATAACGGATAAGCAGTAAGTAAGTCTGTTAAATGCACAGACTTCCCTTATAAAACTGTTCAAACAACAGTTTTACAGATGTTTTCTGAGAAATGATCACTGTGGTTTTCACTCTCTAACACACTTCAGGTTTTCATTCTGCAACTTATAAAATGACAAGATGGAGACGAGCTAGTGGTTAATAAAAATGTAGGATGGTCTTAAATGTTTTTGTTATTTTCTAGTCTTGATGACCACTGAAAGCACTTTACAGTGCAGTTTTACATTCACTCACTTACACACACACACACACACACACACACACACACACACACACACACACACACACACACACACACACACACACACACACACACACACAGTGCACCTATGTACAGCACTTTCTCTACGAAAAGAGGCAATTTGGGTTTCAGTATCTTGCCCAAGGACACTTCGGCATGCGGAATGGGGAAGACTGGCATCGAACCGCTGACTGTCATGGACAACCGCTCTAACCTGTGAGCCACAGCTGCCCTTAACACAAAAGAAACGATTTAAGACTGCAAACCAGTCCAGTCCAGGTGCAGTTAGCATTCATGTTGAGACCAACATTAAATTCAGTGCAAGTTAACTGTAACATCTGAGGGATGACAGATAGGAAGATTTCATGGAGTGAACCCTCTGCCTGGGACTCACAATCTGCCCCTTTTCTCTGAAAGCCACCCAGAAGACACTTCCACCATCTATGAATCCAGTCCGCTGATCATTTAAAAAAATAACATGAAACGACTCGGCTGTTATCATTAGCTGCCAGATAAACAGACTGAAATGAATCCTTTCTGCGACTCCCTGCCAGTCCCTGCACTACCTGGGGGCTGCCAGCTACTGTCACTGATTCCGAAAAAAAAACAAAATAATAAAAAGAAACGAGTGAAACCCAGAGAGCTGTGGATGATTAACTTTTCATAAAGAAAGCATATGAAGTGATTGGCAGTAGACCAATAACTCTCTCATGATTCAGAGCCTTGCATTTAATACTCCAGTGTCTGGCAGGAGTCTGAGGCTGACACAGGAATTCGACAACCTTAAAAATAGTACAGTGATGACTGTATGGTTCATCAGAAATTCTGTTGTTTTCCAAAATGCACAAAACAGGCGTACTTGCCTTTTTTGGATTTCTCTGTAGTCTGATTTTCCAGCCTTCAAGTGACTTTGAGAAATGTAGTAACTGATTAAATCAAACTATTTTCAGTTAAAATATAGACACTGCATGACTGTAACAAGGGAAGTGTGTATTTAAAAGTAAAATTTACCACATATTACTTCAAGGATGGCAGAAGCTTCTGCCCGCTATGGTGGACTCAAACCAGTCTAATGACTGAGCAAGTGATGTGGATGAATGTGCTAGAATAACAAGATGGCTGGGTGAGCTCCCCTCAGGGGGCACTCCATGGCTTGGTCACAAGCCAAGGAGAACTGTGAGCTGGAGTGGAGGAATCCAACCTCAACACAGGAATTTGCATGACTTTGCAGAGTGATCTAGACCAACACATTACCCACGCAGTGGACCAAGGTTCCTCTGGTAGGCTGGTTCACCTGCCTCACAATTATGTACTATAGAGCCTTTCTCTTAATTAGTCAGGATGTAAGATAGAAATGAATCTTGGAAAGTATCGAGGGTATCTCTTCTTCACAGCAGTTGTACATTTTTTATATTTGTCCCTTGTTTGAGCAGTAAAGAGTAAAACGTTCACACTGTCAAATGCTGACTTTGATCGGAGTGCAAGTGTTCGGCTGTTTTTTTTTTTATTCATTTTCAAACTCCCACATCCTAGAAATGCATTGCTGTCTGAAACTCATTCCAGCGAGCAAGTGCCCCATATGGGGCAGACATGCTACAGTGGGCCAGAGATGTGTAAACCTGGAGGTTCCAAAACATACACAATCCTGCTGCCAAGAACTGGATTATTTCAAGCAGTTTTCTGCACAAAAGTGGCGGCGAAAGCTTTCTTGATCTTCGTCACCTTTGTCTATGAGCGCGTTGGGTTGTGACCAATGACGAGAGACAGGTGCAGCCAATTAATACACAGTGACACCAGCATCACGGAAACGGCCACTTGGTCCGAATAATTAGAGCCTGATGTCCCATTTGAGTTGCACTGTCCACAAGGATAGAATAAAGCCCTGTAAAGGGAACAAAGACCCAATATAGAAGATGAAAGATGAAGAACTGCAATGACTAATCAATTTATTAGTTGATTGACAGATTATTAATTCATTGTTTGTCAATTTTTACAAAGAAACCTACAAACGTTATCTGCTTGCAGCTTCTCCAGATTGAGGGTTGTCCACTTCACTGCTGTTTTCACTGAAAACTGAATGTATTCGTTTTTTGGAATGTCTGCCGACAAATGATGGGACATTAATAACAATTTGATTAAGCCAACAGAGGCTCTGGGCCAATGACGTGCATAATTAGCAGATTAGTCCACAATGACAACAATCATTAGTAAGCACAGTTGGACATTATAGCTTGTGTAATCAGTAACTGTGGGAGATACAGCAGTTCACTGCTTTGATAATTTGGATTATTTCTTAAATGAGCAAATAGAGTGATTATTAGGTACACCTGTAAACAAAACAGTTCATCCATAACTCTTTACCTTCACATCTTTAGTATTGTTCAGTTCTGACACTTTCAGAGGCATATTTATTTAACTATATTATAATATGTTGTTGTTTCATTAAGTTGTACTTTGCAATGATGTTGAATTAGACTGTGTCCATATTTTGCCAAACCCAACTACAAACACATGAAGCTTGAAACACATTTAAATGTAATGCAGTCCAGTACAATGCCACCACCATTGACTAAAACATAGTTGAATTATTACATTGTCCTCTGTAAATTAAGAATTTGTGTCAAATATATTGTACTGGAATATATCAATCATTTAATTGTTTAGGTGTAACTAATGAAGTGGAAAAGTAACTCAATATCCCTATTAATACTGTAACATATCCCCCAGCCCTATTCTGTCTCTCTCTCTCACACACACACACACAAAACTTATTCATTCGATGAGGTACCGTAAAGGGACATAATTTGCGTGATAACCGTGACAGCAACTTGATTTTTAATACCTCTCTTAGAAAAGTTCCACCTGTACTATTAAAGTCTGCTGTCATATACTATATACACCATTTCTAAGTATGTGATAACAAGTGATATAACTCACAGGAAGTGCAGTTCTGTCATTATCTTCAGTCTGCACTAAGTGAAAAGCGATTACCGGAGACAGCAGAGGGAGCCAGGCCCTGCTGGCAGAAGCAGCTCACACTGTGTCCCACAGCCATATGGAAGCGTTTTGCTTCCCCAGTCATGCCCCGTCGGGTTTAACAAAAGTGGCGACTACCACATACGCTGCTTTTGGGACTTCATTCAGTACTGTCTCTTATAAAGGAACCCCCCCCTAAAGAGGCCTACTTCAAACGTAGCAAAACCAGATTTGATCAGTAGTAACATAAAAGAAGAGTCAAACTGTGAGCATAAAAGTTTAACCAGAATTACCAACAACATCAAACATCACAGCTGAGCTGAGACAAACTCGCTGCAAACAGGATCTGTTCTAATTGAGTTGTGACTAAAGTCTAAAAATCCTCTCGGCCAATCATTTGGCAACTTGCTCATGAAGGTAATTAGGTCCAAGCATTTTGCAATCATGGAATATTTCAGTGGAATATCATCTGGCTGCTGGATAGCAACATAAGACAGTTTAGACCTGATGTAATAACTATTTTGGTTTCAAGGAGACTCCTAATTTCAAGGTTGTCTCCGCAGCCTTGACTTAAAGAAAGATGCAGCCAGCATCGTAACTTTTCCCCCTGACTGAGGCCTGAGCACACTGCAGACTAAAGAACTGTCCTTCACACATGCACGTTACATGCTGCTCATCTGAGTGTGGGAGGAACAAACTAAGTCCTGCATTAGCAAAGTTAATGTGACAGAACTGGGAAAAGTGGATGCTTCTAACATCCTCTATCCTTCCCCCCCAGGTGATGAGTTACCAGTTGGTGTTCCTCCTTGTGCACAGAGCAGCTGAAAGCCCAAAGCAACAGTGAGAGAGCAGAGCTCACCCTGCAACAATGCCCCCTTTGTCCCGGACTAACACTGTACCTACCAGCCTGCTCTTTGATTCCCTGCCAAGACAAACCACTGTGTTGGGTTACAGTTCTTGTAGCAAAACAATCTGCGCTTGTGTTTGATATACTACAGTCTGCCTGTATTGGGCTGGCTGTCAGTCAGGACACACTCTCACACACACACACGCACACATTCACACACACTGACTGGGGGCCCGCTCCTTATCCCATTAGCACTAATGAGAGAAGGGTATGACGATGTGTGTTGAGGGCTACATGTTAAGAGAATATGAAGCAGAGATAACTGGCCAATGCATAGCATCAAAGAGAGATGAAAGACAAGCTACGTTCTGCTCGGGTCATTTTCATACTAATGTTGCATCACCCACGCCATCACCTTCCACTCTCACGTTCATTTCTCTCACACTGCTGCCTCAGAAAGAGCCACTGTTTGCTTCTACTTCAGCACAGTAAGTAATTTGCGTTGGGTGCCAACATTCTTGTTTCAAATAGCAGGTCCACTGATGTTGGTCCAGTGAGCCACAACTGAGATATGAGTGTGCATGTGTGAAAGTGAGTGGACAGAAACAGAGGTGGAGACATTAGTGGGGGTGACAATATTGTAGGTGGGTTTCCATCCACCTTGACAAGACCCAACTACTTTTACTTCCAGGGAAAAGCTCTCCCACCCATGACCTTACTATCACCATTGAAAACTCTCTGGTAGCTCCCACCCAGACCAGAAGGAACCTGGGTGTGACACTCGAAAGTCAACTCTCCCTTACTGCCAACATTACTGTAACAACCCGCTCGAGTAGATACATGCTGCACAACATCAGGAGAATACGTCCCCTGCTCACTCAGAAGGCGGCGCAGGTTCTGGTCCAGGATCTTGTCATCTCACATCTAGACTACTGCAACTCCCTCCTGGCAGGTCTGCCTGCTAGTGCCATCCGACCTCTGCAGCTCATCCAGAATGCAGCAGGTCGACTGGTCTTCAACCTACCTAAGTTCACTCACACTACTCTGCTCCTCCGCTCCCTTAACTGTTTACCAGAGGCTGCTCGCATTCGCTTCAAGACACTAGTACCGTGCTGCGAACGGATCGGGCCCAGTCTAAATCCTGGACATGGTTAAACCTTATGCCCCAGCCCTCCAATGCACTTAGATAAATGCACCAGGTAAATGAAATGTAATGTAATGCGCACATTTTCAAATTGCCCATAAAATAATGTTGTGGAATTGCAGGAAATTCAGAAAAAAATAAGAGAATATTGCATAAAGTAAACTTGGCTCAGGTGGAAAAAAAAACTGCAAAGTGCAAATGGAAATGATCTTGAATCATAAAGTACATAAAGCACGTGATAAATATTGAAGCCTCTGCTCTATTGAAGATATTTAAGATTCGTAGCAGCAGGCAACACCATCAGTGGACCGATGAGGACATAATCTTCCTCTAATAAATACATGAAATAAACAGAAATGCCATATTTCTGACTTTATATACTGTCAAAATATTACTGCCGTTCTTTTGATTACATCGTCTCAATGGTTTAATGACACTGAAATACACTGGAAAAATAGTGACACCGGCTGTCTATCTTGATGAAATAACTAATATTCATAAAATAAGGGTGGATGTAAACATGCATTAATTGCATTGCAATTTGCACGACAGAACTGCTTAAGACTTGTCCTGACATGCAAGTTGAGTTTAGAACTGTTTAGCCTGTGAAAACTGTTGTTTAACGTCTGCTGTGGCTCTGGAGGAGCTTTGTGGAGTCTGAGAAAATAATCCTGATTATGTCATAGTGATGTCATGGGGGTTATCTCTGCTTTGGCTTTAGCCCTAGATTTGTTTTTACAGAAAGCGTGCATAACGAGCTAGAGGTGAGGTTTTTAAAAGGAAGCTGTCATCTTGAAATATGCAACTGAGCTGCACTATGGGAAATGTAGGATCCATATTTGTTGAGCTTGACCCAAATAATTGGTTAATTAAATAAAGAAAATATTGATTAGTTGCCCTTGCTATGGGGACTTATTTTAGACTAAAGGATTAAAAAGATCTGATAAACGGTTTCTCAGTCCATCTATGCATAATGCATCAGAAATAGATTTTCTTATATGTGAAATATGTGCCAAATAACTACAGATGAGCTGTAATGAGCTGTTATTTTTAACGATTTCAGTTTGTCTGTCCGCATGTCCACATAAAAAATTCAGTTTGACTCAAAGATGAACTGATAACATTTTGATGGTCAAAGGTCAAGGTCATGGTGACCTCAAAAACAGGTTTTTGCCCTCTTGAAGGATATCTCACAACTGCTTGGAGGGATTTCTTCACCTTTTGATCAGTTATCACTTGGACTAAGGTAAAGTGATTACACTTCAGTGGTCAAAGGTCACAGTTACCTTAAATCGGGAAAAACAGTATGTAGAAATATGCACACGGAAACTGCATTGTTGCACATTGTGAGGACATTTTTTGCTGGTCGTTGCTGGTCGTTGTTGCGTAAAAAGAATAAAACTTTATATATTACTTATCAGTGAACATGACTTAAACCTGAGGCTTGTCCCATGATCCCACGCTGCTTCACAATGTCATCAAACTAGGTCTTTTGTTATTGTTTTGAATAAGAGAACCCTAAGAGAAGTTACATATTGGACGTTTAAATTCGTCTTTTTTTAAACTAAGGTTTGATAAATCACTTTTTTATGCATCTGTGCCGGCGACAGCCAGTGGAGCCAGGAGGATTGTCGACTTGACATTGAAAGGTTTCAGTAGAAACCGTGAGGACTTTATCTCCTATACCCTTCTGCTTATTCTTCTTCTTCTGCTGCTTGTTCTTTGTTAACTTGTTTGACGATGTGTGTTTACGCTCCTCTGTCTCGTGCTCCACCTTCACGTTTTTCATCATCTACAACTGTTCTACCTCTCTGCTGCATCCTCCCTCAGTTTGAGGCAGTGTCCCCTCATTGCTGCACTCTTCCTTGATCTGAGCCAGCGCCACGACAATTCCCCTCTCTTCCTCAGACTGAGCCAACTCCTTGTCACTGCTGTACTCTTCTCCGGGTCTGAGGCAGCTCCAGCTCTCTGCTGCACTCTTCCTCGGTCTGAGGCAGCTCTCTGCTGCACTCTTCCTCGGTCTGAGGCAGCTCCAGCTCTCTGCTGCACTCTTCTCCAGTCTGAGGTAGCTCCAGCTCTCTGCTGCACTCTTCTCCAGTCTGAGGCAGCTCCAGCTCTCTGCTGCACTCTTCCTCGGTCTGAGGCAGCTCCAGCTCTCTGCTGCACTCTTCCTCGGTCTGAGGCAGCTCCAGCTCTCTGCTGCACTCTTCCTCGGTCTGAGGCAGCTCCTGACCTGCCTCTGGTGTTTCACATATGTCCTTATGCTCATCCCCAGTGTCCATTTTGACAAAGGAAGCGGATTTGTAACCAAGAGAGTGGTCCATATTCTTCATTACATTTTACTTAAGATTGTCAAAGGCTTAGCTATTGTCTGAGCTGTAACTGAGGGTTGTTATCTTAACAAATGAGGGCTGTGGTCTTCTCAGTTGAAGGTTGGTGAGCACTGACCAGTATCCTTAGGCAAATGAAGTTGTTCTGCAGGTTGGCTAGTTACGTAGATCAAGGAAACAGTGTCTAGTTAAGTAGTTTAACGGACATCTACTTAACTAAATCACCCAACATGGCTGCCACTGGGGGTTGCTGTTTATATCAGGAATTCTTTCAAATTTGGCACACCTGTTTACTTGGACTCGCGGATTAACTGATAATATTTTTGAGGTCAAAGGGCAAGGTCACAGTGGCCTCTTGAATGTGATATCTCAAGACCAACTGGAGGGATTTACTTCAACTTTTGATCAGTTGTCACTAAACTCAGATCAGCTGATCAAATTACAGTGATCAAAGGTCACGGTGACCTCATATGAATCTGGAAATCAAAATTATGGAGACAGAAACTACACTGGTTGACGGAGGCATATATCTGTAGAGCAGTGTTTCTAGTTTTTAATGTGTGTGTATCAACACAACCAACTTGTGTCAACAAAGTTATCAGATGTTTTTTGAATTCGATAGAATCCGAACACTTCTCCAACGTGACTGTTAATGAACAGCAAACTAGATTAGAGGTGATACATGCGCTCTGAATCAGACCCTTTTTTTGGTTTAATGGTAGAAAGCACATCAATCCAACCGCGACCTTATCAAAGAAACCAGCAGACAAAACATGGCTGTTCTGGGAGGATTTGCTGCACAGGGAGGCAGTAATTAATACATGTTAATGATTGTTTTTGGTTTGTCTCATCCCTACTGCTGTCTGAACATTATACAAATCATTCTCATCTCTTCTAGATGTGTTCCAGTGTATCTGAACTTGATTTAATGTACTCAGTGAGGAGCTGCGACGATTGGCTGAGAAAATTGACCATTTAGGGGAAATCAACTACTTTGGAAAGGGTTAATTCTTCAACATTTTCAGGCAGATAATGCCGAACACCATCTGGTTCCAGTTCAAATGTGTTGCTTTTTCTCATCATATATCAACATATTTGGGTTTTGGACTGTTGGTCAGGCAAAAATAAATCTGATGTAGATCTATTACACAAACTCTGCTTGTCGTAAAAACAACCTTCTTTTGAACTTATTTTCAGCTTATTGTTGTAATGTCAGAGCAGAGAGATTCTCAATGTGCGTCTTCACTTCTCTAATTTACACAGTTCAACACTGCCCCTGTCAGGTTGTTATGCTGCATTACAAGTACAAGAGCAACGTCATGACAGTGCTGACGCTGTGTGGCCAGTGCAGTGGACAGATAAACTATTTAATAAACATCCCATCTATTTTACATCTAGTTTATATTTCTTTGTGAAGTCCAAACCTGTGACAGAGAGACTCAGACTTAGAGTTCGAGCACAGTAAAGAATCATGCAGTCAATACCTGCGACTGGTCTTTTTCCCGCGCTCCTCCTCACTGGGCTCTGTTGTTTTCTCCGTGCCTTTTTCTTTCTTCAGCTTTTTACTGATGAGCTCTCTCATCTTCTCTTTTTTATCTGAGTCGTATTCTTCATCTGCATCCATGTCACCTTCAACATCATCCTCATCGTCATCTGTCTGCGAGAGCACGTGAAAAGGCCCAGTGAAATTTAAGTGACACTGGTGGGGCAAACCAAACATTTTAACATTTTCATATTATTATTATTCTTAATATTATTGTCTGACTTACCTCAGGAGTATCTGCAGATGTCTCTTTCTTTGTCTTCCTTTAAAAGAAGGAATATAAAGTACTGTTTTAGGGACAAATTAAGGCTAACATAATTATTAATTAATTAGTGATTGTGCATACTTATCAACTGCTGGAACAGAGCTCAGCCTTGGATCATCTTTCAGAAGGTCGTGGCTGCTTTTGCTTTTTCCCTTTAATGTCTGATGAAACAATGGTGAGCAAGTGATTTTGGTTTTACACATTTGGAATGAAAAAAAATATTTCAATGCAACATCAAATCCTTAAAAACCTGTTTCATTACTATGGAAATTGGTGGATGTATGGGAAATGGGCCAAGAAAGAACCCATAAACTTCAGCACGGATACAAATGAAAGGGGCGGATTTCACTTTCTCTAACATTGTGAGATAGAATGTGTTTTTTACATTTTCACTCCATATTTAGAGGATTGATAACTATGAGTTTGGGCAATTTGTTGCTGATAGAAATAAACATCAGTATCTTCTGGATTTAAATGTGGTTTCATAATGGGTGGGCTTATTTTCAGCACCTGTAATTCCCATTAGATGACATAATGTGGCCTTTGCCTTAAGTTTGTCTAAGTAGTAGGCTTGTCTTGTCTGATTTACATTTTAATTACTTATATGGATCATACAATAAAATACAATTGCCCAGCTAGACTCATCAAATGGGGTTGACACATAATCTTCATAATTCTTCTTGTGCAAGGTATTGACACATCTCACTATCACCAGATCAACACCATCATTGGCCAATAACTGCGATGAACCAATCAGGACCTTGAATGACTTAGTGGGAAATGTAAACCAAGGTCAAACTATTAACTAAACTTTACAATAACTGCACAATCAAGCAAGTAGGTTTTATCCAGAGTTTACAGCCTAAGTTCTGCACCAACAAAAATTCAATCAATTTAAATAAGATTTGAATGTGTGTATGTCCAAATATATTTTTGTCAAATGTGTGGCTGCTCTCAGATGTTAGTTTCTAGAGTAACTGATGAAAACTGGTATTTCCAAAGCAATGACTATGTTCACAGTGTTTACTCAGTAATGATATTACTCAGACATTCCCTGTGGTTGTAACTGTCAGAGGAAAATAACGATTTACTGTAATTCAGTACCTGGCTGACTTGATTCACCATCTCCTCTTCCTCCTCAGCTTCCTCTCCAAACGATAACAGACTGAAGTTCCTACAAACAAATCAAAATACTCTTTGAACAGAAGCATAAATAACAACAATACTTAAACATATTGCAAATATAACCATGTAGCCACTGAAACTGTGTCTTCACTATTTTCAACTTGTGCTCCTAAGTGGCTCAAAATAAACACACTTTCTGATAAAGTTCACTGGAAACCAAACATGTAGTCGATCAGTTATTGTAATCTGTTGTCAATCTTTAAAGACGATAATGCCAGAAATCAGATGCTGCGCAAATCATATCAAGAACCTTGGTTGACAAATTAAAATAATTTTACTTTTGACACACACACACACACACACACACACACACACACACACACACACACACACACACACACACACACACACACACACACACACACACACACACACACACACACACACACACACACAGTTGCTTGTTGTTCAAGCAGCCGCAGCATAAAGATTTTTTTAGAGACCGAAAGACAGATGAAATCTCAACACTCACTTTGTGGCTTTCGACTGTGACTTCTTTGCCTCCTCTTTGTCTTTTTCCTTTTTTCCTTTTTTAGTTTCACGAGGTATAATGTCGTCAAAAGGAGAATGAAGCACCTGGAAAAGACAAACGATTTTGTGTGTCAGTGTTTCACACACAAAGATTCAAAAGTAAGAAGTTATCAAGTTAATAAGAAGAAAATACCTCAGCAGTTCTTATTTTATGGGGATTTAGAGGTCTTTCATCATGGTTACATTCAACTTCTGTTAATCTGAGCAAATTATAAACTGTGTCTCCTGTGACCTGTGGTTGGAATTGGGAAAACAAATGATGATCAATAATTAACAAGAATCTGACAAAGCTGTTGAAAATGCATTACATTTAGCTCAGGACAGAAACATTTATGTGAATCACTTTACTTCTTGAGATTTACCTTGCCAAATATGGTATGCTTATTGTTGAGCTCATCTGCACGTCCCAAGGTGAAGAAAAACTGACTGCCATTATCATGAGGCCCGGCATTTGCCATGGCAACCAGACCTCTTCGAATGAAGCGCAATCTGGAGTGAAATTCATCCTGAAAGTTAAAAAAGGACACAGGTTGATGTGTGATTGATCATCAGGATTAGCAAGTTAATATGTGCTAAGAGTGATTTACACTCATGAATTTGATTATAGAGAATAATAAATAGAACATGAAGTAGAGAAGCAGTCTGACCCTGAATGGCCGACCATAGATGGACACTCCACCTGTCCCTGATCCAGTCGGATCTCCACCTTGAACGATGAAGTCAGGCACCACTCTATGGAATATTGTTCCATCATAGTAACCTAGTGGACAGAGAGATTATCATTTTCCAGGCATGTGATTTTTGCAAGGTTTCCTCATGATACCCGTAGAGTTTCCTGAAAAGAAAATGTGACAATGTGAAATGTAATAAATCTGGAGAGCAATGACTCTTGACATGCGTGCAGTAATGTTAAGTATAAAATCTGGCCTCTCCAAACTGGGAGGGCAGGTTTTACCGGGTGAATGGTTCTGCTGTAGCTTTACAGTATGTTAGAAAATAAATGTGAGTCATTTGTCTGGCAGTGATTTACACATTAGTTTATTTGTACCTTCCATGCACAGTTGCACAAAGTTCCTGCATGCTTTAGGAGCCTCCTTGGACCACAGCTCAATGTCAATATCACCCGCTGAGGTCTTCAACAAGACCTGAGGAAAAACCACAGGGAGAGAAGTCGGTGGGTGAATTCAGGAGGAAATCCTGACTATATGTTCTAATCTACACGTGGTCTACAAGGCAAATCAACTGTTGTACAACCCGAACATCCCATCAGACACAAGTAACGTTGATTGTAGTGAATGCAATGAGGTTTCCAGTGATTTTATTACAATTCAAACTTTCAGGACTGCAGGCCGTCGCTACATTTAAAAAAACCCAGACGTCCTGAGCGTAACGAGCTGTAGAGTTAGAGTATATTTACTGAAGGCCTTTCTTAAAAATACACACTAAAGACAACTATTGCAGTTAAATTGAAAAAGCATTGCTCACCTTCCCGCTCGTTGGAGGCTCTTGAATGTAAATGTTGCTCATTCTGACTCTTCGGCTGCGTTTCCCGTTGATGCCAGAGAATGGTGGGTTTTCTGCTGCTTCTCACAGACACTGTAAATATGACACGGTAGCTAATGTTGTTGGATTAGTTTGGTTTACAAATGTCACACTTCATACTTTTCTGTCTACAGTCATGTTGGCTACTGAAGTGAGCTTATTGTTTATCCCTGAGAAAACGGGGGAGTCGGAAGGAAAACAATGACAAACATTTTTCATTTTTGATTCTTTAAAACAACCGCAATCTAAACCAAGAACAAACTAAAGATATTTTTAGTCTTATTAAATTACTTTCTTACATGAGTATCGATATTTAAACGTGTTACTAACAGGTAAATCCCACACTATATCGCGTACTCACCTACAATTGTATGTTGGTTTGACCCATGTGTTCCACGATAACAAACCCTAGAAAACAGCAAAGTACTTTGTTCCGCTACATATCAGTCCGCTGAACACTGATGCAAACTTTCTTTTTAAATCCATTATGACCAAAGGTAAAATGGTGAAAATTATTTTTGGACTGTAGCGAACTGTGAGAAGAAATTAAGGGAGGGTATTCACAACAATAAGACAGAATTCAGAAGTACGTTCGGACGGAAGTGCCGTAACTGTGATAGGACCGCGCTGACGATCTGAAACGATGGCGGAGTCAGAAAACAATGTGGATTTAAAACGAAAAGCAGATGAAAGTCCGGATGCAGAAGGAAATGGAGAAGAGGAAGAATGGGTCGGGCCGCTGCCTAACGAAGCCACAAAATCCAAGAAAAGGAAAGGTTTGTTTGTGCTGGTTTATTATCTGGTTACTTTGCGTTCTTATCAGACTCCCGCTAATCGAAGCTAATAAATGCTAACCAGAGCCTCTGGCTATTGTGGAATATCTTTTCAGTTTTGGAATATGAGCGTGTCTACCTGGACAACCTGCCTTCCGCTGCCATGTATGAGAGGAGCTACATGCACAGAGACGTTATCTCGCACATAGTTTGCTCCAAGTAAGTCACTCTTCAGTCAACTTTAGCTCTGTGGTGGTAGAAGTGTTCAGATCCTTTACCCATTCAAAATGTAAAATCAACAGTCCAACAGTACTCACACGTCAAGACCCTGTATTTAAAATGTTACTTTCTTCCAACAAATGTACTTAAACTATCATAAGTAGAAGTGATCAGTTCAATATGCAGGAACACATATCCATAATGCTATAACATCCGTAATATTCTGGATCTACCAATTATATGTAGCTGTGACTCTCTGGGCGATTAACTATCTACAGGAGGGGCACATCACTGGGTCACATGCAATAGTGTTTATGTTTGTGTTATTATGAACGGATTTCCTTTTCCCAATACATTGTCTCATAAAACAACAGGCTTGTTTGCCTCACATGGAAAGTAGACAAGAACAGACTTTTCTGAGGTGTAAACCTATCATTCATTATTATTATATTGTATAATCAGTCCACCTCAAACTCATTCACAGCCCAGAGAGACAAATTCAATACATCAGTTAGTAGCCTTAAAATTGTCACAGTAACATATACAGGAAGGAGGTCAAGACACTTTAATTTACAAAGCCCATAATTACAAATTTTCCTCAAAGAGATTTACAAGGACTCCCTCTTAATCTCTCTCTTTACAGGACAGACTTCATCATCACAGCCAGCCAGGACGGCCATGTCAAGTTCTGGAAGAAGAAAGAGGACGAGGGAATAGAGTTTGTCAAACATTTCCGGAGTCATCTCGGTATGAACTGAATGGATCTGTCTCTTTTATAACGATCTACATGGTAATGGGCTAAAAGGAAAGACATGATATAATTTGTGAAGGAATCGTAATTGAGGTAAAAGTGTGTGTGTGTGTGGGGGGGGGGGGTGGTGGTATTTATTTGAAGTTGAAGTCATGTGGACCAGCCCTAATGAGCAGTGGTAATATCGTCACATTTTCCGCAGGTTTCCTGGAGTGCATTGCAGTCAGTTCTGAAGGGGCTCTTTTCTGTTCTGTCGGTGATGATCAGGCCATGAAAGTATTTGATGTTGTCAATTTTGACATGATCAATATGCTGAAGTTGGGGTGAGTCTAAATAAAAAATACAAGTGTAATTCAGGTGTTATGAGTTCACATAAAAGCACAGTGATAACTCTTTCTTATTAATACATGATTTTTCTCTCGTCTTGGAAGCTTTTATCCAGGTCAGTGTGAGTGGATCTATAATCCCGGAGATGCCATTTCCACAGTGGCCTGCTCGGAAAAAACCACAGGGAAGATCTTTGTGTATGACGGACGGGGAGGCAGCGATTGCCTCCATGTCTTCGACAAAATGCATTCCTCGCCGCTGGCCCAAATGCGCCTAAATCCCAGATTTAGAGTCATCGTTTCTGCAGACAAAGCGGGGATGCTGGAGTACTGGACCGGCCTTCCAAGTGATTTCAAGTTCCCCAAACATGTGGACTGGGAATTCAAAACAGACACAGATTTGTATGAATTTGCAAAACACAAAACCTATCCCACCAGCCTTGCGTTTTCTTCTGATGGAAGGAAAATGGCCACCATTGCCTCTGACAGGAAAGTCAGGATCTTCCGTTTTCTGACAGGAAAACTGACGAGGGTGTTTGATGAATCATTAACGGTGAGCTCTAACACACGTTTTAGCTTGAATCTTTACTGATGTGAATTCACACATTCATCACACAGGCTTTGTATGTTAGATGTTCACAGAGTTGCAACAGATGAGACAGCAGCTGCCTGACATGGAGTTTGGGCGACGAATGGCTTCGGAGAGAGAGCTGGAGAAAGTGGATGGTATCCGATTGACAAATATCATCTTTGATGAGACCGGCCACTTTGTGCTCTACGGGACCATGCTGGGCATCAAGGTCATCAATGTGGAAACCAACAGGTAGGAAGTAATAGAATGAAAAGCATCCCCGTTCCCCATAAAGTTGTTTCGCCTTCCAGATTCTGATATATAGCATCATCTAGTTGGTGGTTGATGTTCGAAGCATTAGCCATTCTCATTAAATGTGTGGCATTTGATTTTAAAAGTAAAACGTGTTGATTTAAGAGTAAAAAAGTAGGTTCAGTAGAAATACTCTGATGTGTCAGCATTTTGTATATTATCAGTAGAGTTTCCACCACCTTGTTGTAAAGTACCTAGTGGATGTCAAATGTGAAGTGAAGTCTCATGAATCTTGTTCCCCAGATGTGTGCGGATCCTCGGGAAGCTGGAGAACATTCGTGTGGTCCAGCTGAGTTTGTTTCAGGGCGTCGCAAAGGCCTCGCAGGTGGCCCCCACTGTGGAGATGAAGGCGTCTGATAATCCTGCCTTAGATAACGTAACGCCTGACCCCACCATATTCTGCACAGCCTTCAAGAAGAACCGCTTTTACATGGTGAGATAACATGACATTCACTTCAAGATCATAAAGCTTTATTGTTTTTCTGTTTAGTATTTATGTTAATGCACCTTTTTTTCCCTCAAGTTCTCCAAAAGAGAACCGGAGGATACAAAGGGCGCCGACTCAGACCGAGACATCTTTAACGAGAAACCTTCCAAGGAAGAGGTCATGGCTGCGACTCAGGCCGAGGGCCCCAAGAGAGTGTCTGACAGTGCCATCATCCACACCACCATGGGAGACATCCACATCAAACTCTTCCCAGTAGAGTAGGTTTTCAGCTCACACATGATGGTTTTATTTGGAAATTATCTTTACATTTTACCAGTTATTAACAGAACTTTGCTCTTTTGTTTGTAGATGCCCAAAAACAGTGGAGAACTTCTGTGTTCACAGCAGGAATAGCTACTTTAACGGTCACATATTCCACAGAGTAATCAAGGCAAGTCTTCTTATCTGTTCATCAGGCAAAACACACTCCGATATCAATCTCTGCATTGTCTGCTGTGTCTTAATCTTTGTCTCTCTTGTGCACAGGGCTTTATGATTCAGACAGGAGACCCCACAGGCACAGGCATGGGAGGAGAGAGCATCTGGGGAGGAGAGTTTGAGGACGAGTTCCACGGCACGCTGAGGCACGACCGCCCGTACACGCTTAGTATGGCAAATGGAGGCCCCGGCACCAACGGCGCCCAGTTTTTCATCACTGTCGTACCCACTGTAAGTTGTTATTAGTTCACAATAGATCATCCAACGTGCTCTTACATAATGTGCTGGATGTTATACAGGCTGTCAGCCACAGGTGTAAATAAGAAGACCAGGTCATTTCCCATCTGGATCAAACACTGTGGCATAAAAACCTAAAGTTTAATATGTACCAAGTGGTAAAAAATTATGTTTTATTCTTATTTTAAGAGCACTGTAATATGTTGATATTTTAAAGGAGAAGTTCCACATTTTGAGATACATGCTTATTAGCTTTCTTGCTGGGAGTTGGATGATGTTTGTCCATTAAATATTCCATTCAACCATCCATTCACCCTCCCTCTTATCTGGGGGTCGCAGGGGGCCTGGAGCCAATCCTAGGGCTGAGAGGTGGGGTATACCCTGAACAGGTCTCCAGGACCAAGTGTATAGGGGTGTAACCGGTGAGCATTCTTAATGCTGACTGTCATTAATCATTCATTTGGCCATAAACTAGGTTTAAAAATCCATTGAACTTGTCTTCCTTGATACATTTATTTTCACGAGTTGGAACATAAATGTATCATGGATGAAGTCTCGAGCTGTGCCCCTGCTTCCATGTCTCACCGCAGCTGCCACATTTTGTGCTTAAATCTCCTGCTCTGTCTGAATACAGCTTTAACTGACACCTAGATGAATCCAGCAATGAGTCCATGCCTGTTGATTTAAAAAAAAATGTGCCACTGTTTTCTGTTCCGTAGCCTTGGCTCGACAACAAGCACACTGTGTTTGGGAGATGTACAAAAGGCATGGAGGCCGTCCAGAGGATCTCCAATGTGAAAGTTAACCCCAAGACCGACAAACCATACGAAGACATCAGCATCATCAACATAACCATCAAGTGATTGTATGTCCATATTTGTGTACATGTTTTTTTTTACCAGATTGACTAATTAAAGACGTTCAGTGCGATTGTTGTCAGGATGTGATGTTTTAGAGGTCGGCCATCAGTCTCCTTTCTGCACAACGAATCAGATTCCAGTGTCAAAGATAGAAAAAAGCTGCCAGCCAGAAAAATAAGGTTAAGTAGTTTATTTTACAGCAGAACATTATGAATAATTTACAAAAGCCATCATTAAGTCCACTGGTAACAAAGGTTTTAATGCGCATTGTGCTTCTACAGTTCAAAAACAAATGAAAATGTTTTCACAAACTATGTGGAAAGGCTTTTCACACGTGCATTTTTTTTTATTTGTCTTTTTATACATAGGTACAAGTAGTAAACATTACATAGCAATGAATAAAGATTAAATGAAAAACTCAAATGATGGTTCCTCAATAATAAGACAAGTGTCCAGTGTTAGGTTTTAATGTTTCACATTACATTCCTGAAGGCTTCAAATAAAAGGTGTATCATCTTGTTAAGCACTCCAGACACATGATCAGGACTCGTGAGATGCTTAAATAGGAATATTTTCACGTGTTGGTTTGCTGCGAGTTTAATACTCAAGAGTCGACGAAGAAACAGCAGAGACTTCATTTGCTTCCAAATGAAAACCAGTGAGGCAGCGGACAAGTGCATCTGTTAAATCCTGCGTGCAAGACACTCCACAAAACAGGCAGAGTCGGTGCATAAAAACGGATTTTCTCACACGCCCCCCCCCCTCCCCCCAACCCAAAGTAACATCCTTGTTCCTGCTCATAAATAGGTTCAGTAAACAGTTTGTTCTTGCAACAGTAAACACTACATTCAAACCATAACTCTTACTGGTGTGCCATTTCAAGACCAGCTGTGGCATTTAAATAGGCTTCAAACACTTAAAAGATTAATTTGCACACGCAACTGAAAGACCCAAGAAACATTGACAGCTATTGCTTACATTAGATGACGAGGTGAAGTGAGAGCTCGGCCAAAATTGGGACATTAGATCGTCAGTTCGAAACCGCTGCAGGTCCTCTGGGCTCAACATGACCTTGGTGAACGTTTCTGTCCCATCTCACCTGCAAATACACTTGATGTAACTAAAAGGGAGGTGCTGTTATTTCCCAGGAGTAATCAATACTGTCACTATAATAAGGACGTCTCTGCATTTTGTTGAGATTACTGTTGCACTGTGATGGCCATGATGAGTAACATGTGACATACAGAACAGAGATACATTCCACTCTGTCAGGATATGGAGCATTTCTAACATTTGACTGGACCTAAGTCAACTAGCTATCGATAAAAGGGTTAGAACGAAGAAAAGCGAAAGTAACTGTGTTAGACTGTGTGCCTAAGCTGCCTTAGAACTGAAGCAGGATAAGAGGTTGTAGTACTAACTCAGGTTTTTGTCCCATTGGGTTTATTTCTCAGGCTGGTGCATGTAAGTTGGACAGGCTTTCAGATAGCTTATAGTTTCTGTGTTCCCATTAAATGAGCCTCGAAAGTATTAACATCTTTGTTGTCTTTGCTCACAGCAGTGAACAAAGAGGGAAAGATGATGAGAGAAGGCTTAAAGCCACGGTGTTGTCTTAAAAGTTAATGCTCGGAGGTCGTGATACAACTGATGGAGAGAGCTCAGGGGCTGGGGTTTGGCCGTTTAGGGGAGAGTCATTAAGGAGAGGCAGGGGACTGACAGTTAGGCTACGTCCAGGACACCGGCAGCAACCAGCTGCCTGGAGAGCCAATCCAAACCCTCGTGGAGGCCCATCCCGCTGCGGGCGTCGCAGCCCTGGATGTGCCAGCTCCTCCCACAGCACAGCTTGTGTAGGCTCAGCAGCTCCGTCATCTCCTCCACTGAGACAGCGCCGGGAACATCCTGTAACACAAACATAAAAACTGAGGATCAACTCAGAAGAAAGGATAAATTCACATGGGGGGGGGGGGTGTTGGTGAGTCTGAAGTCCATTACCTGCTTGTTTGCAAAGATGAGCAACAAGGCGTCCCTCAGCTCCTTCTCTGTCAGTAGTTTGGCGAGCTCGCTGTGAGCCTCCATCAGTCTGTCTCTGTGGCAGCTGTCGATCACAAACACCACCGCTGCACAAGCACATACATAAAGTTAGGGTTCATCATTAACTACCATATTTTTAAACCACCATCCAGTGGTAGAAATCATTTGTACATTAAAAAAATATACCAAAATAAGATCTTTATCTAAATGACTCTTGGATTGCTGTGACGTGCACAAATATTCATGATACCCCGAAAAAAAACCTTACTGACTTGTTAAACCCCCCCCTTTCCTCTAGTGCCACCAGCAGGTCAAAGTTATTAGTTACTTATCTTCTGAAATATCTGAAATATCTACTTAATTCCCCTCCATTAACATTGGCACTGACCCTGTTCAGACCTGGTATCCAATCTAAAGTGGACGGTGCTAAGTTCAGCTGTAAAACACACCAAAGACACGTTTTGAGATTCGATCATGTGGCCACATTCTTTTAACGAAAATGTGTTCTGGGCTACATGTGAAAAACCCCCTACTCAGCTGACCTACCCCTGACCTGTACGTTTCAAAATGAACTAAAGTATTTTTACACCTCTCAGTTTTCCACATACACTGAATTATTTGTTGCCATCACCACAACTTTTAACAGGGGAATGACATCTGATAACAGGAGACACATTCTAATACCTGGTGTGAACTGATGGACTCAGAGCTGTTTGCTTGTGATGGGATCATCTGAGACAGATTCTATACAAGGTCTGAACAGGGCCAGCACAGAGACAGACACCAAGAATGTTGATAAAGAAGTCAGTCTCTAAAAAGGGATCTTTGAGCATCACAAATAATAAGAGTCAGGGACATAGTACAATAGAAAACAGCTTGAGGTGGTGCATTTTCAAATTCACTGAATGTGAAGTTTGAAGCTGCAGCACCATCTGTCTACAACTCAATAGACGTGTTGACATCACCCACTGAAATGTGCCAGGTAGTACGTCTCATGTAAAACTCATGTGCTGCATTCCATTTCGCTGTATAAACGGCGACACTGCTTTATTTCTGTGCTGACTAAGCGAGCCCAGTCCTACTTCATGCCTTTGCTCCCAGACAAGACCTAATTGACTTCCTGTCACAAGGGTCATTTTCTTCTTACTGAAAAGAAAGACATATATGAAGTT
Source organism: Verasper variegatus (assembly GCA_026259375.1). Taxonomy (NCBI): domain Eukaryota; kingdom Metazoa; phylum Chordata; class Actinopteri; order Pleuronectiformes; family Pleuronectidae; genus Verasper; species Verasper variegatus. The sequence goes on from CM048060.1 coordinate 5,352,316, forward strand.
CATAAAAAACTACACGTGTTGAGCTCAAAAACGGTTTAATCAAGTGCACTTTGCCAGGGTGGATTTTTATTCCAGCAAAATGTGTCTCGAGTCAGTTATCAACAGGGATCTTTGTTTTCCATGTGCTCAATGCTGCAGAATATATTACATTTGTTGTGTAACATTTAGACAATATGTGACTTTATGTTTATAGAACGTAAAGTGCATCCAGTACCTTGAGTGTTGAGATAGTAGTGTTTCCAGAGGGGTCTGAGTTTGTGTTTTCCTCCCACATCCCAGATGGTGAACTTCAAGTTCTTATATTCAACTGTCTCAACATTGAAACCTTACATAAAGGGGGAAATAAAGAGATTTAGACAATGCTGAGGAGATTCGACTGAAAAATAACACAACATTTCTAAATAAGTGAACTGATACATATTCATTATACTGCAAATGCACTTACCGATAGTTGGGATGGGTTGCATGAACTCATCTTGTTTCAGCTTGAACAGGATGGTGGTTTTTCCTGCTCCATCGAGCCCCAGCGTCACAACACGGATCTCCATCTTTGGACCAATGTGGACCCGGTTGTCCTGGAAACATTTGGACTAGGTTGTTACAAATTCAAGCCCCTCACATTGAACATGATTTCTTGGCTGATCGATGGGGGACAGGGATGATTTCGAGTGGGGGACGGCATGTACCTTAGTGAAGGTGACAGGGATGCCAGCATCCAGCTGAATGTGATCCGCCAGCTCAGTGAACTGGTGCTGCTGCTTCTGTAGTGTCTCCAGCAAACAGTTGATCTCCTGCTTTGCCAGCACAACTCTGCAGTCGTCCTGCAACAAACATCAAACATCAGGACTAAAAGTGAACTGAGGGAGTGGGGGGGGTCAAGGTTTTTTATTACCTGCACCAGATGAGAGCTAACCCAACCCTCTATCCCTGTTTACAACTTTTCTATGAAAAAGTCCACCGTGTCATTAGTGAGAGCCTCTTCTTTATGACCAAAAACAGTTGGCAGGGATGTATAAACAAATACTATGCATAAAGGAAAAAACTTGTAGGTAAACTATATTATGAACACTGTATAGCTGCTTTCAGACATGCACTGAACTCCTGAGAGGCTGTATGTGTGAACCCAAATGTCCGAGAGCCGATGTGAGAACCCAACAGGAGATGCCACTTCCTCTTATTGTGTGACATCTGATGCTTTTTACTCAGACGTCGCACAATTTTGTTTTCACATCATAAAGTTCTGTCTCCTGTCATCTGTTGGCCGGTCCTACCTGCTGAAGAGTTTTCTCACAGTGGAGGCAGGCGGTGGACACCTGAGACAGCAGGATGGTCATGTCCTCCTGCTGCTGCCTCAGCCAGATCAGCCTCTCCCTGACGTGAGCGTCCACCACGCTCAGCGCCATCTCCTCCTGCCGACACAGAGTCTCGTGGAGGTCTGCGAAGTAAGCTCGCACGCAGGAGCGTGCACTTTCTGCTGTGCCGGGGACCTGATGGAAAATGCAGAGAAACACATAAATACCGGAAAGAAGCCAAATCGCTCATATTTGAGAAGTCCGCTCTCTGTCTTACATGTTCAGTGTGGGCCATGCCAATTCCATCCTCTACTATCTGCTCGCCACCTTCTATTAGCTGCACGATGCCCACCAGCTTCCTCGAGTACTCGGACACCTCGTCTGTGAAGGTGCGGATGCAGTGGGCCATGTCCAAAATGGATGCACGGATCTGATTAGCTTCAGTCTCAAGAACGGCATGCTGAAAGGAAAGCTGGGGATGAGGATGTCTCTTCGGGTGAGGATATCTAATATTAGTTTTGAGCATGTTTTTAACTACCTTATGTCCCTGGTGCTTGCCGTACTCCTTACACACACAGCACATGAGAGGCCCGGTCTGACAGGGCTCCTCCAGGCAGACAAACTCGATGGCGTGGACCTGATGCTGTAGGCACAAGGTCTTCTCATGAGGCTTGTCCGCCAGCGGCACCCGGCGGTGTTTGGCCAGGGTGCGAGTGGAGTGGGTGAGTTGTGAGCACTCAGCACACAGGTGGGTGGCGCACACGGTGCAGTACATCGAGGCCGTGTGGCTCTCGTCCTCATCACACCGTATTATGCACTAGATGAAAAGAAGAATTGTGAATGAAAGGTGTCATATACAAAGCTTTCAGCACCTTTAGTACTGTTTCCTTACCTCTCCCATGCCTTTCAGAGCATCCTCCGCCATCCCAGACTGGTTGGACGCTCCATTCTGGAGCCGCTCCAAGAGTTCGAGCAGAGCAAAGTTCTTCTTCAGGCCCCAAACTCCAGAGTCCCCTAAACAGATGTAAGAGAATTAAACACTGACATGGGGAAGTCAGGATATTCACACTCAATACAGAGAAAATGAAAGATGAAAAAATTGCTATGCACTTTGTGCAGAGTTGCTCTTTTGTCCGGTGTGAATCCAGTGCAATAACACATCTATTAAAACAGTCTCTGGCTCTGGCTAGATTCTGTCGGAAGATGAGTCATGGAGAGATGCACAAAAGACCCATGAACCTTTTCCAGATAGAAAAACAATCTCAGATTCTACTTCCATGTATAAGCATTTTACATTGCATTGTGCCTGTATTGCTCAGTGTCTGGTGTGTCAATGTCATCACTGTAATGCTGTCTAATTTATAATAACTTGTCAATATTTAAACCCTATTCAACATGACAGGTGTATGAAGGTCATGCATGCATTTCAGACAGGACATGAATATGTTTTCATGTTACTATAGGAACAGGAAATCCTCTTTCTCACCCAGCTCAGTGACCTGTCTGTCGAAGGGGCAGCGGACCGCTCTGCCATGAAGGGGCAGCCGGGTAAGACAATCGTGGCACACTGTGTGTCCACAGAGCAAAAGACGAGGGACCTTGTCCCCCTGGAGAGAGAAGACGTCCTCACACACGCCACACTCCAGCACCTGGGAATGAATACACACAATATGGTTAAATTCCAGAGAAGCCCTCTGTGTGTGTGTGTGTGTGTGTGTGTGTGTGTGTGTGTGTGTGTGTGTGTGTGTGTGTGTATCAGCTACTGCTGTAGAACCAGTTATGACATTAGAGGGGAGGAGTGTTTTAATAGCTGGCACCGATTTCACAACCCTTACAAGGACCCATTGAGATTAACAGACAGTCAGTGAGGTTGATGGCTGATTGGTGAATATCTTCAGTTCATCTACAGTGAGTTGTATTAAGATGGATCACGGTGAGATAATTCACTGACATCAATGTGATCACAGCAGATCTGAGACCTTCGCAGTCACCTCGACCCGCAGCCCTCCTGCTGTGATCTTTAAAAGAATCGCATGTGACTATTAAGAGAGAAGCAGGTTGTAACTTGCACGCACATCGAGCAGCGACTTTTCAAACTGATCACGTTACTGAGGAGCTCCGGTGAGGCACAGCCAGTGCAGATGAACCTGTGTCAGCAGCCCTGTGGTTTACACTGCACGCACATCAGTTGGTGGTGAAACACGCAAAGCTCTTCTGTTCATACATGTTCACGAACACAGCTCTGATCGACTGAGGATGAGTGTTTTGTATCCGACGCCACCAACGCCAACGCAGCAGCCTTCACCCAAAACCAGCAGCAGCCACGAAGGCAGCCTGCTGCCGACCACTCGAGTCTAAACGATAAAACAACATGGCCACCACATGCCTCCATCTAGATGTGAGCGTTAGAGACGGAGTTACAACCTTGACCGTGCTTCCATGCGCTGCCCTCCCGTGTCGGGTGCACGGCTCCATCGTCGCCACAGCGCCCTGCTTGTTTATTCCTGCTGCGGCAGCGGCCATTCTTGGACGACAGCGCAAAGGACTGTGCAGGGCCAAGAGCACAATCCCGCAAAGACTTCCGGTCTCGTTCTTTAAGCCCCATCACCGTACAATACCGTTATTTCACTCAGTTTATTCCACACAAATTTAATTTACTGTAGGTGACATTGTATTGTATCTTGGTATGATATCGATGGTTTAATAAGTGAAACTTAGCAAGAAACTGCGATTTGGGCTATTATCTTCTTCTATTACGCATGCGCAATGCAAACTAGTCGTGTCGACACGAACAAGAGTCAAATCGTAAATATACGAAAAAAACCTTACTTCCTGTATTCAGACACTTAATAAACATAAGAGGAACATTTAATGAATGTGTCAATTCATCTGCTTAAATTATTTATAATTAATTGTCGTAGAAATAAGGGAGTAATGAATAATCAAAACATGCCTAAAGAAACATGAAGTGCTGATTATTTTTTAAATTAAAGGGCTTGTATATTCAATATTTAGAAAACAACATCAAATAAATTGTTCACGTAACCATTACTGTCTGTGGTTACCATAGAGATAAATTAAAGAGTTAAAAAAAATAAAAACGTCAACTTCACTGAACCCCCACCACCATCCGAACTACAAGTCCCACAATGCAGCGCGGTTGGTCATATGGTTATGACGTATTTTTCGCGCGTCCCCCCCTTGTCCCGACCAAGACAGCAGCAGAGTGGAATCTCATCGCAAGTATCTCAGTGGGTTTTTATACATTTTTCACTTAAAATAACTTTCACTGTGTTTTTAAAATGTGTTTCCGGTCTTTTCTCATGTGGTTGATGATACTCGTTGAGGAGGTTGATGTATATCTCTGCCATGTTTTCATTCTGGGCGCTCAGCTCACTGTGTTCAACGTTAAACCTGTGTTTCACTGTACCTGGCGTACAGCCACACGTCCTCTGCTCTCAGGCATCCACCACTAATGTCTCAACAACCGCAGCAGACGCTGCCCTCCGCCCCAGACTCCCCCGCCCTGGTGGTCACCTCCAACGTGCAGAAATATGCCATCAAGAAGAAGAAGGTGCTCAGTGCTGAGGAAGCGGAGCTGTATGAACTGACCCAGGCTGCAGGACTCACTATTGACCAAGAGGTGTTCAAGTAAGGGCACTGATACCCACGAGGAAAGCTGTGTGTGTGTGTGTGTGTGTGTGTGTGTGTGTGTGTGTGTGTGTGTGTGTGTGTGTGTGTGTGTGTGTGTGTGTGTGTGTGTGTGTGTGTGTGTGTGTGTGTGTGTGTGTGTGTGTGTGTGTGTGGAGGAATACACAGAAGGAAAAGGCCGTTTGTCTGTTTCTCATGCTCCTCCTCTTGTTCTCTCAGGATCATAGTGGAACTGTTGAAAATGAACGTGGCTCCTCAAGCAGTCTTCCAGACTCTGAAGGCTATGTGTGCGGGTCAGAGAGTGGCCGACAGCTGCGGCGGAGAGTCCACTTCAGCTACCTCCCACACCACCATTACCACAGCCCCCACAGAGCCCAGAGGTGAGTGTCTGGACAGTGTGAGCAGTGGCAATTAACTGACTGCATCGCAGGTAGAAAGCCAGAAGGTCTTTGTCCGTATTGTGGCGGATGAGGTTTCTGCTCAGGTTGAACCATCTCATGCTGGAAACTGCAGAGTCCTGATCCAGGGCTGTGCGTCAATGTCAGAACATTTAAGTCACAGATCTACTCGTAAAAAGGGGCCGATTGCTGAAACACTATTTTTGGGGATTACAGAAAAATATCTTAGCTACTGATAAACGTCCACTTGTAAAGAAACAAAACATGATTCATAGTGATAAAGGATTGGGGATGTTATTTTTCCTTAAACTCAACACAAAAACAGATGTGGCGTCATCCTGATTAGAGCTCTGCACTCTGCAGCAGAGCCATTTTTTGCGAGTTGATAATTTGTGTTGTATTATTCATATATAGTAGTTATTATAGTATTCACAGTGTAAATATATGTGGGGGTGTGGTGTTGGTTTGAAAGACCTCTGTGTTTAATTAACAAAATGTACCAACATTCCACCTGAAGCCTGATTTGTCATGACTGGGTGATTTTTAAGATCCTGAAGCTTATGTGTCATTGTACTTACTCTAAATATGTACAACAGACGTGTTTCAGAAAAATATACCATGTCATAGCAAGTGGAACTAATAACTGTAACAACAGCTTGACAAAACTACACAGCACCACCTTTCATTGGTAAAATTAAATGGAACCTATTCATTATTCAGGGTGAACCCTAGTAAATCCATGTTGGAGAAATTGTGACTTATTTGATACTGAAAAGAGAAATCAGACATGACAACACAACGAGTTAGAAAAGCTGTTAACACACCACAATTGGCACTTATGTCAAATCAATTACTTAATTACGAATTAATGTATAGATCATTTAAAGTATTGGCCCCAACACAATCAATTCAGCTAATTATGTAGGATGTATATCTGATTACAAAGCTAAAATTCAACACCGCTGAAAGGCTGTGGGTGCAGGGCTGCCATCATCCTGGTTATAATTTAATGTGTGAACAACACATTCCCGGTCAGAATATTGTGAGGGTTTTCTGTTCTTTCCATTTTGCTCAAACTATGCCATCACATTCAAAAGGCTTTTTCCAACATAACTCAATATTGATTAAAGTGCATTTTATAGATAGAAAGTGTGGTGTTGGATCAGTTCACTACTTTTTGTCGCGCAAATGAGTGAATAAGTTGTGGTGCACAGCCAAAGTAAGACCTTCAGACCTTCCCTCTGAAGGTCTCATTTACACCCTCTCCCAGACAAGAGGCTCAATTTTACAGGTTTAATTAAAAGCTTTAATGGCGGCTGCTTTCTCTTTAACCTGTTAGAGTTCTAGGAGACTGGTATTGTTCATACTTTCCCATATGGAACAGAATTCATCATGACTGTTGTTAACTGCAACTCAGGGTTATTTTTTTCTGGCACTCGAGATGGTGGAAATTGAAACTTTGCATTCATTTGGGTGAAGAACTTTACATATCTAGGCCAAGCCTCTGAAGCTCCAGGCTAAACCATCACTGTTTAAGCACTGCACTTGAACACACCATTAAATAATAGAATAATCAATTGATGTCATCTTAGACCTGGTATACACGTCAGTGCTGTGGTCAGGGTTAAGTTCAGTGCTCCGATCCGATCGCTCAGACCCCAGTCAGAGGTGGTCTGAGATGCATGTGGCCACATTCTTTACACGGTGTGAAAGCAAATGTATCCTTGTTCACAATATCAACACTAAACACCACAAAGTGATTTACACTTCTCTTAATTTGGTAAAATCTTTCTTTACACTGCTGCATGAGATTTACTCAGCCCCCGACTGACTCTTCTCTGTCTCTGAGTCTCTCTCTTGTCCCCCCCACCCCTGCACACAGACACACACAAACACTGTGACTTGGGACACATTTGCAACAACTCAAACTATCATTTGGTCTTTGCAAACACAGATTTCATAGATTATTGCTTGCATGTAGAGCGGGGAAGTAAAATAATCCTAGTCATGTTTTCACCTGGGTGTAATTATCTAATTTGTACGAATTGTTGTTTTATTTACCCTAGAATGGGCTCTTTATATTTAAATACTTTATATTTACATCAGGGCCGGGTCCTCTCTACAGAGGCCGCCATGTTTTTTACAGTAGCCCAAACTGGACAAACTAAACACCTTTTGAGTTTTTATGACAACTGAAGGCTGCCACAGGTTCTCTGTCATGTTTGGAAGGGGAGGTTGAGGTGAGGGGGATTCAGCTGCAACATGCAACTTCACCACTAGATGTCACTAAGTTCTACACGCTGAACCTTTAACCCTGTGGTTAGTGTGATTGGATCTCTCAGGACAGATGTTAATACCAGGTCTGAACAGGGCCTTAGTTCCAGATAACGGTTGACATAATACAAACTATAGCAACTGGAAACTCTCAGTCCATTGTCATTTCATATCTGACCAGGCTACAAACTGGCTGAAACACAACTGGATATGTGCTGCATGTGCTGGATCCCTTTTTAAAGTAACATAAAGGGCCCAACTTTCAGAATGTTTTAATGCGTTTAGTTTGTCTGACGAACTTTACTTTTGTATCCTCCCTGTGCTCTCTGCTTCTCCCGTCCCTCTTCAAGCATGTGGAATTCTCGCATTCCTCCACTGAAGTACTGTACGTACTGTAGCAGAGGTTCTCCTCCTTCACTCTGCGTCGCCTAATCCCCCCCCACTAACTAAATTCCCTCTTCACTTCACCCCATAATGAGCTTTTGCACTTGAATGGCGGTGAACTGAAGACCACGGTTATACACTAAAAGGTCTGATAAGCTGATCACCACTGTGTGCGCATCACTTTGCTTTCTAATTTCCTTTTTATCCCCCATGAATTCTGTTTTTTTCCTTTTCTTTCTGTCCCTCTTGTTTCCTGAAGAAGAGGACACTTTGGTCTCTGGAAAGAGCCCTAAGCCTCCTGCCGCTCCCCCCTCAGCATCTGGCCTCAGAGCCACAAGGGTCAACACTAAGATTGTGGTCTACGGCCCCCAAGACTCTAGCTCTCCTCACTCTCAAGGTCCCCTCTGCTGCACTGTGTCCCTCACCTCCATCTGTCTGCTTGCTTGCCCTTTTTCCTTTCTTATTAGAAATGTCAGGGTTTGTGCCGACACTTCATTCTGTGTTTTGACTGCTTTCCCCATTTCATGACTATGCAGAGTGGAACATGTGTGTATGCATGTGTGTGTACTTGCATGAGTGTGTGGACTGACAGAACCTGAACATTTTTGGCACATTTTATTATTTTTTTGTTTTAAAAGTGGCTAGGAAGTTGAAAAGAAATCCTCCAATACCAGTTAATGGTTGAAATGCGATTATTTTCAGAAACTTTTATTTCTGGGACTCTGAATTGATTTAAAAATTCCAAAATTCGTCTCTCTGCATGAATGTTAAACAGAACAAATTGAATTCACTGCGTATTTCACAATAATTGAGGAAAATATGATTCAACTGCCTGAATTTTAGTGAAAGCTGGACTTTGACCATATATTGGATTTAACAATCTCCTGGGGAGAATATAAATTTCAGAAAAGTATTTGGACAGTTGCACTTTTTTTGCTCCAATTTCTCTGGACATCAGCACATTTTATTTGAAATATTATAATGAAGACTACAGGTAGATTTAGGTCAATATAGAAAGAACTAGGTAGGAGATATATTCCCCTTTTAACACACTTGACTGCTAAATGTTTCTTTGGCAGTCTGTCTGTGTGAGTGAAGAAGATAAATAATGGGGCTTAAAGAACAAAAATCTATCTCTGTTGGCTGGTGCACACAGGAAAACTAGAAGAAGATGAAGGAAATGAGAGATTTCACTTGAGACAAATCATTTTAATCAAAAATTATTTATTTACCCCATATATGAGGTTGGAAAATTCTTAAAGCCTTCCCATTTAGTCTGGTTGTTGCTGTTTGGTATTTACTATATTAAAATCTAGTAGTTTTTACCATGCTTGCTTGACATTGCATATTGAATGAAGATATATAGAGACCCACGTTAACTCTCCTCAGACTCAGCCATCACAGTTCATAATTGCTAAAAGCACTTTCTAGTCACTTCATGGTTCATGCTACATTAAGTTGTGCAGTATACATGTGCTATGTACTATCTCAGCTGCAGTTAAGAGAAGATAAAGAAGCTGAAGACGCCATATGTGAAATGCATATTTTCTCATCTGTTTTCCTCATCATCGTCCTTTACATTTTTGAACATGCCATCTTGCTTGGAATAAACATAAGGCTGCAGTCAGAATAACTCGTCCTCCTTCTGATGTTTAATCTCATCATATGTTTTCTTCCTGTCTGCAGTGCGCAGTAAAGCTGGAGCGAGCCACAGCGAGAAGAGCAGAGAGGGCTCCAGCCAGAGAGTGCAGCGGCAGCCCAGCGCCACCAGAGGGCAGAAGACCAAGAGCTCCGGCAGCAGCAGTTCCTCCTCTCAGATAAATTCCACATGAGACTCAGGTCAACGTGAGACCATTTGTAAATATATACCTTTCTTTGTGTTTAACTTATCTTTATGTTTTACTGTGTAACCTGTTTAAAGGGTTGGTTTACAGAACAGAACTGTTAGAAATTTAAGAAATTTAAACATTTTTATTTTCAGAAATAATCACCAGATTACTCTGGTTAATCTACAAATCTCAGTGTGCCATTTATTTTCTGGTTCAACATAGTTCCAATGAAAACTCTTCACAGCGAGGTCTGTGAAGAGCCACAGATATCTGAAAACCTTCAAAAATGTTAAATGCACAACTAGATAATAGTGTTAAGTGAGAAAATATGGAACATTTTGGGTAAACCCATCCTTTAAAATTCTAACATAATAAGAAAGTGTCTCCTACTCATTATTGTTCTGGCTGTTGCTACTGTAAGGGAGTCAAGCCTTTTGTTGCCTTCTAACATTCAACAGGCCTAAAGCAAAATCATAATGTTGTTATTCAATGTGCTGTTTTTTATAATACTATAAATTTTTGATAAATCCAATAAATGAAAAACTTACTGAATGTCTAAAATGTCTATTGTGAGAGATGCACCAATCCTGCTTTTCCCCTGAATAACTCAACAGATTCTAATTCTGATACTATTACACACTTAAAGATCAACTCCAGACAAGTTTTAAGGAAAAATACCTTAGAGAATTATGGAGCTTTCATAGTGAGTTTCAGCTCATAATCAAACTCTGTGTATACTCTACATTATCTGTGAGAGTTGAACATCCAAGTCAATAATTAAAGTAAATGTGTGAAAATCATTGGAATCACATAAACCTAATGTGAATGTAGGTCAGGGATTGTTGTGGCACTTATAATTGAATTGGTTGCCAAAACAGTATTTGATGTGGATTTGTCAAGTCATGCCTGATGCCCCATCTGCTTCTTATCTGAGCTGTTTCCCATAATGCATCTGGCATGTTTAATATTCGTTTTGGCCTATTAAACAATCAAACTTATGATTTTCTATTATTCCATGACTTTCCATGGAATAATGGAAAGGTCAATTAGCGCTACAGCCACCCCAACAGCAAAAGTCAAGGAAAGAAGAGGCTTCTCTCTCTCTCTTTGCCAATTGGTCAACAATTACCTTCACAGATCTCAGTGCAGTGGTAGTGTCTCTCCTCTTAGACTCCGGATGAGTGCAGCTGTTATGTCTTTCTATTCCTGAATGGCTGATAATCGTCTCTGAACCTTGAGGGAGGCAGGTTACTCTATGATGGAGATGAGACACACAAATGTCCCTTTCGAGGAATGCTCACTGCTATTGATCTAACTATTAATGTCATGGTCTCATTGATTTTTCTTTTGTTTTTTGTCCCTTGATAGTGAGAAGTGTAGTAGATACGCCAGCCGAGCACGTTATTACATACTCTATAATAACACAAGGTAATTCCTCCCTTTGCTCTCAAGCAGCCTCAGTTTCTTCTTGCGATGAATTCCTCAGCATGGTGGACACTTTGCCATTCTTCTCCACGTTGATTGCATCACACAATATCTGCAGATGATGCACGTCCATGCTGCCAATCTCCTGTTTCCCCACGTGCCATAGATCCCCCACTGGATTCACATCTGGTGACTGTGGAGGTCACTGACATACACACTGTCATGTTCATGAAACCAGTTTGAGGCTTTTACTTTGAGGCATGCATCATTACCCTGCAGGAAGGAGCCATAAAGGGATGGACATGTTCAGCAACAACACTCAGATCTGGATCTTCAGGCTTGTGCGTGTCCGTTGTTCTGAATTGTTTCACTTCTATCACATGGGGGCAGTAGAAGCACACTGTAATTAAGGTTGTCCCTTAGTGTGCCTGCTTTTCTCAGCCTTTCCAGAAAGCTGATAGCTATCGTCAATGAAAGTTAATCTCAGAGGAATGCGTTTTGTATATGTCGACTTGGTGCATTTGAGACAAAGCATCCACTCATGCACAGATACACTATACCTCAGAGGTGATGCCGAGACAGACAGAGGAGCGTGTGCGTGTGCGTGTGTGCGTGTGTGTGTGTGTGTGTGTGTGTGTGTGTGTGTGTGTGTGTGTGTGTGTGTGTGTGTGTGTGTGTGTGTGTGTGTGTGTGTGTGTGTGTGTGTGTGTGTGTGTGTGTGTGTGTGTGTGTGAGAGAGAGAGGCAGGCTGCAGGGCTTTATGTAGCTGCAGGTCTTTTATGTGGCCGTTTGTCCTGTTTATATGTTCCTGCCTCTCCTCTGCGCTCTGCATTGATGGCAGCGTGCCTGTAATTGATGGCACCATATTGCTGTGGTGTAGCAGGTTTAATGGGGCTTGACAGAGCAAGGGAAAGCAGCATGCAACCAGGGAGGGAACTTAACCCCTTCACACACCACCCCACCCTCCATCCGTGTCCCCTTCCCCGTTCTCCACCGCCGCCCTCGCCTGTTTCCCTGGCCTCGGCGCCCCCCCTGCACATCGGCGCATGCAAACCCCAAACGAGAATACAAATGGGCCTACTGTGATTAGCTTGTTTACGATTCCTACTGTTATCAGTGGTCATGGTGATGGCATTTTGGTTCATGATCAAGGAAGCTCAGACACCCCTCTGACTCCACTTCCCGAAAATAAATACTCGCCAGCTGTTGGTGCTCTCCACTGTTTTGCTCGGAGGAACCTAAATGTGTTTGACAAAGGTAAACGGCTGGGAATTTATTCCTTCAAACTCTCTGCCAGACTGAACTTCCCGATGCGACCTACAGGGGCCAGTGTGGATCCGAGCTACCGACTCGGCCTTCCAACTATACCTCGGATTTCCATAAGCATCTGGTCCAGCTTTTTTGGGATGTGTTTATTTTCTTATGAGGGAATTTCATAGCCAGACTCTTCTATTAAATAGGGAGCGCTATCCTTCACTCAGATGCAGCTCACATGTGAAGTTGTGCTTGCGCGTGGACACTACACGCGCCATTAATCAACAGAGACGATGGAATGATGCTATTGTGCGCGAGGCAGGGGCGAACAGCACGTTGAAGAATGAGCTAGTCAGAGCTGTTGGCAATTCATTAATGTAAGGTGTTGGTCTAAACCAAGTTCTCACACTCTCTGTACAAGCTGTTCCCAGGTGACAAAAAACTGGGGAGAGACACTATTTTAAGAGCCAGTATCACACCTCTCTTTCTATTTCTCCCCCCCCCCATCACTTATATTCCCTCCTGAATTTCTTTCTCTGTGAGCGCACTCGGCTGCTGTGTGGAGGAATATCATCCACTTTTTCCCCCTCTCTTCTCTCTGTCATCCCCCCCTTTCTCCAGGGTATTATCCCATCCCGTGAACTCTTGGGCCACATTTCTCGCCAAATTTATGGGCCACTTTCCCCCCTCACTTGTTGTCTCTCTACATTCACTCCCTGCTCTAACCCCGTCACTCTCCATCATCACACACACCGTCCTCCTCCTCCTCCGCCCCCACGCTCCTCGCCATCACCCTCCTTGCCAGGCTCGCTGCAGATTGGCTATTTCCTGCACGCCGCCCAGCCCGAGCCCTTATCAGAGGCAGAGTGCTGATTGTTGGTCTGTCTCTCAGGCTGACTGACAGTCCGGGCTGCGCTGCTGAAATGCCTGATTTGGTCAATGTTTGTCTGTGGGGCCTTATCTCCACACCTTATATTAACTGCCTTGACAGTATGTGCAGGCAGTCTCTCTCCATCTTGTTGCACCCCCCTCCACCCCCTTCCTCATCCCCTCCACCTCCCTCCACTCACTGTCTCTATCTCCATTGACTCTCCACCGCACGCTACAGTCTTTCAGCCAAACATTTTCCTGCTGATCCTCCTCTTCCATCATTCCCTCCTCGCTCGCAGCTGGATCAGCATCTTAAGCACCATGAATGCCACTTCATTATTATTTCTTATTTCTTCCAAAAGCAATTATGGCCACATACTGTTAGTGATATATTGTATTTAACCATGCACGCAGACATTTCTTGGTTTTATCTAAATACTCAACTTTGACATTTCTGCAGCAAATTGAATACAACGGACACAACCAGAGACAACTATTTCCAGTAACAGTGAGTCTGTTAGTCTGGATACTCCAAACATCTCACTGTGAAGTGTTTTGATTGGAACAACTCAGAAGAGAAACTCCTCAATGCTATGACCTGACAATATATACTCAGGTCATGGTTTGAAATCTCCCACAGAGTCTATACATTTTTAAACTACTTAAATCTTTCTTATTTTATTTCTTCAGTTGTGTGTTTCAAGTAGTTTGTTTTGGAATTAAATCATTCAAAGTGCTTATTAACACAACACAACTAACCTTACTTAAACTAAAACGAGTAGCTTTGTCTCTGTGTTTCCTGCAGGTAGAGTAATCACAGTACGCACTTCTCTCAGGGAAACTTGCTAAGGACTCATTTGCAATTTAAGCTTTGCTAAATAAGCATGAGATGCTGATACAAAAACTGCAATTCAGCTGAAGGCTCTGAAATATACAGTAAGTGGACCTTGAGTTGTATATGAGGCCTTCCTGTTCTGTGTGAAAGTGAAAAAAACAACTCAACTTGCTGAAATATTATACCCTTTATTTAGTTATTTATTTAGCTATTTAGTTAAGGCCAAAAGCTTGTGTCTAAAGAAGTTGAAACTGTCTAGAATATAGATAGAAAATATGAAAATCTTTGTTTAGATTTTGGCCTCAAATTCCTAGAAAACATACCAAGGACTCGACCTCAGTGTCCTCAGTTATAGCTGCTGCTCTCAGAAGGAAATCTCAGTGAAGGACATCGTGAATAAATAAAACTAAATTACAAACCACCATGCATAACAACATACTACTGGAGATAGGTAAAAACTTTTTTATTTATAATTTGGCTGAACTGTGCCTTCAAGGCCTCACTCGCAAAGCTGCCTCATTGTGGTAAACAGAAATACATACATTTAGTAAAATCTTCTAAATCTCATTCATACATTTTCTTAATCTCCCAATGAGAGAATGAAACAAAATGGAATCCAGACTTTCCTAATAATGTTAGTGTCACCTGCACTGTCCAGCAGACACTTGATGAGACATTTATTTGACAAGACTTGTAACTTCAACTTGGGGGGAAAAAAAAGCATTGTCTGGTAATATTCTATATTTGTCAACAACATCTCACAAAAAGACTAAAACCATTAATGAATGGGTTGAACTGACAAGTATTGTCAGTGTATCCAAAGCAACATGATAATTGATTCCTCTGTGCCGCAGAGCTCCTGTGTAGTCAGAGCAATGAGGCACGTGTCTCCCTTCATCACCATGAACACACACACTGTAGTTTATTTTGACTTAGTCACACACACCGTCCTGCTGCAGAACAACAGAAAAAGTCCTCATTAAATGCACTATTTACATGTGTTTGAGCAACATTTGATAAACACTTCAGTGTCCAGCTGTCCTTGGAAATTATGAACCCTATTATTTTAATGAAACTTTATTTATATATCTTAATGGGAATTGTAGACAATATCAAATATATAAAAGTTACCGGCTCTTTCAGTTGAGTTCATGTTGTTATGATTTAGAGGTGAGGGGGTGAAGTTGGTCATACACCTGTCTGGATGGCTATCGATACCTTTGCTGCTGTTTTGGTGTCTGTGGTCTGACAGTAAGTTTCTGTTTCAATGCAGTTATTGTTGTTTTACCAAAACACTGCTGACCAGACAACATCGTTGTCAGAGTGAGTGTAATTACTTGGCTGAATGTATAGAGACTAACTGACAAAGAGTTAATCCACACGTACATAGAGAATAAGAAACCAAAAGCTCTTCCTGCTTTTTGTCAAGTAGCGCTAATCGACAGAGACTGAGGAGGTAAACATGGCCTCTTAAGCGTTATTTATTTATTCACTTTGTTAGCAAGAGGCTGTTCATTCCGTCTGTTAATGGCAGCTGTGGGAACGAATAGAGTTCACACTCACTTGGACCCCTATTGTGTGGCAGGCTGTCAGGTTACACACACACACAGCCGCACACACACACACACACACACACACAGACAGTCTGCACAGCTGCCTGAGAGTTGTGTCGTGGATGAATATTCTTGTGAAATGACTGTGTTCCCTGTAGTTCAGGATTACAGGAGGAAGGTGCATCTAAGCTGTGTCAAACAGTCAGCCCCCGCTATGAGGGCTACATGTAACTTTGCTGTTTAACTTGGGGACTTAACATCAACCATCATGTTTTCTTTTCACAAATTGATGTTCCTCAGCCCTTGATCCGCGGCAATGTCGAGGCCTATTTGGAATTCTAGTGCAGGATAGGACCTTTGTTAAAACATTTTTTTTTTTAAAAGTCCTGCCGGCTCTTCTGATTACTTCTCGAGAAAATTATTAAAACACTAACAGTAACTAAAACAAAAATCATGTTTTGATGTACCTCCCTCTGCCTCGGAGGTTTCTTCCTTCACCCCAATTCCCCGTAGGTGAGGGAAAATTGTTTGTCTTGGTCATAGCAGTGAAAACAGTTTTCATTGGAGCTACCGTTATATCCTGCCTTTTAACTCTTGTTCCTCGTTCCATGATCGGCAGTGGTGTGCATGATTTTGGGGTCTTTCTAACAGTAAATGATAAAGAGAAGGCCCCGTATTATTTAGTTTTTCTAATGCAAATGAATATCGGGGATAATAATAAATATTTTTTAGAGAATTAATAGAACAATTGCAATGGCCTTAAAAAAATTGTTCCCGCATGGCACAGGTGTCACAGTCCACACTGCACTTCCTTGGGTCCAAGTTTGAAGACCATCAGGTGACTGCTTGTTTGGAAAATCGTAAGACACACAGACAGACAGAGATTCCTCCCTTTATGTTTAGGTGATTTACATAAAATTCTGAATGATTTCATTTATCAAGAAAAAAAAAAGACAATCTTTATGTGCTTTTGTAAAAATTTGAAGCTTTGGTTGAGGTTTTTCCACTTTATGCTACCAGAGGTTAACTCCACTACATTTCATAGAGATATGTTGTATTATTGATAGTCATTAATACTCTACTGAGATTATTGTTTCACTTGAATTACCAGTTACATTACAATAAAAGTAAAAAAACAAAAATGTGATGAGCGTATAAATTCTGATAGATTTATTTTAGATCACTCAACAAACCTAAAGCTGTGACCTTGGCCAACACAATAGATAAATTACACATAAATACATTGATAGTAATGTAATAGTACAGCAAGTACATAAGGCATTGAGGACTTTTAATTTTAAACTTTAAACATTTTCTAAAAGAACATGTAATAACAATTAATCGAATAGTGTTTATATTCTACAAATAAATACTTACAATGAATATTTTAGTAAAGTATCATTTTACAAAATGTGAAACTGAGCGATTAACCGAATAAATATAATGTGAAGAATCCAAGTAATTAAAAAAAGTTCAAAAACATTTTTTGGTTCCTTGTCATCACACAGTGTTAAAAGGTGAGTTGTTGTGTCTTGTAATCTCAGTGTATCTTGGTTATGGCGTTGGTCCTGGCGTGCTGTTTGCCGTGGATAAAGTCCATTCGAGGGGTACAGTTACACCAGGAAAAATAGGAGGGAGAGCTGCTACAAGAAGCAGAGGTAACAATCACCGTGCTGTGGATTATGAGGTGCTAATTGTCGACAAAAGAATAAACAGGGAAGAAAAGAGGAGTTTAATCATTTCCCAATTAAGACACTTCCAAAGGTGTTTTGTGTGCATGTGTGTGTTACAGTGCTCCAAATTCCTTTTAATTAAGGCACAGACAGAGGTTATTAGTCTGTCTTTGTCTTGGTTGTATTTCAGAAATGTTCCATTCTGTTTATTTCAACTGTGAAAATTTTAATATCCTTTGATTATGCTTATTTAATTAATACACCTCCAGTTTACAGTACAAACTTTTAAACCTGTTGAGTTAGAATTGTTTTCTGGCATTTATGTTTTTTTTGTCTTACATTTGTTTGCTTGTTCGATGCAAATCAATGGGAGTAGAAAAACACGAAGTTCAAGACTTACACTATATTTTTGTATATATTATATTACACGTTATGTTCATTTTTATCAATTTGTTGGTTGAGAGCTATCAATGAAAGATTTCGTTTTTTTAGGTTTTGGCACTACAGCTTCACCTGTGAGCATTTGGTAAATGGTCTGTATTTCTATTTCAGCAGTTTTTGCCATTCACCCATTCACACACACATTCCTACAGTGCATATATGTCATAGATCACTCTAACCCTGCCGGAATGTCCATCAGGGCCATCTGGGGTTTAGTTTCTTGCCCAACTAACATGGAATGGGGATCAAACTGCAGACCCTCATGGTTAGTGGACGACTCCATCCCCCTCCTGAGCCACAGCAACAGTGATCTCCATAGGATTGTGAATGCATGTATGCAGGAGCTGGCTTCTTCAGGTGTGTGCATGGCTGCAGATAAAGAGCCCACCGGTCCTGCAGGACGGTGTTTCCCTGAGGAATCTGTTGTATGTCAGTGGCATTATGTCATGTCATGTCATCACTCTCTGACACAATACCAGTATTTTGCATGTGCAAAGACAGATTATGTACATTTCTTTATGGCGTGCATCTACGCTGATTTACATGCATGTGCCCAGAATCAGGGTTACACTGTATAGTGTCCTGTGCATGTGTTGGCCGTGCACCCCAGCAGACTGCTGTCTGCTCGGCCATTGTGTTGGCCCCTCACACACTGCTTCTCTGGAAATATGCCAACAACCAACCCCATTGTACCCACTGTGAAAAGAATGAAAGGGCTCTTTCTCAGACACACACATGCACATTCACTTGTCCATCAAACCACACGGCAAAAGCCACATAATTACCCTATAACATGATGAATATTTACATACATTGCTGATCCTGTTAAGGTTAATGCCAGATCCATGCAGCTCTCTCTGCGCCTCAGTGAGCTAAACACGTCCATGCCGGCGCACCTGAATCAGTCTGCAATTAAATTGAGACTTGACAGTTTATTAATGAAGGTTGTGGCATCTCGGTGTCTCTCACGGCTGCAGGATGAGCTGAGCAACTGCAGTGTTGTGCTTCTGAATCAGGCCTGAGACCTTTGATGCAAGTCATCCACTGATGTCTCATCCATCTTTCAGCTTCTTGTTTTTATGTTCGCCCAATTGCCAAATACATACATAAAAAGATAATAGGTAATAAAAATCATAATCTTATTTCCCTCACTTCCCTGTGGTGTTATCTTTTCATGCAGGATCCATCCAGGTTTGGAAAGATGTGTCTCTGAGATTTTTGCCTGCATGTCAACATAATTGAGGGGAATGCAATTTCATTTGTCTCTGTCAAAGCAAACAATTAAGTAGAAATTGAAAATCTAAAAATATATATTTTTAAAACCCTTATCCGTTTCTGAAACTATGTCCAGGTCTATGGCCGAACAGTTTTTCTACTGGAAGACTACATGACAAATGTTGACAGTGAAATTTGCACCATTCTTCATTCATCACTCTTTGTATAACTTGTCTATTGTTAATGTGCACTGTAGGCCTATGCTCATTTACTATGTAATAACATTGAGACCAATGTTAAACCAGAGTCAAATTCCCTGTAGGTGCACACATACTTTTTTAAAGAGCATCTTCAGGAATGACATAAATCTCACATCTCAACATAGGAAATTTGTAGCTGTGAGTAACATAAATGTGATAACAATAGTTTACCTCTGTATTGAACTGTTCTGTACTTTACAGTATTGTATTGTAAACTGGCATAAAAATTAACAAACTGACTCTCACAATGTTGTCTCTATCTTAAAATGTTCACTTCCTCCTCCTCTCTCCTCTGACTTCCCATTTAAAAAAAATATTTAAAAAACCTCCTTCCCTCCTGTTTCTTGCAGCCCGCTAGCCCTCCCTACACCCCCACCCTCCTACTATACAACTCCCCACCCTCCTCCTCTCCTCACCATCCCACTCCCTCTCTCCCTCTCGCTTTTCCCCTGGCAGGCTAGTGATTGACACTTACAAATTACCCGGCGGCAGTGGCATTGTGTGTGACCCCTCTCTCTCATCTCCAGCCCGCTGCCGTTTTGTCATCTAATTACTGTGAATCCCCGGCCTGCTCCCCACTGCTGCATTTTTAATATGCTTGCCTTCCCCCCCTCCTCCCTCTCTCTCTCTCTCTCTCTCTCTCTCCCTCCCTCTCTCTCTCTCTCTCTCTCACACACACACTCACCCACAATCCCCCTCTTTCACTCACCTGCAGCATTACTTTACCTGCATCTCTGTCCAATACTTGCAGTGCAACCATCTTCTCTATATCCTCCCGTGCGCCCTCCGAGTGTTTTCTCTCCACCGCCTCCATTATCACGCCATCACCCCTCCTGCCTCCTCTCTCTCTCTCTGTGGAGTGTCACTCCATCCCACACACGGGCCAATCCATGTCAATCTCTGTGTTTGCGTTCCAGTTTTCAGTAGTATCATTAAAGTGTTTGGTAAACATGTTTGGTTCACATGATCAATACGCGCTAATGAGCGCACAGCAGTCTCTGAGCTGCCGTGACAGTTTTGAGGATTTTGTCTTGCTGCTTCACATTCTCAACTTAAATTATGTTTCCATTTGTACGTAATGTTTAGTGAATAGATTACAGATACATTATTTGTATGTGCAATGCAAAACATTCTTTTTCCCACCACTGTTCAATGCTTTCTTTGTAAATACAACTATACAATGTCTACTAGAGGAAAACTCTGCATTTCATCCTCAGTGGTTTCAGCACAATGCACAGTGTTTGGGCGTGATTAATGTTTTGTAATGCCATTTATTATGTTTGAGAAAAGATACAATACATTTGAATTCTGTGGTGCAAAAAAGTGCAGAATATCAATTCAAGCCATTCTTTTACCTCAAGGTGACGATTAGAAGGACTGAATGACATCTTGGTAGAGTACAGAGAAAAACTGATTACATTGTTTGAATTTTCAATGCAGAGTAAAGAGTTATATAAAAGAGTGCAAAGTATGATATGCAGTAACATTCTGACATACTGTCCTCTTTGATAGACCCAGTGTACAGGCACAAATAAAGATTTTTCTTTTCATGCAAACATAAGGAGAAGCTACAGTATGCTGCACATTTCTTACAGTTTCATTGCGACAAGGTGCAACACCCACAGCTACTCTCATACCTGGGCCTCACATAGAGTTTGTACCCGTTTCGTTTTGTGTGTGTGTGTGTGTGTGTGTGTGAGAGAGAGAGAGAGAGAGAGAGAGAGAGAGAGAGAGAGAGAGAGAGAGAGAGAGAGAGAGAGAGAGAGAGAGAGAGAGAGAGAGAGAGAGAGAGAGTGTGTGTGTGTGTGTGTATGTGTGCTGTCCATGGCTCAGCTGTCCACAGCCAGACTGAGCTCCCCCGCCGATCCCCATCTTCCAGCTAGAAATCAGCAGAGCATGGCAGACTGCTGTTACAGCACAGCTCCGGAGGAAGGAGGGATGAGAGAGAGAGAGAGAGAGAGAGAGAGAGAGAGAGAGAGAACAGTAGAGGGAGATAAAGACAAATAGAAAAAGATGGTTGAAGAGCTAGAATTCATTTTGAGTGTTGGTTTTCTCTTGTCTTTGATTGCATAGCTCTGCAGATCAGAAAGTTTTATTTAGAGTCCAGGCAATGACAGATGCCTCACGGTGTAGCTGAAACAGACATAGAGGCAGCCAGGCCAGGCAGCGGCCGACCTGCCCCTCCACCTTCTGATGTAGCTCCAGGGTGTGGCAGGATTTAGCATGGCCTCATTACCTTGTCATGAGTTTGGAGAAATATGGGCCTCCTGAGAGAGGCTCAGGGACGTGGACTGATGGAAAGGGAAAAAGAAGGGTCGCTGACAGCAGTCGCATTGGACAGCGCAAAAAATACAGAGGGAGGAGGTGGGATGGACGAGAGGAAAAAGGGAGGGAGGAAAAAGAGAGGTAGGAGAAGGAGGGTAATTGAGAGAGAAAGGGAGGAGAGATGTTGGCAGAGCTGGAGAAATAGAGAGAAGGTGAGGAGGGATGTAGTATGGTGGGGAGTGGCGAAACTAATGGTCCTGCCTGGAGAGATAGTAGTCAATCAATCATCTTTAAACAAAAGCAGCAGGCCAAGGGGAATATTTAAGAAGTGCTTATTTAATTAAAAGTCCCTTTGCTCACATTTATGGGCCATCCTTCCTTCAAATATTAACCTTCCAGGTCCTGGGAGGCCTTGGACGACCCAGCCCTGCACGGGCCTGGACGGGGCAACTCACCTGGAAGAGGGAATACAGAGTCATTCCCATCATGACACTTCTCTGAGATTTTCACTGATGAACCATAACATATGCAACAATTATTTGTGACAGAGAAGACACGATCTGTGTGTACAAGAGCACATTAGTCTTACTGGACCACACACCATTAGGCAAAAACGCCTTTGCTAGATGTCTTTACTGACAGCAGCAGCCACATTTAAGGAAGGACTCCTATGCTAAGTTTAATCCTCAATGGATCATATTATTGATAATGATGCAGTCTCACTGTAAATGACACTTGACTCCATTGCCCCTAAAGAAGATAATAAAATGCGAGATATTACCGTCGCTCCCAGAGCTACAAAGGTTTATTTTCAGCACTTTGATCGAGTGTCATAGCTCTGTTGATCCATGCAGCTCTTAGCAAAGTGTTGAATTAGTCTGTATGATATTATTAGATCATTAATACTGATACAATTACATTCAGGCTGTATCTGAATATTATACTTGAATGAACAATTACTGTCCTTAACTATCCAATCAGTTGAGTACAAATTAAAATACTGGACTACTGCCATTTCATACTACTTCATGCCTTTACTAATACTTTACTTACTGCAGGGAGTCCCTTAAAATTATAATTATTTCACTACAGCAGCTATTATATATAAGAACAATGATAAGCTTATGAAATACAATGCATTACTAGGACTGATACAGAGTAAGTTAAAAAGCTGTTAGAAACTAGTTATAAAAATGCTGCTCAGACTTTAATGTATCACTAATGATAATTCCACAATCTAATACCTAGGTAACAAATAAACACGGACAGAGGCGTTTTTTTTTTTCAGCAGAACATATGTTTTGTTTTAAAAAAACATATTTTACAGCTCCTTGTTGTTATTTGATTTTTCTTGCAGTTGTGGTTATTTAACTTCTTCTGCCACTGATCAAATGCAACTAAATTGATTGAGCTGTCAATGAGCCGATTCATTAATCAATTCCTTTCTCTGTAAAATATATATATTTTTTTTTTTTATAGATGTCCATTGCGAAGTTAAAATTTCCAAAACATCCACACCCCAAAGATAATTATTTTACAATGACACACAAAAAAGAAAATGACATGAAACAAAATATCAGTAAATCCCCATGCTAAAGCACCAGGTCTGCTCAGGCCACAAGCGTGCTACTTCTTCAGACCAGACGCTAGAGTATTCTTGTTTTTATTTTACGTCGACAGATCTATGTTATGTTTTAATGGGGAGGGGGTTATGTTTGATGTGTTTTGTTTATTTTCTTGTTATGTGCTATGCTGTGATTGTTGTCTCGTCGTTGATTTGTCACAACATTTACAGCACACTGTATGACTTCAACTATATTTAAACACTAGACCTGCCACTCCAGGCTTTCAAAGAGTCAGCTGGTGATTATTCAGACAATATAAAGATCATCCAGCCAGGTGAAAAGTTGTAAACATACCTAAAGTCGCTGCAAACACGTGGCTTGTCACAGCGAACGTCTCCTCCGTGTTCTCACATTCAGCATAAATCAGCGCTCCTGTGTTCCCAGCACCCTTCATCTCCTCTCCGCCTCACTTCAGCTGATGTTTGCAGCTGACATCAGGCGGAAGAAACTGATTTCTTCCTCCCCCCCGCACATCAGACGCGTTCTCACATATCCACACACGTCTCCAGACTGTGGGGACGATCAAAACTTCACAGTGTTCTCAGCTTCTAATGAGAATGAGCTCACAGGTAATGATTACTTAAGAGCTTCAAAAACACTCCACTTTACATAACTGTGTTAGGAACTGGTGCTCACTTTGTGGAAGCACCTTTAATCGCTTGTAAGTTCATTATGTTTTGGTGATATTTACACACAACTCATGCATTGCTTTGGCTCATACCTTCATGTTTGGCATTTTTTTGTTTACCTCGTTGTTAGTTTGAAACATTTCAACACCAGAGGGAGATGGGAGTAAAAGTATTGTTGGATATAAAAGTAACAACCTCTGTAAATATAAATATCTGCAAAGGGAGTTATGAGCATGTGCATTTGTTTTGGAGCTGTTTGGTTTACAATCATTTTATGAATGCTTGACACATACTATGTTTTATCTTTGTGTGTAACTTCATTTTAAACCCTCTGTTTTAAGAACTGATCATCTTCCTCTTGTTTTAATTGCAGTTTCCTTTTTTTCTTTCTGCTAAGCACTTCACATCACTAACACTGTGTTGGCAGAGCTGTCAATTTGAGGTTCAGTGTCTTGCCAATGGACAAGTTAGCACGCGGAACGGAGGAGCCGGGGTTTGAACCAACAACCCTCTAGTTAGACGACCCACTCTTCCTCCAGAGAAACAGCCACTGTTTTTTAAATAATTTTATTAAGCAGAGCTTATCAATATTTTGGTAATAACAGTTGATCACAGAAATACATACATATAAAGGGGGTGTATGCAGACATCTGCTTACTAACAAGTGCTAACAAACCACATCAACTTTAACGGCCATAATATGTCAATGTTGTTCATACTGACAGTGAAAAAAGAAAAGCTTGGGTTGAGGAGTTTAAATATCTCTTTCCTTCCAAATAAGGTTTGCAATGAGCTGGTGAACATAGTGGAGCATTTACCAGCTGAGGAGCCAGGCATTTTCTTTATTTCTGTTATTATTGCTGAGATGGTAGAGACCAAACACACTTACTCTTGGCAGGTAGCCAGACTGCAAATGAATGATAATGATAGTATCATTATAATAATATCATATCAACTTTTTGCTGCCAGGTGGCTGAAGGACATTTTTTTTCATCTTTAAGTATTAATTTTATCTACTGACTGATTCCACAAACTGTCTGTATTTGTGTATGTTTGTGGAACGCATGCCTCCTGAACCATTCATTTTAAGGGACTCACACTTGGCTATAGGTTGGGACAGTGTGCCTTCAGTCTGTGGACCGAGTTAAATCTTCTTCTATGTCCTCCAATTATCTACAGCAGCAGTTGGGAACTGGCAGCCTGCGGCCAATAATATCTGTCCCACAAGATCCTTTTGATAATGTAATTGTTTTTATTTCACAATATTGGTCTGGCATATACATCCACCAGTGTCGATGGTGCTGATCTCCATCAGTGCAGCAACATTCATAGAATCAGTTCCTCTTCAGCAATTTGTCTTCAAGGTAAAAGCACAATGTTCATCTTGTTGTTGCAATTCTTTGTACCGAGCTGAATTGCTTTGATTTTGAAAAGTTGTGAACTTGGGTGTGAATATAGTCTTGATTGTTTAACAAACCTCTGAAACAGTTGACACTGCGATCATAGACCATATAATTGTACTTTATAAAAAAAATACCAGTAGTTCAGTAAATCATTCAAACTTCTGTATAAGCCACTTATGAACAGTAATAAAGAACATTATGTTTCATTTGATGAAAACCATTGACTTCATTGCAGATAAACCAGGTAGGATGAACACAAACACTACAATCTGCACCACAGACTTAAAAGCTCAGCACACAAACAATACAAAGTGACTGTATCTTGTAGAACTGTTTGAGGAGGACTCACTAATGACAAGGGGAAATCATAATAGACATCTATTCTTCAAAATATGGAAAGAGGAGATAAAACACAGGTTGTTGAGAGCATTTCATCTGTCTACTACTACTATCCAGAAATATCTGCTGTCTGTCGGGCATGTGTAGAATGAGCGCTGCACTAATAATAATAATAATACGAAAAGTATAATCTATGAAAACATATGGCATTATTTAAGACAAGTATACAAGTTTAAAAAAACAGAACTTTAAACAGACCATGACAAGAGATGCTTACGTTTTTAAGGGGAGGAAAGGACGGGACCAACGCTCAACTGAGCTGTCTCCTAGTCAGTTTTAAAAATAGAGCCCAAAATTTCATATCAGCATTTTCCTTGAGTGGCTTTGCAAAAATCCAGACCAGTAAAGAGTGACTGACATTATCTGTATGTAAAATTAAGTTTAGTGGCCGTGAGCTAGATTTTGGGGAAAATGCAGCTGAAGAGACAATGTCATTGTATTAAGCTAATCCCCCCATGAATTGTACAGAATTAAGATTTTCATTATATGGGAGATAAAATCACAATTTACTAAAGATAGGAGTAGATAGGAGGGGAACGACATGATGAGTTTGAGAAAACATACACTTTATGATGGCATCTCACACAAGTGGATGTATTGTCTGTGGTGCAAAACCTCTCTCCTTCTCACTGACTCAATTAGCTAATACCATGAGTTGAAGTCATCACAGGAAGTTTCCAGAACTCCTCTGCAGATGCTGGCTCCAGAAACACTGAGGTTTCAAAATCCCTAAATGTTCTCTTAAAAATGAAGGTCTCTGTTGCGAATTGAATTTATGCTGGAGGTGATATGAGAAACAAGTTTATTTTAAGGAGATGTTGAAGCTTCTATTTTGTAGAGTAATTTCCTCGGTTGACAGGTCTCTGCAATTCTCAATACTACATACTACA
This sequence comes from Verasper variegatus, assembly GCA_026259375.1. Classification (NCBI taxonomy): domain Eukaryota; kingdom Metazoa; phylum Chordata; class Actinopteri; order Pleuronectiformes; family Pleuronectidae; genus Verasper; species Verasper variegatus. The sequence goes on from CM048060.1 coordinate 5,378,881, forward strand.
GACTGAACAAAAATACGATTGAGCTACAGTTTCTATTGAAACAAATACAAATGTTCCATTTACAGTCATTTAAAAGCAGCCACTTATGTTCAGTGGCCTCAGCTGCTGATATTGAATTTATTTGACGGATATTTTGAAAGAAGCCACGTTTTTTATATTAGTTCAGTTTTACAGTTTCAGATGTAAGGATTCCTCTCTGATTCTCATAGTTGTTTTGGATTTCACTTCTTCAGGTGTACCTAATATTTTCAATTTATATAAATCACACCTTACAACTGTATGCAATAGCTTTTTAGGAGAAGATATTTCATATGTTAGAACCCTTTTTGTTGTTTTGGCTTCCAGTGCATGTCAGAATTGGTTTAACATTTTTCTTAATATTGTTTATTGTAGCTTTTCAACACATGAAACACACACAAGTCTCTACTCAATCACTCAATCAATGTCTTTATTTACCCTCTGACTAATCTAATCTGGCTGCTTTAAACTATGGAACTCTCTTATTTCTTATATTTTGATATTTATAACCTCTACCAAGGAGGTTATGTTTTCACCCCTGTCTGTCTGATATTTAGAAGGATTACGCAAAAATGACTTGACAGTTTACCACGAAACTTGGTGGAAGGAGTGGGAGGAGTATGGGTCACGGAAGAAGCCAGATATCCATCGTCAAATTGTGGTGTGGATCTGCAGAGGGTGCATCCAGGATTTCTTTTTAAAATCACTTTCTTTAACATTGTGAGATTTTTTTTCTCCAACATTCTCATTGATTTCTCAGAGAATAATTCATGAATCTTGACAGGAAATAAGCATATGTAGGGAACTAATATCTATGATGTGTGCAATTGGGTCCAGCTTGATTGAATATAAGGGGAGTGTTGGCCCTTGGCAGAGGTACAGGCTTTACTGACATTTTATATTTATGTTTTTTAACTCTCTACTTATATTTTCAGTTGATTCAACAATTACCTTCAAAGCTATGTTAAAAATACACCCAGTTTTGTTGAAATGTCAACTATAAACATATTCTTCCCAACTGCTGCTTTATTGTTTAGTAATACCCTCAACCTTTAATTTTTTAACAGGCTAAATAAGAGTAATGGCGCAAGGCAGCAATTTTTATGAAAACATGAAAATGTTCTGTTTGTTCTTCAGCAGGGAAAGGTAATGAATGCATTTAACACAGTAGCACACTTTCTGTCTTGTGTGTGTTACATATGTGTGTGTGTACATGAGCGGGAGGACATTCAAGTGCACTGAAAAAATATCTAAGTGCAAGGGGAGTGTGGGGGGGTATGTATGAGTATTTGCGTATGCATGTATGTGTATGTATGTATGAATGAGTGTGTGTGTGTTTGTGAGGGGGGACAGACAAACAGACCAGCGAAAGACTGAGGGAGAGAGCAAGAGAGCGAGAGAGAGAGAGGGAGAGAGGTTATTGCTAGAAAGCGTGAAGACAATAATGCAAACTGACACTTTAGAAATGAGATGCCGGTTGCCTTGGCAACAGGCCCTGGGCTAGGGGCTACCGTGAAGGGGTGAGGATGGGTGAGGGTGAGGGAGCGCGGGTGAGAGGGGCTGCAGCGAGGGCCGAGATAGCGAGTAAATTATGTTTGATTAGAAGCGCAATCATTTGAAAAGAGCAGAGAAAAGCCTGTGGTGACGAATGTGTCTGTGTGTGGAGACGCTCCATACGAAGCTGTTCCACACGGACAGATGTGGCTCTCACGTTTTTTTTCTCAAGTGCTTTCACCGGTGATGTTTACCTTATGAAGCACTGAAGCTTTTTTTTCCCCAGGCCACACAAAACAAATAGCCTGTGCTTTAATTGTGCTCTGTGTTGCAATGTGTAGCAGCAAGGCATCACCCTGCTGCTCGGTGTTTACTTTCTCCATCGACATTCACTCAGGTGACCAAGTATATTTTCCTTGCATAGGCCATGAAGGATGCAGTAGATACAGCTTGTAGGATGCAAAGATGTATGTGTGATGCATGTGTTATTCTATGAATATACAATATTATACTTATATAAAAAGGAAAATGGAAGTGTCCCATGCTTAGGCTACAAGAATGAGCACTGGCCTGAGATAACTTTTAAAACACACACACTTACCAAACGCGTCTCACACTGAGGCAGGAGCCCCGACCTGTGCATGATATGTAATGGTTCCATTTTACATTCTATGGAGCTAATTGTTTTCTTGCCTCCACAACACAGGACAACTTTATTCAGTTGTTCTTCTACTTGGAGCAGCTTTCACTGGGCTTCTCCTCACCCACAGACTGCAACACCTTGCTGGGAACATGAAGGGAGGAGGGACGTGCTAGTGCAACATCTGTGAATATTCAACATAATATTCATTATTTTTCTACAATGAGGACTTTTTACTATTACAACTGTACTTTATTATATTGTCATCAATTATCTGTTTATTCAGCAGCCTCCAATTGCAGGTGACCATAGAAGATGAATATATTACATTAACACACATTCATATCTGTTTACAACTACATTGTAGTGAGCAATTCATCTTTTATTAGTGAGCATTAGGTGTCTTTTGGTGTTTAGAAAGCCATAATGAAATTAATAACAATAATTATTATTGTAATGATTACAATAATTCTAATAATTATTATTGTTTTTGATATTACTATTAATGAAGACTTCACGAAAGAACTGAAAGGTGACGTTTCTGTACTGAATTAAGTAGCAGTAAATGTGTTTTTTTGTTTAAATAGCTTTTAAAAACACCTGAGGTCTATGGCTTATAGATGGAAAAATTTGAATATTTCCATTTCTCACACTTAGTACGATGCATACATTAATTGTTACTGTTCGAGTATTTATTTGATTTGATACAGAACAGTTTATCTAAACTGGCGTCGTCTCTGGTGCTGCAACAATTTCAGTTGTGCTGCAGTGGTTTGATGAAATGTTGAGGAACGCAAAACAACAAACGAGGCACCGCAGTAATACGTTACTGAATGAGTGCGCTGCAGCCGAGTCCACTGGCTCCTTTCTGCACATCAGCAACCAGTAATGGTATTACCCAATCCTATATGTGTTCATTTTAAACAAGCACGGTGCCGCACATATGATATGTGGCCTGAGTGTAGGACATTTTTAATTTAGACAGCATGTGCTACTTTTGAAGCCCCACAATGACGCTGTTGTCATCATTTTTCAGCTTTATGCAACACAAGTCAAGTAAAATGAGCAGCCAGTCGATTTGGTCTTCTAGCCTTTCATAGAAGATGAATATAAACAGCTTATGGTTCTTTACTGCCCCGCCATGTGTAGTTGCCATCTATGCAAAATAAGATCAGCATTTGTCTTGACTGTACACTGGACTGTTATAATACAGAATGCAAAGTGGCATCCCTTGGGTTTGTGAAACATGAAGCAGCCGTGAGAAATGTCAGAATTACCACCAAGTGTTGCTAAATGAAAGTTGTAGACTGTGGACTCGGACTGATCACAGGAGACACAGGCTTAGCACATACAAAAACCTGTGAGGCCTGTTACTAAATGGGCTTTTGTTTAAGAGGAAAGAAAAACATGGACATGAGGCAAAGATCAGAAAACAGGCTTTTGTCACTTAGATATTAGATGAAAAGTAAGAACAGGAATTTAACTTGTGACATCCAGATGTAACCTGTCTTCACTTGAATACCACTGTATGGCTAGAAACTCAGCATAGTAACTTAAAAGGTGATTATAATGTCACTTGATGGAAATTTAATTGAAAGCTTGGATTGCTGTTGCTCCTTTGTTTACTGGTTGACATAAAGGAAGTAGCAACAGGACAAAAACACTCAGTATGGTACAGTACCAATCCTTGAGTCCATCACATATTGGTTGACGATAAATTTGGCTCCGGAGGCAATCGCAAATATTTTGGTCCTTCTGGTGTAGACGATGAATATCCATGCCAAGACAGAGTCAAACCTTTCCCCACAAAGAACCCAAACACTTTTTGTTGGTGTCTTCGGTCCAGACGAGATTTTGGCTAATTTCTATTAACAGCTATCTGTGTATGAATGCAGATGAATTTAAAAGCTGATGCATTTTGGACAATGTGTTCCACCTCCCTTTGCACTCCACATGGTCTGTTTACCTGCGGGCAACCAAAGCCTGCTCAAATGTGATTGGTCAAACTAGAAACAGAATCCAGAAGGCTACTGGCCCCAAATCTTGTCCCTCGCTTACAGATTCTAAATATTCCCATGCAGAATCTGTCTTTAGAAATCATGTATCCAGTGACACACTGCAGCTTAAACATGCTGTGTTGTGCAAAAATTGGACCTCTGCAGAAACAGCAAATTGAACTCGTAAATTTGACTGTTGATTGCTGAACGTTCACAGTCATGTTATTCCAGCTGCGTAGATCCTCACACGTACAAAGACAAATAATTAGCCTCACTGCTGTGATTGGCACTTGCAATGCACGTCTCGACATGCGATAGGCATGCTGCACTTTCAGACTGGTGTAGTAGAAAAATTAACTAAGTATGGTTGATAAACTATTTTGTATTTGGGAAAGTAAGTTTTTGCAGCCTTGTCCAGAGACTTTATGACCTGAGCTGTTTTATGGTCTGAACTGTGTATGACCTGAAAACTGTCAGATTCTTTTGCCACTTATTTACTCTCCAAAGAACGGAATGTATGTCTGCTTATCTCCTTAGGAAACACATGTAAATCAGTTGTCTGTGTTAAGATTCCCCTCTCTCCTGCGCCTACAGAACCAGTCTGGATTGGTTCAGAGAGACAGCCCTCAGTCCTCCTATATAAGATCCTTGCATTTGACTGTTCTTCATCTTCACTCTGAGATCCTTGTGACTCTCTGTGTTGATCCTTTCTGCAGAAAGTCTCTCTTAAATACACAAAGACAAATTTGGTGTTTCCAGCCTCTTGTATTTCCAGATTTCCATCACACTGGCAAGCGGCGTATGAACATTTTGCATGGACTTGCACTTTAAGATGAGTAATTATGCACCAGTCCAGGAGGCTGCCATCATTACGCACCTGGTCCATTTAGAATGCTGATCGCATGTTAGCATTGTGTTGTTTACCCAGCAATCAACAATCTAACTACAGGGTGACAAAGAGAAGGACAAAGCAAAACTGTTTAGATTAACATCGTGAGCTGGGACTGAAACTGTCTCCACCTGCTTTCCTGAAGCAAGGCGTGCTGCTCAGAGCCAATGACAGGTTTGAGGCGCTGGAAGTGAGCGCACGTAACACTGCCGGATCTCCTCACCTTTGATTGCTGCACAGGAATCCTTTAAAAAAGAGAGCTGCTGTCGCTTCAATTAAAATGTGCAAATAAAGTGCTACAGAACTAAACCTAAAGCAAACGTATGAAATACCAAAAATTCGGATTTGTTTAAGCACTGACATCGCATACTGCATATATTTGAAAGTAAATATTATCCTAATCATGTGTACAAAGTTTATAATGAATTGTGTATTGCTTCTGACGGCACAGCACGCGTGCACACACATGCATGCCTCATCGTAGTACACGTATGTACACACACGCGCGCACAGAGGCAGCAGAATTGAATGCGATAGGGAAGTGAAAAATGATTAACCCGGGGTCAGCTCTCAGCCTCAATCTCGGCAGCGCTCAAAGAACATCCTCGCCTGATTTACACTCGTCATGTTCCACAGCACACATTTGCATATATTTATTAAATTCACCACGCGTTGGAGAATAAAATATAACAGGGCGGAGTGGGGCGGGAGCGTGAGGGAAGGAGTGGAGGAGGGGAAGGAGGGAGGGGGTTATTTAAAGGAGGCGTGTTTCTGATAGATTTGCCTTTCATTCATATTCATTTGCTTTCTCTTCCCCTCTATCTCCCTCTCTCTCTCTGTTTTGTTCATTAGCATGGAGGTCAGTGCAGGCATCAGATGTGACTGCTCAACGCTTTAGGGAAAACATTGCTGTTGGTCAGCCTATTGAATTGACCTTGTTATCATCGTGACAGACTCTGTTATTTATCAGTTAGTTAGATAAGCCGGCATAGAGGCTGGCGATAGTCTACCACATGAAAATGAGTCTCGATACTAAATCTGTGGTGACAAACGCCGCCCTGGGGTGTTTTCACGTGTCTGACTCACTTATCTGTAAGTGTGACAAAAAAAAAAACAAACAAGGCAAAAGAGAATGACTTGTCTTTAAGGACGACTGAAAATATTATTCATTTCAGCTGAGTTCTGAAGACATCTCTATTTTTCACATATGTTTTTTAATGGTGCTGGTCTGTAGGTCAGTTGGCTGCACTGCCGCTCTGCTCCAGACTCAAATATCTTTACAACTATTGGATGGATTGTCAATATATTGGGTAAAGAACATCATGCACCCCACAGTATCAATCCTTATTTCTACGATGGTGCCTTGACTTTCTCTCCAGCGCCACCGATTTTTGGTTTTGAGTGAAATGTGCCACAACCTTTAAATGGATGATTTGGATTATAAAACTTGGCAAAGACATTCTTGCTCCCCTCAGAATGAACTGTAATATCTTCAGTGAGTCTTTGACTTTAAATGCACATTTGTGAGATCATTTTTGGTTTACAAACAAACACTAATTATATTCTTAGCATCATAGGTCACTTTGTGTTAGCTAATTACCATATGTTACTGAACTAAGATAGAAGAGAGAGCGTGATCTCACATCCGGGTGAGCCTCACTTCCACTAGTTTCTGTAACACATTATTTGAAAAATGTTTCATTGCTCTCCTAACTTGCCATAAATATCCATAAATTACCATCCAATGCTGTTGCTATGATTCAATGATATTTGTATAATGCAAAATCACAACATAAAATATTTTGAGACATTACAATATTAAATAAAAACCCAGAGTAAACCTCATCAATGCATTTTTCTAATCTAACTTGTCTGGATGAGGTCGTTCAGTGTCACACACGACCTGCAGATTTACATAATTATGCGACAAAGATTTGGAACAAACTTCCCTATAAATATTAGAAATACATCTTCTATTGACACGTTTCAAAAACTGCTCAAAGCCTATTTTTGTTTTGCTTTTAAACAATTCAAACCTGTCTTTTATTTTATTATAATCTTAACCATGCTTTAACCATTTAAAAAAATCTTTTATTGTTTTAAAATCTTTTATTGTTTTAATATGTTCTGTTTTTAAACGTCTGTTAAACTTTTGTATCTATGTTTTGATGTAAAGCAATTTAATATGTATTTTGTGATATTAAAATGACTATATTAAGAAAGATTAATATTATTATTGTTATTATTATTATTTATATTATTATTATTATTATCTAAGCATGTTAAGCAAATCATATAAAATACAGTTTATTTCTATTCCAGGGCATGAGTTTTTACTATGATTTTTGAATAACATTTTTCTTATGTCTGAAACTTATGTCACTGAGAGCATGTTAGCATTCTGATATTACCATTTAGCTCAAAGGACAGATGTGCATAATTACGGGTTCATGCTACATCCGTACTACCGCCTTTATGTTTGAAAATGGCATTTCTAACACTAAAATATTCTCTGTCCACACAAGCATTTTGGCTCCATATCACTTTTAATCCCAGTTGTATCGTTGTAAAATGAGGAATTTAACTGCAAAACAGCTGTTAGCAAAGACAACATGTTATTAGCACAAACCCTTTTGACATCTTCGTCATGTCTTCTACGTGTGGGACACCGCTTTTTCATCTGGAGAAGTGTATTCTTGTTTTAAAATGTTTGTGCATTAGAAGTGTCATCAAACCCCCGCGCCTCGCTTGCGCTGATTGGTGAATCCTCTGCTTTGTTCTCAAATCGGATTCTGCGGACTTTATCCCTGGGGGCCGGTTGGAGAAATTCCGTAGAAACCGCGGACACTCTGACATATGCGTTAACACAAGCACCCCCTCCAGTGTCCTTATTTGGATAAGTGTATGACCTTTCAGTAAAATTAAAACACAAGTGATAATCACACTGATGATACAGTCTGATTAAGTTTAAATTTAGTCCTTGGCTTGTTTTAAATATGAGCAGGTAAGATGTTTGTTTAGTGTAGAAATAAGTTGACTCATCTCATTAGTAGAACACTTACTTACCACCCACTCGCTCTTTAAACCTTGCGCTGATTAGCATCAGTTTCTCTTTGTTCAAGCTTCGTTTCCGGATGTTCATTGTTCAGAAGAAGCTTTGAGTTGGACAGTGAACACTGACAAAAAGATGCAGATTAATCTCTGAGAGTTTACTTAAAACGTTTGAAACTGGCCAAGTGTGTGAACATCCTTAAAGACAACCCCCCCACCCCTCTGCTTGCTCTCGATCCCATCCCACCCCTCACCACCCTCACACCAACTGATGTGAGCAGTCATGGCAGGTGAGATCAATAGGGCTGAAACCTGTCCAGAGCTTTAATCCATCAGTAGTGAGATGGGAGAAGAGACAGGGCAAGGAAGCCATCACTCACACACAGACCTGAGCCCCCTTTCTACTTCAGCCTGCTAAATAGGCATCTGGAAAATACTGTCAACCAGCAGAGTTTTCTTTTTGTCTGTCTGATGACTCTGTGCAGCTTTTTTTGGATTCAACAATTGCTATTGAATCAAATGGATCCATGATATGGTATCTATGATATATATGATCCATCTATCTATCTATCTATCTATCTATCTATCTATCTATCTATCTATCTATCTATCCATCCATCCATCCATCCATCCATCTATCCATCCATCCATCCATCCATCCATCCATCCATCCATCCATCCATCCATCCATCCATCCATGTTTATCATTTATCACAAGTTATACTATTTATTTCTGTTTTTTTACATGTATGAATATCATATACAGCTTTAGTCTTTTTTCTTTATATTCGACATTTTGTAATGTCTGTTTTTTATTTGTGCTGTATGAATACATTTATCACTATGATTTATCATTATTGTGTCTACATTATATTATATTATATATTATATTATATTATATTATAATACACGCAGAACATCCTCATTTTCATTATGGAACACACACACACACACACACACACACACAAAATATATACTCCCTCACTTGTACAGTATATAATAGTAAATTAACAAAACAAACAGACCACACAGACACAAACAAATAAATAACATGAACAGCAAACAAAACAAAATGCTGGACTAACTCCACAGCTCTGGTAGGCTGACTGCCAGACGGCCTGCCTCCCTGGAAGGCCCCTGTCTGATACGTAGTAAAACAATTGGCAAGAGGGGTGTGAATCTCTCTCTCTCTCTCTCTCTCTCTCTCTCTCTGAAACACGCACACTCACACACACTGAGAGGCAGTGATGGCAGAGGACCAGCAGTCTATGCCAGTGGGCACAGTGGGACTACTGGGCATGCTGGGACCAGCCTCAGGAGTTAAGACTCGCTGAACTACAGCTGCAACCAAGTCAGCCATTGCCAGGGCAAGAGAGTGGCCGTGGGATACATGCTGCGACACACTGCTACAGATACACTGACAGACATACGCTGCCCACCATCACCATCACACACTCACACACACACACATACACACACATACACACACATAAACAAACACACACCACAGAGGCGTCTGTCTGGTCCCGTGCCATATGTCTCAGCTGTGCCAGCATTGCCACGGCCCCCCCACCCCTCAGGCCTGGACCTCCCGCATATGCCACCCCTCTCCACTCTCTCTTCTCCCTCCTCCTCCTCTGCTCCTCCCTGCCGGTAGCCTTTGTGGGCTAATTAGCGGTGAAATTGGTGAATTGCAGGCTCAGGCACACACACACACACACACACACACACACACACACACACACACACACACACACACACACACACACACATACACACACAGTGTCTGTGAATTGCAGGCTCAGGAACAGCAGTGCAGATACTTCAGCATAGCCAAGCACCACTTCAGCCCTGAAAAGCCTCTGAAATGGGGCACACAACACAAAGACAGGAGTGGAGAGCAGAAGAAGGAAATTGGGGAGGAGAAGGAGAGGCAGGAATATATATAGAGGCAGGAATATATTTGCTTCGGTTTCCTTCTTACTCTCCACAGCTGCTGTATATACTTTAAGATAAACTTTCAGATTGGTATATTTCCCTTCCCATATGCTTATGTTCAAGGCTTTCTGTGTGTTTTGGTTACCTGACACTCACCTGTGTGTCACCATCAAGGAGTCTGCGAAAGTCTTTGATGGAGCGAGAGTGAAAGAGAGCTTCCCTCTCTAATGATTTCTGTGATGGACGACACTCATTCCATCATCCCTCCATCCCACCCACACCCCATAAATTACCTCTCGTATTAACAGGCTGTATTAAAACCATGCAACGTGTTAGAGCTCTCATTTAAAATTAATAAATGGTAATTATGGAGGGAAGGAATCTGATGAAGAAATAGTGGAGGCTGAAAAAAAAAAAAAGAGTCCACTGCTGGAGAAAAAGACAAAATTCAAAAGAATGAAGATGTGAAAGAGTTGAGAGAATTATGAATCACTGTACGTTTCTTAAACGTGCAAAACATTTCAAAAAACAAAAGACGTCATTTGAGTTTCATCCCACAGATGATTTGATTGAACGCCTGATATTACAGCTACAGAGACAACATGGCTCCCCAGCTGAGCATGAAACAAGAAATGTGGGTGAATGACAGGAAGAGAGTAACATTGTTGTGTGTGTTTGATGCTCGGCTCAGACACAGGATGAGTATCAGAGGGGACAACAAACAAATTAACGATAAATGACTCCACATCCTTTACCCTGCACAGTCGCCTCATGGAAATGTGAGCAGATAAACCTTGATCTCTCTGTTCTTCCCACCTTATCCATCAGTCGTGATGAACTACAAGCCAGGTCCTGAAGGATTGCTTCGTTTTTGTCCAGCGCTTCTATCTGTAATAGGAACAATGTACTTACTGAGATTATACTGCTTTAAAAAAATGCCACGGGTGGAAACATGAGGAGTCAGAAGCTCAGACAGGTTGTAAACAAACCTCCAGGTTAACCAAATCTATTTGTATGGAAAAGCTAAGGTTGAAAAACAAAACTGTTGGTTGCAAACATCCATCACATTTTACAGGCTGAACTTCATCTTCAACTTTGACCTATGTTGATGGCACACAAGTGGTCTCCATAGATTGTTGCTTCATTTAGATTGGTTGGATAGTTTGTCTATAACCTGTCTTATTGTTTAACAACTTTCTTAATTTCTTAAATCTGCTCTCTTCACTCCCAGATGTTTTTTTTAATAAAGGAATAACCCTTCATTTTTTCACATAACATCACAGTGGTGCAATGGGAAGCACTGTCACCTCAGAGCAAGAAGGTCCTTGGATATTGGTTTGGTCGTGGTCTTTCTCTCTCCGTGTCTGCATGTCAGTTTTCTCTGTGTTCCTCCCACAGTCCAAAGTGATGCAGATTGGTATTAGGTTGAGACTCTAAATTGGCCGTAGGTGTGAATGTGCGTGTGAATGGTTGTTTGTGTCTGTATTTTGTTTTTGAAATGATGGCGACCTGTCCAGGGTGTCACCTGCCTCTCACCCAAAGTCAGCTGGGATTGGCAACCCCCCCCCACTTCGGCCCACAAGAGATATAAATAATTGATGGATGGACATTACATTGCATTACAAAGACTTATTTTCCTTTTTGTCAGGAGTTGGAAGCAAAGATATAAACCTTTCTCTTGTAGGAGGTAAGGTGAAGAGCATGGTTTTGGTTAAATATTCATTAAGTAACCTTTGTAACCTTCACCTGCGTGTGCCTTAACAAAACCATAAAAAAAAAAAAAAAAGCATACTTATTTGGAAATACATTCTGTATGGAACATTTTACAACTCAGCAAATATGTTCCCTGGAAACATGTCCTACTTATAAAAAAACATAATTCATGTGGCATAATGTTTCTCTCAACAGGTATTTGCTGTATTAAATAAAAAGGGTTGACCTACACTCTAAAGTCACCTTTAACCTGTTGGGATTAATGCAGCTGTAATTAGCTTATGACCAGTTCAGCATCAGTGTTTTTTGCACAGTAGAGGTAAAAATAGTTGTTGTATTAAAGTCTACGTTGTAGGTTGGTGGATGAATGTGTGTTGTCATTAGATAAGGGATGGAATACAAATAAACATGGACATGAAATGTTTCACCTCAACATGTGCAGGGTTTCAAAGACATATTTACTCCACAAAATTATTTTAATGATCACATTATTTAAACAGACTTTACATCATCAGCCATCACCACTTTAAACTCAGTGTGTTTGCAGAGAAGAAGAGCAGTGTTGTCTCTTGAACTGTCCTACTCATCTGTCTTTGGCCCCACAGGCCCCCGGGGACACATTAGTCTCTTAATGCTTTGTCATCACCACAGGTTAATGGACCTCACAGCAGTCTGTTAAAAACAATCCTGATCAATACACAGTGTGCAGAAAGGGATAAGATCCAAAAATAGAGCGACTCCACTATTTTTTTTTGTTTTGTTTTGTTTTTAGCTGATGAGTAGTCAATATAAGTGAAAACTGGGTAGAATTGATGGCAAAACACTGAAAACACGTGGCCTTCTCTTATTCTGCACTGCACCTTCATTTGTTAGGTACTATGGCATGAAAGACACATAGGATAATCTATGATACAGTGCCTGTTGTAATGGCCTGTGTTAATGATCTGGAGCTACTTCAGTATTATTCCTTGTCATTAGTAAGTCCCCCTCAAACAGTTATTCAATACACTGTCACTTTTTATTGCTTGTGTGCTAGAAGTTGTGCGCAGAGCTTTTTATAAACAGTTAAAAAAGCTTGTGTTCATCCTACCTGGTTTATATGCAATGAAGATTTTATTGTCAATGTTTGATATGGTGAATTAACAATAATCAGATTTTTACCCAAGATTTGACCCAGTTGCTGACCTAAATTTGTATTTATATTGCAGGTATTGCGCATCCATATTGGACCAAATTTGACACTGTACTTCCCTGGGCCATTAACAATACACATGCCAAGTGCTTATAGGATGAACAGTTTGCGAGATATGCATTCCAAACACAGACAAACAGATGTTTGTGGAATTAGTAGGTATAATAACCTTGTCAACCATAGACATACTGTCACACTAACACTTGTGAATGATGGTGGAACCACTGTCTTGGCAGTCAAGCTCACAGACTGTGATCCTCCAGCGAGGTTTACCAGGAGGCTATCCCAGCTTGGTTCAAAGACCTGGACATATTTTAGTTTTTTCTCAAAGTAAATGCATGTGAATATGACAGAACTGCAGGGAAAAGCAGCATCGGAAAAAGTAAAAAAAAATTACTGAAATGTGGAAACGAATGAGAAAGATGAAATCATAAATAATCAGCATCCTAGGAATTAAAATTCCGCCCAGAAATAGTAGAGTGGCAGTTAATGGATGGAAGTTGATTTTTAACCCCCAGTGGTGTAAATCTGTCTTTTTCTTATTGATATCAAATATTTTGATATCATTGTTCAGGGTCACTGATTGGTTCATCACTATCAAGAGATATTATTTAGAGTCATGAAGGAAACACTGTCTTTGCGCTGAATCATTTGGTTCCTAGTTATCACTTCTGTGAAGAGAACTCATCAAGCAAAGCAAGGTTAGAGGTGGACAATCAACGCTGTCCAAACAGTGAGTAAACAAGCTAACACCGCAGGACGCACAGAAGACCACTCCTCACCCACCCACCCACCCACCCACACACAAACACACACAAACACACACACACACACACACACACACACACACACACACACACACACACACACACACACACACGCACACTGCAGCCAGAAACCACCTCCATCATTATTTCTTACTTCCTCTCCATCTTCATCTCCAGCAGAGTGAGTCCCTGGTCTGGCTCTGAGTGTCTGGCACCTTTTTGCCCAAATCTCTCCAAGTGGGGGCGGAGGCGAGGGGGTAACGTGAACTTAATAAAGGAAGGGAGGAAGGAGCGAGGAGGCAGGAAGACAAAGTGTTAACACCCTTTCTAACACCAGAGCCCCCTCGCACAAACCAGGGAACCGTCTAATTGTAAGCTGTGTGCGTGTGTGCGTGTGTATGCATCAAGGCTTTCTCTGTATCTTTGAATATTTTCTTTCACTTCAAGGCAAAGCAGCAGGTCTAATGCAGGTGTATCTTTATGGTTTTACCCGTCTCTGTATTATGCTGCATCTAGCAGTTGAGACTGAGAGTTTTTACATCGTACATGCTTTGATCGTCCCTTCATCTCTAGCTATCCTCCCCCCTCCTCTTCTTTTATCCTGCTAAAATAAGTTTCTTCTGGCATTTTCTTCTTTGTCTGCCTCCCTCCTTCTTCTCTTTGTCTTTGTTTCTTCCCCTTCTTTTGTGTCTGCCGGTATTCCGCCCTCTCACCTCCATCCAATATACTCAGACAGTCTCTTTATTTCTCATTAGTGCATTTTGACAGTTAATGAGTGGACTGGTGTGTGTGTGTGTGTGTGTGTGTATCTGTGCACCAGTGTATGTTTTTGTGCGAGCTCCGTCTTAGACTAGAGAGCGAGCAAGAAAGTGAAGGAGGGAGACAGATAGAGAGAGAGGTGGGGGGGGGGGGGGGGAGGGGGATAGCGGATGGGGGTGAAATTCATGTTGATAAATCATGTGGTCAGTAGCACAGGCCTATGTTTATCTCCTGCTGTCAGTGGAGTATGGTGCCAGAGATACCGCTCACACATTCAAACGCACGCTCAAAAAAACATACACACACACATCAGCAAGGACGACTGTTCTACCTGAGATTTCTTGCTTTCCCTCGTTTTCTGCATCCCTCGCCCCCCTTTCCTCCTCCATCAGGGGGGATGTGGAGGCCAGAGATAGAGCCAACCTCCCCTTCCCTTTTTTTCTGCTTTGTGCACCCGCCCCCCCTGAATCCCATCAGTCAGCTGTTTGTGCTGATTACTGGTTGACTAATAGACTTCAAACCCCTCTTTTCTTATTTCTTCCTTTTGATTTGTCCCCTCTTTAAGGACATCTATTCTCCAATATAATTCAATCCATGCATTTTTGGTATTAGATTAAATTACGTAAAATTCTCTGCATTTTGCTTGTGCATTTGAAATCTTTCTTTTAGAATGCACTGTATACTCCCGTTTGGAATCAATACAACAATGTTTTCTTTTTATGAAAATTTACAAGCTTGTAGTGTGAAACTGGACAAAAACATGGTAATAGCCGCCGGCAAACACAGGTGTTTGTTTGTGTGATTCTGTTGTAACAAACAGAGGTCATGTTGTTACTGTGCGCTAAGTCTATAATGATGGTGATGGGTTGTTTCCAACTATTTGTCAGGGGTTTTTTTTGTGGAAAATGTGTTTTAGTCAGTGGACGGGTACTTTAACATATTCATCTTATTTTACACAAAATTATGGCTCATGTGAAATTAACGACACTGGATGGCCCCAAAACATGTTCTTCTTGTGATTCTTAGGGTCCTGATGGGAAAATGAATAAATTAAAGTTAAATGAAAATTGACTGACATCTTTTGTCGGCAACAGATTCAGGTAGTAGCACTGACTGCAGCTCTTCCTGCAGAGGAGAATGATGATCCTATAAATCTTCTAAACATTGACTTTATTTTTATTCTTTAAAACATCACTAAAGCAAGAGCCAGAAACGTCCCTGAATTAATGAGATTTTCATCAACATACACATTCTTTATATACAGCATGAGCCACAATTTAAACGGTAGCTTTGTTTTTTAAAATTACAAATGTGTAATAATTTGCTTGCTGTCATAGCAACTCAGAATACACTGGGTATATACAGTTAGTCATGCTTCGTGACAGTATCCATAATAATATTATTGACATTATCTTATATTATATCTCACCTTCTGCTGCACAGATATAGTTACAGTACAGTATATGGTCTGTTGTTTTTAAATCTGATGAAAAGTAGAAGGTTTGAGGAAATAATTGTCAGAACTAGCAATCATTGTGGAGAGATATTCTTGTTCAGTGAAATTTAAATAGAACTCTTCCAAGTAGGAAGGAAGCCAGTTGGTGTATAAGAAAGTGCTATACTTGTTTTTGAAATGTTTTTACTCTAACAATGGATCATATGAAAAACGAGTGGACAGACAAGGTTGGTGTCATAATGGTTAACATGGAGGGTCATTCAGCAGCTAGCAATGGATATTAAATGCTGCTGGGAGAAATACACTATTGTAGGCCAACCCAGATGTTAGCCAGGTTCCCTCAACAAAAAGCCAGTGGGATTTTTCAATTGGCTTTTGGATTATTACAGAAAACAAGCTCTCTTTATGACAATATTAGTTTTTTTGTCCAGCACGAAAATCAAATCAATTGAACACCACTTATGTCATTTCTTAATTTGCCTAAGGAAAAAACGAAAGTGAAGATGTACAAACTAGAAAGAAGATACCACGATGGCATGACTTCAACATCTCGACCCCACGACAGCTTTTGGTAATTTGATTGGGCGGGTTGATCACAACTAGAAAAACCTTTCCTCTTAGGGAGTTAGAAATAGTCTTGAGGAGCGTGAGTATAAACACAACAAGGCTGTAAAGACGAGTAGTGAATATCAGTGTTGACAACGTTTAATGTCCCTGGGAACCTCTGTGGTCACAATCAGTCACTTGTTAGCAGCTCACACTTTTGCATCACTGGGGTATTTACTGTTGTATTTTATGTCATAGAATAAAAGGAGAAAATGGCTCATTATCTCAAACATCTTACCCTTTAAAATCAATCAAATTCAGGAAGAGGGAATCACAAATGCACACATGCTAACTTACTCCTGGTTTTAGGACTCGTACCAGCTTCACTATATTTGTTGGTGAAGATCAAAAAAGAGCTAAAACAAGAGTCAGTCCTGGAGTAACTGTTTCAACCAAATTGGATTGAATGCCTGGACTGGTCCAATATTAGAATGGTATTTACTAGGTGAACTCAAAAACAATAAATGACTGATTTAGGTACAAGCAATGTTTAACTAAGAATCTGTTGGCCAGTATCTTGGAGATATCCAACTTGTCAAGGACATAATATGTTAACGTTTCATCACTGCTTGTTGCACTGCCCCCAAGTGGTCAGAAAATAATGATCTCTGCTCTCTATTTTTCCACCTCCTGTAATTTCTCTAGTGTCCCTGTTGAAATAAACCAAACCTCACATGAATTTATAAAGCATTTTTACAGATTAAATATATACAATTTTCAAAATTGGTTCCATTTAAACCAATTTTCTGCTTGAGGACAATCTTTTAATTTAAATGGTTTAAATATGTTTTGCTTATTATGTGCATTGATACTTTGACTTAATATTTTCCAGTGCAGCTCTTTTGATTTTGTTTCAGTTGTATCAGGATTTCACTGGACAATGCGGAAGGCTACCTCTGCACGTGCTTACAACATGTTACTCCATTGTTATAGTTTGTCTATTCTCCCGGATGTGCTTCACCATTTGCTCATTGTTCATTTCATTTCATTCTCATTATGCAGAATGTGTGCATTTACACATGTGTGTGTGATGACACATGCCTGTAAGTGTGTGCTCTCACACTTGTGTTTGACAGTTGTGAGTGTTGCTGTGACACTGCGGCCTCTGTGAAATGACGTGAGCCCGGTCTATGTATGTATTTGTGCGTGCGTGTTTGTGCATGAGGGCGTGTGTGTGTTTGTGTGTGTTCTGCAACAGGCCGGTGGGAAGAGAGACAGATTGCGTTTTAACAGCCATCGCTGTCATCTCCAACAGCTGTCCTCTTCCCATTCTCCATTCAGAGGGCCTGTGTTTGCATTGTCTCCCTCGTGACCTCCCTTCAAAGACCCACCGAAGAGAGAGAGAGAGAGAGAGAGAGAGAGACAGCGAGGAGGAGCGAGAGGGAGAGAGAGAGAAAATAATTTAAAGAAGGAAAAACGGAGACAGACCATTGGACAGTGGAGAATAGAAGAGAAAAATGCAAATGGGGGCAGACAAAAAACAGCAACGTAAGGAAGTGTGGTGAATGGAGAGAGGCCGATTCCACGACAAAGGGAACATTAGATGCCCCGGTACTGTCTCCCATCTCTCCTGCCATCCCTCTCAATTTCTTCTTCCCCTCCCCTCTGCTCTAAATGTACTGTATGCTCCCTTTCCTCTCCCTCCCTTCTTATTACAACTCCACAGCCGCCACCTCCCACCACCCTTTACCCCATTCCTCCCATCTTGTGTCTCTCCTCCCGCTCTTCCTCTACCTCTCCATCACCCCACCCACCCCCACTGCCGCTGTCTCTCTCCCATGTTGTCTCTTATCAGGTAGGGGAGAGATAAGGCCGCTATCTCGCCGTGCCAGGGCTTTGACATGACGCTTTAATGCATAATAAGTTCACTCATCTTTTAATCAATGCGACCAAATGATGAATTTCTGAAGGGTTAACAGTCAGTCATTGGCAGGTCCTGAGCTAAACACACAAAGATAAGGTCTGTCTGCAAATCAGATGAGAGGCTGTTGGATTTTGCACCGACAAGTATGCAAATCAAACGCATGTATGTACAGTGGCTGTCAAATTCTGTCAATTCACAGAATTTTTTCTCAGCGCTTTGCCCTAAATCTCCTCTGAAGTTGTTGTTGCGACATTGTTGACAGATCTGAATGTGTTCTCTGTTTAATCTCTGCTTAAGACAACATTTTTATGTCCCCGCTCGAGTTTAAAATCACAGATCTGAGACATGTAAACACATAGTATCTGTTTGCCAACAGCTTTATTTATTTTCATTTTATTTATCAAATTTGTCAAAATCCAAATATATATTTGTACTACTTTGAAAACATCATTAAAATATACAACTTTTTAAAGGGATTTTGGTAGAGTGAGGCACTGTCAGCACTTGAACAACAACTTATATTTTGACTGGAAGATATTGGGGATTTTGTGATGATTGATCAAGAGCTGTGATAATAAATTAAACAAATAACATTTATAAAAACTTTATTTTATTAATACATTTCTAGATACTGTATGTGCCTAGTGTGCTTTGTGTTTTTTCCATTTTTGAACAAATAATAATAATCAAAAGCAGGTATGCTATTTTAGTGTAGTGTATTTTACCCCAACATCATACAGTAGTTCCTCAACAGGCATTAAACACACACATACATACACACACGTTTGTCCTTCTATCTTAGTGAGGATACTCATTGGCATAATGCATTCCCCCTTACCCTTACCTTAACCATCCAAACTAAATGCCTAACCCTAACCCTAAAACCAAGTCTTAACCCTCTAACAGCCAAATGAAGAAGTGAGGACTGGTCAAAATGTCCTCACTTTCCCAAAATGTCCTCACTCTGTTGAGTCTATGCTTAAAATGGTCCACACAAAGGTATAAGTACAGGAACACACACACACATTCTTGTACTTCTATCTTAGTAAGGACTCTCATTGGCATTATACATTCCCTGGCCCCTTACCCTAACCATCACAACTACATGCCTGACCCTAACCCTAAACACTCAAGCAGTTTAATGAAAAAGTGAGGGCCGGCCAAAATGTCCTCACTTTCCCAAGATTTATGCTTAAAATTGTGTGTGTGTCCTCAACATAGGTCCTCACAAAGGTATAAGTACAAGTACACACAAACACACACGCACATCCACAGTGTGTCGGCCGTATGTTTGATTGTGACCACGTACATTATTTTGTGTCATGATTTGAATCACTGTACAGCGAGTTTAAATTACAGGTGGACACAACGCTGAGTATACATGACACTGACTGACTCAGCAGGATCTGATGTTTACTTCATGTGGCCCGCCCATTTTTTCATTTCATTCCATTTCCTGTATCTGGTCTTTTAACTTGGCGGCTGGTGTTAACTCAGATCAAGTCCGTATTGGCAAGTCTCACCATTCGAGAGCCATCTTGGCAGCATTCCTGGGCAATTAATGCATTATAATAAAAACAGACTCCTATATGAATGAATGGGCAAAGAGTCATGACTGGGTTTTCAATGGTCACTGAGAAATAAAAGCTAAAAATCACCTGGTATAAAATCACCAGTCAAATCTAATTTTAAAAAATGTTATACATACGAAGCATGCACCAGGTTTCACAAAAAAAAAAAAATATTTTAGTGGTGTTGTCATGTACATAGCAGCTAATGTTTCTCAGACTCTAATACCTTTATGGTTTATATTTCCTTACACAAGTTCAATTTTTAATTTTGCAGTTTGGCTTTAAGGTCTCAGACTACAGATCTTGTTAATTCAGGAGGATTTGAACTGATACCAGACAGCTTTTCCGAGAGAAGCCCTTTTCCTTCCAAGCCACCCAGTCTGCTTTTAAGTGAATCGAACTATCCTCCTCCTCTTCTTCTTACCATCTCCTCCCTCTTTCCTCTGTCCACGCTCCAGTCACACATTCACCCTCCCTGAACCTCCTCCTCCTCCTCTTCCTCCTCTTGATGGTTAGTTCATGGGTCACCCTGGTGACAGGGCCTGAGTCTGGAGATAAGAAGAGGCCAGAATGGTATTACTACACCCGGCACTCTGAGAGGTGACGCAGGGGCGGCGGCTGGATGGAGAGAAGGGATGAAACAGGGAGAAGCTGAGCAGTGGAGGTGGGGGCTAATCTGCCATCGTTTGAAGTAATAATACATTCGTGATAATAATCACTACATGCGGAGAGAGAAGAGGGACACACACATACACATGGATGGATGCTGCACACAAAGACGGAGGAAAACAGACAGAAACAACAAACACAAATACAGAAAGAGCCTGATTCTTATTCTCCCTCCGTCTCTCACTGTAAATCACCGTTCTCTGTACTTCCACCCAGCCGCTGCCCCTCCCTCCAATCCTGTGTGGATATCAGGCTGGTGCAGAAGGGCTCAGCCCAGCTGATAGCAGGTCCTCTGGGGGTTGGGGGCGGAGTACTGAGGGGTGAGACATGGGTGGGTGGGGGTGGCGGCAGTGGCAGTGAGGGTGTATGTGTGTGTGTGTGTGTGTGTGTGTGTGTGTGTGTGTGTGTGTGTGTGTGTGTGTGTGTGTGTGTGTGTGTGTGTGTGTGTGTGTGTGTGTGCGTGGAGGGCTTTGGGAGCAGCAGCTCAGGGACTAGGTGGCTTACTCTGCTCCCTCAGATATGGAGGTCAGGGGTTAGGAGGGGCGGCATGGCCAGCGTGCTGCAGAGGAATACAACTGGTGTGTGTCTTTGTGTATGTGTGTATTTTCGGTCCGTCAGACTCATTGTGTGCTATACAGTTTACCAAGATAATCATAACTTGTGAAAAATGTTTAATATGTATCCTCTGATTGAGGCTTTGCAGGATGTGTGTGGTTACAGTTTGAGGCAGCACACAGCGGTTAGCTCAGCAGACGAGTGTGTACGCAGGTGTAACAACTCATGAAGAGAAATTGTCCTCTTTTCTTCTTTTTCCCAGAGTGATTGGACAAATATAATCAATTCAGGGGACACTTCATCTTGTAGCAAAATGGCAATTTGACCCCTGTGGAGAGCAGGTCTGATGTGACAGTGAGTGGTGTATTGTCACAGGTGCAGAAATGCTACCAAACCACATGCCAGCATTAAAAAGACAGAAAGCAATTTCCTTTGTTTGGTGTCCACTCGCTTTTTCCCCCTCTTGCTGGGATTTGACCACACTAGGCTGAAGTTTGCCAAAATTTAATGAAGATTTGTCTTGGGAATCTTCTTCTGGGTGTAAGAGGCTTTAAAACAACAATTACTATCTAATACCTCATTTTCTTGTCATAATTTCTACTGTCACACTTTAATAAATATCCAACTTAAACAACAAAACAAATCGAGTTGTTTTACAGAACAACACTTACTTTATAAGCATTTTCTAATCTGATGCCCCAACTGGCCGGACGACACCTTCATCAAAACTATTATAAAACTATTACAAATCGCACTTGCATAAATATTTTCTGATCTGATATTGCTGTTGTTAATATTTGGTAAATTTTATGGGTAAAAAAATGTTATTTAACTCTTTACGAAGGCCACCATGCTTCTTTTTTTTTTTACAGTAGCCCAGACTGGACAAACTAAAACCCCTTTGACTTTTTATGACAACTAAAGGCTACCACAGGTTCTCTTTCATGTTTGGAAGGGAAGGGTGAGGTGAGGGGTATTCAGCTGCAATATGCAATTTCACCACTAGATGTCAGTAAATTCTACACACTGAACCTTTAATGGTTCAAAGAAACCATGTCGATGTCACTTGCAAAGGGGAGATGAGCCATGCTGTCCTGTTTCAAAAGTCCAACATTGCGTTGACCCATCCATCCATCTAACTCAACCTTCTACCACTGCAGGCTCTGTGACTTCTGACTGATCTGCATTTATTTTTACAATAAGAGTCCAGTTTTAATGGATAAGGCTACCTTTGTTATATATTTCTGTTAATCTCTACAAATCACAATAGAAAAATAAAACCATCTCTGAACTGAAGCGATCCTCCAACTAGCCAAAGTGTTATACAGCTCATCCATCTGTGCCAGAGATTATCATAGAAAAACTACACAGCAGTGAACCACACCGTTGCACATTGTGATGTCTTGATGCCGTACATTTTAGCCCTATCCTGGACAAGACTGTTGATATGAAACAACTCAACAAAGGCCGGAGGCATTTTTTGATTCTCACTTTTATAATACATGTGGTTAAAATCAGGCAAACATATTTTGGTTGATCAAGGAATGTGATCTATAGTCATGGTTTGATTAGGGTTAGGCAACTGACATCTATCAAGCAGACCTCCACATGCAGCCCTCCACATGTTTCCTGGTCACATATTTGCATGGATCTATTGTAAGACCTGATACTGGGCTGAAAATTGTGCCTTTTTGGTTCTAAACAAATAACTCACCTGGTGCACATGTTTGAAATACATTAATGTCCCAGGTATTTGATTAGCAAAATGAAAAATACATTAAAAGCATTTTTACAATGATTTCATCTAGATAATGATGAATGTCACTGTACACACATTTGCTTATAGGTGACAACCTTACCAACATGGGGAGTAAGAGGAACCAGGCTGTGGGGGAGGAGTTTGAACAGTGTGATGAAAACAGATCAACAAAGTATAAATATGCATCAGAAATCCTAAGAAGAAGAATGTGATGGTTACACAGCTTCTCTGGCATCTTCATGGACTGACAATTAACGTTTCTAAAAAACGTAATCTTCCGGCCATGATTAGATCAATCAAAATACATAAAATAATGATCAGAACAAACAACGATATGTTTTATCAGCAGCTTTAGCCCCTGATAGTGAGTTTTAAGTATCTAAAGAATTCCATTCAAATATTATTTAAATAGGTTTTCAAAACAGGTAGAATAAACTAACTCCAAGACCAGGTCTGTCAAATTTTACCGTCCCGGCTTATCTGCCCTGCACTGGACCCCGTGGGTGATGGAGACCAAGATGATCAGTTCTTCTGATGGAGGAGCTACAGGTCGTGCATCATTGCTGTGACAAGCTCCACCCGTGATCTTTCCCCATGTCGTTGCTGCCCCAGGTGATGATGAGGATGTCCAGCATGGTCCTTCTCTTTAAAGGCAGGCAGAAGAAGGGGAGCAGGCTGCACCATCTCAGGCCACCCCAGGCCAACAAATGGCTCCGGGGCTAAGTTGGAGCACATGGTGTCCTTGGCTGTCTGCGCCTGACATCGGACATAGCTGTCCCTTATTATACATGGGCTGTAATTCTGTCATGCTGAGATCGTTTGAGCCATAAAGCAAATTAATGTGGTTGTTGCGAACGGATGACAGGCGTGGCCAACTTTAGTCATCAGTGCCAAAGAAGGAGACACTGCTGGCAACACATAAACTCATCACATAAAATAAAAGAAATAACCCCTGAAGAAGACTGTTCTGTGTGGTTATATACAAAAAAATACCCTACAGTGTCATATCAATCAATTCAGAATTTATGGCACTAGTATGTCCATAAATAACAAATACTGATTTTGCTTTGACGTAGTAAGATATGACATAACCACACGTAGAGTGCTCACACACAAAAGTAATGTGAATGAGATTGAAATTACCTTTCTGAGCTTCTGAAAAAAAGTTACAATGATTTTAAGCCCAATGGCTCAACAATATACAATAAACGAGTAAGAGTAAGAGTGTTTAATTCTGGAGGCGTCCTGTCAACAAGCATCTATTACACAATTTGTTTTGCTGCAATACCATCAATGACCACTGGGAAGAATTAGCTGCAAGGCGCCATGTCTTGGTCTTATAATGCATCCATGCATACGAACCACATGACCACCCGTAATAAGTATAATCCAATATATAAGTAAATCCATGTTGTACTTTTAAATACTCTCTGTGATGCCAAATGTGTATTTATCTATGTCTGAAAATAGTTGCCACAACAAATGCTTTATTTCCTCCTGTTTGAGGAATGTTTACTAAATACTGCAATGCCCAGCTATTTTAGGAAATTACTCAGCCAATTAAAATAATGCGAACTATATATTTGTAAGCTGTTCAATCATTTACTGTGTTTGAGACAGTGTTGAGAGACAGATATAGTCTTTTCCTGGGATCTTTTAAATAAGAAAAATACAGCCATATCCTTTATTATTTCTTCCTTTCTTCCCCTCTACATTGTCATCTAACTTCTCCCTTCCACCCATATTCTCTCATGTCTCACAGTCCCTCTCCAATGTAATATTCTCCTTCCTCCTTCTATAGTTTTTCTAACCTGTCCCCCTTCTTTCTCTCTCCCTCTCTTTCTCTCCCTCACTCTCGCCATTTCAGCTCCTGCATTCTTATCTCTCTGTTGCCGTCCTCAGTAATTATTATTATGTGCTGCAGAGATAATTCGAAAGCTGTGAGGAGAGAGAGGAGGAAAAAAAGGGGATGAAAGAAACACTGGCTGTGGCTTCCTGGGCTGTGCTTCTCTTATCTGACCTTGGGCAGAGCCACTTATTGTTAGGCAAATCTCATGTGCAGAAAAATGGAGCGAGCGGCTGTGAGAGCGAGCGAGGTGGTGGTGGGTTGGTGGTGGAGGGTTGGGGGTGTGGAGAGGGAAAAGGAGGGAGAGTGAGGAGGAGATGGATGGAGGTGGAAGGAGAGACGTCAGACAGCAACGGGTAGAAAGAGTGTTTTATGGAGTGATAGCAGGGACAGAGCGGCAAAAGAGTGGGATAGAGGTGTAAAAATGCACAGAGAGGTATAAACAGGCAGACGTGTAGACAGGCCGGAAGATGTGGTGGGAGAGTGGGAGAGGGAAATGAATGGAAGGTGTGCATTTGAGATGGAACACGATGCCGGGAGAGTGCGAAGAGGAAAGCAGAAAATGAGGAAAACTAAAAAAACAAATAATTTTCTCAACGAGTGAGAGGAGAGTCGTTTGATATGGTTGGGGGTGGGCGGGGAGGGGGGGTTATCCGGTTTTCATTGGCAAGTGAAGTAGACAATTTTGGCTTGTTCAGATAAACCCCCTCGGCTGAAGAGGAGTCATATGAAATCAATTCACTTTTTGTTTGGCAGGAGAGCATGCTCACATTCGTCCATGCTAAATTATACACCCTATTGTACGTGCAGCTTTGATTTGAGCCTTCGCTATTCACTGTTGCCTGCCTCACGTTGACTGTAGCTGCTTATAATCTCTCTGTGACCTCTACTCATTGAATAAACGTTACACTGGCTTCACATGTGCATATAAGAGCATCTTCTGTTTTTCATGAAATGCTCTCATTGAACCCTTGAATTTGTTTTCATCTATAGATAAGAGGTAGGAGTTGCTCCAGGTGAGTTTGAAGTTAACAAGTCGGGCTTGAAGCTGCATGGTGGGCACGTACACTTGCGAGGGGGGGGGGGGCTATAAATTCCCATCAGTGGCGTTCAGGCCCATGAGGGGCTGAAGTGTGGCCTTTTCCGCTGCCGCAGCTCAGCTTCCTTTAATTACAACCCATTCTGCAGGAACAACAGGCTGTCCTTCCACCAGATTTAAAACGACCTGCTCCTCGTAATTAATCGGCCTGCGTGTCCTTCACAAGGTGCGAAGTCTGTGTGTGTGTGTGTGTGTGTGTGTGTGCACGTGTAGGTGGGTGTGAATGTGTCGGTCTCTGCTCAGAATCACATGGTCCACATTATTTGCTTGTTGGTCAGAGGACAGTTCACAATGTACAGATAAATGTGACATTTGTCCCAGTGATGGAGGAAGTATTCATATCCTCTACCAAAGTAAAAGTGGAAATACGACAAGGGACGAATACTCAGTATTGGTCAATAGGAATAATGAAGTCAATACTGTCTTTTTTAGCTTCATGTAAAGTTTGGGATTTTCTAATAAATCATTTCTTATATTGTTATTTATCTGAGACATGCAATACCCACTAATCATCCGAAAAACATTAACTGTAAATGAGCCAGAGCTGTAATAATTAATCAATTAAACAATCAAAAGACAATTAAATTGCAAGAATTTCAATAACCAATTCATCATTTCAGTACAAATAGCAAAATATTTGATTATTTCAGCTTCTCATATGAAGGATGTTACTTTGGGATCTGGGAAAGTAAAATTACCCTGTTTAGAACATGCAACAATCAAATAATGATTCAACTCAACTGACCAATAATCAATCCGTTAATCAAATATGTGCAATCAATTATCAGTAGTTTAGCAGTCCTGCAGACCTTCACTCTTTGCTTCCACAGGCCCTGCAGCCTAAAAACTGACCTTTACATAAACATTCTGCGCAGCAACTGTAGCTCCGCATTCGCATGAACATATGTCAAAGTTGTGTATTGTCTTTGGAAAGTTCATCCAACCTGTGTTCCTCTTTCTGCGATTGAAACTTGAGCTATGCTATAGCCAATTACCACCCAATCCCCCTTCTGAAGGCAGCTGGCTCCTCCTTCCTCTCTACCCTACCCCATCACTAAAGCTGATTTCAGGTAACTCCGGAAAATATCTGCACAGTGGAGTCTGGACTTTGTCTTTCACATGTGAAGAATGCAGCAGAGTTCAGACAGAGGGTGGTGCAGCAGACAGAGGCAGGATGTCATGTATTATTCCGCTGCAGAGATCATGTTTACAGCATATCGACACTAGCATCATGTCTTATCATCAAAAGCTCTCATATACAGTCTTTCCAAGTTGACATCTTTGTTTGTTTTTGACACACCCACACGTTAATCCTACAGAGGATCTACTGCTGCAGGAGCTCACTCGGACATTATCCAGAGTTAGGGAGTGGCAGAAGAAACTCCGGAGAATGTCTGCTCTAGCGTACATCCCCTCCGGATAATGTCAGAGGATTATGCAATGTTCAGTGCATGACTGATCGAAGCTTAAGACTTTTGTGGATGACCATGCATCTTGCAGACTGGTGACCCAAGGCAGTGGAGAAAAGAGAATCTGAAAGTTAAGCAGAACCTGGTAAACTCTGACAATGTAATCAATTAATTGAGAAAGTAACAGGCAGATTAATAAATAATGAAAATAATTATTTTTGTAGCAACCATACATAGAGCCTGAGATGGCCAGAAATCCCTACTCTGCATCTGTCACCAGATGTTTAAAAAGCAACTTAACAAATGTTAAAACAATCCAGGTTAATTATCTACTTTGTGAAACATACAGGGAAGGAAGAACATTTGTCTGGCAGATGGGTAAAAAAAACTTCTAACACAATTCAGCATTGGGTTCATGTACATTCTTTTTTTTCTTTAAGCCGAACAGTTGCCACTTTGGTTACAAATACGCTGCAGTTTCTCCGAGTTCACCTCCGCTTTCACACAAGTCTCACTAGTTCTCTTTTTCATATCCACCACTTGTGTCAATGTCAAAGCCACAGATTTCAAACCCATTACTGGCAACTGGCTACAGTTGTGAAACAGGGGGCTCTGTCCGAAGTTCAAAAGTCCTCTTACTTGCGCCTCTGAAACTCACTCTGCCTTCTGGCTAAACACAGAATTAAGATCAATCGATTCTCTGCACTAGGACAAGAAACGATCAACAATCCACTGGAAGACCACAAATTAAACTTTTTTTTAAACAAAACAAAAAAAATGTTGTGAAGAGGATCTGGTAGGTTGATTTTGGACCAGACCAGGCTAAAGGCCAATTCATGCTTCTACGTTGAAGCTACGCCGTAGGTACACATGTTGCCAAAGCACCAGGCCGAGCATTCATAGTTGTGCGTAGGTGAATGTGAGTCGTGCTGCAATTACACCGCCTAAACACTGGTGACGGTAGAGTTTCTATGCTGGTGTTGATGGCTTTCAGTTTCTGGTCTTATTATTTACAAATTCTCTGGCGTCTCTGTTTACTTCAGAACAATGGGGAGTGTTACTAAATGGATCGTGTGGGAGTTGGAGCTGATAGATGTTGAAGAGCAATTACTTTTCCTTAAAGAACTGCAACGAAAAAAATACATTGTCCGTGTTTGTTGCAAAAACTTTGTAAACACTTACTATGAGTAACATTCACACCTCGTTGTCATGTCCAAGTAAAGAGAAAGTGTTGATTTTCTCATCTAATACCACAAAAACACTGCACTATTCCTTTAAAACTGGTCTCAGCATGCAGCTAAGCAGAAATGATATATAGCCATACGTGGAACATGCAGTTACATTATATTTGCAGGCTGCCTGTGGTGTGAGAATTGTCTCTGCCACAGCCAGAACAGTGTTGAGGAAGCACTGCAGAGAGGGGTAATCACAATCACATCATGTTCAAGGCTGCATCCACACTAATACGTAACTCTACAGTACGGATACGATCATCCGATACTCTACTCCGGAGATTTAGAGACGCTAAAACGGAGACATTTGGAAATGCTGCTGACCCCTTTTTAGTTTAAATACTCTGGGGTTGCTTTTTAGTCCGGACTGGCAGACACTGAGATGTTTGGAAACGATGACGTAAACATTCACAACTGCTTGCTGATCGACAACCAGCATGAGCCTTGGCTACCAGTGTAGAGCACAACATGATTCAACTGCTTACATCAGTAGGACACAAGCTATTATTCAAGCAATTCCTGGATACACCAGCACACGCATGTGAGTGGTGACGCGATATATTCAAACACTTTTACTTTTAAAACGCTATTTTAAAAAAAAAATACCTGTGATTGGTCACACCCACGGAACACACCATCATCTTCACCGTTATTATTCCCGTTGTCATTATCATCTTCACCACTGATGCCATCAACAGCATCGACCTCCCATGACCTCTCGCCCTGCAATCACCAATCTGTCCTCTGCTTCTCTGAACTCCCCACTCCCCAAATCCCCCTCTCCCTGCAGTCGACCCCTGCTGGCTGCTCAATTCAGCTTCTTTAACCGAGGAACAAACAAACAAAACACCCTGGGGTAATGAGGCCACCTCTGGGAATAGACACAGTGAAAGGAGCTGTGCGTATTGATGCAGGATTGACCGTTATTGAAGGAAAGGGAGAGAAAAGGGGGGAAAAGGGGGAGATATGGAGAGCGGCACTCTGATCTGATGGAGTGGATTGAGCTGTCTGCCGCTGTTGTGGTGACAAAAAAAGGTGACAAGACAAAACCCTGATCAGTGACTAGGGCAATAAGATAACCACCTTTGGGCTATTGTGCTCGGAGTAGTGGCCTGGATTTAACTCAGGCATTCCCACACTATGAACAGGATAGTCTGTGTGTGGATGGAGGGGTGGCATGACCAGGGTGACCCATGGGTGCAGAGCAGCGGTGGCCCTCATCAGCTCACATGATGACGGCAGGCAAACGGTTTAATTCAGTTGCACGCAACAGGAACACTGAAGCACCAACCCAGCTGACACAGACTCCGATAATTAATTAATACATTCAAATGCATGGTGAACGTGATCAAGAATTCATAGCAGCGAGGCATGAATACGATCAGGGCAGCACTTTTTCATACGAGTAGCAGTACACTGCATGTTAAATTCATCTTGTGGTTCATTAAAAGTTGTTAAAAAAAAAGATGTTTCAAGAGATTTATTTTTTCTTATCTTGTTTAGTCTCAGGTGTATGAAGTCATTCTTAACACTAAAGTCTTATTCTCTCACTGTGAGAAAGACACGTGCCCTTTTTTGAGAAGCAGACTCAGAAGAGGTCACATACAGAGCCACCCACAACTACAGTGAAAAGACTCTAAATATAATCCACTGTTGTAATGAGCTGCCGCGTGGTCATAAAAAAAAGTCTCATGTTCCTTGATCAGGTAATTGTTTATTTGAAAAGATAGTAGCTCAAGTATTGGTATCGCTTGTTGCAAAGCTAATTAACCTCCTCCTACGGTGGCTGTTTACTTTTTCTTTCCTTTTAATTCTTTATGTGTACTTCAGATTCGACCCTCTTGGATTAGAGGAGTCATCGTGTTCTTTTTTCTCTTTTGTTTGTTGCAGGGAGCGTCTATCATCAAGTGCTGCTCTCTTGCTAATACAGTGTAAAGGTGTGGATGGTAAAATAAACAGCTGAGACATTAGGGGGTAAGTACATAGACCAACTTGCAAAGTACTTTTAAACTGATCTGCAATATCATGATGCTAAATATTTTTTGGGTATTGTACTATTAATATTATAGACCGTAGGCTGCATTAAGATGGATATGTCTCCAATTCTTCTCGCTATCAAGGAATGAATCAAGAATATCCTAGGTTGTGTCCAAATCCCCCGTCATTCACTACCCCCTACTATATGAGCCTTCTATGTATATTGAGCTCATTGGCAAAGAAAATAATTACGTCATTTTATGGGGATTATGACCTACAACAACAACAATGTCGGCCAGTGAAAAATTCCATAAAAAAATATTACTTATTGTATTATACGTAGTATTTATACTTTTAGGGTAAAGCACATTGAATGTTTAAATTAAGAAATGAACTTGATGTAATGAGCTGCTCTGCTCTTATTAAATATGTTTACTGCCACTGTCATAAAGAAACAAACTACGGCATCGGAAATATTAGGGACGTACGCTAAAACTCTTTTAAAATCCTTCTGTGAAAATGCCAGAAAATATAAACCTGTCTGTCTTTATCTTCACCATAATTCAGATATTTTTGATAGGAATTATCATTAAAATCACCAGAGAGAGAAGGCTGAGACGTTCTCTTCCTGTCAACGCTGCAAGCCCAATGCATGATGGTATACATTGCTCGTTTAGTGACCATCGGTTGTACACTACTTTTCACGATTCACTGTGGGATACAACGAGTCCACTGTATATTTTTTATATTATCTATGAATTGATATTGTTTACGAAACATTCTGAGTGATTGCACACACAGCCCTGGATAAGAGCACTGTCATCTTGCACATTCGGAGCCAGAGTGTGCGCAGCAACAATTGAGTGATAGAGCTGCGGTGACAATGTCCTGCTGATATACGCTCATTACATTTCACCCACTTTATATATCATCAAAGAACTAATTGAAACCAAACGTACTCGGAAAAATTAACACTTCAGAGTGATAAGAACTATAAAATGACAGAAAACATTTTTGAGAAAAAAAATGAATTGACGTTATCTTTAACTTTTAAGTTTGGTTACTGCCCCATCCACTAACATGGAGGAGATCGAATTTACAATGAGCTGTGATTGAAACTAAATAAATGAGTAAACGCAGGCACGTCCACCAACTTGGCCAATCAATCAAACATGACCACACATTCCTGAAGACAGAGAATAAACTGATTGTGATTTTTTGTTATTTCCTTCATAAAATGCTACACTGCTGTGTAGTGTTTTGGTGTCATTGAGGCACTCAGACTTGCCTTATTGTATTTCATCTTGTCTGCGGTGCATTCAGCAACATGTCGGAGCCACAGCCCTGGGTCGCCATCTTCAATAACTGATTGGATTTCAGTCACTAAGCAGCTCATTAAACAGCTTCAGGAATAAAAAATGAACTCGCTCACATCTGAAGGGGTTTGTCACTCACTTCTGACAACTGTGTCGGAAATACCGATTTAGTTTTTTCCCTTTACATATTGAAGAGAAACCTAAGAGACCTCAAGAGCCAATAAATTGTAGAGCCACATGTAGCCTTGACGGTTATGAGTATTTCTACTTGTGTGTTGGTTTGTGTCCCTGATGTTCTCTGATTACACCACCAGAATTCTCTACCCTCAAAAATCAGAGGTTTACATTTGAATAGAGTAAACATACTGTCATGTGCTTTCAGTCACTTTAAGAGCACAATGTTATTTAACTGCAGTTGTTGCCCTATCGCAACCAGAAAATAGTTGAATCATGTTTTAGTTACTCCAGCTGTATTTTAATGTAGGAGAGGTGACTGCAGGAGAACTAATTAAACACACAATCGGTCATTTTCTTTGCTTTCACATGGTTTGTAGTGACTTTACTTGAAGCGATCTTATAATACATTTATCTTTCCACCTCAATAGATGCTACGAAGATTGTCAACCATACAGCAAGTTTTCTTATCTTCAATATTCTTCACATCTTTATGAGCTGCTCTGTAGAAATGCATAACAAGCTGCCCAAGGTTTCACTTCTGTGCACTCCCAAACATCTGGCACAGCAGCTTTTATGTTGAAAATATGTCACATACAGCAGGAAAATGTCCGGAAAATTGACTTCAAACGAATAAACGCATAGATTTGTTCTAGCAAGCTATAGGTGCAAAACAAAAAAACTTATCAAAAAACAAACAAGACGAATACAAATATCTGAAGACGAAAAAGAACAGCCCTACACATTAGAGGACGCAGACAAAGATGTCAACTTGGAAACATAATAAGATTTGAAAGCTTTTGGTGATGAACTGACACCGGTGTCAATGTGCTGTTGACAAAAACATTGTTTCTGCAGCAAGAGCCAGAACATGACATATAAATTCATACCTGGTGCTTTTTGTGTGAAGTCTATATACTAATCAGGATGGATTGTGCCCTGAGCAAGATTTGCTCTGGCTGCTAGAGATGTGGCCCAGTCACAGCTTGGTTAGAGTTAGGCACAACAATTACTTGTTTTACTGGTAGATTGTGGTTTGCATTAAAACAAGTACTTCCTTAAAGGTACAGTGTGTAGAATTTAGTGACATCTAGTGGTGAATTTGCACCATTTGCACCACAAACTTGACAAATAACCTGTGGTAGCCTTTGGTAAAAAAGGCTGAATAAGGCAATAAAAACTCAAAAGGTGACCTCTGTAGTGAGGACCCGCTCCTGATGTAAATATAAAGTGTTTAAATATAGAGGGCTCATTCTAGAGCAAAGAAAATAACAATTTGTACAATTTAGATGAAACACACTAGTGAAAACATCACTAGGATTATTTTGTATTCAATCTCTGCCAATAGATCCCTTTCACCTAATACACACTGAACCTTTAAGGTTCGAGGACTTTCATCGTCATGGTTACATAAAAATAAATTGTGGATAAGGTTGTGGAGCAGAAACAATAATTTGTCCCTCAGCTCATCCAATCATCCCGACCTCCTCCTCACAAGAAATTTGTCGCTCTTTACGTCACCGGACTTCCTCCTTCCAACACTATGGGTCATTATAAGCAGCTTGAACAGACGGCCTATGGGGTCATTTTATCTTACAGGGGGATGGTCTCAATCAGATCATTATCTGAGTGATTTTAGTTGAATGAGGAATTCTTTCTGTTGATTCCATTTTCCATCAAACCGCATGAGGTTCCAAACGCTGATGGAATGAAATGTACCTAAAGCAAGATTCACACAGCTTTGATTAGCTCCGCAGCCAATGATGCCGATAATTGTCATTCATAGAAGAAAATTTCATTATGTTTTTTTTATTTTTTTATATTATTATCTTTGCTCATCCCAGAAGTGTTGGCGTTTGCCTTCCAACTGAAAATACAATTGTCTGTTTATTTAACTGCAACATTTCTGGGAAAATGAGTAGAAAGAATGAACTGATTGGGACCACACGGTTCTCTACCTGTTTTTACTCTGATATCATGTCCCCTGAAGACCACTTTAATTAGACTGGCTGGCTTTTGTTGTGTGTCGACTTAAATTCAAAATATTCTCTCTATCGAGGTGAATGTAGCTGATAACCATCTTAAATGTGTGAATAACAAGATGCTGTTGTGATTTTATCCGGTGTTCCATAAACAACCGTACAAAAAGGAGTGGTGGATGACATCGTGGTGCTGTGTGGAGAGTATTTGTGGCGCTGAAGGCCAGGGCCTGAGTGAAGGGCAGCTGCCAATGCTGGAACCTGTGTGACAGTTGTAAATGACTGGCCCGATCGGCTCCTTGTAGTAATTATCTAAATGGGCTCATTCAAAACCTCTTCATTGTGGAATCAGTTAATTAATTAGCTGTTTCACTGACAGGATAATGGTGAGAGCATGCTAAATAGATTAGTCTGGAACTTGATTTATCGTCGCACAGCACCCCCCACCCGACTCTGTTTATCGCCAGCCCTCGCGGCCCCCCCTTCTCTCTCGCTCTCTGTGTTTTCCTCTTGTCTTTATGGCATCTATAACAGCCACCCACCTACTTGCTGAGAACCCCCCCACACACACACACACACATAAACACACACTCACAACTCGATACAAAGCCGCTGAGCTGATACAAGAAATTTGGACCCAACAATGTTGCGAGGTGAAGAAAGTGATATCTAGCAGAGCAGGTGTTCAGCTGGAACAGTGTGCAGGGGAATGAGCACACGGAGAATCATGTACGTTCAAGCTCATGAGGCAGCTGCGTCACATTTCACTGAATGTACAGATCATTATCACACATGTTTATTTTGCCAAGGGAAGGGACAATGTATTCCTGATGATCTACCTGTCCAATTACGTTTCCATCATTCGGTTTGTTTACAAAAAAACAAGGCAAACATATCTGGCTGTTATTGATCTTCAGGTTTGTTTTTTTTATCATGTGGCATGTATATGTACTGCTTGATATCTACCTACTAATCCCACAAATGTCTGTCTGTCTGTCTGTCTGCATGTGAAACGCATATCTCCCAGACCATTCGTCATATTGACCTCACAATGGTTATGTGTATTCCTAATGGTCCAGGGAAGTGCAGTGTCAAGTTGGATACACAATATCACTTTCGTATTATGAAAAACATTGACTATAAAATCTTCAATGCAATTAAACAAGGTAGGACGAACATAAAGTTTTAGAACTTCACTTTGTACCACAGACTGTTTATAGAAAGCTCTGCACACAACACCCAGCAACAATAAAAAATCTCTCTCTCTCTCTCTCTCTCTCTCTCTCTCTCTCTCTCTCTCTCTCTCTCTCTCTCTCTCTCTCTCTCTCTCTCTCTCTCTCTCTCTCTCTGTGTTTTCACAGGTTTGAATGCTCCCTGGTTGAAAGTGAGATTATCAGTGGTCATTTCTCTCAAATTATTTTGTAAGTACAAATATAAAACAACTGAATAATCTAGAAACCTTATCATGTCAGATGAAATTATGCTTCATTATTTTATGTACTGCGCTCCACTCAAACAAATGTTCACTTCCATTAGTACAAAGTAGTTGACACAGTAAGATAAACTCTCTCTGACAGCTGCTGCCTTTTGTTAAATTGCATATATACAGTATCTTTCACTGCAATGAACAAAGCCAATTCCACTGGATTGTGTGTTTTATTCAATATGTATCTTATTTTATATTTTCCTCTTTTTAAATCAACCTATTTAAGTATTCATAAGTCACCATTTTGGTTTTATATCTGTCTTAATGCTTTTCAATGACTTGTGGAAATTATTTGAATAGTCTTGTCATTGAAAGGTGCTACACAAATAAAGTTGTGTTGCTTTGCCTCAGATTAAATACTTCCAGACAAGAATGTCAATATCTGCTATTCTGCAAAACCCAGAATTATATTTTGTTGTTATTTTTATACTCAATAACAACACTAAAAATGTCTTATTTTGTATGTCGGAGTGGTTGTGGAAAGATTCATGTTATAGAAAATGACCTCCTGTACAGTATGGTTAGAGTTAGACTGCAACAACATGTCATAAAACACAGAAGTTTAAAGTTTGTCTGTGATTCGACCAAAATAACATGACCCGCACTAACTCCTGCTTTGGTGTTGGATAAGTTCACGAGTTCAGTCTTTAGATCTTCAAGTTCAACGGATTGTCTGTCAAGGTAAATATTTTATCTGAGTGTGACAGATGTCAACTAGCTTGATGTATAATTTATGTCTGGGTCTGGCTACATAGCCTATTGTATATACATGGTGATGGTTATAATATCAAGCTAGCGATCGATGCTAACATGCTAATGACGCTAGCATGCTGTCTAGGCTAGTGCATAGCCAGTGTTTAGCAAGTTAACTTATCAGTCGAGTAGCTAGCTATAGGAAGAGGGAGATTGGGAGCTTGTATGTTCATGATAACCTTATCAAGAGATGTCTGACCATCTAATCTTGCACTGTATTACAAGTTTTGCTGTATCTTCTCAATGTGAATGTCATAATGCCATATCAATTACTGGCAGATAATATAGTTCACAGTTAGCCAGGCTATGAAAGTAGATGTCCATTTGTTAAAAAACAATATCCAATTTATTTAATTTAAAAGGCATATTATGAAAGTATTCTTAGTTTTATTATTTCAATCAAGTTGTTGTCTTTTAATAGTTTTGCTTAGTTACACTGACATTCTGTGACTTCCTTTTTGTGGGGTTCACCAGAGCTTTGTGTACATTATATAGCCCAAACCTGAATGCTCTGCTATACCAAATTGTGAGAAAACGGAAAATCCAGAAAACGTATTTCCTATATTTTAAATACAAAATACATGTATTGTATTTTGTTACATTTTCTGGCACCAGTATTTTGTATTTTATTTTAATACATTTATTTGAGGGGTATTTTGTATTTTGTATCAAAATACATTTTGATGTATTTTTGCCCATCTCTGACTACAATGTACTGTTGGTTGGTTCTTTATCTATAACCTGACCTTTGGTACTGCTTAAAGAGAGAATGGGGTATCTGTGGAATTTAGACATATATTCTACAGAGTGAGAATATATCAATTCATTCAAATTGTGTTGCATGGAAACAGCTTGGGCATAAGTTTAATTCCTGCGTGTGTTGACATTACCCAGTTCTGAAAAAATAAAATAAACTTGGACACATTTAAAGTGTTTGTAGCTTATTATTAAAAAAAAATGAAAACCTTCGGTTCATTTTCTGCAAAAAAACTCATATTGCAAGTTCCCCAGCTTCAAAAATGTGAGAAGTATAAGTTGTTATTGCATGATCAAATCACACAGTATTATGCACTGTATTTCTAAAAAATGTATATTCTTTGCATTTTCAGAGTTGCCGCTCAAGTGGAGGGTGCACAATGACTACTCATCCACTTACAAACAATAATAAAAATAGTTTTTTATCTTCAAGTGCTCGCCCCTCCTCGCTTTAGTGTTAAGTGTGTTGACCTGTGAATTAGCAGATCTTAACTTAAATTAATTTCATTGAATTGGACTCAATGTGCTCAGTAGTCTGATGCTGCATCAGAAATAATAAAGGAATAGTGTTTGGAGTGCACCTACATTTCAGTGAGAATAAAACATATACACAAACAGAGTAATGAGCTGAAGTTTGTATTGAAAACATTCAAATAACAAACTCATATTCAGTTTACAGGGGAAAAAACAGAGACATTTATAATTTAATGTAAAATCAGACAGTTGAATGCACTTGTGTTTTGAATGACACGTTGGGTTAACTGTTGGCCAACTCTTATTTAAAAAAACTCTAAATTAGTCCTGCTAATGTTTTTATGTGCCAGTTGTGATAAGCACATCGAAATAAAAACACCCACACATCAGATTAGCACAGAGTCACATGAGGCAAATGAAAAAAAGAAAATCAGGTGACAAAACGAGGACGTGGGTTGTCAGGGTGCAGCGTTTCGGGGGAGGATGGGATTATTGAGACACAGAAAGAGTGTGTTGAAAAAAGAAGGTGTTATTGAGAGCACTGGAATCACTTGATTAATCAAGAAAGAGAGGCAGAGCTCTCTCCTGCCGATGCCCAATCAAAGCTGGAGCAGTTCTGGGTGCTGCACGGCGGGCCAAATCCTCTTGTTGCTCCACCAGGAGCATGAAAGCCAGGAGGGGAGTCTCCTTTTGTCTGCACAAAGGCAACCCTAACGCGCTTTCACTGCGACAAGGAATGGGAGGGCTGTTTTGGGGGGGCTGAAAAACAGCCAACAAGAGGTGTGAATAAGATGCCCATTCATCTCCCGAGCTTTACACTAATTCCCCCGACCGTCTCCTTTTCTTTCCTTCGTCTGCTCTGCCACAAAACAACAAACAGCGAGAGGGAGTGAAAACACTAGGATCTAGGGGGCTTAGAGCAGACGTGTAATCCCTGCCACTTCTGACCCTCCATCGGTGTGTAAGTCCCTGACCTCCCCATTGAGGTGCTGGGATGTGTGACTAAAGGACGG
Source organism: Verasper variegatus (assembly GCA_026259375.1). NCBI lineage: Eukaryota > Metazoa > Chordata > Actinopteri > Pleuronectiformes > Pleuronectidae > Verasper > Verasper variegatus. The sequence continues at coordinate 5,417,333 of CM048060.1, forward strand.
GTGACCCTCCCGCACACACATTTGCACTCATACACACACCCTATTGCCCCCAACGCAGACCCTCACTCATACACCCCACACTCCAGGCCTTTCAAAGAGCTGAGCTCAGGAATTCAGGCTTTGGAACACCTCTGCGGCACTGAAAAGAGTGAGTCTGTGAGGAGTCTATAAGTAGGGCCAGGCCTGATCGTGTTTCTTTTCTCCACCATTTAATTCGTCTTTAGAGGCCATCTCGTTAACACGATCTTCCCTCGCTTTTTCCTTACCTCCGTCCCCTCAACGAAAGACCCCCCCTCCTCCCTCCTTCCATCTTGCCCAACTTCAAAGGTCCCTGCCAGCCGAGGAAAGAAAGTCACCTCTTTCTTCCATTCAGCCTCTTCTCATCTCTTCTCACTCCTCTTTTCTTGCCGTGGCTTTCTCTCTCTCTCCTCTCTCCTCGCCTCTCCCCCTAGAGCGGCCGCCGAGAAATCATCTCACTTTCTGCCGATGCTTTGCATTTGAAAAAAGGAGTAATTAGCCGGAGGCCAGGAGGAGGGGGCGATGGGGCTGAGCGACGGAGGCGTTGAAGGGAATAGAGAGGAAGAAGAAGATGCCGCCCCCTCCTTGCTCTCTGCCCACAACCCAGCCGATCCCACCCTATAGAGGTCTCTGTCCTTCTAGCTGCACATCCTGCTGCACCTGATGTGAGCTGATGAGAGCTAGCAGTCTGTAGGACTGAGGGGGGCGGAATAAGCGCCCATGAACATGCAAGCGATTTACAGGGGCCTGAGTAAGGTAATTTAAGTAGGCCCTGAATGTTTTTGCAGCAGCCCTGGCTGCAGGTTCACATTCTTAATTTTTTTTAGGAGCGATGAAAAGCAAGAAAAACAGCAACGAAAGAGACTTGTGTATTTTTTTTATTTTTTTTAAAGTTACATGCCTGGATTATATAGTGCCATTCTGTCCGAACATTGTGAAATACCAAAATCCTATCACTGTTATCTCAGTTCAGCGTATTTCATTTCAAGACCCGGTGCAGTCCCCTCTGTGTTGCTTCAATTCATTCACTGTGTGACAGTCTATTTCAATAATCTACATGCGTATAGCCATAAGGCAGAGATAGGCTCAGCCCAAGCATATCTAAAGGTGCAGTGTAATCCTGTAATATGCAGAGTAGTGAGGAAAATTCATTCTTCCCTCACGCCCATCGGGGTCTTAAGCCCCCTGATGCAGCTGATAGGGATCCAGTGTTATCTCCACAACACAGAGCAATTTAGCACACTCACCCCACCACTCTCATGCGCACCCATACACACACACACACACACACCTCCACGCATGTAAAACCACAATTCAACCCCATGACCACCTTCAGCGCATGCACACACACACATTTGCACACAGCTGCCTCACTTCAAAACGAATATTCAAATGCACGTACACTGGGTCTCTCTCCATTTTTCTGTCTCTGTATCACACTCAAGCTGCAGCGCACACACACATGCACGCACAAATCTTCTCATTTACTCTCTTATCTTCGATTCAAATAAATAGAAGGCCACAATGACAAACAGAGACATGGTCATCCTGAAGACATCTTGCCTTTTGTTCCATGTTCTTGAATTACGCTGATAAATAAAAAAATCAAAGTTTGGCCCAATAACAAAGGGTCTCTGGGGATTTTATTTTTGAGTTTATAAAAATAGGAGAGGGAAAGAAAGTGAGGCAGAGGTGAGGAGAGGAGAGGAGAGGATGGCAGAGGAGGCCCTGGAGAGCATGAGGGCTTATCCAGAGGAGAAGATCAGGGGACCTGGATGTTGGTTTAGTCTGGCTCTCTCTGTTTGTATTGTCTGATTTGGTTGCTGTTGTTTACTCAACTTTATATCTCTGTTTTATCTGGTGAAAAGTTGTCTGCTGCTCTGAATCTGTTTCAATTGTTCTGCTTCGCCTGCCTTAAGCATTTCAAGGATGCCACACTGTGCAGCTCTCCAACTTACGATCTACCACACAGGCTTATGTTTATTCCAACAGCTTTACATTTCAGTGATAATTCTCCCTTCTCGTGCCTAAATCAATATGTGGTTTGTTTTCTAGAAGCTGACATAACTTGGCACACGAGTGAGGATGAGTGCTGATCCTTGGTATGGGCGCATGTGGGCCGTGGTGTTAATTCTTAGCACTGTAGATCCTGTGGTGTTGATTGTGTCCCGTGTTGACTCTGGAGAAGCGCCGCTTGTTGATTCGGTTGTGTACATCTGCTGTCAGGGCCCCCAGTGGTGGCCCGCTAAACGGGAAGAGCCTGTCTGGCAGGGCAGGGTTGTTTGTCTGCTTCCAAACATATTGATCTCCTGCAGAAGGGAAAACATTAGCGATAGCACTGCACAGGCTGGGCTGGAGGTGGGTAAATAGCTTTGTCAGGTCTGGTGAGCCGTCTCTGCCTTGTAGGAAATGAATAGCAGGTGTATTTGCTGAGCATTTGCAGGAGGGAATCTCCTGCCAGGCTGACAGGGCGGCCAGGAGATGGGATGTCGCAGCAGACTACCCGCCCCCCCACCCCCCCCCACCCCACAAAAATGTGAATGCCTTGGTTTAAATAACCGGGTACAAAGGTTATTTCTGACGATCAGTTCAACAGATTCAAGTCGTTTTTCTTATTTTGCCAATTCGGAATTTTATAAATCATTTCACATTTTTAGGCTTGATCGCTCACGCTGAATGGAAAGAAAATCCCAGAAGTTAATTAATCGTCTTTGCACATTACTTCCATTTAAACAGGCACACACACATACACACACACATGCAACAGACAGACAGAGAAAAAGAAGGAGTCCAGGGTATGAATATTTAACAGTAGCCCCTTGCAGCACAGAGCCTGCAAGTCATTGTCAAATAGGACTTAATCTTTTCAATTTCTGGGTGCAAATATTCACACTGGCCACTGTTTGTTGCTCAGATTAATGAGGCTCTCTGCCCATAATCCTCTGCTGCTAATTCAAGTGGCCGCCGGTGCGGTTAGCCAGGGGAGGACGGGATGCTGAGAGCACATACACAGCCGAGATTATTCCACCAGCACCACCACCCCCACACACCTCTCCATGCCTTCTGCCTCCACCCTTCTTTCCCTGCCCAGCCTTCCTACTTTGCTGTGCTTTGCTGAGTCCAGCTCAATTCACAGACACAGACAGATCCCTCCTGCATACAGCTGACCAATGGAAAAGCTTCTATATATATATATAAGTAGATTAATGTATTATTTATGATGATGGATATCTGAAAGGAAAATTAAGGAGGAAAACAGTGAGAGTGACTGGGAAAATACAAATGCATTTGACGATTTGATTTGGATCATGAAACCCTTTCTCTCATGTTTGTTCAGGTGACATCTTATAGAGAGAATTATGTAATTGTCATTTTACTCGTGTAAATGGTGGTAATCCAGCAGGATTTTTTCCCAGTCAGCTTTATTAAATGAATACATAGAAAGCCCCTTTCAAAATAATTTTAACAAATATGGATGGCAATGAGAGTCTTTTCATTGCAAAGTCACAACACTAAGTGCTCAGTTGAAGGGAACAACCTCTGAGTGGATGAGTAAAGAGATTTTTTGACACAGATTTGTTTTGTGGAGTGTTTGCTGATAGATGTGAGATATAGATTTGATTCTCATATTAAATATCATAACTTATATCAATTAACTGTGGTTTTTTTTCTGTTTGTCCTTGTGCTATTAACATTTAGCCTATATTAAAATAGATATAATCATTCAATCTACAATTTGCTATGTTGAAATACTTAATTTAAAGGCTCGATCAAAACAAATTATGTGATTTCCACTGAAGTGAAAAGCAGAGATTTTTGCTACTGTTGATTGGAGTTTTCAATCACACTAGTGGGACTTCCCCAATTATTCAGACTAAACTGCCATAACATGTTGTGAATATATTCATGTTTCCCAAAGGTCAGTTTTACTGGCTTTGTTTTCCCCGAATTTTAAATATAGCACCACCACTTGGCCAATATTATTTTTGTCCACTTTGTAGAATTATGTCGAAATACCTCCAAAGTGATGACATCAACCTCACCTGCACTTTGTAGAGCTAATGATAGCATGCTTAATCATAAAACAAGATGATGAAAGATGCTATGTAGCCTACCTGCGAAACATTTGCATACTGGTATAAAATTACTAGCTGTGTCTCAATTCCGCATTATTCTGAGGCTGCATTTGAAGACTGACTGTGTCACAGCGGCACAACTGTCCCAATACGAAGGCTCCTTTAAATGCAGCCGACAAATACATCCTTCAGCCCCTGAGCAATGGAGGCTCCACCAGGTGGATCCCTCCCGGCCCAACCTATCCCGTGATTCATTGCGCTTTTGTGACAAACTGTTTTCCAAAGACGTAAATGGCATCAGTAAGCCAGGCGAAAACGTCAAAAGAATACATTTTAAATGTTAGTACTCCACCGAACAGCTAACAGTACACATGTTTAAAAAAACATCTCAACGTTTTTGAACTGAAGATTTTTCGTCCGTGGCTCTGTTGCCAGGCAACGGCTACAAGGGCAGGACAAGCTGGTGACGCAATAGCAAGACTAGACCGACTCATTTCAGTTTGGCCGACGCTGTGTGCGCAGCCGATGGAGGACGCAGCTGACGTTGGCTGCTTGGACAGGGTACTCTGAAGGATGTGGCCCCTCAATTGAGACACAGCTACTGAGGATGTTATCGTGCTAATGTGTTAAAATCTACATTTGTGCCTTTAGCTCTATAAGCCTGGTGGCAGACTTTTGTTCTTGAACAGTTTAGGGGAAAGATTCAGGTTTTAACAAATACATCGTTCCTATTTTTATTCTTTGTAAGGCAGAGTACATTGATGTCTGCCAGCTGCTGATTCTGGGCTGTCCAGACACCCTGCTGATCTTTCCTCACGGTGGCTGGGATGAGGTCAAAGGTCGTCGTTGCACCCACACCTCCCTCCTACTACCTCAGAGGTGTAACACAACCAGTTCTCTGCTTCCACCCCTGAATGCCATCCTCCTCTCCTCGCCTGGTTACTAACCAGGGCTCTTTAACTAAAAGCACCTTCAATCCATTGCTTGGTCCATTAGTGCTGCCAGATGGGGGAGGTTGGGTCCTGGCGCTGCGTGTGACCCTACTCTGATTAATAGAGTAGGTGAGGGCAAAGGTGCACTGCACGCCCCCATTCATTACCTCATTAGGATGGCCCACACTGAAAGGTGATCTCTCTCATTATATCTCAATGACAAGAGCTGAACTCCACACAGTGTGAGCCATCCAGCCAGGCTTTTATTCCACACAGCTATAGCCAGATCCCATCCACCTGTCTTTTTACACCATTCCACATAAAGTAACACCACTTTACCCAGCAGTTGACTGCAGGGAGGAAATTCGACCTGATCAACAGTTATGCACAGCGACTTGTGACTCGTGCTACCTGGAGCTGAATAATGCTCCAATTATTTGTTCGCAAGTGCAGCATCAAGTGTGTGTATGTGTGTGTGTGTGTCTGACTGAAGTTTGTGCATGTGGTTTGGAGCTCACAGGGTGAAAGGTGACTCGGCTTGTTTGAGTTAGTCCTTTATTCTGGGCAATTGAGAAGGATATGTTTGCGAGTTGAGATTCCTGCCATGTTTGTTTTCCCTGATGATTGCTTCCTGTACTGCTCGTCCCCCTCATCAGAACACATTCATTCATACCAGAGCAGATTCCTTATTGAGCCAAAGTGCTTCACACAAAAGTATCTCCATCTTTCGATATAAACTATTAATTCAAAAATAAATATGAAACGGAAAAACTCAAACTGTGGGATGAATAGAAAATAATAATGTTTGTCGCAAAAATTAAATATTAAATGTGAAATTTTGAGACTGAAAAAAGAAATTATTGAAACAAATGGTGTAAAATATGCATTTTAAACATCTAACTGTTTGTGGAAATTGTCCCTGTGTGTTTCTCCTATTTGCTTCTTCTAAAGGACACAGGCAGCAGCAATTAATATTTTTCTTATCGATAACAAACCCCATGGAAAACAAAACAAAACCAACAATGAAATGATCCAACCTTGTCTCCTAGAAATTACATTTCAATACAACTAAATTGCAACAGCAAATATGTTTTGTGGGAAACGTAATCGCTGGCTGGAGGCGACATATTTTTTGAATGAGTGAAGCGTTACATTCATTAACGGCAGCAGAGCCTCCAAGAGGCGGTTGGCAGGGATGGAGGGCGTACAGAGCACATGACTGTAACACCAGAGTACACGCCCAGAGTCCCCTGCTTTTTACTAAATAAGCAAAAACACACTATCTGAATTTACTTTTTCTGTTTTAAACCAGAACGTAGTCTTTTTACAACTTTAACCAAGAGCAGTGAGGGTCAATGTGGATGTTGCAACACGTGATTGGATATTAAGCAGATATGTTATCTATGCACATTTTACAGATATGTTCAGTGTCAGCATGGTCAAAGTGTCATTACATTCCCTACAAAATGTATTTGCTTCTGCTGTTTAGTTGTACGGAAATATAATTCCTCTCGGCCAGGGATCAATGGTCTTACTAACACGTTCTGTGTGTATGTTTCCAAGGCTTTTACAAATCCTATTCCTCTGTGACATAGAGCTCTTGTCTTCTTCACAAACTGTTAAAAACAATGCATTTCAAGTTTCACATACAATCCTCCCACTGCTTTAAGAGCACATTAGAGCACAAAAACTGTGTTAACCTGCAGATGTAAATAGTCTGCGATATAAACTCTATTTACTTTTGTCTGATTAAAGTACGGTGCCCAGCTTTTGTAAGAATTCAACTCGCCTTTTTTAAAGGAATCAGTTTACATAATTTTAAAGATGTATATGTAGTCTGAGGTTAACAGGCATACCGAAGACTCTTTCCATATCATTGACAAGCAATTTTGAAGCACGCTTTTTAATTGTTGCACAAACAAGAAAAGATAATGTGAGTTAGACATGTTTCTTTCTAGTAAACTACTCTACATTCTGGCGGAGATGGCAGAACCTCACACATGCCTGTAATAAACAGAAGAAGAAGAAGTAGAGGTTACAAATCAGAAACAAAAACAAGCTGTTTGCCAACCACCAATAAACCTTGAAGAAGAAGAAACAAAATGAAGAGAGAAAGCTTCACCATTATCTTCATCTGATAAGTCATATGAGTTTATGTTTTTACGACAGAACAGAAAAGGTGTTTCCATCCCCCATCCTGCATATTAACTCTTTTTGGCACCTCAAGGCACCACATAAGGCACCTCAATGCATGAGTTTGATAATATTTAAACAGTTAAAGAAGGTTCTCTTCAAATTTTGTTGTTTCCATCCATCTTTCCCTGCTGTGATGCATCAAAATGTGCTTAAAAATAACATTGATTGATCAACAACTATTGCCACAGACAGCGTTAAAATGTTGGGAGGTGTGGGACACCAGTCTGAAGGGGGTCGTTGGTCTCCAAAAAGATTATCAGACTGAAAATTCGTCCTATATCTTTCAAGTGTTGTTGAGGTTTTTACGTCAAGACTTTTTGGAACTACTCTCACAAAAAATTGCACACAGATTGCCCAGGAGTGTGGAGGAAGAACAGGATTTGGACATTTCTCAAGCTCTCTCTCTCTCTCTCTCTTGCACAGCACCATGAATGTTTCCCAGGACAGAATGACTGCATGAGTGTGACCATTCAGAAACATTATGAATACCTGGAAGTGTTTGGATGACACAGTTCTCAGCTCCCAGTGCATCGCTGCTTTTTGGTCTTTCAACGGACTTCGCTATCAATGAGAAAAACTGTGAATAACACCTGTGTTATCTTTTTATGTGTGCCATTGTAACCTTAACTGAACAGCTGTCTCTGTGACATAATGGTAAATGTGATAGTGTTACAGTGGCACATTTGGAGAACTGACATAATGTCATCATACTGACTCAGTGATGTATACGCCTTATGAATTCAAGATTTCCTTTCCTCATTTTAACTTCATATAATTATATATTTAAATTTATTTTTAGCATCAGATTGTGTTTGATATCTGTCGTGCCTGTGTGTCACTGCTTGTATTTGGGGGCATACATGCATGAATGTAACCGAGGCCTTGAATATTTATATATTTGTGAGCTAAGGCTTGGCTGCCTCCAGTGGGATAGAGGTGTTGGTGGTGCTCAGCAGGAGGAGACGGGAGCAGGGGGAAGATAGAGGGGAAAGAGAGAGTCCCTCAGGCGTGTCCGGGCTCTGATGGCTCCCCTGACAACCTCCTCTGTAATGGTCTCCCTCTCTCTCTGAGTGCTGTGAAATTGCAGGCCGGCGCTCTACAGCTGAGGACTCAGAGGAGACAAACGGCCTTTTAATTCAGAGCGCAGAGAGGTGACGGAGAGGGAGGCCCTAAGGGAGGGCTACCAATCAGACATCCATCATACTAACCTCTCCCTTGGGACTGGCCCTGCCAAAGAGGGGCCCTGGAGGTGGTCTTGAGCATACATGTGTGCGAGCGAGTATGTGTGTGTGTGCGCGTCTTTGGCGCTGGGGTGACACCGCATGCATGGAATGGTGGCAGCAGGAGGAGGGAGGAGGAGAAGGGAGGAACCCTGGGCTGCTCAGGTGTCCAGCCTGTCACGGTGCAGAGTGGAGCACTGAGGATCGGGGTGAATGCGGTGTGTGGGGGTATATTCTCTTTTTTTCCCCTCATGTCATCTATGTGCACCTTCTTTTTTTAGTTTATATTTATAGCCATCTCTTTATTTTCCCATGTTGGCTTCATTCTATGTCACAATGAAGAGCAACTGCAGCAAACAAAAAAATATCTTTTAAAATTGATTATTCCAAACATGAACCTTCCCTCATCCTGCATATTCTGTAGGAGCCTGAACAGAAAAGAACACCAGTGTTTGAGGGTTTGTGGACATTTCTTACTGTGGTTAAATGATTCCTTGTACCAATGCATTTCAAACTAAAAAAGAGAGGGACAGATGTGCAGCTCCAGAGATATTTCATGAAGGCCTCTCTGTAAAAGAAGAGGACTGATGCTTAAACCACTCAAAATGTTGGTCCTTGAAAAAGATGTGTTGTGATGGTCTGTATGCTTGTGTAAACAGTTGTAGTGTCCAAACAAAGCTCTTATCCTCCAGAATAAATACATATACACTGCTTTAATTAATTTATGAAATGGTTAATTAGAATTTGTCATACTTGATTTGGAAATCATCCATGAGTCCTCTTATATAACTTCAAGTCGGCTCCACAGCTTTCTGATCTTTATTCCTTGTGGTGAATGACAACAACCCACCAACCTGTGTAACAGCTTCTCTAATTTGTCTTGGATTTCACCAATGAATGGATCAAAACTTTAAATAAATCCCAGGGTAGATTTAATTAAGCTTTACTTTTGGATTGTAGAAAATTCTGATTAAATTCTATTCTTTTATTGGGACTTTTTATACGTTTTTATTTGCTTCAACCCTTCAGTAAAATCTGAAAAGACTAAACTGGACACAGGTAATCAAGCAATCTTTTTTCAAACCTCTGTGGTATGACATAAAGCTACGAAAAAACATATGAGGAACCAGAGGGAGGTAAAGGTGCAAAGATGTTTTTGGGGTTTCTATAGGAGGATGAATGTTATTTTTATCAATGTTTTTTATCCAGTTGCAAATCAATTACAGTGTCTACAGAACAGAGTATAAGCTGCATGTGACCATGTAATTTGCTGCTCCTATTGAAAACAGTGAAGCCTGTTGCTGTCCTTGGTGCTTCCTGCCTGTGGTACCATGGACAGCTCCCTCATGTCTCTCTGCAGGTGAGTGTCTCGCTCTTTGGCTGGAGTACGGTGTGCACAGGAGAGCACAGCAAAGCAAAAGCAAACAGAGCCTTTTTTATTCATCTGCACAATGTGATGTGGCTACATTCAATGGAGAGGACTGGATGCATTTGCCTCACATGCTCTTTTTCCCACCGTGGGCTTTTTGTGTGCCCCTCCTGAATCCCACTCCTTTCTCTCTCTCTCTCTCTCTCTCTCTTGCTCTCTCTCTCTCTCTCTCTCTCTCTCTCTCTCTCTCTCTCTCTCTCTCTCTCTCTCTGTCTCTCTTGTTTTACAGGCTAAAGAGGGACATGTGAGGAGCTTGAATAAGTGTGTGTGTGTGTGTGGGGGGGGGGTGTATAAATCCACATTTGGCATCAGGGATGACATTTTGATAAGAAAAACACAAATAACAGCTACAGAAGAGCCATTTAAATGGTTTGATGCACCAACAACAAAACAGAAAGAAAGAAAGAAAGAAAGAAAGAAAGAAAGAAAGAAAGAAAGAAAGAAAGAAAGAAAGAAAGAAATATTTAAACTGGGCATGCACATTACACAGTTGGTGGCAATTCTTCTGCATTATTTTTTGTTTTTGGTTCTTTTGGTATGATCAGAGAAATTGTTGTCAATGTGCAATATATGTAAAGAAAAATTAAAAAGACAATTTTCCAAAAAAAGAAATTTGTATATTTGTAGTCTGGCACTGTGATTGTTGACAGTAGCTTGTCAGAAACAAAAATGTAAGCATGTATATTCTTATGATGTTATAATAGTATAGTGATAATAGTAATAATAATGGAATCTTGTGTTAACTCTACCCAGTATTTGTAGGTGGAAAAAGACACCCAGAATTTAACCCACAGACTTTTAGTATAAAGAAAGATAGACAGATATATATATATATATATATATATATATATATATATATATATATATATATATATATATATATATATATATATATATATAGATAGATAGATAGATAGATAGATAGATAGATAGATAGATGTTTATCTGCTCCTCTCTAAATGTTTTCTTATAAACGTGTAAAACGAGTCAGAGCTCCAGCCTCAGTCATTCAAATGAGCCTCCATTAAGGTGCAAAGAAAATGCTTAAACAAGTCTCGGCCGTCCACGAAGGTGAATTAGCGAGTTGCATGTTTGCTTAAGTGCAACTAACAAAACAAGGCTGTGGGTAAATACTGAGATTCCCTTCGATTGGTGGCCAGTCTGTTAAAGCACCGGGTGACCATGGCTCTCCCTATTGATGAGCTGCAGCTAATCCATCGCATTTCCCTGTAAATGGCTTTCTGCATGAGAAAAGGCCCGCGGCCCCTCCTCGTCCCCCTGCACGGCTGCACTATGTGTGATGCAGGAGCGTTTTGTCACAGGGCCATTATGAGGTGGTGTAGCTTTAGCCCTTGTTCGGCTACTCCCACTCCCATTGCAATGCAATCAGATTCATTTCACTGACATGCAAAGTCGCCCTCCCTTCCCCGCTGCCTCTTCCGCAACCTTCATCAACCCCTTGTTTTGGACTTTCCAGGTAAAAGTGCGCCCAGATGTTGCACAGAGGTTGTTGTGTTGCACCACCTCCCCTGCAGCTGACATATTTCCCCCGGTGATGTCTCCACGACCCTCCGTGAAACCTTCCACATGCACGCTGGCCTTTAGAAGAGCCACTAGAAACACTACGCTTCCACGGCCGTGGTATTTCTGCACGCCGTGAGATTCAGGTCCGCTCCGAGGCTACAGCTATAAACGTGTAACCATGACAACTGCGCTCTGATTGGCTCCGCTGCACGGGAATTAACAAGGGCGTCATCCAATCTGGGCGCGGGCGGCGCGCGGCGGCTGGCAGAACCTCGTGATAACCCAGGCACAGGGAGGCGAAAGTGGCGACGTGAGGTGAGCCCGAAGGAAATGACTGGAGCCCAAACAAAGCACGAGCCGGGGATGTAGTTTTACAAATAAACACGTTCGATTAATGGTGTTTTAACTGTGTGCTCGTGAGAAAACATGCCCGCTCTGCCCATTACGCACTCCCTCAGTTGGCGCGGCTGAAAGCTCCGCTCCTCTACTCTGGATTGTGGATTGTGACAAGTGCCAGGACAGCAGCCCAACAGGACCAGGACTACAGCGGCTCCAGGGACTGTCACTCCGCTGCCTTTTCACCTGGAGCTTCATACAGTTTTCGCCTGACAGCGCACCTCCCGGAGCCAAGACGTTGTTCCGCGGTGACCCGGCTTGCCTCAGTCCGAGCAGCGCAGTCCGTGTGGAAAGGTCGGCACTCGGCGTCCTGCAGGCCGGAGACATGATGGTCCACTGTGCCGGCTGCGAACGGCCCATCCTGGACCGGTTCCTCCTCAACGTGCTCGACAGAGCCTGGCACGCCAAGTGCGTCCAGTGCTGCGACTGCAACTGCAACCTGACGGAGAAGTGCTTCTCCAGGGACGGGAAGCTCTATTGCAAAACGGACTTTTTCAGGTAAACACGCAGGGTCTGGACACAAGAGCTGCTCAGAATCAAGCTCTGGCTCCTGTTTTCACAACAATACGCGCCATAATGTCTGAGCGATGGATTCTGTATTGAATTAAATATATGAAGAATATAGAATAACTGTAAAATGAAAACAATAATAATATTATGTCATCAAGCTCAAAATTCTGTGACTAAAAAAATATGAAGCCATGGGTTCAAACTGTTTAGGCCATTGTTATTAACTTGCGTTAGGACTAAATCAAACAAGTTGCACGTGGAATTAATATATAACAATAATACATTAATCTAACTTAAACATTTATTTAAAAATGTGGGATTTAAATTTATTTCTAGAATGAAATGTTGGTTTTATCATGGACCTCGTGGCCTTTTAATGTGGCCCTTTGCAATAAACAAGACACCGAAAATTTAATTTGACTCCACATCCACGTGCACTCAGTGTTGAGCATTTCTATCTATTTTCCAGCTCCATGACAACACTTTTTTTCCAAACAGCCATTAGTCTATTAACCGCTTCCACAGTCCCTCAAAAGGTGTTTCAGGTAATTGAGTGATAAGTGAAGCTCTTGTTTGTCCCGTCGCTCTCTCTTTGCATCATTTTCATTTGTGCACGCGTCACTTATTTTCACCCCAAATTGTCTAATGACATGTGAGGCACGCGAGCCTTTGTCGGGACGGGCCCATTATTGGCCCCGCGCGGCCCCGGTCGTCATATTACCGCAGGTCCCATCAAGCGACTGGATTTTTTTTTTTTTAAATGGCCCGACCATTAGCCAGGCGAAACAGTAATCACCCTAATGTGTCCATTTGTTGTGTAAGTAGAGTTGTGGCCTTTCGCCGGGGGAGGCTCGGCCGTGCATGTGAAAGGGAGGGGGGAGGCGAAACGATACCATTGCAAATGGGGAGACAAGGCTACATTAGTGTTAAAACAAAAGGAGTGCTTGCTTTCACCCAAAGGCTTAAGCATCCCCACCAACACCCCCCCCCCCCCCCCCCCCCATCCACCCACCCACCCATATTTACAACCTCAGGTACAGCAGGCCCAGTGTGTGAGCCTCAAGAACTGCTAATATTGAGAATGAAGCATCAGAGCAGGAGATACATAACTGTAAACAGCAATCAAATCTCTCTCACTCTCTCTCACTCTCTCTCTCTCTTTTACACTAACTCCCATTTATTTATTTATTGGGGGGGGGGGCTATTTGTGTATCGAATTGACGAGTCCTCCCACCCGGTATTTAAGCGGGTGAATATGGATTAAGAGAAGATTTCCACGCTAAAATGCTCCCACTCGCGCTTAATCCCATAATATATTCCTGGGCCACAATGTGTTGATTGTCACTAATACGTTTTGCGTGGGGTTATTGTCAGAGCACCTCCATCAGAATTATGAGTCTTTATTTCTTATAAAGGAAAATCTGACGTGTATTTTTAAACGATCCAGCAGCCACTATTTATACTGTCAGTCAGTTACATAGAAATGATATCGTAGACATGCTTCTGCTTGTTGTTGTGTTTAATGTAAATAATAGTTTTCTAAGCAGCCTACTAAATACACCTTAAATATAATCATGTTAAATTGTTATTATTATTGTTATTATTTTTATTATTATTATTATTATTGTTGTTTAAATAGGAATTTTAACATGATCAGAATGTGATATATATTGGCCCGATTACAGGCATTACTTAGCTACAGTATATTCCAAACAAACAATGATGTTATTAATAATGCCTTACATCAGTTGATCACTGATTTCAACATATGTTTTATATATATGGACATAACATTTAATTTTTTTAGAATTTGGATATTAACTATTACACGATGTTGTGTTGGTAAAACACGAGCTTGAGTATTCTCTGAAATGTTCTCTGTGCGCTTCTGTTATGTGTGTGTGGCTAAACCAAATCATGCAATTATTCTTTATAAGATATAAACATATATATATATATATATATATATATATATATATATATATATATATTTTAAATTATTTTGTATCCTTTTTATCCAGGCGGTTTGGCACAAAGTGCGCGGGCTGTCTGCAGGGAATCTCGCCAAACGACTTGGTGCGTAAAGCGCGCAACAAAGTGTTTCACCTGAACTGCTTCACCTGCATGGTGTGTAACAAGCAGCTGTCCACGGGGGAGGAACTCTACGTGATAGACGAAAACAAGTTCGTGTGCAAAGAAGACTATGTGAGCTCCGGGGCCATCAAAGAAGTCAACCTGAACTCAGGTAATCAACGCGATAAGAAGCCACGACATGTGTGTGTTTGTTCGTATATATCCTCCAAAAAAAAAAAAAAAAACCGTGTGTTTAACATGAGCGCACCGAGAGGATAAATATTACGCACAGGTACACCTGACAAATAAAATGGCAATCGGCCTTGAAGGGAACAAAAGGGAGACAAGTGTGGAGGCTCCAAACGCACTGTAAAGATTTTGTTTTTGTGGAGCATTTCCAGTGGGCCCGTGGAGACCATGTCACAACAACCTTGTCAGATGAATGGTTTCAATATTTACCTCCACAGGACAATGGCTCTCTGTTATTGTGCGTCAGGGTCCGCTGGGGACGAGCATGCTGCTGTGGCCGTGTGTCTGTGTGCGTGCAGCCCCTTCAGTTTTCTGTCTTTTATTCAGAGAGCTCATGAGGACATCAGCCCCCCTCCACACCCTGCGCCCTCCCGGCGCCACGCAGGCCACGTCTCGCTCACGTCTTGTGCACACATGTGTAAAATTATTTGCATTTAGTGAGAAACAATATATTTCATGCTCGGTTTAATTTGTGCTGCTGCAACACCTGCAAATAACAAGTCCATAAAAACAGAGAAAGAAAGAGATATAAGAAAATATTTGCATGGAAAATTTGCTAAAAATATGATTTCATTGCCCTTATTTGTTATTATTTTGGATGCATATTTTCAGTATAACATGCGTGCATGTCCAGGCCTGATAAAAACAGAACCCCTCCCGCACAGTTTCGGATCGTGACCTTCCTCTTGTTTGTTCCCCCTCCTCCAGTGTCGTCGTGCACAGACAGGAGTTTATCGCCGGATCTGCAGGACCCAACTCAGGAGGACATAAAAGAGACGGACAATTCAACGTCCTCAGATAAGGAAACGAACAATATTGAGAACGAGGAGCAGAACTCAGGGACCAAGCGGCGGGGGCCCCGGACCACCATCAAGGCCAAGCAGCTGGAAACGTTAAAGGCCGCGTTCGTCGCCACGCCGAAGCCGACCCGACACATCCGAGAGCAGCTGGCCCAGGAGACGGGACTGAACATGCGGGTGATCCAGGTAAGACACCGCCGTGCGTCTGTGTCTCCGTGCGTGTTTGGCAGTGAGGGAGGACAAAGACAAATTAGAGAGAATTGAAGGATTATAAATCAGTGGAATTACTCATTAATTCTACTCCAACGTTTAATTGAAGGCCCCATTATCTGCTGGAGAAACGTCAAAACATGATGTTGTCTGAGAGAAAGGATATAGATCCACGTTTAAGCTGCTGTTGTGTGAGCTGCTGTTTGTTCCATTTGCTGGAATGAGCTCAAGTAAGAAATACATTACAATACACAGTTACACAGATGACAATACATTTGACCTTTTTCATTTGAATATGTTTTGTCATTTCACAATAGCAAAATACACAAATGTGCAAACTTGATATTATATATTCCTATGTCCATATAACAAACCCATGCTTGTTATCACAGAAATGCAGATTGTGTGTTTTTTTATTTATAAATACATTTATGTGTTTTTATAACTTTAGTAGTAATTCTTACAGAGCTGCGCATTTTAATTTAATATAGAGCTTTAAAAAAATTAATTACTCACTCTGTTATTTCCATATTCCTCAAATTAAAACTCCCATTCGCCTTCAATTTCCACGTTGCTGTATCCATACCTGCAGGCGTCAATTTATTCTCTGAAATTAAGATCCAGTAATCCAATTTACTGATGCATGGATATAATAAATACCATGGTTTTTTTTAGGTCTGTCATTTATTTTGTGCAGACAGCAGTTTATTTCAGGGATCATTCGTGTTCCACAGCCATGAAATTAGTGAAAGGTTAGTTTTGTTTTTGCCAAAGGCAATTGGAAGCCCCACCACCCCAACAAACAAACCTGCTTTGCAGTATAACACAATCGCACACTGTTTTGGACCTCTATCCCGCTCTGTCTGTCGTTTCATCCTGACACACTCACACACACTTGGTGTCTGGGTGCAGACTGTGTCAGGATGATTAGCACCATCTCTGCCAACTGTGATGTGGCTTTTTGTGCACTCACTGTAATTATCGCTGATTTCACAGATTTACATACCACCCTCCCCTTTCCCACCTCTCTGCTCTTACTCACTTACAGCCTGCTCCCACTGCTTATTAGAGCAGACCAGGGCCTCTCCACCGCCTCATCTGTATCATCATACTGCAAGTTGTTGTGTGTCTCTGTTTGTGTGTGTGCACCAACAGAGCTGAGCCAATCAATCAAGCAATTAATCAATCAGTCAATCAGTCAATCAATCAGGCAGTCAGCAGTCAGTCAGGCAGGCAGGCAGGCAGGCAGGCAGGCAGGCAGTCCATCCCTCTGTCCATGGTCCCCACCCCTGAGTGTTGCTGTGTTGCTTGGAGCCAAAATGGAGGCTGTGTTTCGTCATCCTCCTCCTCGTTCACTGTGTGTTAAATACCATTGCTCTCAACGCGGGGAGCCCTGTGAGCCACGCTGCTTCTCCAGCATGTGGATGTAATCCCTAAGCAACGCTCTCTCGAGGGGAGCGAGAGCATTTCCATAAAAATGTACCCTACAGTTAGACGATTGTTCTCAATAAGCAGGTGTCGCCTTTGCCGCTGGAGCACATAGAGCACAGCCTAAGTGGTTTTAGGTGTTTTTTTTGTGTGTGTGTGTGTGTTTTTGTTAATCTGCAGCACAGTGGGATTCTGCCTCTGGTGTAGCCTCGCTGGTGTGAACATACATCATTATGCAGCAGTGATGTAAAAGGCGAAACAAGATGTGTTATGTGCTTATAATGCAGACATTCTTCCATATGGCGTGTAGTTTTGCACTTTTGAAATCCCTCCTTTGTTCCTCTTCAAAGACAGCTTATTTAACGCTGGTGATAAGCTTTTTAGACTCTGATTTATGGCTTTGACTGTTTATTTTAACTTGTGCTGAGGTGCATTGGGTTGTCTGTTGGGGTGCATTTGTATTATTTTGTTGTTCAGCTTATTTTTGCAACAGGAAAACACTTTCATGACTGAGTGTAGCAGCAAGTGTGGTTTTTGTCTGACAAGTGTCATGTTAAGTTGTATCTTGGGTGGAAAGTTGAAGTGAAAATTGTGCTTTTTTGATGCTCTCCCCTATATCTGACTTGGTCTTTTTTAATTTGTAATATTGTGTAAACATTTCACATTTTAACACACAAAAAGCTTCTTCCACCTGAGTGAATTAGAGACACACAAAGCTTCTGGTGTTTCCGTTCATTGTGTGCCAATACTGATCTGATCTGTGTGATTCTGACCTGGCATTGAAAACTTTTTCATTTTACATTTGGTCTAAATGGATTCTTATGGAATGATTTTCAGCATTAAAAGTCGGTTGTTTAAAAAAAAAAAAAAGAAGCCATTTTAGCATTGATGTCCAGGAAATAACACCAAATGTCAAACAGAGACGGAGGCTGTGCTGGCTATCCTACAGTAAATACAGTTGAAAACAACAACAGCCGTGTCAGAGAATGTGGATCATGTTTGGTAAGAAGCAAAAACCTCTTGTCTTAGTAGAAATGGTTTGTTAGTTTTTTTAATTAGGGCCCTTTTGTGGAACTTTCCAGGCTTGAACCTATCGGCAAAAGAAAACAAAACCTGACTTCATAAACAGCGTTTCACGTCTGATTTGAATTCTACACAAACTCTGTAACTGTGAGCATGAAATTAGATATCAGTGAAATTACCTAAAAATGATCAGGATTCAAATTAAGTTTTGTCAGTCGTGCCTCGGGCATTTTTTTTTTTTTGTTACACGATGCAACAGAATGCATCTTGTAGTGATTGTGTCAAAGTCTGACTCTCACAGACGACGTGGTTTTCACAGTTGACGTAGGAGAAGGTTTGACTGATTGCTGGAGCACTGAGGGATGGAGCAGAGACAAAAGGGAAAGTGATCTGTGAAGGCTGCAGTTCAACCTCAAACCCTTTCTGAAAATGATGAGATCAGCTGATTAACTGTGTGTGCGTATGTGTGTGTGGTCTGGTGCAGGTTTGGTTCCAGAACAGAAGATCCAAAGAGCGACGAATGAAGCAGCTGAGTGCTCTGGGCGCACGGCGGCACGCCTTTTTCAGGGGCCCGAGGAGGATGAGGCCCCTGGGAGGCAGGCTGGAGGATGCAGACATTTTGGGACCTGGGGCCTATGGTTACTATGGAGGTAAGAAATGAAGCTTGTGATAACACACAAAGTGCCAGTTAATGCACATTTTCTGCATGGGCCTGTATGTCTTATATCTTTCAGTACATATGACTGTAGATTCTTGCAATATTCATGTGCCGTATGGGAAAATTATTTTATTCAGCAAATGTAATAACAAATAATCCATATCCTGGTTGTAGTCTCACTCCAAATATATGATAGTGCAGGTGAATAGCAACCTTCAGCAGCACCACCAAGGCTATAGGTATTTTATCAGGCTGCAAGGAGATTGGTTAAAGGTTGTTCTGTACTGTGTTTACGCTGCACTACAGAACCTCAGTCAAGTTTATCTGGACACTGAGGGTCACATTATTTTCTGTAATCTTTTCATCTTATTCAATAATATGATCAGAATTCGTAATTTGATTCTAACCCTGGGCACTGTTCAAAATGTTCCAAGAGAAAATAACAAACGTACGTTAACTGATCGAAATAAAACTAAATTCAAGAGTTTTTTTAATTCTGAAGGCTCAAAATAATAATAACCATAAAACTTGCTTAACTGTCACACCCGGGGGGATAAACGCTTGAAGGGGACAAATGTATTTCAGTCAGTGCTGCGGTATGGGTCGCATATACTTCAGTGTTGTATAATATATATTTATCTTCACGCTTTTAGAATGGAGAGCCTCGAAAACAGCAAATAGAAAACTCTGGAAATAGAAAAGACGACTCAGTATTGTGAGATTTGATTCCCAGGCCATGCGGCATGGTCCTCTAAGTTTTGATCAAGATGAAGCCTGCGTCTTCTAACCCTTTGCCTTTTACACCGCTTGAATATACCTCAGTGCTTTAAAAAAATAGATAACTTCTTCCATGAAAATAAAGCCGCCATGTCCTCAACAAATCCCTAACCCAGCTATCTTTCAAGGAAAGTAGCACATTAGAGTTGATTCAGCACAAGTTTAATTTCTTAATGTTTTGAAGAAAAGATAATGGAGGGTAAATAGATATGTATTCTTAAGGATTCTTGTCAAAATATGCTTTTATTCTACAGAAAACCTCCACGCTTTTTAAAACAATGTGTGAACTATAAATAGCTGTATCCGATTTAGCAATAAAGCTCATAATGAAATTGCATTCACTCTTGTCAGGCTCAGGTCTGATGAAAACACGTTGAGTTCACTGTCATTCACTGACTGGATTATTGCAAATTAAGGACAATGTGCAGCCTTGACCTGACACACAGAGCCAGCTCTCCTTTGAAAACGGATGAAACGTTAGTTCCACAGAACATTTTCACGTTTGATTTTTGGCAAACATTTGTAGTTGTTAAATAGTAAAATGGTCTCTACTATGAAGACGGTTTTTGGCATGTGAAAACGATTTTTCTTTGCTCTCTAGTTCTTTTCTAACATGTGTAACATGCCAGAATACAGTTTGATCTCTAGTGGGTGGAACGAAACCTTCAAATCAATGTTCTTTTAAAAGAAACGCTTGTAAAAACCATTTGAAAAAAAGAAGGCATTTAAGCATCTGTTGGTCATCTGGACAAAATATATAATAATTTTCAGACAATAGCAGGTGGGCGGCGGATAACAACACAGCAGCAGCCCCACGTTATATTGGTTGAAATGTATGTCAGCTTGTTGTGTGTTAGGAGCCGGTGGTTTTTATGCAGCTCCTGCACATCTACCTGAAGGGCCCCTGCATCGTGGATACAATAAACTGGAGCCGTCAAGGCTTCAACGCGGGGAGTGGGAGGGGAAAATAGAGGACAAAACCTTCATCCCCCATTCTCATCTATCTTGCTTTCTTCGCACGTTGCTTTTCACACCCTTTTGTGCCGCAGCAGCACAGGCCAGTCTGCGCCTTTATCTGAGCTCGCTGCGTCCTTATGTTCCTCTGCCGCTGCTGAGAGGGAGGGATGCCTCTGTGTGGTGGGGTGCATCTGCATGTGTGAGTGTAATTATAGTTTGCAGAGCCACACGCACACACACACACACACACACACACACAGGCAGTCCACAACACAGGCTTGTTGTGTATTCTCAAGGTCGGCAAAAACCAACAGGGGCCTGTTTGTGAGATCAAATAATTAGCTTGTTTGTGAAAGTCATGTCACCTCTTATTGTTTCTCTTGATAATCACCAAAAGCAATGTGTAAAAGCAAATAAATGCATGTGCTATAATTGGGCAATATATTCTATTTCTCGATTTGTAACATGTTAGTTCCCGATTTCGCCTGCTAAGTCTGAAATAGGAGTGAGAAGAGCATATGGCGGGGGTGAAGAAATGCTAGTGCAACATCTGGGGCACAGGGAAAAAGTCTGCCATCGATCTCAGTTCAAAGTGGTTTTGAATCTGAATGCAGTAAGTGAGGGAATTTGGAGCAGAGTGGGATGTAAATTTGGAGAATATGGAAGTGGTGGGCCACAGGAGGCAGATGGAGGTTTGTAATGGTTCAGGGATGCGACCTGTGTAAAGGGTTTTGGCTGTATGTTTTCTGATCAACAACCCTGGAAAGCTTCAGCAGTACATCACAAGATTGTTGAATCCTATTCCGCTGCTGTGAGACTCTGGCTGCGTTTTGAGGATGAGGATGATTGTGGTTGCCAGATTTCACCTAAATATGTAGATATCAGTCCCTGGTGTAGGATTAAAGGAAATATTCAAGGAAACACAATTATTCACTTTCTTGCCAAGAATTAGATGACAGGATCGATATCACACTCATATTTGTTCCATATATATAAGAGTATTGCCAGGATTGAATTGGCTTAGCTTAGCACACAAATAGGAAATGGGGAGGGGAAGACAACAGCTTCTTTAAAGTCCACAGATAAACAAGTTATATCTTGTTTGCTTAATCCGTGCAGAAACGTAAGTGTACAACATTTCGTAGTTTTCACTGGAATTATGCGCCGGACTATTTCTTGGCCGGGTGCAGCAACTCTCTGGAGCTTCCACTGGTTGCCTGGCAACCTCACGGCGATGGCAGGAGTTCGTACGGATTAAACAAATGAGATATAACATGTTAATTAATGAGCTTTAATGAGCTTTAGATGTGCTGGTAGGCATATTTTGCTATACCCTTGGTTAGGGACTTGTTAGCTGTGTCCCCATGTTTCTGGTCTAAGCTAAGCAAACAGGCTACTGGTTGTAGAGCTGAGAGAGTGGAATCAATCTTCTCATCTAAATCCTGGCAAAAAAAGCAAATAAATGTTTTTCCCAAAATGTTAAATAATAATAAGCAGTGGTGGAACCCAGTTGTTGGTTGGTTATGTTGAAATTGTAGTCAGGATGCATGGATCTCAAAGTGGCTTGACACTCAGGATTGGATTCATTTGTTGGGAAACCAAAAAGAAGACAGTTTCAGACCTAGAAATGGTCAAGAAATTGTCAAATAGTCCTGTAATGA
Source organism: Verasper variegatus (assembly GCA_026259375.1). Lineage (NCBI taxonomy): Eukaryota > Metazoa > Chordata > Actinopteri > Pleuronectiformes > Pleuronectidae > Verasper > Verasper variegatus. The sequence continues at coordinate 5,439,470 of CM048060.1, forward strand.
CATCTACAGCTTTTGGATTTATTTCTCCAGGTGTGGACAAATTAATTTGGTAATTTACATTTAATCCTACAGCAACATGATGTCTTTTGAGAAACAGCTTGATTGTTGCTGAGGGTTCTGCACAACATCAAGTGAGCAGTTTATATCGGAACAGCTGATAAAATAGTCCCAGTGAAGACTTCTCTCATTTAATCAGGGACGTTGTTTGTGGAAATGAAGTATGCAAAAATACATAACAATCTGCATGGCTAGATACCATATGTATTTGGGTGAACTGACCCTTTAACCTTGTCTATATCAAGCCTCCTGGATGTTTTGTATCTCTCCGTTCATAAATAATGTATGAAAATGTCTCCCTGGTAGAATGAACTTGAAGATTCCTGTTGGGGACCAAACTTGTGCAGACGTCTCTCAGAGGCATAAACATGTCAGTCAGTGTTACAGGTTTGCCAGAAACGTGTGTAAATCCAAGTGTGTGCTGGAGATTTTCTGCGAATGTATTCAGTCATTAATGTGTCTTGTATTAAAGGTGTTTCTTTTTGTGCTGCGGCTCTTTGAAGTGAATGCCTACTGACTTTGGTGGTCCCCTGACTTTCCCTGTATTTGTGCTCTTGAGTGAATTCACAAAGTGTCACATACTGTAGGTTTGGAATCATTTACAGGAGACCTTGCTTTGTGCTTTGTGTCTGTGTATTTCTGGGCATTAATGAATTATCTTACCGTCTAAGGGATTTGCTGATTTTGCCTCGTGGTGCAGAGCAACTGACATCGAAATTAAAAAAATAGAATGGGGCGAGTCTGTCACAATGATGATTGATTGAACTCATGTGGAAAGCTATAGATGATCCAACCGTGTGAATAAAACACAGCAGTGGCACAATCTCAAGCTGGGAGCACGAACTAAATAGGTGCCGTCGCTGCAATGCTGGAGGCAGCGGGAAGTGGTTAAAACTGTGGAGCGAGGTGTAATTAAAAGGGAGAAAATTATTGGATGGAAAAAACAGTCTAAACAGTTAATTGATTAGAGAGACTGACAGAAAATAAATCCACTGTTTTTCAAGCAAAAATAGTAAATAATCTCTGGTTGCAGCTTTTCAAGTGAGTATTTGCTGGTTTTCTGTGGTTTGGATGACAGTAAATTGATTATCTTGAAAACAAATATATGCTATATAAATAAATAAACTTTAGATGGCATCAATACACTTGAAACTTTATTTAAAAATCTGGAAAATAAGCACCACATTAGTCAATGATATTAGTTGCAGCCATGTATGCTTGTCATAAAGGGTTAGTGATCTTTGCAGCTCAGGAAATAGCCAAAGCCCAGTGAGGTAGAGGGAAGGGATGTTGCTGGAAGCCGCATCAGACTTGACAAAGAGATGTACCTGACAAGACCTGGCAGGGCTGCAGGGAGGCTGGAATCTCATTTTGGAGTTCCTCATCCAAATCCAGAAGTTTCAGCCGGGGAATCTATCGAGGTGCACGCATGGCTGCGAGCTGAATGAGTGAGAGAGATGAATGCAGTGTGTAAAAGGCGAGAGAACTGAGGTGGAGAGGTGTGGAGTTGTTTATACACTCAAATGAGGCTGTTGGAGACCGGTTGGTTGGAAATTGGACATGATCAATTTCACCACTTAGGTAGGTGTGGAGCTGTGTGTAAAACTAAACACTGCTCTGGGGAACTGTGAATGTTGTCTATGTACAGTGTATTTAAAATCATTGACAGAAAGTCTAATTCTGGGTATTCTTCCTCCACAGAATATCAAGGTGACTATTACGGACCAGGGACTAATTACGACTTCTTCCCCCACGGTCCTCCGTCTTCACAAGCTCAGTCTCCAGCCGAGTCCCCCTACATCCTGGGCTCTGGGCCCGGAGCCATGGAGGGATCAGGCCACCACCCTTCAGATGACCAAAGGTTCACGGACATGATCTCCCATGCGGAAACTCCAAGTCCGGAGCCGGGTTTACCGAGCTCCATGCAGCCTGTCCCGGGGGAAGCATATGGTGGCGGTCCCAGTCCTCCTTTCTCATTGGCCAGTAACTCCAGCTACAGCGCCCCTATGTCCCACCAAGGCCAGGAGATGGGAGAAACCACAGCCTGGTAGAGGACGAACCACTGGGACTATTCCTGGGCTGAATGTCAGCCTAGTTAATTCAGGAGATGAACGATGGGGGAAAAATCCCCACATTGCAGAATGAAAAGTACAGCTGAAATTTCTATGGACTTGTTAAAATCACGGCCAGATTTTGACAGTTGACAAAGTGATGGACATGGAAAAGAATCCGAGAATGGGATAGCTTATCGGAAAAAAATAATATTTGCTGCCCAGTAGACACTCCAAAGCATATCCCTTCCTGGATTACTGGACTTGAGCTATTAAAAAAACGTTGTGATTCTACCCAGCAAAATGCTTCTCGCCTTCCCCTTAATGTTAACGAAGGTATCTTCTAATGCTCTAGGAACACATTAGAGAGAAATACCAAAGGGGACATCTTTAGTTGTCTTCAGTTCTCACCACATTTTTAAACAACCTTGCAGTGTAGGTTTTTCCATTCTGTTGCTCTACACCTCTATTTATTTCTAAGCTGCCGCTCTACCCTCAATATTAAAAAGACAAAGGACCAGGTTCATGCTTTAATCCTTATATACAAATACATATGTGGCAATCAAGACACGATATGTTTACTCAAAACGTTGCTCATTTTAAATTTCCTTTTCTGTAAGACAATATGTTTAATCAAAAACTGCTGCTTGAGAGATACTGTACACACACACATGCACAGATACACAGACACACAAAACCTCTGGCATTGACATTTTCCACACAACTCAGCTATACCTCTTTTAATGCACAAAAAGTGTTCTTGATCATAGCTTAAAAGAAGGATGTCTTTAACATTATTCAAAACACGGACACAATTATGCAGACATACACACACACACGCACAGACACACAAATCTCACACCCATCCAGGCGGCCCTGATAGTTCTGCTCCGAGCACTGCTTCACCTGACCTTCCTTTTGTTACTCTCCCTTTTAAAAAACATGTTTTAATGGAAATGATTTTCAAAAGAACATTGAACCCATAATGGAGAATCTCCTTCAACAGCTGAGGTCTCCTTCCTCTAAAGGGAGAAAACAAAAGAGGGGGCAGACTACATCTGTGACATTACCAGTCTGCTCCGAGGCTCTCATCGCCATCTAGTGGCCAAGTTTGTAAGACACACAAAATCAAACATTCACTTCCAAACAGCAGAGTCTGGATGTGTGCATATTGTGCTGCAAGTTCTCTCTCTCTCTCTCTTTTTTAAATAATGCCAGAAGATAACTCTGTACTTTCAAGGCCAAGTGTCATTAGGGCTCCGATTTGAAAAGCCAATACAATATTTTCATCTTCCCTTTTAATACTGCTATTGAAAGATGGCACCCAGCCCATGTTAGCTGATATTACTCATTACGAAACATCCCATAAACACGTGTAATGCTGTTTGTCCACAATGAGTTAGCTCGACAATATTGTTTTGATTTGATTTCCTTTGGACATTGTATAAGATCTAGAAAGAATGTGTCTTATTTCTGGTGTTCTGAGACATCCTTGGATACAAGAGGTGTGTGTGTGTGTGTGTGTGTGTGTGTGTGTGTGTGTGTGTGTGCCTGAACACTTGAGGATGTGTGTATGCTTACGCATGTGTGAGTGTGTGTGTGTGTGTGCGCATTTGTGCACATTTAAGGGGCGGGGGTGGGGGCAAGGCTGTATTATTTCTATGTAAATAGCACTGGTAATAAAACCTTCTCTTACAACTCGAAGAACTGGCTTTCTTCTTACATATTATCTCTCAGTGTATTTTGTTGTCTACTTCAGTTTTTGGAGGTGGGAAGTAACATAATACCTTTATTATAAGGTATAGAATTTTAAGTGTCCATTCAAACAGCTATATAAACTACCACTAACTTCACTTTGGAGACAAGGATTATTTAAACAAAAGATATGATGCAGTGCTTGAAAACAGTACAGTAAATTCACTTCATCACAACCACTACATATTAAGGCATATTTTATAAATACTTTGAATATTTTTGTTCAATTTAAAGGCAAATCAAAATTGATAGATTGTATTCCGTATTTACAAATTTACTCATTAAGGCTTTATCGATTATTCATTGATTAAAATTAAGGACGACTTTTGGCTTTGGTTTATCTAGCACATCGTCCTCTGCAGAAAACATTTTGCCAACAGTATTGAGCTGTTCATTTACTTTATTTATTTGATTGAATATACTTAGGTACCTTGATTCAAATCTGCACCAATTGAGTGTTTGACATTTGGAAGTAGCGGAAGAAGCTGAAAATACAATATTGACATGTTATTAGCTGCTAAAGAAGTTATGGTGAACATGCTAGCAAACATGTGTCAATGTACGTGCATTAAGTGAATTAAAGTCCAATAAAGTCCTCTCCCTTTCATTTCCTGGGGAAAAGTCTTCACCAGCTAGTTGCGTTTTTTAATCTGGCTGCTTTTTCTGGCTGGAAACATTGAGAGAGGTGAGTGTGAATCAAAACTGGGGCTATACACGCCTGAAACCAAAACAGTGAGCTAAAAGATGCTACAACGCTTTTGTGCAGTGCAGGGGAACTACAAAGTGGAGTGATGATTGTCTGTAGGTTAGTCACTAATCCATTTCATATATATTTATTTCATAAATCAAAAATCCTATCCCTTTAACACTGGTGATTTGTTCTCTGGGGCCCTCAGGCACAGATCCAGGACCAGACACTCCCTTCTTGCTTTAAACTGACTACAGACCACTGCCTTTGGGCAGCCATGTTCCTCACTGGGTCCTGCTGACCCCCCACCTCCACATCCCCTTATCCTCCTCTTTATCCCCTCCTCTGGCTCCGCATCCCCCTCCTCTTGCTGAGGGGCCAGGTGGGCAGAAGGTGGCCCAGGTCTGCAGTAATTTTCCCCCTGACTGGTTTTAATGTAAAGGGTAATGTGAGCAGAGACAGGCAGACTCTGTGTGTGTGTGTATATTGTAACGTCACGGGTTATCCCTAGCGGGGCAGTGCGGAAGAGAGCGTAACACAGGCACCATCAGACAGCATAAACGAAAAATCAGGGTTTATTTGTTCCTCCCACAGGCAGTCCCTTTACAATACTCCTTCAACAAAAGTCCATGAACAAACTTAAAGCGCCCCGGAGGAGAAAATGGTTTCTTCGTCAAACCAAAGTAATCCCACCCTGCCAGGTCTCCGGTAGTTGTTTCTCCATGTCGGTGTCCTCTCTTCTCCCGCCCGGCCCACCTCCTCTGCCCTTTATTCAGTCTCCCAGCCCTGCCTCAATTAGGGGCCTTAAGCACCTACAGCTGGGTTCCCGATGAGGCAGTCTGGGAGCTGTAGTCTCTAGCCCGGTGGCCATTTTGGGTTGTAGGCACTGATCCTGGGTGAGGATGTAGCGCCCCTCCACAACCTGTCCCCTTGTGATGCCACATATCCCTCTCCCTGGGCCTGACGTCCTCAGCAGGGTGAATGCGGACCAGTAAGCATCATGGCGTGACAGGGCATCTGCGTTTCCATGGCGCCGTCCTGGCCTGTGAATGACAGAGAAATTAAAAGGCTGTAGGCTTAAAAACCACCTCGTTACCCTGCTGTTGGTTTCTTTGTTTTTTGCCATCCATTGTAAAGGTGAATGATCTGTCACCAGAGTGAACCTCCTTCCAAGCAGGTAATATTTGAGGGTCTCCAGGGCCCATTTTAAGGCTAAGCACTCTTTCTCCACTGTGGCATAGTTCTTCTCTCTCGGCAGCAACTTCCGACTCAAATACAGAACGGGGTGTTCTTCACCTTCCTTTATCTGGGCTAACACCGCGCCCAGACCCACCTCAGAAGCATCTGCCTGGACCACAAACTCCTTGCTGAAGTTGGGGGCAGTAAGGACTGGTTTCGAACACAAGGCCCTCTTCAGGTCGCCAAATGCCTCTTCTGCCGCCGGGGACCATGTCACCATCCGGGAGTGTTTCTTGGTCGTTAGTTCTGTGAGAGGGGCCGCTATCATAGCGAAGTCAGGGATGAACCTTCTGTAATAATTGGCAAGGCCCAAAAAAGATCTCACCTGCTTCTTGGTCACCGGTTTTGGCCAGTCTTGGATTGCCCCGAGTTTTGCCTCCTGGGGTTTGACAAGGCCCCGCCCGATGGTATACCCCAAGTAGTTGGTCTCTCCGAAAGCCAGCTTACATTTCTGGGGGTTCGCTGTCAAGCCAGCCTGCCGGAGGGAGTCTAGGACCTTCTGCACACGCGGTAAGTGACTTTCCCAGTCTGGGCTCTGAATCACCACATCATCCAAATAGGCAGAGGCATACTCTCGATGGGGTTTAAGTACCTGATCCATCAAGCGCTGGAACGTGGCGGGAGCCCCAAACAGGCCAAACGGCATCATGCGGTACTGCCAAAGACCTTCCAGGGTGGCAAAGGCCGTCTTCTCCTTCGATTCTGCAGACAAGGGAACCTGCCAATACCCTTTTGTAAGATCCAGGGTTGTTAGGAATCGTGCCTGGCCCAGGTTTTCAATCAGCTCATCGACCCGAGGCATTGGGTATGCATCAAATTCAGACACTTCATTTACTTTTCTGAAGTCATTACAAAAACGGATAGTTTTGTCCGGCTTGTCTGCCAGGACGATAGGGCTTGACCAGGCACTCTTGGACTCCTCAATCACGTTCAAGGCTAACATCTTCCTTACCTCCTCATCAATCAGCTTCTTGCGGGCCTCCGGTACCCGATAGGGCTTTTGGTTCACCGTTTTTCCTGGCTGGGTACGTACTTCATGTTGCACCAGGTGGGTGCAGCCTGGGAGGCATGAAAAGACATCCTGATTCCCTTCCACAAGCTCCTTTGCCTGCTGCAGCTGGTGCGGGGAGAGGTCCGGGCCAAACTCTACTTCGTCCCGGGCAGGATCTTTCAACTCTCTGGGGGGAAGACAAGTGAACAACGCCTCTCGATCATGCCATTTCTTTAAGAGGTTAATATGGTAGATTTGCTCACCTTTCCTCTTCCCCGGTTGCCGTACTTTATAATTGACTTCCCCAACCTTTTCAATTACTTCATATGGTCCCTGCCAAGTGGCCAAGAACTTACACTCCACGGTGGGGACCAGGACTAGGACTCGGTCTCCAGGGGTGAATTCCCGGGGTTGAGCGGCTCGGTTATAAGCTGCCCTCTGATCCCTCTGAGCCTTCTCCATGTGCTCCTTCACAATGGGAAACACCGCTGTCATCCTGTCTCGCATCGCCCCCACGTGTTCAATCATGGTACGATGGGGACAGGGCTGCTCCTCCCATGTCTCCTTGGCTATGTCTAGAAGGCCCCTGGGTTTGTGAGAATACAACAGGTCAAAGGGTGAGAAACCAGTGGAAGCCTGAGGGACTTCTCTTACCGCAAACAGCAGGTAGGGTAGCAGCTGGTCCCAGTTTCTTCCGTCTTTGTCGATGGCCTTCCTCAGCATGGCTTTCAGGGTCTTGTTAAACCTCTCCACTAACCCATCCGTCTGGGGGTGGTACACCGAGGTTCTTACCTGTTTTACGTGCAAAAGCGCACACAATTCCTTGGTGACTCTGGACATAAAGGGGGTCCCTTGGTGAGTAAGAATCTCTTTTGGAATCCCTACCCGGCTGCTGAAGAGGAACAGTTCCTTTGCTATTTGTTTAGCATTTGCCTTTCTTAAGGGGACAGCTTTCGGATAACGGGTGGCATAGTCTACTATGACCAATATGTACTGGTGTCCACGGGCACTCTTGGGCAGTGGCCCCACAATATCCAGGCCCACCCGTTCAAAGGGGGTTTCTATGATGGGTAAAGGGATAAGGGGGTTCCGGTAAGTTGGTTTTGGTGCGGTTATCTGGCAATCTGGGCAACTGCGGCAGTAGTTCTCTACCTCCTTGTGTACTCCTGGCCAAAAAAACCTCTGTAACACCCTCTCTTTAGTTTTCTCTACCCCCAAGTGAGCTCCCAGCAAGTGTGTGTGGGCTAACTGCAGAACCGTGGGGCGGTGAGGTCGGGGCACAAGTAGTTGCTCAACCACTAGGTCCTTACTTCTGGTTACCTGATATAAGAGGCCCTTTTTCACTGAAAAATGCGGGTAGGAAGGAGTCAACCGGGTTCCCACCAACATTCCCTCTAGGACCTGGACATTTCTCAAGGCATTTTCCAGGGTTGGGTCCTGTAACTGCGCGGTTCCATACTGTCCTTTAAGGGCCGGCAGTTCCTGAGGGACATCAGAGACCTCCTCCCTTGGCCCTGGTGGTGGCTCAGAGTCATCCGATTCAGCTCCACTGGAGGCTTCTGCCAAAGCTTGGACTGACCCTGGGGTGATAAGGCAGGGCTTGACAACATTAACCCATGATTTATTTATTTCAGAATTGTTTGACTTACGTTTCCGTGGCTCTCGACTGAGCTTCTTTAGTGCTTCCATCCACAGCATCTGGAAGGCCGGGCAGTCCCGCCCAATCAGGACTGGGACTGGAAGGGACCGGATTACTCCCACCTCAACATTAAACGTGCCCTTAGTTGTGGTGAGTTTCACTACGGTGGTTGGATACTCACGGGTGTCTCCGTGGACACAAACCACCGGGACGAGGTTGCCTTGAGCCGGGGAAGAGGCCTCCTGGACCAGGGTCCTGGCAGGGTCCTGGCACTTCCAGAGTCGAGCAAGGCTTCTACATCCCGCTGGTTCACTTTTATGGGGCATGTAGGTCGCCTGTCCCTACTTTCCCCCAGCAGGGCAGCAAAGTGGACATGTGGTCCACTGGCGGACTCGGCTGTGGGCATGGGCTCGTCTCGCCGTTCGCACTGCCACGAGATGTGGCCCAATTCGCCACAGCGATAGCACTGGCGGACCTCCGGGGTCTGAACCACCCGGTGCTGCCCCGGTTGACTACTGCCTCTGAAGGGTGGGGTAGGGTGAGGGTTGACTGGGGTAAAACCACTTTGGCGAGGCACACGTGACCGGGCAGGGAGGGAAGCCACGGGGTCTTTACGGGGTGGGCGGAGCATGTCCTCGGCCGCCTGGTACTGCTCTACCGCTTCTACCAACTCTGTGGCCGTCGTTAACTTTTGGTGGCTGATTACCCGTTTTGCCTCATAAGGCAGACCCCGTAGATACCTGTCCATAACCAGGGTCTCTATAATGTCTGCAGGGCTGTGTTTGTCCGATTCTAGCCACCTTTTCGTCACTCTTATCAACTCATGCATTTGGGACCGGGGCGTCTCTCCACTTAGGAAAACCCAGTTATGAAACCGTTGGGCCATGCTAAATTTAGTGAGCCCCTGGCGACTCAAAATCTCTCCCTTCAACTGGTCGTAGTCCTGGGCAATCTCGGCCTATACATCTTGAAAGGCTTTAAGTGCCTCCCCGGATAGGAAAGGCGCCAGAAGCCCAACCCACTGTCTCCTCGGCCACTCTTCTCGAGCTGCAGTGGCTTCAAAGGCATGAAGGTAGGCTTCCACATCGTCGGTCATCCCTAGTTTAGGTATGAAATCCGCTGCCCTGGGTCTCGATTTTGGCACCTGCTGAAGCTCCTGCTCCTTCAGGTCATTAGCCCTTACCTGCTGTCGCAACAGGGCACCGCTGATTTCTTGCTGGGCCCTCTGGCTCTCCAACAGAATCTGCATCAGTGGCTCCATTTGGGATTGGTGGCCTGGTGTTTGAAGTCCTGAAAAAAGTTGGGTCAAGTCCTCCAAATCTTCACTCTCAATCATCAGCACTTCGGCCCCGGTGCCCACTTTCTCCACCACCTGTAACGTCACGGGTTGTCCCTAGCGGGGCAGTGCAGAAGAGAGCGTAACACAGGCACCATCAGACAGCATAAACGAAAAATCAGGGTTTATTTGTTCCTCCCACAGGCAGTCCCTTTACAATACTCCTTCAACAAAAGTCCATGAACAAACTTAAAGCGTCCCGGAGAAGAAAATGGTTTCTTCGTCAAACCAAAGTAATCCCACCCTGCCAGGTCTCCGGTAGTTGTTTCTCCATGTCGGTGTCCTCTCTTCTCCCGCCCGGCCCACCTCCTCTGCCCTTTATTCAGTCTCCCAGCCCTGCCTCAATTAGGGGCCTTAAGCACCTACAGCTGGGTTCCCGATGAGGCAGTCTGGGAGCTGTAGTCTCTAGCCCGGCGGCCATTTTGGGTTGTAGGCACTGATCCTGGGTGAGGATGTAGCGCCCCTCCACAACCTGTCCCCTTGTGATGCCACAATATATATATATATATATATATATATATTCACATTTGCACACACACACACACACACACACACACACACACACACACACACACACACACACACACACACACACTGAAGTGGTTGTGGTCCTCACCATCTACCAGTCCATTATGGAACCTCTGCATCCTCTTTATTTATTTCTTCTTTGCTCCCTCTGTTTACTCTCTGGAGTATTTTAACTCCATTCCACTTTTTATCACTCTATCTCAGCTGCGTCTCTCCAGCAGAGCGCACACACACACACAAACACACACAAAAACACACAATCACACACACAAACACAAACACACACACATGCACACACACACACACACACACACACACACACACACACACACACACACACACACACACACACACACACACACACCACCAGAGAGAGCCAAGGAGGCAGGGTACTGGAGTTAGCCTACTCCTAACTCCGTAAGGGTCCAAAACAAATCGGCTGTTTGCCCGTATACACATGCACCTGCGCTTAGCCACAAACATGTACACACACAAATACTCTCTCGCTCTCTCTCACACACACATGCATGCACATTAGCACTGGGACTTGAGCACCAGTAAACCTCCACGAAGCACCCTCAGTAACCTTCACCTTCCTTTCACCCAGTATCATCTGGTTATCACTCTCAAACACACACATGAAGCAGCGCACTCATACTTGTGCAGCCTCTGTATCATGCACACACACACACGCACACACACACACACACACACACACACACACACACACACACACACAGGAGCACGCACGCAGACACACACACACAACAATCCCATTAACATCAGTACTTTTGTAATGGATGTGTTTGCAGTGGTGCTGTGGGAGAGAGGAGCGACCTGGAGTAGCTGTTATAAATCACTCGCTTGTTCCTCCCCCCTATCATAGATGTACACACACACACACACACACACACACACACACACACAGTCTCTCTATTGGCATCACTACATGGGGCTCCCATTCACCAACACACACACACTCTCTCTCTCTCTCTCTCTCTCTCTCTCTCTCTCTCTCTCTCTCTCTCTCTCTCTCTCTCTCTCACACACACACACACACACACACACACACATACATACATGCAGACACATTTTCTCCCCCTCCCACTCTCTTTACCGCCTGGGGTGGGGAAATCCTATTACCCTATGAAGAGGAGGAACACATCATTAATTACACTCACATACTCCTTTACACACACACACACGCATTTATACACCTGATTCAATTGCAACACACATTCAGTCACTCAGATCACAGCCAGTCACTCTCCAAAATAAGATGTATCATGCTGAAATATTTTTTGTACATTTCATCTGTCAGCTGCACCTTAATGGGTGACATTAGAGCAGAGCTGGTGCATCTGATAACACACACACACACACACACACACATATACAAACAAATAAACACACAACCCTGCCTTCCGAGAGGAATGTGTCAGAATGCGTGAGAGAGTCGAGTTACGATCGGCGAGGGAGATTTCAGGCAACATGGACAGGCAGATCAGGGACTGTCAGAGTGTCACCCTCAGATTTATCCACAGCCTCAACAGCCTTTTCAAGGTTTACCAGATAGATGGATGCCATAAAGTGATACATGCACACTATAAAATGAACAGAGGAGGAGTAAGCCATGCATAGCCAGGCTGTCAGGCGGAGTGTTTATGCACCCAGGTGGGCACCTTTAGGACACATTAAGTCATGGCTGTCAAAGCAAAAATAGAACAAGTGACCTCACTTCAATGAGGGGACACAACTGTTCTGATGCACCTGACCAACGAGTTGCGTCATTTATTGTATGTGGGAATTTGAAGGGTATAGAATAACCTATGCCCTTATCTCTTTTCCTTGGTTTTAACATGCTGCACATGCGGAAAATGAATTTTAAATGGAACTTATATACATATTCATACACATGCACGCATTTAAATAAAGCACACATATGTTTGCACATGCACATACATGTGCATGTGTATACATGCGCACACTGACACACATGTATCAACATTTATCAAGATGATGATTAAACAAGAATTTGCCAGGCACACTGAGTGATAGGATGTCAAACAATCATCTTATGTTTACTTACATTACTTTTAAACAAATCTGATTAAAATTTTCTTTATTTAATATATATTTCAGATCATCCACAAAATTGTTCTGTATAAAATTGTTTATATTGTATATATATATATATATATATATATATATATATATATCAAATAATTATAATATAAAGGAAAATAGGCAGTAGAATAAAATAATAATATTATAAACAAGTTGTATATGAGTATAGCACGACAGACACATAAATGTCTTGTTAAGGAGATCAGCCTCTGGTTTGTACCTTTGGGGTTAATAACAAAGGTTGGCACTACTATGTATACTGAAGTTATCACACATATCAATAATAAGATTTATTCCAAGTCAATATTTACCCACAAATATATATGTATATAATATCCACCAGTAATCTCACTCTCCTTTCATCATTCACCACTTTCCCTCATGTTCAGAGTCAAACACTGAGATCTGAAGCCTGCCAATGTGCCAGGTTTTCTCTGAGACAAAAGATAAAGGAGTGTTTTCACTGTTGCACTGACACACAGCCACAGCGCCACCAAGTGGATCCAGGCTGCCACTGTGAAGGGGCTGACCTCGCTTACAGCCTAGGTCTGTGCAGTCTGGCGATAAGCAGGAGCAACTCATTTGAACAGAGAATAAAAAGAGCTGTATGCAAATGTATTTAACAACAATGAAGAGATCCAATGTTGTAATGCAAGTGCATCTGAAGTGCTTTTTAAAAAAACAGCATAGACAAATAATTCATCAAGAACGCATGCATTTCAATATCAAGGTCAGGAGGTGAAATAAAGAAAGAATTACTCACTCATTGAAAACCACAGTGCCAAAGGATTATGTGAGTGCTTCTTTTGAAATACTGTGTCCAATAGAAGGGTTGAATGAAGGGGGAGAAATTCAACTTTCTTTTCTTTGTCAAAATTACTGTAGGTTTACTAATCATGGAGAATTTTTCATGGAGTGTGTTTCAAACTTTTCAGACATAATCTAAGTAGAGAAAACAGAAGTGAGGTTGACAATTTACATCTTTGCTACTTTACATCTTACTAATCTTTACAGAAAGACAAGGGGCTACATTAAGTCACACTTCACAACATATTGCACTGTGAGTCAGCACAACTACCAGTTTACACAAACTCAGTGGTCACTTTATCATAGCAAAAATAATAAATAGTAGGTATAAACGCACATGAGCTCTTCAAGCGGTAGATTGAAATTTTAGAAATATGCTTGTTCTCTTTCTTGCTGAGAGTTAGATGAGAAGATTGAAAACAATCTAAGGTAAAAAAAAGGTAAAAAAAAAAGCTGAGACATCGAAATCTGCCTACAAATAGCTTTAAAGCTCACTAATTAACCTGCAAAATCTTGTTTATTTAATCTGTATAAAAAGTGTTAACAATAATTAAAAATATGCATGTTTCTACAAACTACATGCAATGTACGACACATTATTTTTTGACCCTTTGTCAGACTTCTTGCTGAACTAAGTTTGAAAAAAAAGTTTGAAATATTAATTTAATACACTGTTATGATAATTCATTTTAATTTGTGGTCGAATGAGGAATTAAACGGCACAGAAAAGTAATAACATGATTGTGCGTGGATCATGGTGGTAGCTGATCATGGAGACAATACGTCTACTCACATATACACTGGTAAAACCTCTATCAATAGCCATTACTGCTCCCTTCATCTCTGTCAGACTTTTTCTTTTGTGTAAATACTTTGACACAAACATTGATACACCTCTCCATTTATGTTAGACACTGTTTTTTATCATCTATGTTGTGAATATTGTTATTTTGTTGATAGATAGATGGATGGATGGATAGATAGATGTATAGATAGATAGATAACATATTGCAAATGATACCCGGCTCCACAAAGCTGCAGCTGGAGTCTTTAAACTTGTTAAAATAGCAACAGAGGGGGACACATTGTCAATATAATATAACATCACATTCACATGTGAAATTGGGCTCACGCGACAAAGCAAAAACACTCGGTTGACAATGTTCAAATGGTAGCATTTGATTTGAAATAATGAAATTCACATCCTAAGTACACTGACTGGAGTATGACAGCTAATGTCAGTCCTTGACCACTTCACAACTTTAACTACGTCTTTATTATTGTAACCATGACAGAATGAGGGCCTCTGAGTAGTCATATTAATCATGATCCTTTTGTGTCTGAAACCAATCGAACTTTACCAAAACATTGTCACATCATATAAGACTCAGTTATTTAATTAGTCAATAATAAATGAACAGTATTTATATAGCTCCTCTTCTGCCTTATTGACCATTGAAAGTGCTTTGCAGTACAAGCTACATTCACCCATTCACACATACATTCATACAGGGATTCTACATTTTTCTTTCATACACTCGTCAGGGGGAACTCAGGGTTAATTATCCTGCCCAAGGACACTTCATCATGCAGACTGAAGGAGCCGGGGTCCGGACCACCAACCTTCTAGTTCTCTATCCGCTGAGCCACAAAAGTGAGTTTTGAAAGTTTACCTCTCCTTTCAGGGAGGACTTGTATCTTGGGAATCTCAATGTCTCTGAATTTGGTTAAAATGTACAGCCTACAGCAATCAGTGTTTTACGCCCTGAGAGAGGACACATGAATCTTCATACATGTAGTTTTATGTCAAAAGGATTCAGGTATATACACTGTTAACACAGAGCATCATAAAACCACCTGTACATCAAATGATCATGATATAGCCAACATCACAGAGCATGTTCATGCTTATGAACAAATTAAGTTATGATTAGATTTTTCAGAGTAAACGCTACTTAGACAAAATCTTATTTCTATTTGGGTTTAACAAACTTAAACAGGTTAATGGTTGATTAAAGCGACGGGGTGCACACCCTTTATCCAAATAATGAGTTTCTCTTGCCGTGCCAGCACTTTATTTCTATAGGATATTTCAAAGCATTTTCCTTCCATTCAGACTGACTGACAGATGAAGTGGCTTTTGCAGATGTCAACATACAGTATGTGGTGATCAATGGTTCCCACAGTTCAAGAGAAAATGGAACAAATACACAAGTCACACGGTGTCAAGAAGCACAAACTTTCAAAAGTTGAATCACAAGGATGGCTTATTACAAAGTATTTGCATTCACTGAAAGAAATAAAAGTTTACATTATTTCTGCTATTTATTTTTCGTAAGAAGAAACGATATTTCATCATCAATAGATGTAAAAATCTGTGTATGAGCAGTACATTTCAATGCATACATGTCCAACAGTGAATTCAACCCAGGGAAAAAATGTGGAAGAAAAACTTACTTTAAAAAATCCTTGAAGATTACCAGGGTCAAAACAAATATGTCTTTTTTTAATAGTATTCCCTTGATGCCCTCTCTGCAGAAAGGAAAACACTGTATAATATATTTAAGTATTTAGAATATGACCTTTGGTATTAAATTAATCAGCTGTTTTTTGTTGGAGTCAAATTTAGACATTCAGAAAACATTTTAAAATGCCCCAGAGCTCAAAGGAAGAAATGATTGGTTTTTCAGATCAGCATGTGCCCACACAGAGAAACATAAAATACATAATAGCATATGACGTTCTACAAAGAGGAAGTGGTTGCGCTGAGAGAAGACGGATGTTAGAGGGAGGGGAAGTACCACAGCATCAAATATGTATCTAAATGTCATTTATATGCTTTGGTATTTGTTATCAGTACTGTACAAAATTATTTCTATGAACACAGACACAATTTGATCCCTACAGTCGCCACACTAATCACAAACTATTGTTATTGGAAGACGATTCACATTATTATGGTTTTGTTTGGGCACTTGAAAGGTCAAAATCTTGGTTGAATTAACTTTACACTGACTTGATGACAGTATATGTCTCTTGAAGCGAAATTATATGTTTTCTTAACCTTAACTGAGGTGCTATCTATCTATCTATCTGTCTATCTATAGTGTGCTGCATGCAGCCATAATAGTAAGTGTATGCAAACTGAAACACAGTGCTATGCTTAATGGCTATGGCCACTAGAGGGCTGTGTTACTTGAATGTCTTTTTGGGGCAGTGGCTGAAACAAAAAATAACTTTGCATTTTTCATACAAAGTTACAAAGAGCTTTATAAAGCAAAATGAAATGCAGTTATGATAGACAAAATTAACACAGATAGGAACATCAAGAAAGGTAAACACAACAAGGACATAAAAAATAAATTAAAAGCAGAAGGCCAATCTGCAGCCTATATATAGCAGCACCTAAATAGACACAGGCATCCTGTCCATCATCCCTCCTCCCAAACACATCGCATGGTCTGCTAAGCGTGTCATTTTCCAGTATCTGGCTGAGCATCGAGTGACACTCACACGGGTAGCACACGTATCACAGATGTCGGCCAAACATTGTACTGCAGCTTGGTTTTTCAGAACAGGTTTGTTTGTCTGCACTCTTACACATTTCATTGTATTTCAATTAGGACCACTTTAGTCACAATTTATAGGATTTCAATATTTGCAGTAGTTACATTGGGCAATGGTTGGTTGTATGTGGTGTGGCTCTGTTCAAGGACCTCTCTTCCCTTCCACACATAAACACATGATACCGATCAGGTCCGATTCAGTATGAAAATGAGGTGCGGTGGGGGAAGTGGGTTGTGAAGCGCCTTTGCAGTGTCAGCAGGAAGCCTATAGGCAGCTAAAGCAACTTAAATAGAGCGTGCAAAATGAAGGTCTGTGTTGAAACCTGCTGCTGTCAGCAGACGTACTGGACTAAAGGTGAGCTGGACTTTGTGACCTGCCTGGACTGACGCTATGCTCACCTTTTTTTTTCTCGGGCCAAAGGGTGTGACAATTCAAACACAGCAAAGCTCCCAATACCAGGGGAGTTGCTACTAAGTGGTTATTTGTAAGGCAGACCAGTGGAACTCGGTTAACTGTGAAGGCGACTGTGGGAAAACGGTTCACTCCTTATCAAGTCTTGACCAGCTTGACCAGTCAGTGCTGGTTCGGCCCAAGCAGATACAATGTAGATAAACAGCCTAATGCTAGAGCTCCCATATGTGATGACCCTCCCACTCTGTCTCTTCCTGTTTTGCTCTGGTATTGTTTCCCCTGTAGCTTGGGGCCTCATTTGCTCAAATCAAAAGCTGCATCGCCTGTCTCTCTGCCTTGGTTTTGGCATCCTCCCCAACCTACCTCCTTATTTTTGTCCTCTAATTCTTTGTGACTTCTCTCATGTTGTCCAGCCTTGAGCCATGGAGGTGATAAGGTATAAAGTTACGAGACAGCATTCATGCAAAATAACAGTCAGCTGCTTGTAAACCCTTTTGTCACTTATCTCAGCATTTTTATCTTCCTCATTCTTCTCAGCTTCCTCTCCTGTAATTTCTGAAGGTGTAGTGACATTGTACATGACAGATGCCTAAAATTTGTCAAGATAAAACAATGGTATGGACGTGCTCTCAAATAAATAGGTCCCAAAACAGCGGGTATGCAATTTAGCTAAATATATCGAGGGCACTGGTTCATATTACCTCTGAAAACGACCATCTTCCCTTCGTGAGGTGATTCTCGTGATTCCTTCAAGCAAGAGCAGCACTCAAAACAATATCTGTGACAGTGAAAGTAATTCTCTTCGTTAACAGAAATTCATTGATCAGTTGAATTTGTATTAACGTTGGCCATGAAAATAAGATATTTTCATTTGTTTATTTTATTTTTGATTACTATACAAGGTTATGATTGTTTTTGTTCCACCTAATGTATATAACGTCTGTTGTTATACAGTTTACAGATAAGACAGGTAATAAAGCAGTTCATACTGAGGCCACTGTGATGCAGTGTGATTTAATCACTGGAGGGAAACTTACTAGTGAGGAGATCACGCTGTTTTCCAATATGGAAACACTTCATTCTGAAATGACATGTGAACAGCACCAAGACACTCCCCAAACTAACCTCGCTCTTACTTTTTCTTGGCAGGAATAGTGAGACGCATCTGACGTCTTCAAGCGGATTTCTGTGTACTGAATATAATATACGGCTTTATGACTCTGTTACTCCACTGCCAAGATTCCACCTCATATTCTAAGTTCTTGGCCTTGACAAAACTAAACGTAATTGCTCCAAAGTCCAGCTGTGTGCAACTGTTAATGTTTTTTTTTTCTTTCCATTGCATGAAAAGCCACCCAATAGAAGGAGCAGCATTATTTTATATTTCTGTGGAAAGACAATCAATATTGTTTGAGTCACGGAGGTCAGACAGTTTAGTTTTGTTGTCTTTCATCAGTGTGCACAATGAACAATACCACTACTCTCAGTGGTCGAAGCAGAGCAATGCAGCCTGGAAGGAAACCTGACACTTCTGAGAAACAAGGTTATAGCAAAGGCTACCAACAGTTAATTATGGATGATGGCATGACTCGCCTTTTTCTCTCAACCACCAATTTAAAACTCTTATTTTTATAAAGTCTTTGCAACACTTAGAAGTGTAGTGTTTGTTTAAAAAGAAAACAGCTGATGTTGAAATGAAGAACAAGAGAGAGCAAGCACGGTCAAACATCCACACCTCAACAGTGTTTATGAGGCAAACAGGTAGATGAAAGGTACAAAGAGCAGTTTGCTTTCACCAACCACCTTATCAGTGTAATTCTGTTGCAAGGACACTTGTGCCTGGAACACACCATTCAATTTCCGGATTCCGCACTGGAAACTACAACCGAGGCCTACCCCATGTTGAACGAGGCCAAGCTCAAAGCAGAACTATCTCTGATTTATGAGAAAAGTTAGTTCAAGGCTTCAAGGCACTGACTCTGATCCAGTTCTTCGTGAACCTTCAGTTCAGTGAGACTGTCAGTCTTCTCAGGACTCTGATCACTACACCCATCAAGAAATCTGAATCAGAGGGGTGCTTTTCTACTTTTAAAGAGGCCTTCCTGTAGAACACCATGACACGGGATGGCCTGAATGCTCTGGCTATGCTCTCCATGGAGAAAAAAACTTATCAGAAACATTCCTGACTTTAATAAAAGGGTCATTGATAGGTTAGCCACTCAGAAGGACAGAGGGGCAAAATTCCTGTACAAATAAGATCCCACTTGCTCACACAGACACACAGACACAGACAGAAAGAGATGGACACAACACACACAGATACACACATGCTCATAGACACAGACACACAAAGTTTCCCAACTGTCTTTCTCTTTGTGTATAGTTGACCTCAGCACTGGCATAACAGTCAACAGCGTTTCCAAGTGTTAAAATAAAAATGAGAATTGATCACAGGTTAAGTTTGCTTGTGTTTGTTCAATATGCTGTTGTATGTGTTTGTGCAAGCATGCTTCATATTTGTAATACTGGCTTTAAAAAAATTATGATAATCTCACAGAGCACTGGTTTCCTGCTGTTTGAACTTGAATTGCGATGGTTACTGAAACCAAGCCACACCTGCAGGTTTCAACAGATGAGAGGGAAGAGATAATGCTCACTTGTTAGTTACTTTCATTATTGTCAATGTTTTTTTGAAAGTAAGTTTTACTGTCCTTTGAATGCAGTCTAATGGATTTTATAACATGCAGGGTCACAGTCGCTTGCCTGAGGGGTTTGTGTGTGTGTTTCCATGAGCAGATTTAGGTGAAAAATGTATTCAAATTTAAATGGTGAATTGAGAAATAATCTATAAGAATAGGTACAACATACTTTTAAATATTTTCAATAGACAACTACTAACCAACCTGCTTTGTAGACCTGTCATACTTGGTAAGTATATAGTATATTGTATTGTAAGTGCTGGTCTTAAGCCTTTTAAAAACCCTTTTATACTTAAGTGGTGCATTTAACTATAACATGAATTAAGACAACTGTGTGTTATCATATAATAAAAATACATTATATGAAAACACAAATGAGATAAATACTGACACAGTGCCAGCCCTATTTGATATAGTTGTGTTTTCTCAGACAGGAACAAGCATTTCCAGCCTCCCAGAGAGACCTCTTCTGATGGCAGTTGGAGTCTACCAGCATAAGGTTGTGTGTCTTGGAGATCCCAGTAAACAGCTCAGTAAATTATGGCTCAGAAAAACAAAGTTTATTTTGAGCATTTTATAGCAATTTTGGCATAGAAACAATACAAAAACAGTACAGTATATAATAATTTTTGTGTTGAAATATGTAACACATGTCATGTGTTAAATGTTCTAACACACTGATTGTGTTAGAAGCAAGGTGTCCTTAACTAGACACACTAGTGTTGTTTAACACATCTGTTTTGAGAGTGTACAGATTCTGCATATTCACATGCAGACTTGGTTCATAGAGATTAAGTTGTCCCAAACAGAGATGCTTACTGCAGTGCATGTCTCCTCATGTTGGTAAAATCAGGACTTACATAGTTTAAAGAGGTCACATCGATGTTTTACTTTCTCCAGTTCTAACAGCAGCAACAAGATGGTCCTTCACAACTTCTCCCTGTGAATGAGGTTTCAGCGTCTTTCCTGTTTGCTCGCTCACCACAAACCTTGCATAACATTTTCTCTTACAGAAAGAGGTTGTGTGGAAAACTGCTTGTTGGGCACACAAACAATGGTGTAATAATAGCATTAACTGTTTAAAAAAAGCAGTTTGTCCTTCCTGTTTAGCTGCATGAACAAAAGTTGCTGCAATTAAATAAAAGTTTAGCTTGTAAATGAGATATTTTTTTGTCTTGACTACTGAAAATGTGATTGAACATGAGTTGGGAAATTCTTCCAGAGGCAAGTCTGCTCTGTAACTGTTATCAGACAGCGTCTAGCCATGTCACCACATCCTGAAATTACAGTAATTAAGGCGGTGAGTGTTGCAACAGCCAAGTGAAGATGGATGAAACAATGAAACAATAAATAAAAAAAAGGCTGGGTGGATATCCAGGTAAGATTGTGAAATGTTAACCACTTACAAGCACAATACCGTAGTTTAAAGTTTCATTTATAAGAAAACAAAGACCACAAGTGTCTTAACCAAGGAAATCTTAGTCCAAAACTTCACTTAAGGTCAAAAATACATCCAGGGGCCAGGTTTTTCATTTTTCTTTTGCACTGTACCTACGGGTCCAGTCCCAATGGTCACCCTCAAGGACTCACATTGAGGCGCATTCCAGGTGAGTCAGTCTCAGGGCTGTCCCACTGTAAAACTGAGGGTTCTCACAGAATTTTTTTATTCACACTTTCCGTTAGTTGGCATTTCTGCAGACTTTGCCGAAAGGTATTATCCACGGTTCTTAGCGTTGTGAAATGGGGAAACAAACAAGAATGTAAGGAGCAACCAGTCCCAATGTTGACAATACAAGAAAAAAAATTGTTTTATTGAAAATGCACGGAGACGGGCGACTATCGCCAAGCAACAAACACAACGTCCTGAAGCCTTCATTGCGATTTCTTTAAACCTGCTAAACTGGACTCTACACTCTCTGACTTTTATCAGTGTGCCTGCTGCCCCACCAGAAAGAACAGGACAATAGACCCCCTGTATGCTAACGTGAGGGATGCATACAATTCCACGCCCCCTGCCCCCACTGGGGAAATCAGATCATAATCTGGTCCTGAGTAAAAGCCTGAGTTCTGTTTTGACTCCACTGACTGAGTGTGCTGCAGGAAACACACAGCCAGGACATAGAGGGCGTCATATCCTGGACAGTCTGGTGAGGAGAGCTGGCTCTGTGGTGGGCACGGAGCTGGAATCCCTCATATCAGAACACAGAACACTGACCGGGCAGCACATTCAGTGGCAGACTAATGTCTCAGTCCTGCTCAACAGACAGACTGAGGAGGTCGACTGTACAACTCCTGTCAGATCTTTATTAGATTTTACGTATTTCAAGTTTTACTTTTGTACTTAATACACTTGTACCTGTACCAGCAATTTGTTGGTCTAATGCACAACTTTTTATGGCTTAAGTTATTCATCATCTTTAAATCTTTCAAAGACTTTCATCTCACAGCAGTGTACTTGAGGTGCTATCTATCTATCTATCTATCTATCTATCTGTCTATCTATCTATCTATCTATCAATCTATCTATCTATCTATCTATCTATCTATCAATCTATCTATCTATCAATCTATCTATCTATCTATCTATCTATCTATCTATCTATCTATCTATCTATCTATCTATCTATCTACTTGTCCTATTCATGTCAAGTTTTGCATAAAAGAATGACTTCATTTCTCTAAAATTACGTCTCGTTCACTCTTTGAGTCAAGCGCCTGGAGCATGGTAATACCAGGCAGTCGCTCCTTCGAGCCTTAATTGGTCATGAGGAAAGTAAACAACGTAAACTAAAAGGTCCCTCAGTTGCCAAATGAAACCGTGGCCACAAAAAGCTGTCCTGTTCCTATTTATACCATTTCAGGCCTTTGCTGCCTTTCTCACTCAATCACTTACCAGCTGATGT
Organism: Verasper variegatus; assembly: GCA_026259375.1. Lineage (NCBI taxonomy): Eukaryota > Metazoa > Chordata > Actinopteri > Pleuronectiformes > Pleuronectidae > Verasper > Verasper variegatus. The sequence goes on from CM048060.1 coordinate 5,462,268, forward strand.
TAGTTAAGCCTGTGAGGGTTCAGGGCTTGAGTCCCGAGGGGGGACATTTAGATTCAGCGCCACAGTAGACACATTGAGCTGTGCCGGACTGCAAGGCTCTGCTGCCAGTAGACAAACTCTGAATGTAACGACTTTTCTTCGAGTATCAGACAAATCCTCTGTTGCTTTTGGAATAATATTCCAATGATACACTTTGCTGCCAACATAAGCTGCTTTCAGGCATGTAATGAACTCCAGAGATCCTCCAGACTTACTCCGGAGGGGCTGTATGTGTGAACGCAAATGTCCGAGTGAGAGCCTCTAGACTTTCTGCAGACTTTTTATTTACGGACCGGCCGGAAAAGGTCAGCAGAAAGTCCAAAGGAACTGATGTGACAACACAGCAGGATATCCTCCAAAGGATTCAAAGTTGGTGTGTTGATGAAGTTTCTAACACACAGCAGATGTAAAAATGAAACAAGAGAGCGTTTGGCTACACCAAGACCTGTGTTGATGTGCTGTAAACAAAATCTCTGATCTCCCTGAACTGAATAAATACGTTACATCCTGCCTGTGCCTGCTCCCCCCTTCGCCTGAATGCTCCAGAGATTACTGTGCTCTGTGAATGCGTCGAGTGGAGAACCTCCTGCTGCTAATTTTCATGTGTGAACAAAAAAGGGTCCAGACTCAATAGTGTGAACATCCCCTGGTATGGCCAAAAATAATATTGTGATAAAAATATCAGCAATATTTTCAATAACCATCACATTAAATATCATAATAACATTTTATCAATCTGAGGTAGATCAGTTATGATTTACAGCATTGAATCGATATATAATGGACTTTTTAAAAATAGCTTTTGACCAAAATTATATTGCACTATATTGTTTTATTGCTACAACACACTTTTACTGGTGCACACAGGTGTAGTGTTCTCATGCCCGATCATCATTCACTAACACATACACAAACCAGGACGTCCCCTGACATTAATAATTTAATGGAACCTAATAAACCCTCTTGACTCTGTCTGAATAGTTCCCTTTGTGCTGTAACTAAACTGCAGCAGCGTTGAGGAGAGACAGAGCACTGAAGTTAATGACGCTATGAATGTGATACCGTGATGTCAACAAACACCACGCGTGTGTAAGCTGATAGTTTCAGTATGGATCGATTTACTCATAATCTATGATCATCAGGGGACACAAACCAGCACTGTCCAACATACTTGAGAACATACAGGATATACAGTATATGTAACAGCTACTTTTAATGTCTGTGTTCTTGAATGATCCTCCTCAGCTTGTTAACCTTTTAATCACTGTTTCCTGTCCTGTGGTGTGTTTCAGTGACTGTTTGTATTCCACTTACTTTTTTTAACAAACCCCTGTGTTGAAGCGATGGAAACATTGTGTCTTTCCGCCCTGCTTTGACTACAAATTATATAGCATAACATATAAAGAATTTACTTTGTTGTGAGACATTTCAAGTGCTTCTTCGGATCTTCTACTGGCCACAGGAACCCTAAACAAGAAACGTGTTTCACTTAATGTTACTTTACTTTAATGTCGGAGCTTCTCTGTGCAGTAAGATGATGATAGTGTATCTCTTGGATCTTTTATCTGAGTTGGATGACGTTGGAAGATTGCTCAAACCCGTTTCTCTGATACTTTAAGGGCACAGATCAAGATGTACCCACATCCATTTCGTATCAATCTCAATCAACCAACACAGACACACAAGTCACACAGCATTTAATTTCTTGTTGAGGGACAGTACAAAACCACAGTTAAGTTAAGCATAATCCTTCATTTACATGTTATGCGAGTACAGAAACAATGGCAATTAATTTATTATTAAATACATTTTATTTTCAGAGGATTCTGTATTTTGAGGCAACCTCAAAACAACTGATACATTGGGAAACTCCTATGTAACTAAATTTTTTCCATATATGTCAGAAGAATTGGAACCAAGCTGAGGCATGTTAGGTCTCAAAGGTAACCACTTATTACGTTAGAATTACGTTATTATTATTATAATTATCCTTCATCCCCCTACCTGTATAAAAATACCTGCTTTTCTTGATTATTTTAGTTCAATTTGAATTCCGTTCTTAATTCTTTCTTCTTCGTTCTTAATACCTGGTGGAGAAAGTAAACATCTCAAACCCTGGACAAATAAAACTAAAACTGTTTGCATGGATAAACACCACAACAAAGTAAAATAGTGCCTTTCAGCAAATTGGGTGAACTGATCCTTCGAGGTGACAGGTATTCATCACAGGAAAATCTGAGCCTTTGAAACCTTTAAAGCTGGTTGAGCTTCTCAAATGAACACAGTGCTGCTACCAAGTATTACTGACCCAGAGTTGAGATTATTACACTGTGCACCGGCGGATATCCATGCAAGCAGGTTATTATTTTCACCTCTCTCACCCCTCAGAAGATATACTTATGGAGCTCATTAGCCAAGTTCAAGGTCTCCAAAGATATGGTCTGAAGTTTTCCATGATATCCCTACAAATAATAGAACTTATCTTGATTAGATAATCACGTCTTAATCACTATCATAAGTCTTATGATATCATATGACAATTGATGTCGTGAAGAAATCACTATACGGTCAGAAAATGACCTCATGTACAATTAGAAAATGCATTTTTCCATGTATCCCTGCATCATATAAGACTATAGACACGACCTAAAACTCATAATCATGATCATATGGTAGGAATGACACCGTCGATCATTTCATCTTACAGTATAAATGGCATCATGAGATATTGAAATGACATTATTTCAATATAAGAAAAGTTAGTATTTCCAGACTGGGGTATATACACAGGGTATGCATCACCCCTGATACTTTTCATTTTAATTACGTAAAAAATGCCCTTCACAGTTGCTTTGTATGTACATTGATATTATCCTTTGTCTTATTATGTTCCAGAATCAATCTTTTATCTTCAAAGAAAAGAAAAGCTGAATTTTGGCATTTCTTTTTTTTTTACTTCAATCATTAATGGACTATTAAAGTTGTTGCAGATTAATTCTCTGTTGAAACCTTATTACAGGTTGGGGATGCCACTGACTGTAATAACATTTGTCTTTCCTCCAGCTTCTCCTCAAGGCACTGAATGATAATTGGGTCCACTTTGGGGTCAAACTTATTTGCGAACAAGTGGCCATAGTTAAGAAGCCAACGCATCTCTGCAGCACCGAAAATACAGATGCTGCGGACGTGTACCCCGGAGCAAGGTGGGTACAGGTGTTCCTCCAAGTAACTCCACTTCACCAGCCGGGTCTTACTCATCAGGTCAGTGATATCAGGCTCAGATCGGGGCACCTCCCCGGGGACCCCTGGCAGTCGCACAAGCGTGGCCCAGAAGTGTTCATCTGGGGAGTAAGTGTCGTCTGACCAGGCTAAAAAATCCTTCACCACCTCTGAGGAGTTCATATGCACAACAAAGTCCCGTGACAAGACAAAATAGGCATTGCCAATAAACATCTCGATGCCGTGAGGGGGTGGTGGCTTTTTCTGCTCGGTCTTCATCGGCAGTTTTTGATATTCATGTGGGATATCTTTCAGCTCGTAATGAAAAGAGTACCTCATTTCCTTATAGTTAGTGGGTCGGCTCGTCTCCAGCATATTAGCCCCCTTCAACTTCTTTAATTCTGTCACCAGCTCGCTATTGGACTTGAGGGGAAAATCCTGGCCACAGAGGTTGATGACATACCTCCACTTGACCTCTGACCTCAAAAGGTCAGACAGACAGTTGAGATCAGCTTGCAATCGAGTGATGCTTGCGTAATAGACCGACTCTCGTTTGGAGGCAATGAAGATGTTGGGCAAACAGCTTGCCAGACCCTCTATGGCAGAGATGAACTGAGGTGACGACTTCTGGTCGTAGTGAATACAGAAGATGTTACCCGGTGAGTACAGAGCTTTGATGAGTCTCTCCACCATCCATGCAGATTTATGTACGACCAGGGAATAAGCGAGAGGGAAGTCTCTCTCCTCCTTTGAGACACACACCTTGTCATAACCTCTGGACTTGATGAATAATGGGCAGTTTGAGGTGAGGTTAAAAAGACTTTCATCCTTATCCTCCACAACTTCTTTCCATCGAATGCTCAGAGATTTACCCACCTCCACCGGGTCCATGTCATATATAGCCGGGCAGCTGATATTGTACTTGTGATGTGTCTGCACATCATCTGAAACTTTCGGGGAAGTTGAAGGTTCAGGGATGATGCTGTACTTTACTTTGACCAACAGCAGGATATACACAATCAGCAGTGACAGAGGTGAAGACAGGATCTTCCATGTTTTGAGATTTGCACATTTTCTTCTCATTCTGTGATAAAAGAGAAAACACGATGTTAGGGAGCAGAGGCAGAGGATTGTGGATGTGACTCTGCGGTGCGAACGCACTCACCTTGATACACACGCTTGTGCCGGCCCACCGAGCGCTTTACAACCCGTTTCATCAAGTTACCCTCTAAAAGTAAAAGTAAAAAGCAGGATACAGTCAGATCGGATCGCTCCAGTAACATTCTAAAAAGCAATGTGATGATCAGCAACTTACCGATGTCAGAAGAAACACTAGATGTGGACATTTGTCCGAGGTTCCGTCCCACTTTTACGCACGACTGCGGCTACATTTGTCAGCATCATTTCTAAACACATCTCTCCTTTAATCCATCCAAATTCCAACAGCACATGGAAATCCAGAGTATAAAGATGTCCAGAAGGGAAAAAACACGCTGTTAATCACAACTCGTGTTGTGTCGGTGTGTCTTGAGAGGACAAAATAATCCGGAAAGAGGAGGGAGGGACTCGGGAAACTGCTCTCTGCTCTAATATGACAGATAAGAGTTGTAAAATTATATATTTGCTTATCTCAGGTCTTCGCCGGTTCGATACAAACCCACAGTGAATCGTTGTGAAATGTAAAAGGTAAATAGCGGATTCTCGAGTCCTGTGAAGTTACCACATTAAGAGAGAGAAGTTAAAGTAAAAGCGGAGGCGATCAGGGGGTTTTGAGGAGTTGAACTGGTGTTCTCATCCTGCAGAGCAAGATTTCTAAGTGTGGTGACCACCACACTGTGACCACCATCGGATGGTGTGTATTTAAGGGAGCGAGGCATTAAGAGAGCTTTTGAGATGAAAACTATAAAACTATAAAAAAAATAGTTTTTAGCACACGTCGACTTTAAATAACAAAGTGTGATGGAGGCGCCTGAGCAGGGCCGGATCTAGACTGCTCGGATTGGGGCTGGCACTTACAAATTTGGGGTGGGCACCTTCTCACACTTAGTGTTGAGAGTTTTCCCAAGTTTTAAAGAATAGATAAATCAACCAAGCGTCATATAACAATGATACAATCTATTATTAATAATAATTTATTATTAATAATAATTAATATTAAATTATAGTTTTTTGCCACACACAGATTAGCACTGCCAAATGTTTTTATGCCTGTGAGGAAACATGAAGGTGATGAGTTCCAGTAAGGAACTGAAGAATATTTTTTACGATAAACATTGATTTAAAATATACTAAAAAACAGTTCAACAGCCTGGTTGGCTTCACTAAATGAACAAACTGTGAACACCTGGAGACTTTGGCTTGGCTGTCCTCTGTGTAGTGTTTTGTTATTTTTGGAAGCATCCGAAGTCCTCAATGTACAGTGACCTGTGAGAGAGAGAGAGAGAAAGAGAGAGAGAGAGAGAGAGAGAGAGAGGGAGAGGGAGAGAGATATGCGTCAGGTGTATATGCCTAGAAATAAAGAGGCACCTCTGGTGGCAGCAGAATATAATGTTTTGTTTCAAAACTTCTGAGTTCCTGTTTTCTAGTTTGTAAATGATTACTAAAGTGACATGGTTGCACCACTGAGCACGAAAGGAAAACAAATGGCCCTCTGTTGTCACTATGTCGTCACTTAGTGCTTGCTAAACATCCCAACATACATTAGAAATTACCTTCAGAATGAGATTTAACTCTATTTTACATATTTTGAATGACAAAGGATGTATTAAATTATAAACATTGAACATGTAAAGTTTTTTCATGAAAAAATAAATCCCCAAATGCAGTTTTTTAGTTTTTTGTGACATCATATACAATTGAATATCTTGTATCTTGCCATGTATTTTGTGAAGCACTTTGTGACCTTGACCTATAATACTACTACTACTACTACTACTACTACTACTAATAATAATAATAATAATAATAATAATAATAATAATAATAATAATAACCCTAGCAAAGAGTTTGGCAGAGTGATGTTGGAAAAGGTGAATTAAGTCTTTCTGGCTCTACAGTGATCCCAATAGTATTATTATATTGTTATTATAGTTACTATTATTATTACTAGTTTTCATGATTATTCAACAATATTTAAAAATTGACTCTGATCACCACGGACATCGCTCATGCGTCACCCTTCAAACCCCACCCCTGACGTAAGACGTAATCATGACGTAAGGATTTCCGCATCGCCATGTTGGTTTGGTTACAACAATAAGACTTAGCCAGCTAGCAAAGCGATTTATGGGCGAGGGGCACTGATATGACGGAAAAGACCCGCTGACCTCTGTGAAACGTATCTTTACAAGTACGTGAACTCAGTGTGTTGCGTAAGTAAAGTGTGGGGACGCTGTGGGGGAGGTCTGACCTTGGTGCCGGGGCGAATGTAGCCGATGCTAACCAATGCTAGTGCTAACTATAATCTGCAGATTATATATGACAGTGTATGTTTCACAGTAGATAGCTGTCACTGAGAATAGGGGTGATAACAACTGTCAGCTAAACATCTGACTGTCGTTTTATTTTATTTTTAATCATCACCTAAAATACAGAAGCCTTCGTTTCTAGCATCTCCTGTCACACGGTCTCAGATCAGCTGGATTGACTGTTGGCGTCCTCCCTCTCTGCCGCAGGTGAAGCTGTGAGGTGAAGGTGACATCCCGGGACCATGTTGGCTCGTCTCTTTAGGCTCCACGGCCTGCTGGTGGCCTCCCACCCGTGGGAGGTTATAGTGGGCACCCTGGCTCTAACTGTCTGCCTGGTGTCTATGAACACCCTGGCAGCCAGCAGCCAGATGTGCACCTGGAATGAGTGCCCTAAAGTCGAAGAGGTGGGTTGTGGTGTGAGTTGGTGCATGTGTGGGTAATATTGCTCACTTTGTGTCTGTGCACCCACCCGACGACTTTTCTGTGTCTGTTCTCTTGCAGAAAATCCAAAGCAGCGACATAACCATTCTGACTATTACTCGCTGCATGGCCATAGTTTACATCTATTTCCAGTTCAAGAATCTCAGACAACTGGGATCCAAATACATTCTGGGTCAGTATGATGCAATGTCGGAGAAGCTGCAATATACTCCGCACTGAACCGTGATAGCTCTGCTTCACTTTCTGTTTTTTTTTTCTTTTCTCACAGGTATTGCAGGTTTATTTGCAGTATTTTCCAGCTTTGTTTTCAGTACAGTGGTCATCCACTTCTTTGGGAGAGAGCTGACAGGCCTCAAGTAAGTGTTTCAAATGTAGTGACCTTTTGTTTTACACCCAGATTGTTGAAGACATTAATTTCCTAGATCACAGTCTCTTGTGAGCACTCTATAGTTGAAGGTCACAGGTGATGAGGGGAAATCAATTCAGTCGCTTGAGAATATTGCATCACTTTCTTCTTGTGAGCACATCATATATCCAAAAAGAAGTAACTACACCTGGTTGGTTTTATTTCAGTGCTACTTATATAAGAGGCCTCTTTTTACTGACTACTGTAAGGAATGTTCAAATAGGAGGCTTTTTAATAACAATTCGAGATAAATACGCAAAAAAAAAAAACGTGTAGTTAACCCAGTTTGTATGACGGATGACGAGTAGTAATCTGGTCGGCTCAAATCGTAAATGAAAATGACTGGTGTTCAAGATAGGGGTCAGTCAATTGATCCAGTGTGCCCCTCTAGGCATTTTACTGATTTACAGCTCTACAGCCTTACATGACATCCATCATTATGAATTTCTAAGAGACTCAATGAGACATGTGGTTTGTGATCAACCCTTTCACATTAACCAGGAGTCATTCTATTTCATTGTAATATCAAAAACATTGGAATGAGGATTAATGACATTTTAAACTTGTCAGGTTTCCCTTCTGGCTTTCCAATGGCAGTTAAATGCAGTGAAATAATACTCTGTCCTTTGACTATGTGTCCTCCAGTGAAGCCCTGCCATTCTTCCTTCTGCTCATCGACCTGTCGAAAGCCTGTGCATTGGCCAAATTTGCCCTCAGCTCCAACTCTCAGGTAATGCCACACACCCTTTATATGTGTGAATTGTAACTGAACAAGAAATTAAAGTAGTGTTGGCTGGCTGACCTGTGCTGTGGCTCCATGTCTTGTGTATAGGAGGAGGTGAGGGAGAATATATCCCAGGGCATGGCCATCCTGGGCCCCACCTTCACCCTGGATGCTCTGGTTGAGTGCCTGGTCATTGGGATCGGCACCATGTCAGGTAAGGAATGCTGCTGTTTGTTCACCTCCAAAACGGTGACAGGTGTTGTTCCGTGTGTTAAATACCTAATGATGATGATACATTGAGTGAACATCTGTTCTCTGTTGTTTTCCAGGTGTCCCTCAATTAGAGATCATGTGTTGTTTTGGCTGTATGTCGGTCCTGGCCAACTACTTTGTCTTCATGACCCTGTTCCCTGCATGTGTCTCACTGGTCCTGGAGGTAGGAATAATTGCTGACTTTTAGGAGAGTTGATTTTTTGACATAGAATTGAATTGAGTTAATGTTCCAGACAATTGATTTCTGTGTATGCTTCCTGGGTTTTTTTGGTGTACAGCTGTCCAGGGAAAGTCGTGAGGGTCGCCCAATCTGGCAGCTGAGCCACTTTGCACATGTGCTGGCTGAAGAAGAGGACAACAAGCCGAATCCTGTGACTCAGAGGGTTAAAATCATCATGGTAAGAAACAGAGTCCAGCTATTTTACCACACAAACATCATTTTGCTGCCTGTATACACATCAGCCAGAAGGTGGCTTATTTAAAATAGGAAGAATGAAGCAGATAAACAGTCTTACTGGGATATTTCATTATATCCTCCCCAGTCTCTTGGTCTTGCTCTGGTTCATGCACATAATCGACTAGCAAATGAGAATCCAGGTCACAATCGAACAGTGGAGGGGCCCGTAGCTAAGAGACTGGAGTCCGATGATACCACATGGCCTCTGAAGCTCACCAGGTAAATATATTAAGGAAGGAAAATTGTGCATTTTGTAACTACATTGATTTATTGTGCAATAACCCTCTGATGCATGTCTTCCTTTCTCCTGCTGCCAGTATGGACATGGAGCAGGTGATTACCCTCAGTCTTGCTCTGCTCCTGGCTGTGAAGTACGTCTTCTTTGAGCAAACAGAGACAGAGTCCTCGCTTTCCCTGAAGAGTCCCATTATCGGCTCTGCTCCAAACCAGAAGCCCTGGGTGGCAGGGGACTGCTGCAGGAGGGACTTCCCGGCCCAGAAACCGCACAAGACGATGAACGGTTTCCTGACAACATACATGTCCTCCCCAGCTGTTTCAGAAAGTAAACTTTCCCCTGAAGCTGACACAGCGATCACAGAAAAGGGTCCCTATAGCATTATCTTATTAAGACTGGATGCTACATGTGCATGTATCTCCCTTTTAAGACCGAGTACAGTGTCTGCATGCTTCTCCCTCTAGGCCCACACTGCCTTTAACGTACGCGCAGGACTTCTTGTTTTTCATTTTGGCACCAATGTTAAGAGGTTAACGTGGCAAAAATAGCCTGTGACAGTTGAGTGACTCACGCCTCACTGCTGCAGCCGTCCAAGGTTTTGGCGTCTCGTGACACATGCAGTTCCCAGCAAAATAGGCTGTTTAAAGATTGGCTGATAGTGATATTGACATCGTGTTAGCAACATTACAGTCGCTTTGTGGTCGGAACTCTTTTTCGGTCTGCTCCACAACAATGGCTGTAGCAACGCCAACCCACAGGGACCAGAGTAGCTCACCGTGCACAAGGCAGGCAGTGTGCCCTGTGCATCATCCTGTGAAGCAAATAGAAACACTGAATAAACATAAGAGAGCTTAAACTTTTGGCTTTTATTGTAAATTATTGTTTCAATCGGGTTCCAGAAAAAACTCAGGTTTTAAGAGGTTGTTGTTAAACATTGGTGGTACAGTCTTAATGGGTCCATATTCACTGATGTAAATGCTTTCTTGCTCAAAGTGCCCTGTGTCTGTCCTGATTTACAGAAGAAGTAACTCCGGCTCCAGCAGTTTCAGAGGAAAACAGCCCTTGTACTTCACGTCTTGGAGATTCTCCTGCCCCGGCACCTTCTGTTCCTCTAAGTAGCTCCAATTCAGAGCCCCGTTCTCTGGAGGAATGTGTGACCATCCTCTCCGATCCGCAGGCAAGCTGCCATTGCAGTTAGAAATCCTCACACAAAGCCCAGTTCTGAATGTGGCTGAAGGTTTAACAAATCACCGGTTTGTCCTTGGTGTTTTCCAGAGAGGTGCCCGTTTCCTCAGCGATGCAGAGGTGATAAACCTGGTTACCCAACGTCACATTCTTAACTATAAATTGGAGATGCTCCTGGAGACTCCAGAGAGGGGCGTGTCAGTCAGGAGGGAAATGCTATCAACCAAACTTCCTGTTCACTCTGCCTTGGCTTGTTTGCCTTACAAGGACTACGACTATTCTAAGGTTTTAGCAGCATGTATATTTGTAAAATACATTGTCCACCAGTAAATTCACTTTCTGACTAATACAATGTTTCTGTGTTCATGTTGTAGCATGATTTATTCAAGCTTTATTTAATGTCCCTGGTCTGTAGGTGATGGGTACTTGTTGTGAGAATGTCATCGGGTACATGCCGGTGCCAGTGGGAGTGGCTGGTCCTCTTCTGTTGGATGAGAAGCAGTTTCATGTTCCTATGGCGACCACAGAGGGCTGCCTGGTGGCCAGCACGAACCGAGGATGCAGGGCACTTTCTGTAAGAGAGGCAGACTTAGCTGTGGTTCACTGTGTGTATGTGTGTTGTGCTGACTCTTGTCATCCTTCCTGTCCAGCTGAGTGGGGGTTGCCGCAGCAGGATCCTAGCTGACGGTATGACCCGGGGTCCCGTGGTGAGACTGCCCTCAGCGTGTCGGGCTGCAGAGGTCAAAGTCTGGCTCGAGACCTCGGATGGTTTCAGCCTGATCAAAGACGTTTTCGACCAAACCAGCAGGTCAGAGGAAACACTGAGATTGGTTAAATACAATAACAGGATGAATACTGAATCACGTGTGCACAAAAAGTTATTATTGGACATACAGAACACCCATGGATTTCTTTGTTTTGCAAAGGTTTGCTCGTCTGGAGAAGCTGTTTGGGAGTCTGGCTGGGAGGAACCTGTATATACGCTTCCAGTCTCAGACAGGAGACGCCATGGGCATGAACATGTTATCAAAGGTATGACCCAATCTTTGGCTTTTATCGTGTGCACACACATTTATTTTGTATTTCCAGCACCATGAATACTGAACAGGGTACATGCTGTGTTTTCCCAGGGGACTGAAAAGGCTCTGCTCAGACTCCAGCAGCAGTTTCCTGACATGGAGGTGCTGTCAGTTAGTGGTAATTACTGCACTGACAAAAAATCTGCTGCCATAAACTGGATTCTGGGTCGGGGAAAGTCTGCTGTCTGCGAGGCCACCATCCCTGCCAAGGTGGTCACGGAGGTAAAAACAACTAGAGCTAAAACTCCGCCTGTGCTTCTCAAGTCGTAGCAGTGGAAAAACTTTGCTCACCAGCTTAAACAATCATTACTTTGTCAGTTTTCTGCCATCTGTTACTGTTTGTCAAATAATAAAAAGCCCTTTGAATGTATGTTTAGGTGCTAAAGAGCAGTACAGCTGCTCTGTTGGAGCTCAACATCACCAAAAACCTGGTGGGCTCGGCCATGGTGGGCAGTATAGGGGGCTTTAATGCTCACGCTTCCAACATTGTAGCTGCCATATACATCGCCTGTGGACAGGTAAACCTCACTCACATTATCTCTAGTCTTCCACACATACTCATGGGTATCTTTAAATGGCACAACTTATAGTATTAGAAGGAGTGTGAGGCTGAAATAGTCAACTTTCCACATCCAGACAGGTGTTTGTGGAATCAGTAGTTAAATGTAGTCAAGATGCTAAAAGTTAAAGCTATCTCACCTTTAATTTGATCGGATTCTTCAAAGAGTGTTTGATAGAAAATATGCTACTTTCCAAAATGTACCTCAGATTCAAAATTGTTTCAGAACCTTTTACCGATTTCATGAATATTTGAAAAACCTTTCGGAAGCCACCCAAGTATCCCTCTTTTATTGTCTTAAAAGGAATCTATGATAACAGATAACTTTTGGAGGGAATGAGGTGTTAATAGGACTCCACAGGCTCGGCACATTTTCAGGATGAATTTGATCAAGAATATAAAAAAAAAAAAAAAAAAAGTCCTTCAACTTTGAAAAGGAAAACTAATTTGTGTGAAAGCAAAGAACAAGGTTCTGCAACTAAGGACTCTGCACCAATGTGAGTTGTTTGAGCTGTAGCTGGAAATAAAATGGTTGACTTTTAAAAGGTGTAAAATGAATTTGTCTCAGTGGCACAAGGTTATATTTAACCTAGTGATGTCACATTTAGATGACTTTCAAAAGAAAAATACACATTAAAAACGTAAATCATAACTTTCCTTAACTTTAGAGAAATACTTGGATAGTATTTGTTAATATATGTCAACAGTTTCCTCACCACACGTATGGAGTAATCTCTGTGTTGTGTTTCAGGATCCTGCTCAGACAGTAGGAAGCTCCAACTGCATCACACTGATGGAGCCTGCTGGTGCAAATGGAGAAGACCTGTACATCAGCTGCACTATGCCCTCCATAGAGCTGGGTACTGTGGGAGGAGGCACCAACCTGCTGCCACAGCAGGCCTGTCTACAGGTAACCTCATCCTTTACTCTAATCTTTGATTTATTTTTCAGTTTTAAGTCTCCTTTATAGTAATGCTTGTTTGTAAAAAGTGTGACTAAATGAAACAGAGCAAGCTGTTTTTCCCGTCCTTCCCTTTTATAACCATTCAAAGTTTATCAGAAAAATGAAGAAACATTTATTTTGCATAATTCAAATTTCCCCAAAATATTTTCACATGCATCATAAATGCAAATTATTGCAAATTTTAAGTATCCACATGTAAGTTGATCTTTCACTGCACAGACAGATGAGCAGACACCCAGCATCAAGATATTGCAAATAAAAAGCTTAGAGGTGCGATGAGTCAGAGGTTTTTAAGGCAGCTGAGTAGGGATCCCACAGTGTGGAAAGTTCCCCCGCCGGGTAATTAAGTTGTGACACAGCTTAATTCTTCTACCAGAATACAGTCATAGTATTATGAGAATTAAGTTATTATTTCAGGCTGTGTGTAAGTTTAAAGGGGAAAATCAAAAGATACGCCTATATTCAGAAGAGGAATGTGGAGTCATATTTTAGGTTTCACAAATAAGAAAAGCAAATCAGATCCTCCGGCCCCCTAGAAAAACCTATGGATAATGTCCGAATGAGCCCATGAGAGAAAACAGCGGGAGATCCTCGTCAGGATTCACTCTGAGCAAGTGCGCAGGTTTCTAGTATGTGTCAGACACAAAGATGTAAAAAAACAAAAAGAATACAAATATCTCGGGATGAAAAAGTGGTGCCATGAAGAAGATGTCAGGAGAGCTTTTGGTGATGAGAGCCGGTGTCAATGCGCAATAAACAAAGACAAGTGATCTCCACAGCGCAGTACCTCCTGCCTCTGCCTGCTGCGCCACCCCTCACCTGAACGCTCCAGAGGCGACTGTGTTGTTGTGAGCGGAGAATCTCCTGCTGCGCTGTTCGTGTGTGAAAGGCAAAGTATCAGGACATAAATATCAGAAAATGTTTGGAAGTGGCTGACCACAAAGCCATCACTGGTTACATCTGTGTGCTGGTTTAGGACGGTCTCAAGAACCAGTGAGACTGGAAATCAAGTTTTTGGATCCAGAGCTCTAACAAGCACTTAATTAGGACTTTATTCTCTCTCTCAGCTGAATGTGGGCATTGCCACTGATTAACAAAAATCTACCTAATAGATTTTAAGTCTATAAAATATTACACGGACAGCGTCAAGTTGTAATCGGCATGCGTCAGAACCCAGTGTAACAACGGTAACAGACTCCTGCAGCAACTCTACAGCTGATAAATAAGGAAACTTACCTCTGATCAGATCTGCTTTCTAGAAGAACATTTTAGAGAAGTTGTATCGACAAAACACAGGGTCATCCTTTTCTCTCTTTTTTTCTCTAATATAAAACCCTTATGATAAATGTCTGCATCCATTTCTGTCTTTAGATGCTTGGTGTCCAAGGTACCAATCCCAACCAGCCTGGCGATAACGCCCGGCAGCTGGCCCGCATAGTGTGTGCCACCGTCCTGGCAGGAGAGCTGTCTCTGATGGCCGCTCTAGCTGCTGGACACCTCGTCAAAAGCCACATGACCCACAACAGGTGAGATATTTCACCCCTGTTCTCTGTGGTCTGTGAACGTTCACCCTGCAAGAGGCTGAATGTGCTCTGTTCTCTGGTCCTAGATCCAAATCAAATGTATCCGAAACCCCTTCGCAAAACTCTGGAGACGGCAAGTGTTGACGTGATGGCCATCTGCAAAGAGTGAAAGTACGCCCCCTGGAATCCGGCATAAGAGGCTCTCCTAATGATGTGTTTCTGAGGGGAGAGCTGCAGGGGGGGGGGGAGACAAATAACTAAATACACGCTGAAGACAGAGGTGTGCTCAGTTTGTGACTGACTGCAAAAAGACTTTCTGGGTTGACCTGTTGCGTTGCTTATTTGTGCCATTTGCCTGCATCTTAACATCGCAGTAGTATTTGATAAAGGCTTCGCTGATCTTTTGGATAACTGGGAGTCGTGATACGATTTGGATGTGCATGTGCACTACGCTGCTCAAAGACTTTACCAAGTACCCGGTGTGCCTCTGAAGAGTCGTAACAAGCAAAGAGCTTCTCCCATCACACATGGAAAGACACAGCTTCTACATTAATGTATGAGCTGAGATCTTCAGACAGGTGACTTTTGATTTCCCTGGGGAAAAAAACAAATGTCTTTGCACTCGCCAAAAGCTGTTTCTAAACAACTGGAAGTGTAGTTTCAAACACCAACCTTCTGCCTGAATGTATGTGGTTTATATCGGTGTTGTTGGGTATAACTAGCTCAACACTTCATGAGCTGAGGTGGAACTGTATACTGTGTATACTGCAGAATGACTGTGGCGGCTGAACCTCCAGGTTTTTGTCACACGTGGTTTGTTCAGACACTGATCTACCACTAAAATGTTAGAGGCAGGTGTTATTTTTTAAGGCTAATGGGAAAAACAAAGCCATATTAATTTATTCATTTTTAAAAGGTACACTTTTGTTTTACATTTGTGCAACTATTGATGTTTTTTTGTTTGCATGGTTGAAAGGATGAGTTTAAAAGGAGACACAATGCTTTTTCAGGTTTTGTCTTTCCTCTTGTGTGTGTCATGGATCTTCTGTAAAAGAGCTCCTCCCCGTGACAGAAAACACCTGAAACGCTTCGTCAGCCGCATTGGCCGATACGTATCGTCGTGAGGATGTTGAAAGAGGAGCTACAGCAATGGACAGTATGAGGAGACTGCTGTTTCCAGAACATTAGAGCATGGAAACCTTTAATAAAAAAAACTGAACCTGGAAAGAAGCTGAATGTCTCCTTTTAAAAGCATCACTCACTACAGGTACTGCAGGTTCTGGTATTTTCAGAAAGCAGCAAAGCTCAGAAGTGGCCTTACATACAGTGTCTGAGCTGTTGAGCCTTAGCATGTTCAAATTAGAATATTCAATTATAAATTATTCATGTGATGATTGTACAATGTTTTATTTAAAAGATAAACACTTTGTTCCCTCTGAGTGATGTCTCACTGGTTTTTCAACAACAACAAATGGTTCCAAACTGAAGGATAAACTTATTTATTTCACTTTTAAAACAGGGCACAGGTGCCACGTCGTCACAGTACATTTTGTAAGTTGATCCCACAGCATTAGTATGAACAAATAATTTACAAAAATGTTTCTCTAATCACATTCAACCTGTGAAGAACTAAACTTGTTTTAGAAATGTCTGGCTTCAGGTGAGAGAGCTTCAGTGTGGCGTCTTCCCACTCTGCTGAAAGGCTGAGTGTCATCTGGCTTCACTTGTTCTCTCACCCACATCAGTCAGCTACAAGCTCTAAAATCAAAAGACTGAAGACTGATAAACACGGCTGCACATTAACATCAGTGATATGACCCAGGATGTTGGATGTCCACAAGTTGAAATGGTACAAGAGCTGAGAAAGTTTTACTTTGAAAAGTCTGGAAAATAAGGGAACGCGATCAAAACTTGAACCAAAAGTCATCATGGAAGAAGTTCCTGTAAAAATCAACTCAGGTACTTTGGACTTTTTAGCTTTGCACGTGCATTATCAACAGTCTTGGACAGAAAATACATGACACATCTACCCAACCTGACTATGAGCGCTTGTCATGTCAGTACGCAGCAAGCATGTAAGAAACAGCAAGAATATGAACTGAAATGTTGCTTTTCTGACACTAGACCTAAAACATCCCGCTAGCTCTTAGCAAATGACTCGCAGGACACATTTGAAACAGTCTCCAAATGGGGAAGGACAATAATATAGGGAAATAAGCCATGAGGCACTTCACTAGTGATTTACTGGGTGCACTAACCGCACCCTGACACCCAACTGAAGCTACATCTTCCTGTAACACTAATTTGGGCTCGACTCTCATAAAAATGCTTGGACGACCTTCGCTGAAAATGTTAGTGACACTATTTACATTTCATTTAACATTCGAAATACAGGATATGCTACGAAACTGGAACATATCAACAATGACGCAGAAATAAAGCCGGGCTCTCTTTTGTGCATTTAAATAAATAGAAACTCTTCGGCTCATCTCTCCATCAGTACCGACATGAGGCGTTTTTCATGAGAGAGACGAAGTCAAAAAGTTCAAGTCTTGCTTCATAGGGGGTCACGGCTTCATGACAGCCCTCTGGACTCGATACAGAAAAGATGATCATCTCAAATCAATCATGTTTTAACTCAATAAAGTTAGCAGCTTACAAAGAATGCTGGGAAATGACTTCAGCAAAAACAAGCATAATATGAACTAAATATTACAGTCTGCTAGTAAAGATCTACAATTTCCTTTTTACAAACTTCTTATTGAACATACGTACATTGATATATTTATATACTTGTCAGAGACGCAGACTGACTTGGTGGCTGCTCTGACAGTCAGTTCTCTACAGGACCAGGAAACGTGGTGTCTGCTGCAACCACCTCTGGGAGGGGAGGGGGTTGGTAACAGGCTCGGTGCACTTTCTCATGCCTTCTGAAAAGCTGCAGTTTAATCTTTTAATCCATTAAACCACAATGAAGAGGAATAAAAACAAATATTAAGTGCTAAATTAATGCTAATAAAATATTAGCATACAATTTTTTTTTTCTGTATAACTGTCTCAGGGGTACAGGATTGTCTCACTCATTTTTGAATGCAGCCAGAGGATGCAGTTATTACCCCCCCCACACACACACACACTACTGGAACTGACTTGTAGTAACAACCCTCTGGGGAACTTGTGTCTTCATCGCAGCATGGAATCCTTGTGTCTCTGGAGAGATGGAAATCCTGAATAGTATCATGTTGCAGGTAACTGAATAATATTCAGAGGTGACATGTGAATTCATACGATCGGATTAATAAACTGTGGCAGTGACTTTGTTACCTGTGAGCTTCAGAATAAGATGGGTTTGCTGGATGTTTTCTCCTGGACATAGGAGGTGAAGCGCTTGAGGAACTTGGGGTACTCTCTCTTAGCCACGGCCCTGAGCACGGAGGCAGGAGCCCAGCCTCCTGGATTTACTGCACGGACACACAAACAATATACATTTTACTGCACTACTTAGCACATATGTTCACATCTGAACTAGTTTGAGCTGCTTTGAAAATAAATGTTCCCACAACCCTGGGAACGATATTAGACACATTTGCCTTTCTGAGCACAAAATGAGCCCCAAGCTGTGAGTGAAGCACAAACCAAACACCCCAGGGAAGGAAATGTGTCAATAAGCGATGGTGTATTTTCATAATTTACTTGGCACGCAGATTTATAACACACTGAGGGCATATTTCCTCCTCTTAGAAATGACTAATATTCTCCTCCAACAGCAGCGGTGGTTGTAGCGGACACTGGCAGAGCTGCTGATTCATTCTTTTTCTTCATATCTTATAATAGAAAAGTTAAGGCCCATTCAATCATCAGGGATTCAGCAGTGTTCACAAAGTTCAATTTCAGACTCTTTGATATCACACAGAATACAAGGTTCATACTAAAGGTATGAAAGTATGATGGAGAACCAGTGGGGAGGATATGGCCTAAACTTATTTATCATCATCATTATAATACAACAGCTCTTCAGGACTTGCCAGCAGTAAACAACAACAACAATCCCTGCTGATTTACAATAACACAACCTGAACCTGCAGAAGTGGCAGAAAAAAGAAGCAATGATTAATCGATTAAAATTAATAATTATATTATAGAAAATGAAGTTTTTGCTACAACAACACTTTGCTCATCATGAGACACTGAGCTTCCATAGTGCTAGTAGCTAGTGGCTAATAGTGGTGACAGTATCTGATCAGTTTGATGGTTGCGACAGAAGCCCCACACTAAATTATAAAACATCTAAATTCACAATACCACAGTTTGTAGGTGAGAAAACAAAAACAGAAAGATTTCCTAAATAAAAGAAAACCTAAAACAGGCAGAAGAAAATATTTTCAATTTACTTTTGTAAATTACATTTGAGAGTTTTAATACCTTAGACTTCACACTGTTCATAAGTCAACTACAGCCCAAAGCACAGATCCACACTCACCATTAGCGAAGTATGTGATTTTGCACAGGATGTTGTCTCTGCTGATCTCTTTGTCTCCCTCTGGTGGACTGACCAGGGTCTGACAGATAATGGCGATGTTGATTTTGGCACGGACACACTTGTTGGTCGGCTGTGGAAAGTGACAAGACAGAGAATTAATCAACTTTTTATTCGTTTTATTTCTTTGATAGGGACGGAGCTTGTTAATTGACAGACCCAAATCCTGCAAATGAGCCAGAGTTAGCTGTATAAGCTTATTTTCACTTCATGTCTTTTATTACAAATATCTATGGGTAATTTATGTGCATTATGCATACCATAAAAACAAGTAAATAATCCCTTTTCACCATAAAAGTGAAATAATACAATATAAAAATACAATACAAAGCCACAAATACACACGATCACAAGTTTGGTTTGCTTTCAGCCAAATCTTAAGTTTGTATTTAAAGGTTATGCAAGGTTTCTTTAGTAAACTATTCCAGTAGTTGGTTGACTGTCTTCTAAGTCAGAAAACTGACTCCACATCTGTACTGCAGAACACAGTCCCTTCTGGTGATTGCCCTTGTCACCCTACCACTAGTGTCCTTCTGCACTATGAACTGACTCAGTGGGGAGGTGCAAGGCCAAGTAAAGCTTTGAAGAAGAAGCAAGTATCAGCCAAAAATGTAAAACTAACTAAATTAACTAAGAGAGGCTTGGGTGTCTTTAATCTAAGTGGATCTAAGGGAACCTGGTGTCTCACCTGAGCATCGTCATGATCCACAGAAAAGTTGCAGACCAGCCAGGTGTCTGGGTCGTTCTCGTTGTTGGCTAAGATCTTTCTCATGGCGGACAGGTACAGAACGTCCCTCTGAGACGCAGGCCACACCCGCTGGAACAGATCATTCTTACGTCAGATTATACAGGTCGTCGACAAAACGTGATCATAACAAGCCGATCCTTTCTACTGTTGACCGCAGTGATCTGGTGGCTCTTACCTTGTGCGTTTGATAGACAATTGCTGCGTTTTCCGACAACGTCTCCACAACATTGAAGTTTTCAATCGTGGCTGAAGGAAGACAAGAGAACAGGAAGATTTTTTAAATTCTATCTGACCAGTAAATTGGCTCTTGACTAAAACCGATTTAGAAAAGACTTACTCTCCCAGTCGTTGCGATAGGAGGTGTCCCAAAAGTAGTGGCAGAGCTCATGACCAGTCACCCCCTTTACTGAGTGAGTGGCCTTCAGAGGGTCCAAAACGATCCCATTTTCTTCCACCTCTCTCCTATACACCTGCACACACATTTTAAGAAAAAACAATGCATAACCACTTTTTCTAATGAAGGATTACTTTTATAAATCTAGCAGGCTTTGGTCCAATTATACATGTGCTATACAAATAAATGTATTTTCAGACCTCATCATTTACTGTATGAGTAGGAGATATTAGTGAAGACACATTTTAACATCAGCTATTTCAGTCATCTGATATAAATATTAATATCTTACCTTCATTTCTCCCTCTTCTACAACCAGCTGCCAGTTGGCATCTCCACCAACATCCTGCAGGGAGTAGGTCATGTGACTCTGCACCATTTCCTCCACCTATAACGGCAGCCCAGAGACAGAAGGAGGAGGTGATATCGATTGTGTACTGACAATTGGAAAAAGGTCCTCAGAGATCAACATGACATGATGGAGTGAATGGGGAGAACCAGAAAAACACACTGCCTTAAAAGCTGCACTTAAATGTTTATGAATCAAGAATGTTGTTTAATTCATAAATTATTTAAAAACACATGTTTAAACATATGTTCATAAACTGTGACTATGAATTAAAAATATCCTCTAAAAACCTGTGGCACAAAAAAAATGTATTGGCCAATATCCTGTCTCTGTTACTTTATTCATCCCAGTAACATTGGCCTACAATCCTCAACCACAACCACAGTCCTTCTTTAACTTAGAGCCACAGTAAAACAGCTGGGACAAACTACAAACATGCAGGCTAGCACGCCAACAGTTACAAACATTATCAAGGGCAGTGGATGTGAATGTTAACGTACTCTCAGTGACTGAGTTAACCATGTCACATATCAAAGATTGTGATGATCATCAGGAAAATAAAAAATGAAGTGAAACAAAAATTTCCCTGATGAAAACTAGAGAAGACATTGTACTTTTTGGGACCAAGACAAAAAACTGATTTGACTAAAAAAGCCTTGATTTTACAGACAGGCCTACATTTAAACCTATATGCAACACAACACATTGACTATAAAGATTAAAAAAAACTATTATTCCACACACAGGAGTTCATGTTTGATGCTGCTACAGCAAGGTAGAGGGTTACACAGCATATTATTAAATAAGCGCAAGCTCTTCCTGTGGATTCATGCGAACATCGGGTTGAGTCGATACCGGGGAAACACAGAGGAAGTTACCTCTGCACTGAATCTGTGGACATCGTGAGGAGTGGCCCTGACTATCAGAGTAGGGGGGGGCTGACTATGAGGCTACAGGGGAAATTAAACCAGAGGAGATGATGAGCAAAAAAACAAAAAGGAGGGAAGAGACAGAGTTACACAAAAGGGATGTGACACATAAAAAACTAATTGAGTGAAGAGAGAAAATAAGGAAGGTGAAGAAATGCAGCAGATGAGAGTAGCTTGTGTAGTTTAAGTGTGTGAAGAATTTAACAACCTTATTAGAGAATCTGTGTGAGCCAGTGCTGGAGTAGACGTCTGCGAGGGGAACAGGGCTGGATCTCTGTATCCTTGTCTTTTCAGTCTGGCACTACAAACACACAAACATGGGTAGTTGCATCATGTTTGACACCAAAAATACTTTTATTTCACATATTCTTTTCAGTACGTCACAGTTCACATTCTGTAATTAAACAATTTCTGATCTTATATTCACCTGTTCCTCAATTTTGTCTTGTCTGTCAAGAGCGGCCTCAACTGCATCAAAGAACTCATCCTCATTAATGAGGCTGTTTGGACCCTCCTGTAAATTAGGTGGAGGGGATGTTCCTTCAAAGATTCGTACACAACCCGATAATCATGATGCATCATGGATGACTAAATCACATTTACTTCACCTCATAATCGGGACCTCCAAAGTGAGACTTTTTCTTCAATTCCTTGAGGGCTGATTTGTAGCTGTCCTCTATTCTTCGCCTTTTCTCCATCTCCTACAAACAAATATATAAAATCAATTTACAGCCACAGCTGTGAAAGGGAATTTGTTCAGATACAGCATGTACAGTGTGCTGACTTGGCATCAAATCCTTTTCTCCACTGTAGACAAAATGTTACAGCACCAATTAAATATCTACTGATCTTTTTAAAGTATGCAAGTGTGTATGTATGTATGCAATACAGGTTCTATATCTTAAAAAGACATCTCTCATTAAAATGTAAATAAAGAAATTATGGATGAAACATGGCCATCTGGACAGTGCAGTGATCCAGATGTTACACACCTTATCCACTCTCTTTTGCCAGCTGTCCTCTCTCTTCACCATCAGGTCGATGCAGTGGGACAGAGTGGCCAGGATCCCGGCTGTGGTGGCCTTGAATGTGATGGCTTCCCCCTTGAAGTCTATGCCATTGATTCCCTTGGGACTCGAAGCCTGGAACACTGCACAAAAGAAGAGCATCATCATCCATAACTTTGAATGCTGCTTATGTAGTCATGAATGTTTCAGGTTAGAGAGGGAAAAAACTAGTTTTCTGGGGCTGCGGCTGCACTACTCACATTTTTCTTTGCTGCCATTGTTGTTGTGCAGAAACTCTCCATCTGTGCGGGTGTTGGGGAAGTCATCTTCATCATCCTCCACGACTGAAAAAAGAAAATGAGTCTCAGAGAGGGGAAGCAAATACTAAAAGCACCAAACAGGTAGTTGCTCCACACAAGCCTTTTCTTGTGGGACCCTACTGAAAGTAATCCAAGGTTCACGGATAAGGTAGCACATTGTGGCCCATTCAACAACTCAAACCACAGCACACCAACAGACTCTGCTGTGCTGGACAATGTGACAATGGTCTGGTTTCATCTTCAGAATAGAGAGAGGGTGAGAGAGTAAGAAGGGGCGAGCAGAACAAAAGCAGGGCTTCATTCTTCGTGGCCATCTACAGACGCCCTTGCACAGGCTGCCATGAGCAAATGTTCAGCCGACCAAGACAGGGTAAGAGTGAGGGGGCTACTAGAAGAACTACTTTCTGAGTCACAACACACACAATCACATTCTTCACTCACTACATGTTTCTTACAAACTACGTATATTTTCTTAATCTTAGTACAAGTAAATTAAAGATTCTCTTAGACATATAAGTCGCTGTAGTACCAGTTATGTAACACACACATGTTCTATAAATGTGAGGACACACACTAACCCTAACACAATGCATTTAGTTGTGTAAATAAAATAATCCAGATTCTGCTCGTGGAAGAAATCTGTAAATATTTTTTTTTTCAGTTCAGTTTGTCCAAAATCCATCCCTAAATCCACATGAGTGAGTGACAGCACTGTTAAATAGGAGTGTAGGTGTGTGTGGCACTTACTTTTGTCCCTCTGCAGCTCATCCTTGGACTCGGCATCTGAACAGCTGTCAAAGTATTTCTGAAGCGTGTCCACCTGCCTACACAAAATATCTCTGAAGGTCTCCATCTCTGCCAGCTTCTCTTTCAGGCTGTGACCCTTCTGAAGACAGTAAAGCGACAGAGTGGTTAGGCTTGTGTTTATATTTCCAATGGACCACTATGCAACCATTCCACTGCCAACAACATGGTGACACAATTCACTGCTTGTGTGTGCCTCCATGAATATCCAAGCACCCCTTGTGTGCAAATAATAATCTGAAAGCAATGCTTTCTTCAGCTACAGTAAACATTAACCGGAAAACCCACCTTGAAGGAGGATGTGGAGGTGGCAGAGAAGCCACTGGTGGCTGACGTGAGAGACAGCATGGAGCCACGTCTCCGCAGACTGGACTCTGAGCCATAACCACAGTCAACCTGTAGAAAACAGACAGGGCAGAGAGGAAACAAATGAGCTGTATCATAACAACAAAGGCTTAATAACTAAAATACTTCACCAACATTAATCTAATCAAAACTAAAAAAATACAGTGAAGAATGAGCCATAACTGAGTTTCTTTTTTCAGGCCAGTTAAACTGATCCAAGTACTCTCTGTTCAAAATGTTCATTTAACCTGAAGTGTTACCACCTGGCACTTTAAGCCTAACTAGCACATTATTATAAGAAAGATCTTCAACTACTTTAATGTAGTTTTGTTTAACATCCAAATACTGTATTTGGAACAGTTGAAACTCCATTAGAAACCACAAAAGCAGTTTACAAAACCTTCGTAGTGATAATAATCTTTATGTTGAAATTAAACATATTCTTCCTCTAAACCTCTCCTCTAATCGAGCAACCCGGCCTCTCAGAATAGACGCTTGGTCACACCAGCGACAGAGCAGGTACAGAGGCTGATGGAGAAGAGAAACAGGGGTGTATTCCCTTTAAGACACACTTCTGCATTCAACCACATGAGGGCAGTAACGCGCATGTGCATATATATAAATATACATGCATGTGACTGGAATTTGAAAGCGCTTAGGGTAACTATCGGTCAACGACCAGAAGTAACTCCGTCTCTCATGGATTTCAGTTACTGTTGTTTGCCCTTTAGCCAACATGTTGCTACCCCACTGACTTCATCAGCACAGATTGCACTATCTAAACCAGGTTACTTAATCTGTTTGACGACAGAACAAAAGAAAAAGAAAAACACACATCCAAACAAGCAGAGGCTTTGCTGCTGCTTCATTATTGATTAAGATCTAAAAATATTAAATAAAGCAGCAGTAAAGTAACATTTATCAGCTGCTGGGCCTCCCGTCAATGACTGTTTAGTATATGGCCACACACACAGACATGTTCTTAAACTGCATGCAGCGCGGCAATGCTGTGCAACTGTTATGTAATGTAGGTGTGAGTGGAGATTAAAGCCTCAATGAACACATACTACTGAACAGGGCATCCTTTTTTTATGTGATATATTATGTATACAACTGTCTCCTAGAAACTATTGTTGTTTTCATGTGTTGATGTTTCACTCTCTCAAACCATGGGAAGACACCAGTGTTAGCTGTGTGTGTTGTGTCTCCTTGGAGACGCTGGGCTGCTGAGTGTGAGTAATGTGAGTTAGGAAGTCAGAGAGCTTTCAGCAGTGACTCATGGTGGGTGGGATGACGGCTGGGCATGCATGCATGTGCATGAGGTGGACGCCCCTCCTGCTCTGAGTCATGATGTCTTCCCGGTGCTGAAATGAGGGGGTGAGCGGGAAAGGAGGTGTGTGTGCATGGGGGGGTTTCCCCACACGAAGGCCCATGTGTGAGCAGCATGTGTTTTGGCAGACAGACTGAAGGTGTAGTGGCTGAAAACTCACAACTGCACCGATCAGCAACAACATTAAAATCCAGTCACCAGTTTTAAAGATGTAGCTGATTGGCCTATGCTCTTCTTCTATGGACTAGATGAATGTGGATGATGCACCGTGCATACAAACAAACACACACAAAACACACGTGCCACTACAGTGCACTGCACAGGTAATTAGAAAGTCCTGAATTCCTACAAACTTGTTGACAAACGCACCAGTAGTGGAGGGATGATTATTGTTCCCTGGACTCCTCCCCTGTCTGATGTTCTCTCTGTGATACTCTACCAGAAACACACACACATCAATAATGATTCTAATTTGCTTTGAATGTGACAAGGATTTTGTGTGTTTTCATATGACCACTTCCTTGTCTGCTGTGATAGAATGTGCATGACTTACCCTGTGCAGCTCAATGGAGTCAATCCACTGGTATCTGTGCTCTGGGTCTTGTGCTCTCAGGTACCACACACTGTCGTTCACACTGATGTCCAACCGGCACTCATCAAACTCATGAGGCTAAAAACAGGAAGTAATACAGATCAAAAAGTTAGGTAAGTTAGTGTATATTGAAAATATACTGTTAGGGTCAGTATCAGTCATTATAATCAAATCCTGTTGACTTCTAACAGAAGCTGAGAGAGGATCATATATTGGAGGCTTCTATTAAATAGAGGTGGATTATCTTTTATAAATGTAATTTATTCATCCAGTTGCTGATTACATATTTGTTAAATATTTAGAATAAAGTTTAGCTCAGGTTTTAAAGACATTTTGAAAACAGTGACATTAATGCATTGTTATTACCTCTGACAAGGACATTATTTTTTCATCAGTGTTTGTTTGTCTGATATATAGCAGAAACTTGGTGGAAGGATGCGATATGAATCAGGGAAGAGCCTGTTCAATTTCGGTGTGGATTTGGATAAGAGGGTAGACCCAGGAATTTTGTTGCACTATCTTTAACATTAAGAAATCAATGAAAATGTTGAAACAGGCCCCATCGCACAGAAAATTGTGTTAATCTTGAAGGGGGTTTGTATCTATGATTGTGTTCAACTTGGTGCATCTTGACTGAATATAAGGGGACTGTTGAGCCTTGTTGATGGTGTACGCTCTATTATGTTTTTTAAAATGGTGCAAATACACTTGTCCACTGGCTGGTTTGAGTCTGGATATTTTCGATAGGACTTTTCAAATTGTGGGTGAAATTCAGATTGTGATCATGTGTTAAGAACATCGTGATATGATTGTGGCTGTGGCTCAGGAGGTAGAGTGAGTCGTCCACTAACAGAGGGTCAGCAGTTCGATCCGAGGCCTTTGGCAAGATACTGAACCCCAAATTGCCCCCGACAGCAATGATTGATATGTGACGAGATAGTGCGCTTTGCATGGTCATCAATTTTGGCAACCCATGTGACTGGATAAACATGATAATGCTGTCATACATTTTAACTTGATTTTATGTTCTTTTCACAGCAAGAGGAAAAGATCTTTCCTGCTCAGGAAGTGCAGAGAGAGGCATATGCGAGAGGGGGCCATGTTAATAGCTACTTGAATCACCCAGAAAAGACAAACTGCTTATTTCTCTTCTTTGTTACATGGAGAGAGACAATCTGCTCTTGAGTTAATTTTAACAGCTGGAAATATGTCAGTCTGCCACAATCACAGTAATGTGAATAAAATATCTTTAACATCGGCCTATCTCAAACAGATAGAAGACAAAGATGAACCAGAGGCACATCAGCTCCTTTCAGACACTGTCCCATAGGAACTGGCCTTTTAAGGCAACTTGCAAGATGGAGCATATTCCTAATAGCCCTCCAGTGTACTGTCAGCGCTGTAAAAGTGCTATGCTGGCATGGCCTGCAATCAAGGAGTGTGTATGTGTTGATGTGTGTGCCTGGGAGAGGGGGGAGGTAGCGAGAATGGTATTTACCTGTGTACTGTTTACCAAATGCATCAGGCCCTCTGAAAGGACACCTCTGCAGTAAGTCCTAATGCTAAATCACACTCAAGGTCTAATCAAATTGAAAGCACACAATAGTCTATGCGAGAAGGTCTGGCTTGCTCAAGCGTAGTTGAGGACACAGCTAGAGAGAGACCCAGAACTGCAATAGCATGAATGAGCAGCAGTTAAAGTGTAAGCACGACAAAAACTAAAATTACTGCCTTGTTGTTGTTTGCCTCCGCCAACCAGTCTACGAACAAGACTTAAGGTCAAAGTCTCTTTTTGCTGAACATCATAATGTCACTGTGAATTTGACTTTTTGTATATAAAATGTCTTCAAGTCATCATTGTATCCTTTCCAAATATTTAGCAATATAAAAAACACCCCTGGGATCTCTGTGTAAGTTTGCCTGTAATCCACAGTAAGTGCAATAATTTACTATAGAAGCAAACAATCAGCAGTGTTGCCAGAACAGCTTTCACTGAGGAAACATTTGTGAATGCTTAACAACTCAAGTGTTTATTTAATTAAGCCCTTATTGATTTTTGGGGGATATTTAATTAATAAGGTATTGTAAGATTAAGTATATAATTACACTGTATTGATCATTCACCAATTCTATTTAATCCATACAAGGTTAACACAATTTACAAGTTCAATTCACCAGAGCAAGCTGGAATAAAAAAGGCACATATGATCATTAACAATTGCTAGCTTGCAATTTATGATTGCTGAGTGAATGCATACGCCCATAAGAGTCGGAGCCTAAATCATTGCAGAAGATTGTATAACTTAATGAGTTGGCAGAGCAAGAAATTGCCCACTATGGGGTCTTTAAAGAGGTTTCATTGCAGGAGTGTGACTTGGCCATGTTGCCTGACACCTGGACGGCATTGAGGCCAAGACCAGATGCTCTGCGTCAGTAATGTGCAACATTACTGAAAGTTTACCAATGCTTACTGATGCGCATTTAAAAGAAGACGAAGCAAAAGCAAGGAAGGACACAAGCATGATGCATCAGTTATAAGAAAGACAAAAGATCAGTAGACTCCTTTTATGGCCAGGATTACACTGATGTGTTTTGAAATACAACTTCACCAGCCCAATGACTGAACAAGTAAGTTATTATATTATAATAAAGGAATACAATTATATCTGGGATGTTCCTGCCTACAACTTGCAAGTTGACGTGGGGAACTTTAGTTGGATTTTGTTGGTAGGAAAGTGAGAAAGCAAGTTCCTCTTGTTCACCGCTGGACAATGGGGTCATGGGTATACTGAGGATGAGAAACGCACCAGGCTTGAAAAGTTCACAAGGATCCAAGACTACCGTAAACAATAATCTATCACAGGAAGGTCATCTCAGCAGCCTTGTACTATACAAGACAAAGTGACAGGCTGAAAAATCCAGTCTGGATCCTATGTGAAAGACAGGCAGATAAATAGGTGTAAAAAACGATTCCAGAAATATTGGATGATATAGAACAAAGTTAAATTGTAGATTTTCTGTTGCTCAGTGGTGAAATACCTTTCAACCCCCTGTGACCATGCACAGTACCAGCAATACTAAGAAATGGATGGAGGGATACTTAAGATCAAACTACACACAAGCATTTGACATCCCACTACAAAAGAAGACTATCTGTGAAAAATATCTGTGACAAAAAAAACACTGCTCATAAGGAGATGTTATGGTCAAGTGTGATGTCCATATGATGCTTAAAGGGCCCAATGTTTTTGTGTGTACCAAAATAACACCACACAGTCAACCAGTAGTGAAGATATAGATGGAATTTCCCAGCAGAGCAGTTTGTCTTTTGTTGATTTAGGCAACTGTATTGTCATCCTTGCCTATTTTTGTCCTGAGGAGCCTCTGCCAAGAACTATTTCTGAAGTCTGTCAAACTGCCTCCCTTTTTGTGGGGCCCACCAGGCACTCAGCTGGGATTATACCCCACACTAATGTCATCAGTGTTAGTCTTGGATTCTATGTGTAGCAAATAAGATGAATGCCAATATCTAAATGACATAACAAAACAGCTTCAATCTGTGTCTATTCTCTTCCAACATAAACTTCCTACTCAGCTTCAATAAGACATATTTTGTGCTCCCCCTTCCAACCTCTGTTTCGAGCTGGTGTAAGTATCTAAAGTCACAATCCCAAGACGTGAATGGAGGGGAGTTCCATTTAAATAAGCCTCGGATTTTCAGTACTTAAAAAGGTTAGGGGACTTAAACCAATGCAAACATTGAGAAACCCTACAAGGATTGCGCCAAACATTACTGAATTTCATCATTCATTTGTGCTCATTTAAACCTGATAATTACACTCTGAGGAGAGGAGATTGTGACAATTGCAACATTACTACTCTGGTCTGGAGCCAGGAACACACTGAATCCCTGTTGCAGTGGTGGAGGAAACACTGACGCACTAAGTGGTCAGAGTCAAAGACAGGGAAAGGGAAGACTAAATCAACAGGGGTGACAGCAAGAACCACATTCTGTCATTGACACACACACACACACACACACACACACACACACACACACACACACACACACACACACACACACACACACACACACACACACACACACACACACACACACACACACACACACACACACACACACACACACACACACACACACACACACACACACACACACACACACAAAGTTCCATCGTATGAGGAAGAGTCGCATTTCCTGTCAGGAGACACTTTGTAATTTCCACAAATCCTGATGTCACTCCCAACTATTTGTTTGAGCTCTACTTGATCACAAATCTTTCTTTCTCTTCCTTTAGCTGTTTAACTACCTCAATATGTTTTGCTGTGATGTGATGGGGGAAAGAGACAAATCCTCACATCAGGTGCCACTGAAAATAAAAATAAAAATTAAAATGTTAATCCTGCTTCCAAATTACTATAGATCCAGTCTGTGCTCTTATTAACTTGCCATGTAGCTAAAAAAGGCAGTGGTAGTTACCAGCCTGTTGAGGTACAGATAAAAATCTGAAACCAACGCACACAAGTTGTTTACAATCATGTTAAAAATAAGGAATTGTTCAATTATTTAAGATAAACCGTATGACCCTGTATCTGAGCCACTGAATGTACAGAACATAGGGAGATGAATGGTTAACATTAGCCGTAGCTAAAGCTGCATTTCAAACTTAGCTGGTTTACATTAATCCAGGAATGTTCAAGTTGCCTTGGTTGACAACCTTATTACTTACAAACATCTCTTGTACCTGTAATATTGATAATTTGTTTAGATCTCAACGCTGAATTATACCCAATTCAGTTAGTGACATCAAGTTTAGTAATAAAGCTGGCTGTAAACATATGACTAACCTATAATGGCGTAGAGACACAGACAGGGGGTTGACCTATAAAACCTATATGCTCCAGTTTTATTTGAGACTGAATCAACCAGAAGCTGTTGAAATCCGCTGAAATTTCACTGCACCAGACAAGACATAAGAAACATAGTAAATAGGAGAATTGTGAACCACCAGCAATGAGCTGCAGGTGCCGTGTTCAGTCATATTATTATAATGTCTGTTTTTGAAACATGACTCTACAAAGAAGAAATCCAATTTTATCTTACAGGTCTGGAGTTTCTCAACTCTAGTGTTAAAATGAAACCTCTGAATGACTTATTGTGCAACTAAGATGGATTATACACTCTGAACCAAGTAGATACTGTGTTTGCACACATGTCTGCACAAAGTGAAAAACTTTTACATGGTTGTAGCAACATTAGACACAATGGGTGTTAAAGTAACTATTCCCAGTTAATTCACTGTATAACATGGTACAAGCACAGCATGTCTGATAGTTACTTTCAAAGCAAGAGAAGAAAAGAGGAGATGCAGAAATCAAAGAGAGAAATACTGGTAAAAAAGAGAAATGGAATGGATAAAGCTGAACAAATACATCTAAAAGGCAAAGCATGCATCACGCTGACTGGGAACACAAACTAATTAATTTCCCTTGTTGCTGTTTGGAGAGAGATAGACCTAGCCTCAGTCAATGACAGACCTGGGTTCCCACTGAAACATGATGAAAGGTGAAATGGTGAGAACCTCCAGCATTAAGTGCTGTTGACACATTTGCATTATTATTTTGTCTGGGCTTAGTTAAGTGTGGCAGTTCTATTGAATCTTTGAGACAGGATATTATTGAACACCTGATAAGCATGGGACGTGCTTGCTTAAAGAAATGTATGCTGCAACTACCACAGGTCTGAATGATGATGTTTCCAATAATGTGTTACCACATAGCATACTGGAACTAGAGTCAGTCGACAGGCCATTTACCCTCAAGCATTGCTTGTGACATAATCAGGAGTTATTTGTTTAAAAAAAAGCAAATGGTGTTATCAGTTGAAGATGGAGTTTGAGAAATTTTAGAGTTAAGTTTCTCATCTGTTATCAGCTGAAAGTCAAGCCTAAGGCCTTCACATGGACCCAGGAAATAGCCCAGTGTTTCCTTCATGAATTTAAGAACAAACATATGGTGGATGCCTAACATCTGAATCACATCTTATGGGTCACATGCCAAAATTCTCTATATGAGGGCCTAAGGGAGGAAGAGAGTGGGTGGATAAAATACTGATGGAAGCAGGAACAGCTGATGTTGCTCTTTAAATTTCTTCTCATGTTCCTCAGGTAATAAACTTGTTCCATTCATGCTGATTTTTAAAAACATGTTCTAGCATCACAGTATTAGAACAGTTTGGCTTTGTGTTAATGAAATGTTAACAAATTGTTATACTTTGTTCTGGTAGTACTTAGGCACTGGAGAAATTGCAGAAAAATGAGTTCCTGTGTGATTTCACAGTAACTAAAATATATTGGATCATAAGACACTGATAAGATAAGAAAACCCTTTGTTAGTACCACTACAGGGGAACATTTTAGAAGAATAGATCATTCAAAATAGATCATTCAGATTAGCCCATACTTATCACAGCAATTAAACCGATATAAAGAGGTCAATACTAAAAAAAGAATCCTAGCCAGTGCTTTCTCTGGGATTTGTCTTAACAGTGGGGGCTGCTATAATATATTAAATCAATAGTGATTGAGTTATTTTGATGCTCTACACATCAATTCACTAAGGCTTGTGCAGCAACTAAGCCTTAAAGGAAAAATTCTACTTGTAGCCTTTAGTGTATTAAGGAGACCTTACAGTGCAGGTCAACAAGTGATTCTGCTCCTCTGCTCTTTTCTTATCACTAACATGTAGAGCTGGACTTTATAATAACCTGCTAAATTAATATTTATGTTCCTGGATAGATGTGGCATCGTTTCTACTGCAACAATGGATTTGAAACACACGATGTTTGATAACCAGCAGGAATAACTTCTCTCCTGTCCGCAGCATCTGTGTGCACGTGTGTGTGTGTGTGTGTCTCTGCTGTCTCTGTTGCTCTTCACACACAAACTGACAATGTATTCAGTTATTAATCAATGCTGTTCGATCATGAATACGGATCATTTAGGTCACTTTAACCCTCATGTCCTGGCTGTGCGTGTCTCGTGTTGTGTGTGCCAGGTGATCTGTGTGCACACACATTGTTGGACTGTTTTTCACTGTGTTTAAATAGGTGCCTCAAAATTTCTCGAGCAAATAAAACAAACATAAACCTCAAGTACTGTATGTATCCTAATAATTCTGATTAGTGTTGGTGTTTATTGTTTTAGTGTGAAGTGAGCATGAGTTAGCGGGGGAGTGTGGAGGGCAGATACTATGGAAACTCTGACATGGTATAAGGATACCGGGCCTATAATGTGTGTTTGCCCCATTCATAAGCAATGCTGCACACTCTATGTTGTAATGGAAGATTGTTCTCTTTTGGTGGCTTGAATAGAAAAGGTGTTGTTTCCGCACTCTTAGCAAATGTAGAACTCTTACACAAACATCAGTATTTGTTCCTGGAAGCCGTTTACAAAAAAAAGGCCAATGTTGCACAAATGTTAACAGAACAAAAGATTTCTACTTTGAGAAGAGTCTCAGTGTAACTTACAGTAATAACAGCTTTACTAAGGCAGAGGGAACCTCGACAGCCATACTCGGTCTCATCCTGGGACTTGTAGTAGCTCAGTGTGTTGTTTTTCAGCACCACCCAACGGTCCTGCCAGCCATGGATGTAGTTTGTCCACTGGAAAAGCAAAGCATTTATATTAACATCTTAGTA
This sequence comes from Verasper variegatus, assembly GCA_026259375.1. Classification (NCBI taxonomy): domain Eukaryota; kingdom Metazoa; phylum Chordata; class Actinopteri; order Pleuronectiformes; family Pleuronectidae; genus Verasper; species Verasper variegatus. Next base: position 5,495,914 of record CM048060.1, read on the forward strand.
TGGTGAGGGACAAGGAAAACTTCACATTAAGCAATGATATTTTTGCAATAAATACCACCATGAGATGTAGTCACTAAGACTATTACTTGTACACATAGTAAACACCTTATATTATACATTACAGCCTCAGAGCTGACTCAACGAATTAACAATGTAACACAAAGTAAGTCTTTATTAATATTGATGAACCTTTAATTGGAGAATGGTTTCCATTTTTGCTGATTACCTCGGAGACAAATAGAAAGTGCATGTGTCTAACTTGAGATGCTTGAACTTCTGGGGGAACCTGAATTAGGACACATGGGATTTTAAGTCACAAGTCCTGTGACGTGTAAAGGGCTTAGTATGATTGAACAGGTGAGCTTTTCTGGATGCAGAGCTCCTTAATCTCACAATATGCTTGGTTAGCAGGTCAACATGCAATCTGTTTGGAAACACAGTGTACAGTGAGATTAATACTACATTAGCTTGCCAGCAGCTTAACTAATTTAAAATGTCATTTTGACCAAAACAAAGCATTGCACAAGTGAGCAGCGGCATATGGCAAACTAGGTTACCAAGACTTTGTCTAGCAGCAGGCTTAACTGTCTGTTTACCAAAGGAAAAACAAAACAGATCAACACTATCTTAGACAGTTGTTATTACATAGTGAACTCAATTAACAAGCATATTTAAGTTAAACTAGTCCCACCAACAAATGTCTTTGGTAAGTATTCTTCACAGCATCACTGTACATATGACACTAAGACAGTACCATTTGTTGTGTCCATGTTGTTATTGTGGTGGGCATGAGAGACACAGGGATGAGCAGCAGTCCTGATTTAACCTTTGAAATGAGCTCATCGCCCACAAGATTAGCACGAACCTTTCTGAAAGGGAAAACGCCAATATCTGCACAACGTCCCCTTAGCAAAACTAACACCGGCCCCACTTGGTATATTATTAACAGCGTTGTGCGGCCGAATGTGATCCCCAGATGCCCGCACTCAGTGCACCAACATTAGATTAATGCAGCCCACAGCTAATGCGTGCATATCCTGGAATGAACTGCTAACTCCATCCAAGACCACAGTAAATGAATCAATACGTGTTTCGATGGCTTTGTGGGCTAATGTGGCTAGCTGTGCATTACACACTCCGCCATACGATTTCACATCGGGGGCTTTCCTTTCGCTTCAGTGGGGATCTAATCCTACCGGGCAGTGATGTGCAAATGTTGATGGAGGGTAAGTGATCCTGCATCCCCCTCCCCCTCAAACAGACCTGCCATGGTTTGTCATAACATTGTCAGACTGTCTCGTTTCACCCTGTTATGAAGACAGGCTACAGTAATGCCCTTTAGCACCTGGCAGTGACATTGACCGAGGTATACTAAGAGATTCTTACCTTACTGAGGACTCCGCTGAACCGGCCGTTCCCAACAGGATGTGCAGGCTCCTCTCTGGGCTCTAAATCCTCCTCGGAGCCGTAGGAGTTCCAGCTCTGGTTGTCGGACATTATGCTATGTGGCTAACGCTTGTGTCAAAACAAACCAGGCATGTGACGCAGAGACGGTCAAATGTACACGGACACTGTTCGCTAAGCTGGTGTTACAGGAGCAACAGTTCACCGAACCATGTTGTGTTGCTATCGACCGGCTAACAGCTCTGAGTGCAGGAGGAAATAGCCCCGGCTCGGTGGGGGTCGATAACAAGCTCCCACACCGCGCAATTTAACCTCAGTTAGCTAAAATGGTCGGCACACATTCTGTGGTCGCACAATTCAGGTGAACGGTGGCTGTCAACTCGGCTCCACCGCCTCTTCTCTCCCGCGTCCGGGCAGGGAAGGGAGAAATGTGGGTAAGTGTTGTCGAGCAGGCGGTCAGCAGGCACAGGGTAATCTGTCACTGACTTCCAGAGAGACGCAGAGTCCGTGACAGCGGTTGTTTACCTGTGTAGCCCAGAGACAGCTGTCCAACTGTGCGCCATGTTTCTCCGTCTGAGTTCCTCTGACGTCTGCTGCTTCTCTCTGGATCAGCGCGTGCTCCAATTTGTGTGGCGGGCAGGGGCGCTGGCCCGCGTGACGTCACCAAATCCGCTCCTAATTCGGAGCAAGGCCCCGCCCCCTCTTTATAATACTCAAAATAGTTCGAGAAGTAAAACAGTACTGTACTAGTACCAGTACACACTGAGTACTACTACATACTGTGAACAACGAAAACACACTAAGTACTACTACATACAGTGGAAAACTAAAACCCACTGAGTACTACTACACAGTGTGGACAACTAAAACGCACTGAGTACTACTTAACATACTGTGGAGAACTAAAACACAGAGGAGTACTAAAACACACCTACTGCATAATACTAGACACACTGAGTACGACAAAACACACACTAAACAGACTGAGGATCAACCAAGTAAGTCCTTCTAAATAGACTCAGGAGTACTGCAAAATACAATGAGGATTACCAAAACAGATTAAGGAGCACTACAACATATACTGAGGTGTACTGAAACAGACTGGAATACTTAAACAAATAGTAGAGTACCACTAAGACAGAAGAGAACCAAAACAGGCTGAGGTGTACTACAAGATACACTGAGTATTAGTTTGTGATGAGGACTTACGGAGCCACACCAGCACCCATAGGAGTCTCACTGTAACCGCCAACAGGGCAAGGGTATATTGTCCAGAGAAAGATCTATCCATATATCCAAAAATATTTATTTCCTTAGAAATAAAAATATTTAAAAAAAAAAAACAATTCCAGAAATATTAAGCAGAGATATTCAACATCTCATAACATATTTAGATTATAAAATCCACTTTCATTAATTAATGCGTTCACTCAGGGATTAAATGAATGGAAAGATTATTGTAGGTATCCCAAATGTGGTGAAATTAACAGCCCAATACGATGGTAATGAAAGAGATGAATTCACTCAACAATAAGTGAAAAAGACACACAAGGCATTATTTCAGAGTAAGTGATACCTCAAAATACTTTATGACGTAACACATTCATTCATGAAGAATGTTCCCGTCCTGGCTCCTTCCTTGACATAAGCCCATACCGGGCCTGTACTTATACATCAACCACCAGTCATATGATAATCCTTATGAGATTTAACATATACACAAAGCCACATCAATCAGACACACACAAACACACACACACACACACACATACACACACACACACACACACACACACACACACACATGCATGCACGTCTCTCTATAGTTGTAAGGACTTCCCTAGCCCCTATCCTAAACTTAATTCTAACACCAACCCTAAAACCAAGTCTTAACCCCCAAACAGCCCTTTGACTTTGACCAGGAAAAATGTCCTCACAATGATGGTATTGAACCAAAATCGGACCTCATAACTATAGATAGACATGTGCACACACACACACAAACACACACACACAAACTCAGGAGAGGAAGGAGAGCTTTTGGCCATGTCATGGGGTTTTGTGAGTGTGATACAGTTCCATGTAATCATGAGACCTGGAAATGAAGAAACCACAAGACTTCGATTAGCTCCACAATCCACTTCTTCTCATCCATTAAAAGGAAAAGCCTGAGTGAAAGGTACTTGAGGTTTTTGTTTAAGTTTATCTGTGGTGTCTGGAAAGTCTGTTTGATTGATTCAAAGTATTTTCTCCAGGCTTTCAGGTTTAACAGTTTAATATTAATCTGTGCATTACATGTGAAAACCACATTGTACAGGAGAAGAAAGTACGGTGTAGTAAAAGTGGGTGAGAAAACAAGGCAAAGCTCCTCTCAGAGTGAAACTGGCTCTGATTTATTCTCCTTCCATTACATATTCATTTCCTGAAAACTCTAACAGTCACTTGGCAACGTGGTGGTGAGGCCCGGGAGGATAACCTGTTGTTTGACTGGATAGGATTTCAACACTTGATTTAATCACGGTGACACACCAACTGCCCCTGTCTTAGAGACTCCGTGATTCATTTAGAGGCCAGGAGTCAAGGACCATGACTCAGTCAGGGCTGATCAAGCAGTAATGTGATTAAATCCCATCTTCCTTTGAGCTGCAGGTTCCTCAAAGTTCAGCAGATCCGAGTGGGCAAAAGTGAAGGAAGCAGCTGCTCCACCGGGATGGATTATTTTGCTTTATTTTACATGGTGTCATCCACTTCCTTATGGACAGGAATACAACTGCTCAATTGTGTAAGTTTAGAGGAAGAAAATAACCCTGATAGCCTGCTTTTTCAAGTTGACTGTACTTATTGAAGTTTCCTCACTAGAGCATTGGACTCTAAGTCTGAAAATAACAAATATTTGGGGGAGATTTTTATTAGTAACAACCAATTTTCCAGCAGCTGCATGTGGACGTGACTGCCAAGCACCAGCTCCAGGCAGGCACAGCCTCATGAGAAGTTTTACATAAAAAACCTGAGAAAAGGTTTGAGCAGAGGGTGACTTGCTGTGCCCCCTGCTGGTGACCAGTCAGACACAACAGTAACATGCATGTGTGACATCATGGTAGGAAATGTAGGATCCATTCATGTGTGCATATGTCATGTAAACATATGAAGCTTGATAAATGTTTAGCGTTTTTGTAGATGTGAAGCATTTCATACCTCGTGAAATCTTTCTTTGTACTTTGTCACTTCACATCACAATTTCACTTCAAAAAACAAAACAAAACATGAAAATCAAATGTTTGAAGATAGTTCTGCACTTTTCCCTACGTTCTCAGTATTGGAAGGTCTGATAATCACAGTGTCATTTATCTAATCTAGTTTTAGTTTGACATTTCGCCAAAGTAAATTTATAATGATGAATATGTGTTTCCTTAAAAATAATAATAGCAAAATGCATTAGGGAAAAATCGAAATTTGTGTAAAACAGCTCTCTCTGTTGGATGATACAGTAAATACAGTCTCAACTTTTGTCCTGCAACAACAACAAAAAAACACCAATATATCAAGTGTCCCATATTCATTCAATTACTTTATACAAGAGACGTCTTACACCTCTTGTATAAACTTGAGGTATGGTTTATTTATATACATTATATCTTTGATGTCTGTGGATCTTTTTTAACTTTTGAAAATACACCGTTCCACCTGAGGGAAGCTTTTTTGTCTTGGTAGCGTTACATATAGTGAGTATTCATCTGTACTGAACGCTTTTATACAAGATTGACAAATTACAAACTATAGGTTCACTCAGTATCGTCATAATGAACTGACAGCTGAATGATAGCAGAGAGAGAGGTCATTTTAAACTCTGACAGCTTAAGGTTGATTGGTGCAAGACGAGCGTGTCAGGCTGTGATTGGATAAAAAGAGGACCAGCTTGTGGAGCCTAGGTAGAGCGAAACTGTGCATGTGACTGTGCAGGTGAATTAGAATGCACGTGCAACAAGACAGTCTTCCTGACTGAACCTTTACTAAGTTTCATTTGTGCGAGGCATTTAAGGATTAATAGCCGTCAATAGCTGTCGACACAGATTTGGTTCAGACTTATATGGCTCTGGTTCCAAAGTGGTTTCCTCACAAAAGGTCCAACAACAGGTCTTATAATAGGATTATATATGTACATCATAGTCATTGTATTAAAATTATTCAGTCTGTATCTATATTCAACACTGACCAGGACACCTCTGCTTATGATGTTTGTTTATTGTATGTTTATTTTTAACAGTGATCTTTATCACTGTTTTCAATATAACACTGTATTTCTCTTTCAACATCAGTTTTCATTATTATCTTTTTCAGTCTTCCGATAATCAGCGTCACTTCAGTTAGTATTAGGGCGCAGGCCTGTGAGTAAAGAACACTGTGAAATGTCATGTCAAGTGAATTGTGTTCAACTCGAATCACATCAACTTTTACCTCCAGTAATGTATGATTGTATGAAAAAATGTCAAAACTGTACATTGTGTGTTTATGAGCATTGTGAGTAGAAATATATGCATGCTATTGATAAATATCCAGCGGGCCTCTTTGAGTCAGTTTATACTCCATTAGAATAAACCAGGAACTGTCAGATCCCTCTGTGTCCAGAATGACCAGTAGGAGGCAGTGTTGTATTTTGGTTACATTGATTAACAAGTCAATTAAACCTTTTCACGCTGGGAGAAACAAGATTGTAATTCTCATGTTTTTCCTTTCTGTTAAAAAAGAAAAGTTCACCAGCACAAAACAAAATTACACCATTAAGTAAAGCTTCAGACAAATTCTTAAATGCATATCATAACATTTTAGAAGCAATTAGTTTGCCTCAATAGTTTATCAGCCTTTATGAATATTTGGTCAGAAAATATGTTGTAAATAACTTTGCCAAATACAAATCACATTGTTTTAGCACAATTTACTCAACATAAAATACAGCTTGCAAACTTAGAACATGTACATTGTAATATGAAGTATATGGGCTATGTAGTCAGACCCGATACACTGATATATAAACAAATTAGCCAATAACTTAAGTAATTTTTTTTAAGTAATTTGTTGTCAACTGCAGCCATCAGCTTGATCCTGATGCTGTGCTGTAAGAATATAAATACAATGAGATAGACTGTATCGGCTCTTGTGGTCAACAGAAATTTGTAAAGTAGAATTAAAGACGTGCTGTGTCGTGGTACTTATGAAAACAGATTTAGTCTATTGTTAAAAACCCTAAAATCAACATATCAAGTCTTCAGTATTTCTCAGTTAACTTTAACTAGTTATGACTAAATTTCAAAAAGGGAATTTTAAATATGGTGAGAGAGGCATCTGAGGTTATTCATTAAAAGTTAAAATCTATTTGCCTCAATAGATAGGTGTGTTTTGATCAGATTTGATTGACAGTTAACTGGCAATATGACCAAACAACTGACAAACCATGTTCACATTTAAATCCAAATGCTAAATTATAATTGGTGCCCAGAATAACCAACTGACAACATTTTTGACATTCGAGGAAAAATGTAGGACCTCATCAGTCACATAGTAAGAGGGATGAGAGTAAGAGTAAAAATAGTTATTCCCTCAGAAACTATTGTATCCCTGAACTGTTTCTTTAACCAAATCCTACACACTGAGCTACTCTGTGTGATCTTCTCATGATGAATAATTTAATATTACTTTTTACTTCTATTCACTGAGCCTCCCCTGAAACTGGCCCATCTCCCAGATTGAAAACATCCGATTTACAGAATTAAACTTGCCTCCGTAATGTAGGCGCACTGAGCCACTGAACTGTGTGAAGAAACCCTTTCACAGCTGACATATAATAAACTTTCCCAATCTTAAAGCCGTCTCACATGAGGAGCATGACGACTCAATATGAGACTGAGACTCTGAGCTACCTCCTGTCATTCACCACTACAACATACTCTCTGCTGTTTCACATTGACAGAGCAGCGGAGTCAAAGTGTGTGGAGGTGCTAGATTAAAATAAAATAAAAATAAAACACTGTATAAAACATTTAGACTGTCCTCCAGTAAAAAATGCCTACAGATTATCTTTTACTTAGAAGCTTATTACAGCCCATAGCCCTTAACACCATATTTATTCTTGTTACCATGACAACAAGGTTGTTTAAAAAAAAAACACATTTTCAGCCAATTGCCTTAAATAACATCTAATATATAAACAAATTCTAAAAATCATTAGTGTTAAGTGTCACAGCAACTGTAAATATTTCATCATTAATAACAATTTGTCATCCTCTTTAACATGAATTTACTAATACTACTTACTATTATTTACTATTCATCTATAAAAAATACATTGCAAAGTGATTCATTATTTTATATTTAAATGGTCATAAAAGATTTTATGAATTTACAAATTAAATATAATAATCCATTAGTTTAAAGCCATGACAGATTAAACGTAATTAATTCAAAATTAAATCATATATTCTAAAAATCTAATTGAGAACGAAAGTTAATTGATACTTTTAACAAATAATTCACTGGATTCACAAACTAAATTTAGAATAGCCTACTGTTTTTAATAATGCATTTAAGAGTGAAACGTCCTTTTCCATTTCCATTTCCCTGCTGCCTTTTCTTTTGTTGTTATTCAATTTGCTGAGTCATGCTTCTCTCTTTACCCTTTTAGGTTTTCTAAGACACCTTTTTTTATGGAATTATTGAAACAATGACAAATTAGCTTTGAGTTTTGTCAAACTTTCATTAATTATTATAATTTCAAGAAATCTTAAAAACTTGTATAGTAGAAGCAGAGATTAACATTTTTAATTCTTCATATTTTGATAAATAAAATGAATTAAATGGGTAGGGTAGTAACTGCCTGTTAAATATGATGCCAGAGCCAAATACAGTTAGCTTAGCTTAGCATAAGACTTCAGGAGGAAGGATTATAAGCCTTGTGAAGATATAAACAAAGCCAGTGGTTCAAATTATTTCATAATTATGAATTAAAAAAACACCCACCACTTTATCTGCACATAAAGATTTTCTCGTTGTAAGCTTTACTGCAGCCAGCCATCAGGGGGGTGATCAAAAATAATTTGGCTTCACTTTTGGGGAGCTTCAGTCAGTAACCCACACCAGACAGATAACATATATAAATGAAGATGAATGAAAATTTCTCAGCTGTGCCAGCTGGCATTTTCCTCCTCATTGTAGTAAAACAGCCTCTTATGGGCACCAACATCCTCCACACTGACGGCAGAATAGGCCTCTCCTGTAGCCAACATCATAACAGACGCAAAAGACGCAAAACAATGAAGTATATTAATATAATGTGTGTCCTATGATACACAATATCAATAATAAAACGTCTGAGTCCAGTTTCTGAGCAATCAGCGTATTAGATTTAGGTCTATACTGCATTCTCATACAGTGTGTCTGTGTGAAACAGTGGGTAGTGGGAGGAGAGTAGAAATTAGAGTATACCAGTGCAAGTACTCTCCTCCCTCCATCCCTGCTTTAAAGACAACAGAGCGGAACGGCAGCCTAAAATACAACTCATTTGTCAGTGACACGGGAATGCTTTGACCTTCCCAAGACAGGCAGGCTTTGCCGACTCAGCGCTTTCTCTTTCTAGTCGAATTACAGTCGTCATCCGCATGAGTGAGAATGGCTCCCCTCATATTTACGGCCGAGCAGCACAGCTCACAACAAGCAGTAACAGTGACGAGTTGAGGTAAAGCAGGAGGTCCACTGATACTTGTGCCCACTCTGTACATGTAAGGCCTACTTTATGTCTGTCGAACTGAGCGCAGGACTCTTTGCTGCTCTGTGGAGCAGGCCCCCATCACCATTAAGGGGCTTATCTGTATGTGTGTGTGTGAGTGTGTGTGTGTGTGTGTGTGTGTGTGTGTGTGTGTGTGTGTGTGTGTGTGTGTGTGTGTGTGTGTGTGTGTGTAATTTTCACTTGTTAAAGGATAAAGGACTGATATTAGACATACTGTTTGTGTTGTTGCTAGCAGAAGTTGCAAATATGCAGAGTATTGCTAGGTTGACTAAAAACTATCCAATAATTAAGAAATGACAGCTGTGCAAAATACAACTTTCGGTCTCTATTCAAAATTTTAATAAAAAAACACATGGTTATATAGGACTATGGGTAATCAACCAGCAGGCTACACTGCTGCACTGTCCTCAGATATGATGTTCCTCCATTTCTGTCTCTCTGCCCTGGGCTTGTTCCCCACAGATTGGTGTTGTGACTTCATATGGGTCACTGATGAAACCACAATCACCACTGCTGATCGAGAAACCCTTCCAGGGTAAATGAAATACAACTTCTTTTATTTTTATTGCTGTGATTCAGCCCATGGAGTCATAGCAGATGTTTTCATTGGTCACAACAAGATAAGCACAGGGGTTACTACCATTAAGGATAGAGGCCCACAAGGGAATAGTAATAAAGCATATTGACTAAGTCACAAAATAATTCATTGGTTTATATTTTTATTGGCAATAAAAAGGTGAATCATGGATAGAAATAGAACAGAAATAATGGAATTTTAAAATACATTTCTATCTTTCTATCTATCATTTAACTGTTCAAATTAAAAGGGGAACATAATACATGCAGTCAATAAGCAAAACATCTCAAAATACATGCATGTATAATGAAAAATCATCAAATTTTAAAGATCTATCAGATATTTTTGTTTAAAAAGAGAAATGAAAACTGGATTTTACATTGGCTTCTCTATTTAGCGTTTCCATTACACTTGTCTTGGCCTTGTTCTGGTAAAAAATACATAGCCATAAATACAATAGATTCTTAAATTCCATTATTATTTTATAACACAGTATTTTGTTTGTAAATCCTGTTTAACAGTCTTCTTTTTATTGCTTGTTAAAATATAAAAAAATTAAATAATTTATAAAATCCACAGTTGATATGCAGCCATACAGAAGAAAAAGCCTCTCAGTGTTATATGTATGTAGATACATATGTGTGCTGTGTGCTGTTTACACTCAAGGCCTAGGAAATACTAAGATATGCTGTACAGGCTTTTCCCAACTCTGCAGATAGACCTTTTCATTTAAATAATACTCACATTTGACAGAGGACAAAGACAAATAACTTAAGGTGGACGCTGACACTTTCATTGCATTGGGCTGGATGGTCACCAGAATGGTCATAAAACCATATATTCAGCTACTGTTAATAACCTGGTTTCAGGAAAAAGGTATATTTGTCCTACAGCGTGTGTCTGTCTGTGGTGTGAGGAAAACTGAAATCCTGACCTGCTACTGTATGTCCACTAAGTTTCATTCCAATAGTCGATCAATGGTTGCTATGACTGAGCTGCTCTTCCTCCAATAGGGTTGCATTTAACAATGGCTCAAAAATAAATGGCTGAAGGGAAAAGTTGAATGTGGATTTTGGATTAAATGAATTATTCAAACAACTTTATAGAGCTTTCCTAGTTTTAACATCGAACCCTTTACACTACAAGTCACATTGACCCATTTACACACCTTCATAGAGCGCCTCTATCCGCTTTTCTCTTACACATCATTCACCCTCTGAAAGCACAGCCATCAATGTCTTGCCCAAGGACATTTTGCACACTGCCTGGAGGCGCGAGGGATCGAACCACCGACCTTCTGCTTAGTGAGCAACCCTGAGTGACAGCCGCTCTTCACTGTTAGAATTGTGAATGTTTGAATAGAATACTTTATTTTTAATGGAGATAAATGAGCTTTTTTAAAAAATATGTTTTTACATTCAATGCTACTGGGTTCTCATTGTTTTTTATGATCAATTTGTAAGAATCGGCCTTGAGTTGTAGCAGTTTGCCAATTTATTAGTTTTGTTGTATGTTCATTTCTGGTGTGCTGAGCATGTTAGACAAAATGTTCCACATCCAGCAGATATGGAGCAACATCATCATTCATTTGTAGTCACCTTTGTGTCCACCTAATAAATGCAACACAAAACTAATACCGTGCTCCCTTTTCAGCTCTGTTTGGGTTTCCACCCAGACAGGCACTAACTTTATCCCTCTGCTGTTTGGTGAGTTTATCACTTTATTTTCATAGCAACAAATGGGCACAAGCCTGATTAATCACACATTATTTTAGTTTACAGATAAATAAATAAAAAGTGTGAGTTGGTTAAAATCGGAAAATAGTAGATGATGGTTAAAAAAAACTGCCGAACTGGTTGTTTCAAGGTGGATTCCAATTATGTTGATTTAGCCATTTTGTTTTGCAGCCTGTGGAAGACATTTCTTGGACCTATTGGTATAGAGCAGGGGTCACTAAGAGGCGGACCGCGGTCCGAGTCCGGACCCAGAAGCCATCCCGTATGGACCCAGACCTACAGCCAAAACAGAAGGTTATGATTTAAAACCTGACGGGGCGCTTCTATTTGTAACCGGCGCAGCTTTTTTAGTCTTTACGGTAGTGGTTTAGCGGATGAGGAAACGCACAGACCAATTGCATGCGAGTTAAGCCATCCCACGTGATACTACTCAGCCAATCAAGTCTGTGCATTCCAGGCGGTTAACATTGCGACTCTACAATGCAGACAGATGAGAGAGTTAGAGGCAAGTTACACATGAAAAGGCGTTAGAAAGAAAAATAAAGATAGTGATACAGGTAGAGAAAACAAAGGGACAGAAACAGAGGAGTGAGACGGAGAAAGGGAGAGAAACAGACGAAAAAAGTGGGGGAGTGGGATATAAGAGGGGAAGAAAGTGATTCTAAAACTGTTCAATTGTTAACATGTGTTGAGATTTATTATCTGTGAAATTGGTTGAGACTTTTGAGTCAAGATTTGAAAAAATGATAGCTTTTGCTCCCTTTATTTAATTTTTCTGAAGTTAAGCCCTTTATTTAAACATGCACAATTTTATTTATTTTCTCTTATTTTGAAATGCAGCCCTACTTTTATTTAGTTAATGAGAGAACATTATACATATCTGCAATCATACATATATGTTCAGTTGTATGTTACGTGACAATAAATATTGTCAAAAAGGTTTTGAATCGCACTAAATTCATTTGATTTGTCAGGTATTTAGTACATGTAGATGTTGATACAACTACTAGGCTACTTAAATATATATTGCACTAAATAGTTAGACATTATGATCTTCCGGACCTTTGCTTCAAGAAATTTTCTCTAACTGGACCTCTTTAAATTTTAGTTGAATACCCCTGGTATAGAGGGTTCAAAAATAACAGGTATAGAGCTGCACAGGGTGCGACTATTAGTGTCTTTTCCTCCGTGATCTGCAGTCATCAGTTAAGGGTTCGCTGATGACAAGGAAACTGGAAGTCTGGATGATTGTGCTGGGCTAGTAATGGATGTAATGGGCCTGCAAGCACATTATACCAACAGTAAGTACAGCATGAACAGTACCCATGGATATGACAAACCAGGGTACATTCTACAGTGTCTTCTCCTTCCCTCGCACAAACTAATGGCAGCTTGTTATGAAAGTAATAAAGGGAGGAATTCAGTTGTAGCCTTAACCTGTCAGCTCCATCCAGATCAAAGTGCTGAGCCAAGGGTTGTCGCACCATTGTGGGCAGATTCACTACCCGAGGAATCCCCAGCCATGAGTCACGCGGTGGTTTATTGTTGTGTGTGACATGTGTGAGTGGGCGGGGGAAGCCGCCCTGCAGAAATCTCTGATTCCCCCCTCTGTTTATCTGCCTCATTTTTTCAAGTCAGCTCCGATCAATGTCAGCGAAGAGATGATGACACAAAAGCGACAGACAGCTCACAGTGTTTCCAGCTTTCTCCCACCTTCCACGTGTCTGAGGGTCCATTGTTAAACCCTGCACGCACTCCTTTTAACCATATGATCTAATTTTGTTTCTTCCTTTGCGTTTTTTTTCCCAAACCGAGCCCCCTCCCCTCTTCCCTGCTTAGAAGCTGTAGAAGGATTCAACCTTCTTGGGTTATTGTGTATTGACTACTGAACCATGTAGAAATGCACTTCTGTTCTGAATAGCCCAGCCTCTACTTGTGCACATGGATCACGTATACATTCAATTTCTGGCCTCAACACACCCTTCAGCCTTTAAGGACACACCCTGCTCACTGCCTTTGAAGGAAGTTTGGGGAACTTCCTAACCACCTCAGTGACCTCGCCTAATGCAGTAGCTTTCTTTTAGCAAATATGGTGTCGTGAGAACAGGAGGAAATGCAGAAAAGAACTGAGAGCAACAAACACTGACAGTGTGTTTATTAGACAAACAGTTTTCTATGATGATTTGAGAATTGGCCCACTTTCTGATGCTGCATCCAGATCCTCTGGGAATTCTTCCATGTAACAGGATGTGTGTAAACCATGTTAGCAAGTCTGCTTCATTTTAAATATGTGTGTTTACTTTACCAAAAATGCAGCCCGACCAGGGAAAGATCTTGAACAATGACTTATTTTTACATACTTGTTGAAATTCATCCTCTAATCGTATGTTTCATGTGTGTTACAGCAGCTTTTCATTCAGCTCCTTGTTTGATGTGGGGTGACTCCATCCCCTGCACCCCCTCCCAACGTTGGCAATTCTATTGCCAAACTCCTCAGTTCATACACAATTTCAAAGCCATTTTCTCTCTTAATGCTAAAAGTAAAAACATGCTAATGTACGGTGGCCCTGAGAGCTCAACGCACTGCAAAAAAAAAAACACACGCAAGGAGACAAAACACAAGCAAAGTAAGAAAACATCTTCATCAATTTGACAACACAACACAACACATTACGCACAACACATTACAGAAACGCGCTGCAATTACAGAAAAGGAAAACAGAAGTGTATCCAGGGGACACCTAAAAGTGAAGGACATGTCCATTTGTTGTTGCTGCCACAGTTTGGAGTTGTTAAATGGTTTATTTTAACAATATGATCCCATGATACAGATATTACTGCAGATGTCTAATGTTAACCGAGCGTTGACGTTTTGCTCATTATTAGCCTGCCAATTCAAAAATAAGAAATACCACGAAATGCACACAACTAAACAACCGGACGTGTCCATCACTTTTAGTTGTCCCCTGGAAACAGATGTTTTCTTACTTTGCTTGTGTTTTGTCTACTTGCATGTGTTTTCTTAAGATGCAGTGCGTTGAGCTCTCAGGGCCACTGTACTAATGAGGCAAACAGGGTCTTTTAAGAATTGGAGAACAGTCTTACATTTTCCATGCACACACTACTACACAACTCTACATTTAAAAAATGGAAAAACAATCCTGATACAAAAAGGGAAATTAACCAAGGCACTTTTGCTGTGTACATTTTTTTCAATCCTCTATAAGAGTGTGTGACCCATTGCAAAGATACAAACAAAAAATGACACCCATGGGTGGGCCTTAATCAGGTTTTCCACACAGACGCATTCCTTTTTTGTCTTTTTACTAAAACAATGCTGTTTATTGTCTTCAAAATGGATCATTAATTGGTATGTAGCTTTTAAAAGCTGAGATATGAGATAGTGTTTGCACATTACCTCACTGTTAAACTGATTATGTGCACAAATCCATGAGACAATGATAAATTTCACATGTGATTCATTTATTCCAACAAGACTAGCTACTCTGAAAACGAGGATGTATGCATTGCCATGTGATTATACTTCCCCTATAAGCTCCACTGTTTCCTTCTGTGTTTTCCAAATACTACACTGCTGTTTTCACATCTACCTGTTGCTGAGTCACAATGACAGCGAGAGCACAGTGTCTTTGAGGAAATTGGTCGGTGACTCCAAAAAAATATGAACCATGGGGTTGTTAGAGGAGGGCTTGAATAGCATTGTAATATAATTTCCCTTTTTATATGTAGTTATTTCTGAAGGAGCTGTGCACTGTAACTCCCGGGCCCCTGTGCATTGATTCTCTTATATCATTCCTCGTCTCCCTTGGACAATAATTCAAATGTGAATCCCTGTCAGTAGTGGTCAATACTTCATAGTGCTGCTGTCAATTTACATTTCATATTTCACTCTCTTGACCAAGATTTCCTGAATTATTTTCAGTCATCTTTTCAATTGTTAAAAAGGCTAGAGTCAAATGCCACTGAAATTCAGTAATCATATTAACTGCAGCTCTTGTGAAGTGAGCACAGATCCGAATACAGATAAAGGTGAAATACATTTGAGGTGAGGGAACTATATCTAAAGTCAAACTGATATTTGAAATATCTTCATGTTGTGTATTGGCTGTAATATACTATAACCACACTGCAGCCTTTTCATCTTTTAAGGATTTGTAGATACAGGATTTCAGTTTGTCTTAGATTATGAACATCAACCCACAGGAACATGATTTTTTTTAAAGACTAATAAAAGAAATAAGAAGTAGCTGAATTAGAGAAGCTTGTGGATCAGATAATAGCCAGGTTATGACATTAGGACTTAACTGCTGTTTCTTCACGAGAACAGGTCTGAAAGTTCATTCTTCATTTGTAAGACAATATATGTTCACAGTTAAGTGGTACCTTATTGGCTTCAATGATACAGTTAGAACGGGGGTGTAATCGGATGTGTCTGGAAATGGAACAATATGTTCTCCAGAGATGCAGAGGAGTCATGTACAGGATCAGTAATGAGACAACGAGATTAAAAACTCTGGTGTAGGATGGATTCAGCTGGTCAGGCACAACTGAAACGATTGGAGGTTGAAACAAGATGAATGGAAAGCAAGAAAGAATTTTCTTGCTTTCTTTCTTGGTGCCTGTCCATCTCTTCAACCAACCTCTGGCTGACAAGGAGGGGGAAAGCAATTAACATCACTGTCACTATTCATCTATTATCCTCCGTCCTAATGGAAGATGACTGATTGTGAAGTGTGATATAGGATGCTATGGCCCACCTCCCAAACCCTCCGGTGTGTGTGTGTGTGTGTGTGTGTGTGTGTTTGTGTGTGTGTTTGAGCAGGTGGTAAGACAGAGAAGGAGAGAAGGGGAAAAGTTCTATAACTTTTCTATAAATTAAAGTAGGCCTGTTTAAGGCATCCGAGGGGAAGCACAGGGATAGAGAACGACTGGACATAAAATATCCCCAGTATAACAGGCTTGACAGGGAATTAATGTCATGGATGACAGGTGGAGTGATGCTACAATGAGGTCTTCATGAGAAGTACTGCACATACTTTGCTGCTGTTACATTTACAACCATCTGAGTCATAAGCATTGTCTCGCAGCTCTGTGTCTGCAGAGAGAGGCTAGCATAGAAAATTCTACATTTTCAAATGCTCCACAAACAATATTCCTTTTCACCTCCTCTGTTGACTACTGACCATTTACTGTAATGAGTGAAAACTATGACTCCTCAGAGAAGCAGCTTCTTATGTTCTGTATGTTGTTGGGAGTTGTATGTACAGCTCCCCAAACCTATGGTCCATTACAATAATATTTTTCCTTCCAGATGCACATTTCTCCACCTGAAAGTACTCCTCGCACAAAGTCTCACAGGTTTCCCCCTGCCTCCACTATTTAGAAGCACCGGTTACTGCCACTTACACTCTCAAGTCACACACTGACAAAAAACTTTTGCTGACTTGGTTACACTAACTGCCAGGGATAGTAATGAAAGCATTACAGTTTTAAATAGGGTTAGAAACTAGCTTGAAGCAGTGCAGGTGGTATCTAACTGAATCAAGTTTCCCCCTCAAGACTTACCATAGATGTGTGCTTTCCCTGCTGAGGCCTTTTAATACAACAAACTCATTCAAACCAATATACTCAACTTGACCCAACTCCTGCTGATACCAGCTCTCTTGCTGCCTCCAACACTTTTGCAATTAATTATTTTATAATTATCAGAGTAAGTAAGTTAAAACCAGTTGTTGGGTTTCGTGTATGTACCCTGCAGATTCATATTTTGGGGGCATGATGATGTGTAGTTCACTTCCTCTACAATCTTGATTGCCTTTATTGAAAAATGTGGTGAAATGTCATGAGTGACAGCTTTGACTGACTTGCAACTTGTCAAGTGTATTGGCGAGACCTTGATACTGCGCAAATTCTGGCTCCAAATTATGTCATCAACGCAAGATGGCTGTGACCGCATCGCAGATATTTTGGCTTCATTTTTGTGCAGCAGGAGGAAGTGAAGACATTAATGTCCATGTCTTTATTTACAGTCACTGACGTAAGAGCCTTTGAAGCAAAGCTAAGCTAATCAACATGAGAGCAGATAACATACAGATATGGGCAACTTCAGGAATTGATGTAGCACAGCCTTATTGTGGCCCACACAAAATTGATATGAGTCTAAAGTTGCCTGCTTGTAAAATAGCAAATGCGGCCCAAGTGTCCCAAGCAAATGTGGGCAAACATGCGGTTCTCTAGGCAATGTGTAATCTCAACGTGAACCTGAAGTGGCCCATGTGGTGAATGGTGAATATGGCCCAAATAGCACAAAAACTAATTAGGGCCACCTTTGGCACCTATGGTTTACAAGCAGTGTTTGTGGCCCTGATTTGGCAAACAGGCACCACTCGATTGCCATGTGTTATAGCGGCCAGATGTGGGTTGTGTGGGATGTAGGGCAAATCTAGGCCCAAACTATATGTGGGAATGGTATTGATGCTTTCATAAGTAAAATAACATGTTGGCAAGAAAGTAAATAAGCGTATCAATGTTCTTTAAAGGTTTATACAAGACATTTTTCCAGGTAGCTATAACCCCGCACAAACCGGTCATACACTCTTACACTGGTCACCACCACCAGGTTCTTTATCTCCACACACTGATTGGTACGACTGGATGGACCTTAAGGGATAAACTGAACAGTGTACTCTTCTCTCTTAAGAAAGACGTCTACCAGTACTTTACCTGAGGCACAATGGGATTCTTGATGCGGAGCTCAAATGTTGTTTCTCATCTTAGGATCCATCTACCTCCAGGCCTCCACCCCCTCTTCCCACCCCGTTTTCCTCCCCAGACTGCTCTGTTCTCTC
Organism: Verasper variegatus; assembly: GCA_026259375.1. NCBI lineage: Eukaryota > Metazoa > Chordata > Actinopteri > Pleuronectiformes > Pleuronectidae > Verasper > Verasper variegatus. The sequence goes on from CM048060.1 coordinate 5,514,277, forward strand.
AATCTCTTCCCCTGTACTTCACATTTAGCAAGAGGATGTTGTACACACAAACCTTTCCCCCAGGTTTCATGAATTACCATTTGTATGTCAATTCAGCTCTTGTCTGCACACACAAAAACTCCCACTATAGACCATAGGTCATGATTACATGTTGTGTTGACTGATGTGCCCTGGCCACACTGCCGCCCACACATGCCTCCTTGCATCAAGTTTCAGATGACACGCACTCACGCATGTACTTGACAGCATCTACACTCCCACATGCACACAGATGTCATTTGCAGTGCTTGTAATTAGTACATCAGCCATTTGTTAAAGGTAGAGTCCTCCAAACATGGCAGGGTTTTCTCTCTTCTGAGCTGCCATTTGTTCAAGTGATGGGAGCAGAAGGAGAAATGTTCCAGCCCTGAAGCATTTTCCAGCATTGTCAGATCATACAGAGTTGTTTGGTTCTTTTGATGCTAAAGAAATCGGCTACTGCTTGTGATACTCTATTTGTACCTGTACAGAGATGACTTGATCATTGCTGAGAAATATTATAATGGTAAAGGAAGATGATGATGAGCAGCACAATAAAAGGAATTCCTCATACTTAGACAAAAATGTCTCTATAATTGTTTTTGGTGCTCGCAGATTTTCCGTTCCTCTTTGCAATCACACCACAATACAAAGCCACTTAAACAACCATGTGTCATAATGCAGGGATATATAGCTTTTCACCAAAGCATCACAAGCAAAGAGCAAAATGACTATTAGCTGGTTCCAAATGTTACATTTCATAAGAAACAAGAAATATCTTAGTCCTCTAAATCAGCTTTTGCTCCATCTTTTTCCTATGAGCAAAAGGACTTGACACTTTGGCATTTGCAGACGGTTTGCAGATGAAAATATCTGCTCTCAGTGGAGTTTGGAGACATTAAAGATCACAGGCCAAAGGCAAATCCGCCGGTTGTCATGGAACTTCTCAGGTTACAGAAAAGGAACAGGTATAAAGATATAATTTCCACTGACTCATTGATTGTATTTTGTTTATCCTCTATTATGGTCGGCGCAGCCTGGGCGTGACCACTGATCCAAGGCGTTCAATACGGTAGTGCAGACAACAAAATAAACAGTACCTATCATATTGTAGAGTAATAATCAGGAATGGCAATGGAGCTTAGGATCACTCTGATGTGACTGAAAACACAAGACAGACACATTTCCATAGAGCCACAGAGGAATGATTTTATTAGCAAGATGCTGCAGATTTCCATTCACTCCTAGAATAAATCCTGGTGGTATCTAACAGCATGAATGGTATAATTATAAATAGTAATAATTTTGCATCCTAACTGCCCGTCCTCTTTTAATGCTGCTGGTCCCCCAGGACTGAATCCCCTCCTCTCATCCTCCCGCAGCCTCCTCCTCCTCCTCCCCTGCAACCCCTCACCTCTGTGTGTTAAGAAATGTAATTAACCTTGCTTTAACCTGCCAGTCTATTCCAGAGGCCATTTGTCTTGTTACTTAACACAGCACTCAACGGCATCTCCACCCTCACAAGCTCCTCCATGTAGCTTTATGAGAGGGCGGAAACAGAAGCTGTGCAAAGAAGAGGCTGCTGCAAAGTGATGGACTGAACATACAGGACTAAGTTTCAGAAAAATCTAAATCTACCTATTAATTTCACAAATGTGTCTGTCTGTCTGAATGTGGAACTCTCTCGAAATGTTCATCTAATCAACGCATTTCCTTTGTAAATTGGGAGGGGGGCAGTATGCCTTCAATCTGTGGATTGAGTCTTCTTCTACCTCCTCTGATAAACTACAGCAGTGGTCAGCAACTAGATCAAACTGTGGGTCAGATCATTTAGATAATTTGATTATATTTATATCACCATATCGGACTGGCACACACATTCAGGGGTGTAAGTATGCTGATCTCAGTCGTGGCAAGAACATTCATAGATTCACTTCCTGTTTGGCAACTTCTCTACTAAGTAAAAGCACAACGTTCATTTGGTTGCGATGCTTCATATCATGCTAAATTACATAGCTTTTATTTTGAACAGTTGTGAACGGTTGTGAATTGTGTTGATTGCTTAACAGACCTCTGAAATAGTTGAGATGCAATGTATGAAGGAATAACAGCAGTTAAGTCAATCATTCAAACTTATATATAAACCACACACATGAACAGCAACAAAGTAAATTCAATTTCATTGTATGAAAAACATTGACGATAAAATCTTAATTGCAGATAAACCAGGTAGGATGAAAAAAACATTTTCTAACTTCACTCTTCACCATAAACTGTTTATAAAAAGCTTTGCACACAAAGTCCAGCACACAAACAATAAAAAGTGATGCCATATTGTAGAACTGTTGAAGAGGACTCACTGATGAAAAGAAATAATTCTGAAATAGCTCTAGAGCATTAACACAGAACAAGTAAACAGGCAGGTTTAGAACGGGCACTGCGCTAATCCAAGTAAAATCCATGTAGCTAATGATTTTAGTAAAGTTTAGTAATGTGAATTCCTGGAGTTTGCCCATCACTTAACATGAATCAATCATTCATGTTCTGTAGTACTTACTCAGTGGTTTGGAAGTTATGGTAAAACGATGTAATTACCTACCTCTCAAATTACATTTTTTCAAAGGTGTGTGTGTGTGTGTGTTAGTATGCAAAGTATGAGCAGGAAGATGAGTGGAGTGTGTAATTACAGGGAAAACAAAGTAGTGCATCCTGATGCATTCTAAAGCAGACCTTGCTAACAACCCCCTTTGTTTTTTATGCATGAAATTATGGGCCCACCAGGGCATATAATTAGAAATCAATTAAACTCCATATCACACATCCAACTAAATTGCTCAAAACTATTTTGCAGTATAGTATCTAAGTGCTCTCCCCAAAGGCAGGAATAGAGTGTTTGAAAAGATTGCAACAATGTCAAGCTCATACACAAGTATTGAGCTGGATATGAGGACTGTTATGTGCATATATTGGTGTCTACAATATCAAAAGGAGAGTTTCAAGTGGCACTGAGTTTGTTTGTTGTAATTTTTCAAATGAAAGTGTTTGTGTGGTTGCTTGTGTGAGTCATTTGCCACACAGACACACACAGAATTACCTTCACCAAGGAGGCTCTTTTCTCCCTTGTCTGTTGGTTTGTTGGTTTGCAAACAGAAAATCTACTGGACTGATGTAATTTGGTGGAAGGATGTGGTATGGGTCAGAGAAGAACCCATTCATTTTGCTGATCCGTATCCGAGGCCAGATCCAGGCATTTTTTATCACTTTCTTTAACATTGTGACATAGGGCTTATTTTTTTTTGACATTTTCACTGATTTCCCAGGAAACTATTCATGGATCGGGACAAAGATCAGACACAGTAAGGGAACTGCAATAATATGCCAATGAGCAAATTTCAAATTGTGTGTAAGCCGCATTTCAAATAGTTATTGTGAAATGGGCCTCTATAGCTCACAGTGTACTGCATTTCCAATACCAATCTTCTGTATACATGCAGGAAGTAATGTGACCCTACTGAAGCAAAGAGAAATGGAAGATATTGTAGACTGATAGTTGTGTAGCACACTTTAGGGGATAGCGAGCAGGATAGTTTCTCACAGGCACAACAGGCAATACTCTTCTTTTTTATGAACTATAACCATGGTGACCAGCAGTTTCCTCACCCAAACTAACTTATTTGCCATCACCACCATTTGGGACACTTTGGCATTTAAGTTTCTGTTTAAAAGAAACCTGAAGTCTCAACCCTAACCCAGGTGGCAACCCACCATGACATCACCCATTGGTTTGTCAACTGCCAGCGCCATCTTGATTTTATAACCAGAAGTAGCCATATTTGGAGCGGGATGACTGAGATTATGCACACTGCACCTCCACCTAAACAAACAAGCTGGCTAGCTGTCAATCACACCACATTTATGTCCCAATGCATACAGTGCCGCCTGTTTTAATCTAAATGGAACAATAATTTAATTATAAAATGAACATCATGCTGCATGGAAAGAAACTTGAAGCTAGAAATTGACACCATAAACTCCTCAGGAGAATATTTATTGTCGATATGAATCAAGTAAGGAGTGGGGTTATTTTCTCAGAGACTTCTGTAAAACTGTTCCCACAGCCTGATGTGGTTCTCATCAAAGTACATATGATGATGTATATGTTTACAATTGTTGGTGTTCCTCTTTAATAATAAAAATAAAACATCCAGGCTTTATAGATAGGCTAACTAGCTGGAGGCCGAACCCTGATACCCATACTGACCACCTAGACCTTTGGTTTACAGATTATTCACTATTTACCACAACTCTGTCGAGATAGTCATGTCCCCTATGCCCAGCCTTACCAATAAAGCTTTGTTTAGCTGGAGTACACAGAACTTAGACATTTTTTATCTCCCCCCCTTCCTTTGTGTCTCTCCTGTAATATTCTCTGTGTTCACCCACCCACCTACTTGCATCCTGTGCATGATCACATGATCAAAGTCTGTGCGTGAAGCTTCGTGAGAGGAGAAAGGAAGAAAAAGAGAAGATAACAGACAAAGGGAAATCATAATTATTTTACAGTTCTGACATCGAGAACAGAGCTCCTGTTATTTCAGCGCAGGGACAATTTAGTGCCAGTTGAATACTTTTGAGTCGTGCATATGTGTGCAGGAATGTCCTGATGTGCATCGTGTGTGTGTGTGTGTGTTTGTGTTTGTGTTTGGTTTTATTCATTTCAACCCTCACAATGAACCACAGCTGCTGGATGGAAATGCAAATGTGGATGCATTTATAGTGAATGGGTGAGAGGGACATCCTTCCAAGCTTCCTTCCTCGCTCCTCGAGATTTCTCTGTGATGGTTATTTCTGAGAGCAGAGGAGAAGAGGGTGCATTCATGGGAGTTCATGGCCCTTTTTGTAGCCATGCAGAGTAGGATGACTTATTGGGTGACTGCTCATATTCTCTGTGCCCAGACGTCCGCAGTGAACTCTTTTAGCCTCTAACTTTTGACTGGCTCCCTTTATAAAATAGCCAACAACCCTGGAAAGACAGAAGGTACTTCCTGATTAATTCATAATGAATATGTTAATTCAAATAATATTCAATTCCATTTTATTTGTATGGCACCAAATTGCAACATACATATTTTAAGGCACTTTACACAGTAAGGTCAAGACCTAGCAAAATTATAGAGAAATCCAACAGTTAAGAAGCAAAAACTTTGAAGACTGTAGATATTTCTTTTACACTTCTAGAACCAGACTCACTGTGGGCGGACATCTGCCTCGACCGGTTAGGATGAGCAGAGAAAAGAGAGGTCAGACTGGTTGTTATAGTGTACATACTAATAGTGATATTTATATATGTAATTGTTATTAATGATAGCAGCACCAGTTCATAAAAATAATAATAATAACATCAATAACAGTAATAGTTGTTGTTAAGTATAGTGTCAGATCTGGATCCTGCAGCGAGACATACCTGCAGAATGAAAAAGACCAAGATGGATAGGGGTTCAGCATCTGCCCAAGGAGACTTAAGCAAGCAAATGGAGAAGACTGGGATCAAACTGTCGACCTTCTGGTTGGAAGACGACCGCTCTACCCCCTCAACCACAGCCACGCCCTTAGATAGATGTATAGAAGATAGATGTATTGATAGATGTATAGATATATGTAAAGATAGATAGATGTATAGATAGATGTAAAGATAGATAGATGTATAGATAGGTGTATAGATAGATGTATAGATAGATGTAAACATAGATAGATAGATAGATGTATAGATAGATAGATAGATGTATAGAGAGATAGATGTATAGATGTATAGATAGATGTATAGATGTATAGATCTATAGATGTATAGATAGGTGTATAGATGTATCGATAGATAGATGTATCGGTAGATGTATAAATAAATAGATAGATAGATAGATAGATAGAGTAAGTATATTCCTGTTGTAAAAGTAAGATTTAGTTATTTTTAACCATACATTTTGATCATCATCCAGTTGGGGGATGGATTAAGATTTTATATAATATATATATATATATATATATATATATTATATAAAATATATAACTCCAGCCTGGAGGAAACTGAACTCTTGGTTTTTGGCTGTGTATCCTCCAGTGGTCTTTGCATTGACGTTGCAGATCCAGCATCAGTCCGTCATCCCTCAGTAAACTTGGTCCCTGCAGGAGCCACATCTCAGCTCCTCTTTGTTCTCCTCCTGCATCACTGAGCCTTCGCCACATGCATGTTGCACTATCAGAGCGCACACTCACCATACTGTCCGCACGGGATCCAGGCCTGTACTCTCTGATTTCAGTCTGCCTGTGATACTACAGCTCCCCCCTCTGCACCCCCACCCACCCCTCTCCATCCCACGGCACACACTCACGCTTCCCACCTCCCCCTCAGCCTCCCCGCCTCGTCTTCCCCGGACTGCAGCAGACAGAGAGAACCGCTGCATCGGCAAGAAGACAAGGAACCAGAAGGAACCTCGGCGCGATGTCCGCTGCCTCTGCCGCTGTGTAGAGGAGGAAACCGGGGGAAGGAGCCAGACTCACCGAGCTCAGCATGACGGATCTGCTCCTCTCTGACAGACTGTGAGTATTTTATTATCTCTCCTCGTATAACACTTTATGTGCCAAACTGTAACTTCATCTTCCTCCGCATTCGGATCGCATCACTCTCCACCTGTTTGAATCATAGTAATATTCACATGGTGCAGAACGGAAAAAGGAGATTCCAGACGCAGAAAAAACTAATTTTGATACAGAATAAAGCCTCATGTGCGCACGATTGGCAGAAAAGTTGAGGAACTTTACAAGTTGTGCAGCATCGCTTATAGATGTGCTCAGAATAACAAATTCACACCACACAACCCATTGGATCACCAATGTGTCTGCGTGTGTTTAATCAGAGAATATGCATCTGTTCATGTGTTCATTTGACGAAGTTTGCACAATTCCGAGCAGATTGAAGGAGTGTGTGCACATGTCTGCAGTCAAGCTGCTACTTTTCATCTCTCGTGTGTGTGTGTGTGTGTGTGTGTGTGTGTGTGTGTGATGGTGCTGAGGCTGCGGGGATGTTGAACCATCCCATCGTGATCAATGGTGGGTGTAAAGATGAGTTAGTGCCAACACACACACACACACGCGCGCGCGCGCGCGCACGGCGGCGGAGGCAACCCCGAGCTTTCCCGCGCACATGCATTCAGAGCGAATCTGCAGTGGAGCTGCGCAGAGAGGGAGCACCTCCATCCATTACTCAGTATAGTCCCCGTATCTCGATGCAGTGCGCGGACAGTCGTCTAACTGCACATGGCGCAGGATTGATTCCCGGGCGGGACAGCCCCGAAATCTAATTATGGGACGCGACCTGCGTCAACACAGTGCGCGGTGATTGATGTTCCTTCCTGTATGTGGTGTGTGGGCCGTGCTCGTGCAGCCTGTGGAGCCTCTGTGCAGGCTGCCGTGGTGCACGGTGCAGGTGGAACAAAAGAGGAGGGAAGTGACAGATGAGTTTTGCAGAGATGTTTCCCAGGAGGCTGAATGGGGAGTTTGATTGGATCAAACATGCAGAAACCATGAGCAGGCAGGTGGTTTGCTCCAGGGCTGTCCCCTGACTGGATAAATGTTCAGTCTGAATAGACACTTGTCAAACACAGTCAGTAGATTAATGTTTGCCTTATGCACGTATATCAGTGTTTGCTTTACCTCTGCGGTTACCATATTGTGTGTTATCTCAGCTTCATTCATTTGATGGAAAACTAATTGGAACACAAAGGAGGGTTTGGCTTGAATGGGTCTGCATGTCATGATGAGGGTCAGGGCAGAAAGTCAGGATGCAAAGTGATAGCCAATCACTATAGCCTGGAAAGAACAGTATTGTTCAAGTGGGCAGCTCTCCTCTAGAGGTGCAGAGTGTGTAAGCCTGCTGTTATCCCTTTTTTTCCCAGTCTTTATGCTAAGCTAAGCTAAGTGGCTCCATAGCGTCCCATTCGCAGACATGATCTTTACACAGACATTTCCGTTAAAAAAAAGAATAGCATAAAGTGCATTTTCCCCAAATGTTGCACTTATTTTATCCGTGAAATGATCACACTTCTTCTTCGAAAGTTATGAACAAGGCCCTTTAACATTGCACTGAACACACAGACAGACAGACAGACAGATGCAGATGCAGATGCACACACACAGTTTCTATCAAATCCCGATTTGGGCTTCCACACAGGGACCCCCACAGGAGCTGGCTAAGCTCCAGCAGTCAGTAAACCCTGACAGCCATCATTATATACAAGCAATCAAGCAGCTGTGTGTAAGTGTGTGGATGTGTGTGTGTGTAAGTGTGTATGAAGTTATGAGTTTGTGTGCTTCGTAGAGCTTGTGCAGTAGTACTAAGGTACTATATACTGTTGTATAATGTAGTTAATAATAATGCTTGGTACTTTTAATCTAAATCTCCTCCCCACTGCTTCCCATTCATGCAACATTCATGCGACTTCGACATCCCCTTGAGGCTGCGTGTTCAAAGTGCTTGTTCATCAGCCTGTTTCTCCCTTTAGGAAAGCAGAGCACACGCATGCAAGCCATTTTAGAACGGGTTGGATTTGGTAACACTGAATCATCACCAGTATGTTGTTAACTGACAATAGAAGACAGAAGACAAAGATTTTTGAATTCCATTGGTAAGAAATCCTGGTTTATAGATTGCAACTGCTTGGTTTGCTTTGCATAAATGTACTTTTAAATTAATTACATGTTGCATTGAACGATTTGGAAATTAGCTCAAAATGGTGAAGAATTGTAGCTCCTCCCATAGCCACTGTTGGCAGTGGTTCCAGCTTTTAGAGCCGTACGGGTGCCAGCTTTTCGGCATTTGCTTTAAAACTTTTGGTGAAAATGTGTGGATCCGGTTCCAGATAAGTCAGCACTACGGCAGAGGTACAAGGTTAATGCTCTCACCTTCACCTCCAGTATCTTCCTGCAGTGGTTTTATCCTCAAAGTTTTACTCATGATGGAGCAAAAAAGTTTAAGCTTTGCTTTTCTTTACTGTATCTGATGTATATTACATTCGCAACATTGTTGTGAAATGGTTTCTACTTTAATTTGCAATATTTTAACCAATGCATAACACTGCAGTTACATGGCTGGTAGCCAGTGCAGCAGCTCGCTGCAGGTGGATTTTTTATGTAAAAAATTAGGCTGTCTGGGTGCGATCCAGGAAGTCCAGTTTGAGTGACAGACCTAGGAGTTCATTACCTTAACATTCACTGCTACAATGATGAGGTGTGCATTAGAAATAAAGGTAAACTACCAGAACTTTGCACTTCATTGTATTAGTATAGTGAACACAATGCTTGGGATATTAACGATGCCTTGTGGTCTAACAAAACTTGGGCCAGGTTAAATCATTTGATGGACAATGCTCCATTTTTTATGTGGCCACATTTAAATGAATGAAGTTAAACCTAAAAAAAGAAAATTGCATACCTAGCTGCATCACCGTATGGAAAATGCTGCTTTATTTCTGTCACGACCTAAACTCACTTATCAGCAGATCTTGGTGTGTAGTTTTATTCACACAATGTGCATTCACAAATGCTCACTGCAGCCATCTGTGGCCACCGCATGAAGCCTGTAGGCTCTGCACACACCACTTGCATTCACATATTGTCCACCAGTATGGCGCATGCAGATAGAGGATCTTGTCTGACTTGCATGTTCCGCATTGTTCATTTCGCTTTTCCCTCCCTCAAACGCACAGTTGGTCTCAGTTTTGTTCTGATGACGTTTTGTGAGAGAACAATGACCTGCAGACATTTCCTCTATTTCCCTCTGCACACTATATTCAATGAGTATGCACCTGCAGAGTGTATTCATGTGTCTGTTTGTGTGTGCATGCATCTACTGTATGTGTGTGTGTGTTTGTGTGTATGCGTATATGTGAGTGATTAATGAACGTAGCTGGATGGGCGTCAGCGAGCCATGACAGCACGACTGCAAGGAAATCATTTCTTCCCTCTCCGTGGACTGCTGATTCAGAGCTCGTAGGAATTCTGCTGATTGCTAAAACCACATCATAAGGGTGCTGTTATAATAACCCCAATCACAGCATCACAGCAGAGGGCGAGAAGAGTCACCATCAAAAAGGAAATAAAAACGGCCATAAATGATATTAGCCTCCTTGTGTACGGGGGGGAAAGGCCAAAGCTGTCGGTTGAAATGCAGCGACTTCTTGTATATATGCGATTCCCTACATCAGCAGTATATGGTGTGTAAAAACTCCATATGAGTAGCTTCAAAAAAGGACCGTACATTTGGACCGGACTTGAAAGAATTATCTCTGTAGCTCAAACTGCAGTGAAAGACTTCTAAATGTCAGTATTAATGACCATTTGGATAAGGAGGAGAGCGGTTATCCCATCATGAATAATGAAATGTCAACAGAAGAGGGATATCTTTCATGTTCTGCTTTGCCATCGAGGCGGAGACTTTGAAATTCGTGCGGCACTTGGATGAGAGAGAGGAGGGGATGGAGAAAGAGAGTGTGCATGAAGAAAGACAGAAGGTAGAAGTGAAGAGAGATTGACAGTCGTAGAAAGAGGGGAAACTACGGATCAGAACGGAGAAGGTAAATTGAGACCAGGGATTAAGCACAGACCTGGCTGACTGTTCTGCACCGTTATTCATTCCCCCCCCCATCATCCAAAGTGTTGAAGAGCAGTCAGTTCATTGGTCTGTTTTATTTGTGGCCATTTAGTGCAGAATCTCTCAGAGCATATCATGAGGTCTAGCACAGAGTTTGACCTTTAGTCGCTGATGTAAAGCACTCAGCTGGATGAGTTTGGGGAAGTTTGCAAAGATGAGTAGAAGTCACTGATAGAAAAATGTCTTCATAGTCTGTTTGCAGCTATTTAGGTTGGAAATCCTGGAAAAGTTAGCAAGAGGAGGCGTGACTTTGAAAGATGCAACCGATACATGAAGGGAAATGATTTGTGGTGTTTATTACAGTCCTGTGAGGGATAGAGACACTGTCTTTTTTTCTTTGTTAGACAATGTTATTTTTTGATGGCTATGGGGACTTGAAGAGTATTTCAACAAATAAATATAAAAAAAGTCTTTCAGAAACAAGTGACCTCCCCTGCCGCTAAATACAATATCTAAAGCTTTGGAAATAGGACGGTGTCACTTTGTATTGGATGCCACATCTTAAACAATCCTTTTAAAAACAAAGTCTACCTAAACAACAAAAATATTGTTCAAATGTAAGTGTTGATATATTAAATAAATTAGCGTAGCTTAGCATAAAGATTAGTACCAAGGGGAAACAACTAGCCAGGCTCAGTCCAAAGTTATCTTGTTTCACACAAATTAAAACTCATTACACTCTTGGCAAGAAAGAAAAAGCATATTCCCCAAAGTCATTTTGACAAATGATATTCTCTCTGTGTTGCATACATGCTCATATATCAAACACTGCATCCAGTTTCAGCACAATTGTTGGAATTTTTAGAACAGCCAATGGGTGATCTAAGTGAAATTAATTTGAACACATCGAAACTCTCAAACAGCACAATTTAACTCAAGATACTTACCTTTAAACATTTTGAAACTGCTCACGTTTTCTTTCAAGTTGCACCTGTCAAAGTTTTATTGTAGAACCTGTTGTAGCATAAAAAACCTGAGTAGCTACAGAAACGTGACTAGTGAATCGTTCTGAACCCACAGGATCGTGAGATTTCGCTGGTCATCCCGCCACTTTGACGGATCCACAGCCAGAGGGAGTTAGTGTCCGCCGAGCACATACAGTAGTTAGTTAGAACACATTTCCTACTTCACTTCATTGCTGCATTGCACCAAAAAATCTCTTGGGCTGCTTTACGTCGCTGTGGAGCTGTCGGCCCTAATGTTCAAATGACAGATCCCAGCTCATGTTTTATCTAATCTCGCAGAGCAAAGGTGAGAAGAAACACCATACATCAACCTGCCACGCTCTATTTGGGCACTAACCCAGTCTCAACACCTCAGTGCATGCTTTCCACTCCTGACACTGCAGATCCAAATAGAGCATGTTAGCATGTTGAATTTTCTTTTAATTTGCTTGTAGAGGGACAGTGACAGTCCATTGTATCATCTCCCAATCTTGACATCAAGACACATACTGAGTGTTACAGGAATTCTTGTATTCCAAGGCCAGTTTACAGATATTTCTCAGTGTTGGTTAATTGAAACCATAGAGAACTATGCTGAGTATTCTGTGTATAAATCATTTCATCTGTTTCGGGTTGTCTTGCAGTGTTTTAGCAGATGCCAATAACTGCTGTTGAGATCAACATTGAAGTGTACAAAATGCATTTACTACTAAATACATAATATGACATTTGTAGAGCATTTTTACTAGAACATCATCTTTTAAAGCTCATAAACAATTTCTGACTATGAATTATACTGGATTTTGGGATATTAAGCCAAAAAAGTGTTCTCCAAAGTGTATTCGCTCAATGCTTCCCCCTCAAATGACAAGCCATGGAAATGGTACTTCACATGTGGTATGCATGTGCTGTATAGATCAGTTTGACCTTTGTAATCGGTCTGTCAATAACAGTGTTGCTGAAGGGCTTTGGAGTATAATGTGAGGGCCCAAAGCTTACTGGTGTTCCTGCTGCAGCGGACTTTGGGCCTGGTGGGTGCCAGTCGCAGTGCGGCAGACAGACGACTTGAGCCCGATGTGTTGACAGTTCTTCTGAGACACAAGGCCAGTGTCACAGCCGAGAGAGCCCCAAGGGGAGTCAGTCATACAGGCTGACATGTATTCTGGGGCTAGAAACATGAAGTAGAGATATTACAGGCTCTGACAGAAAGCATGGCTGGCCAAATTTCCAAGAATGTATTTTGGCTCGTCTATGTCACGTCGCTTTTTTGGCAGATGGAAAGAAGGTATGAACTCTACATCGACATGTTGATGTTCTTATAAAGTTGATGAGATCAATTCATTAGCAAACACCAGCAGATATGGAGCAACGGGCGGGTTATTTAAGCCTTTTCTGCATGGCAATGCAGTCAGAGAACATGGAGTCCAAAGCAGTGTTGTGGAGGATGATTGATGGGGGCTGGTCTTTTTCTGCACAAAGCAGAGACGTTTCAGGCCATGCAAGGTCGTCAGTGGAGCTGTTTAGTCTCCTGTGTGGCCCTGTACACTAATGATGGCACTAACTGACTTATGTCTACACACCATGGCATAATAATCATAGTAATAACAATAATTATGGCCCAGTACATCATTGGGATGAGTACAATTCACCAGAGAAGCTCAGTGTTCTGAGAGCCATAGTACTGGAGGGACTCCAGCTAAATACTTCAAAGTCATCAGTTGCAGTAAAATGGAACTTGGCTTCGAACTAACACACTTGTCACTATTACCCCACATCGCTCTTTTGCAATCAATCCCATCTTTCGATCCCAATCACCCAACTTTTCCAAAATTTTGTTCCAGTTGGTTGATTGATTGGCTTGTTCAAGGTTTTATGGCTTTGTCCACAAATGGAGCCTTATCCAGCTTTTCACTGAAGTTCGAGGAGATTTATCTGTACATCTAAAAGCAACGAGACGTTTATTTTGTGCATCCAGCTACTATCCATCTGCCATATATCTCAGATTTGTCAAGCTCGTCAATCTCGTTGTTTGTTGCCAGTATGACAGTATGATGCAGATGCATTCTCACAGGGTACAGATTTTCTTTCCATGCATTTCAGTTTATCAGTCAACTGCAGTTTGTGTTAGCTTCAGTATGAACTTTGGCTGAAATGTTCTTTTTTGAAGTTCTTCTCAGTGCCAGGCAACACTGCTGTCAAGTATGTGTGACAGACGCTTTTAATCAAGCTAAATGTGCTTTTCTCTTTCTGTCCCCACAGGCTGATGCTCTCCTCTACTGAGCTCTGACAGGACTGAGGATCTCTTACCATTTGAGATCAACTGTCTCCATTTCAACACTGTCTTTCTACCCCCATCCAATGGAATCAGACATCATTACTTAATCATTAGTATTCTGGCAGCTGAGTGGCTTTTTAGCTCTAATAAACTGCTCTAGGTCCTTCTCTGTCTGGGGATAGAAGACCAGAAGAAAGAAAAAAAACTGTAACTTACACTTGTTGGAGTAAAAGCTCATTAGAGTTGAATTAAGAGATTTTAGTGCCAACTATCCCCGTGCCAAGATGGATGAAATGCACAACAACAGGACTTCCTTGGTCAAAGGTGCCAAGGACATCGCTAAAGAAACCAAGAAGCATGCTGCCAAAAACCTCAGCAAAGCTGTTGATCGTGCCTCAGATGAATATTCAGCTCATCGCAGCTACAATCGTTTCCAGAACGAGGATGAAGAAGAGAACAACTACAATACTTACACTCAGCAAGATGGTCAATATGCTGACAATGCAGCCAATGATGAGGACGGAGCCTCTAGTGACGCCACGGAGGGCCACGACGATGAAGATGAGATCTATGAGGGGGAATACCAAGGTGTGCCTGCCTACAATGAAGGCAAGCAGCGGGAGGGTCAGGTGGCTCTCGGCCAGCCGGTTTCCGACAGCCAAAAGAGCACTAAGGAGCTGGAAAACGAGAGACAGGCAGATGAGGAGGAGCTGGCCCAGCAGTACGAGCTAATAATGCAGGAGTGTGGCCATGGGAGATTCCAGTGGCAGCTGTTCTTCGTACTCGGGCTGGCGCTCATGTCAGACGGCGTGGAAGTGTTCGTTGTGGGCTTCGTCCTGCCTAGTGCTGAGACAGACATGTGTGTCCCCAACTCTGGTGCCGGATGGCTTGGTAAGGATCTGCAATGCAGTTTCGTTATTAAATACCCACACACCCAATTGTTTGTATTCTTCCTTCAATACAGAACATTACAAACACTGCTTTGTCTTACCTGTCAGGACCCAGTTCTCTACCCAGAGAACGACATATATGAGATAAAGAGATGAGACTGGAGAGCAAATTATCAATACTTTATCTAATATCAATATATTTGTTTAAACTTTGCTGCAGTGATGTTGGACCGTACTCACTGTTGGATGTGGTCACCTGTGAAGCAGATTAGCAGAAGTCTTATAGCATCAAACTTTCAAAAGCTGAGGATGTCGTTTCGAATCTTTTATTCATACTGATTTTGCCAGAAATATTTGATATTATATAAGAATACACATGATTTGAAACCACATTTTAGGGACTTGAGGGGAAGTGCTGGTTTTACATAATAAAAATGAATTCCCAGTTCTTGGGAACTAGTGTTACATATGTGAAAGCAACCCAGTCTCATCAGAAAACGTACACCACCTACGTTGGTCCACTTGGAAAAACGTAGGCATCTCACAATTTGGCCTCTCAAATTGTGAGATGCCTACGTTTTTATCTGCCCGTTGTTTTGTATTGGCCTGCGCCCACGTCACGTGACTCTCAAGTTCCCGTCTGCGAAAACGAAAACATGGCGGACATTCGTTATATTTTCAGATAAAAATGTAATTTTATAATATAGTTTGGGCATTAAAATACATTCTGACACCATTTCTAGCGAGAAATATGCTCTTTGCTTCCACAATCTTCAGCCAGTTCATGCTTACGATCTATATTCTATTAGTTATCACGAACATTTTTCAGATCTCGCCAGAAAAATCGTAGTTATGTAACGTTTTTGTCGTTGCTATGGTGGTTGCTGTGGACGCTGCCGTGCCGTAAACCACTTCGTAGCGTGCTGCTTGAATCATCGTCCGTGCGTTGTGTCGTTCAGTGAGCGTGAATGTTATTCACGTGATTTGATATGAATATTTGATGATAGATTACACCTCTAATTCGAAGGATCTAAGAAGTCCCCGCAACTACATTCATACCGAGGCGGGCCCGATTGCGCATGCCTGATCGGACCTGTCGTGTGACTGTCGTAAATAAAGTTTTTTTTTAACTTTCCGGTCCATTGAACACAAAGCTACGTCATTAACACGGAGCGCTTGGAAGACGACGGTGTTATGCTCATTCTGTCAGGTAAGTAGTTCATTTTGTTTTGTTTTTAAATATTGTAACGATCGAGGTTTAGTGCTGAGGCACTCCATTGTCTGTCGATGTAGACAATGGAGTGCTGTTCATTTGCAAATATGCTGTTGTTTTGCCACAGGCTACATCCTACGGTAGCCTGTTACCTGGGGTGCTAATAAATGTTTGGTGAAACCAGACGCTTAGCTCATCATTGAGGGACGCTACAATAGAAACATAAACAGATAACGTAATGGTATAAGGAAACTAACAGAAACTACGAATCCGCCCATAAAATAGTTCTACATGATACAGTGTAGGGCCTGCAGTTTATGATTAAACTTTGATTTATGAATGCTTTAGAATAACAAGGGATGTATTTGTCTACCATTACTCCACAATATCAGATTAATTTGGTTTAATTTATAGTATGCAATATGACAATAATGTTTTCAAAACAAGATGTTAGGGCGTTGCGATACATTTTAAGTAACAGTTGATATGTTCTGTTTTTTTAATCAAGGAGGATCCAAGTGAAGCTCCAGGAGTTTCAGCAACATCCAAAACTGGGACCGAACAGTTTGTTTGGCTTGATGAGGAACAGGAAGGGCATCATCTCCCAAAAAGAAGGAGAACTGGAGAGAAACAGGCCAGGTTTAGGCCACTACTACCATCCACATACTGGAAGATGAGGGAGAGAAATTCTCCTATCATTAAAGAGGTACTTTTAAGTTACATACCACAAACACCATTTTATATAATATACTAAATAGAAATTTGTATTAAATCCCCAAAGTATGCTGGGTGAAATTCAAGTTAATATCACACTGAAAGAATACCTCCGCTGTTTACCGTTGATGGAATTTAGTACATCAAATTATTTGTTTTTATTGTTATTATTATTGTATGCAGTGGATTGGTTCACTCAATATGATGACCTCAAGATTGCGGGATTGGGATCTGTAAACTATACGCCTTTTAAGAGCCAATCAGGGTAGACAATTTAGAGTGCCATAAACAGTACATCTGTAAATATGTATATATTTTTGCATGATAGAGACTTGATTGATTTTTTTTTGTTGTTGTTGTTCTGGCCAAGGATTCTGAGAGGTCATCCTTGCTTGACTACATCCATGAGATGACAACACGTAAAGTTATATTACATTGTCCCTTATTTTACAACACAAAGTTTTCTTGTACCCTACCAATTTTTTTTTTATGAATAATGATGTTTGGAAAGTAGAAAACAAAAACCCCACCACCTTCTAAATGTATTCTTCTCCTACGCACCTGTCTCATAAAATAGATGTGCAAAATTTTATGTTATGTATAATGATGACCCCATAAAACATCATGTATCAATATTTACACCTTTTAATCTATACTGTTTATTTCTGTCTACATGTGTGAATTCGCCTTCATTAGTTTTATTAAAGAGCGATGTTGTATCGGTCAGTGGCGGCAGCACGAGACTCCACAAACTAGTCTTTAAGTAGCCGAAGGCGCTGATGTTGCCGTCGGCCATCATTGTTTTTTTGCTTAAGGGACTGAATATGTTCCGTGCAGAAATATTTGCACTTCCCTTATACCTACAAAGACTGCTTTCTTCACAGACTGCAGTTTTGTTTTGCTCTGATGTGGTCGTAGCCGTATCTGCAAAGGGTTGTGCGGCATTAACATTTTGTACTCGGATTTTGTTTTGACAGACTGTGCAAAGGACCTTGAGAACATCACCAATCTACAGGAAGACACAGTCCAGTAATGGGTGTCAGATATTATGCAGTGGACGACAGGTACTGTGGAAAAATGTATGTCATTGTTGCACAATGTCCTTTGACTCTGTTTACACAAGGTCTACAGAAAAGGTTTGATTGTAAACTGATATTGGCACAAATTCATTTTATTCTCCTCTTTACGAGGACCAACCAATCAAAATGATGTGCAGAACACCATTGAGGACTCTATTTGAGCATCTGCAGAGACATTCAAATGTTAGTGTAGTAGACTGGATTTTATATTTTATTGGTGTTACATTGGTCATCTTGTATGGGTACACAAAAAATATTGGGTTTCATAATTTAGATGGCAATAAGCGGAGACATCAACTCAGGAAACAGATTTCTGTAGAAAAGAAAGGTGTGTGCGCAAACAAACGCACTATTAAAATGTTTTGTTTTTTTATCCTATATTCTCAGGCAGTACTGAGGCATTAACGGAGACGGGAAATGAGGGTCTTCTCTGCGTGCTCAAGAGAAGATTGCACAAAGTTCAAGCTCAGCAGGCTGCAGTGGGTCTGACATATTCTGAAACAGCAACAATGTCTTTGGATGACTCCTCCTCTGAACAGGGAAACATGGAGAGTTACTTCTTCACTGATGAAGAACTGTGAGTGCTGTGATTAGGTAAATGTGTGAATAACTGTGTTGCTGCACTGCTGCTGTTGCTACTCCCTGGCAGGCTAAGGAAGGCCTTAGCTTGGTGTTGGGTAGCTGTTAGCTTTAGCATATTTAGTTTTTAGCGGCCTGTATGATGTTTATCTTTTTAATAAAAAACAATCAGAGGGAACCATCTTCATAATGTAACACTATGGTTTGTTTGTGTCCTTCAGTTCTTCTCAAGTGAAGCTGTACCACTGCTCCAGCTCCACACTCCCTCCTGCAGCCTCCGCTTCTGATGCTAACCTCCTGTCTCCATCACACCAAGCAGCAAACCTGGAGGGACAGAACTTTCTCCCTAGCTGAATTGTTGATCATATCAATTATTTCCTGCAACTGCCTTCATGTAATTTTTGTACATAATAAATGACATGTAACATATTGGGATTTCCTTGCACTTCTACACCATGTTATTGGCAGATAAGATGCTGATTGAGTTAAAGCAGTGAATGCTCTGCTTTAAGCAAAATAACACACAAAAGGATCAAATGGATTTGAAGTAGAATGGGCACACTACCTTCTGTAGAGAGTACCTCAGCTACTGAAGTCAGAAAACTACTTTTGTTATCTGAGATTTCAGTCATTTACAGTCACAGCAAAGCATACAGGTCTGGTTGTCTAAGTGGCACCCATATCATATTGTTTAAGTGCTAAATGCATCCAGTCATAAGTCAGAGTCCACCCTCTTGTTTCCACTAAAATTAGGTGACCCAGATGTTTCACAATGCAATCTGATAAGGTCGTATGGGAAACATTAACATCAAAGAAATGAACAATACAGCAATAGATGTTTCTCTTTAAATCAATAGCTGTTAAGTGGCAGCCTGACTTATTCAAACACATTAATACAACAATGAATGAGGCAGGGGGTTCTATAAGAAATCATAACTTTAAAAGATCTCCAGTACAAGCAAATATGTTCTAAAATTGGTTCACATCCAAGTGTGAGGCTGTTCCACCACTAGGGGTTAAGATATAGTGATATATATATATATATATCTATATAGATATATATAGATATATATATATATATATATATCAATGAACAGTCAAAACCTCAAATTACACCCAGTATGGTATGGTTCAGGTGACAGTAGGTGGAAGGTGAAGGTCATTTCCATGAGCTCAAGAGAAACAGTGTGACGTCTTAGTAGTTCATATTTGTGTCCTCTTAAAACATGCACCCACTAGGTACTCTATACTGTAATCCTGAATATCAGGGACCATGCTGCATTGGGGTCTAGGGGAAGGGAGAAGCTATGTTAAAAATCAAAGGGAAGACTGATATGAAAAGTGTTTCACAAGGAAAATTAGGTCTACACTGGTCTAAATTGAATGCAGATATATGTATCAAGTCGGATGGATACCATAGATTTATACAGAGTCAATGTCATTGGTAGTGAAAGTAGAACACTACACTAACTGTACACTAAGATACATACAGTATGTACAGTATATACAGTACAGTATACAAAATATATCATGCAGAAGAGTAGTGGTGTAAGTATATGGACATAATATATGGACACAAGTATGAATATTGTTGTGAGAGAATAAATAAGTAGTCCAGAGAGTATGTACACAGTATGTGTGGGGGAGGGGTGGCTGCAAATTAGGGATTGTGGCGGTGGTTGGAGGGGGGAAGGGGGAGGGCATGACGACACACCCTACTCTCCCTCTGATTGGCTAGTAATCCTTGTTGGCGCCAGAGTTGGCGCCATTGGTGTTTAGGAATGAGGACCGTCAGAATTAGGGTCAGGGGTTACCAATCAGAACCAGAGTAGGGGGCGGGCATTGTCGTCATCGCGGGAATCCTGAGACTCTCCACAACAGCTGAAGCTCCTGGACAGGTATGGGACGAGCAATGATGAATTTTACTATTTCAATATTGAAAAGTATAAGGCATATGTTAATAATTACCATGGAGCATAGTTTATATTGGTTCCTAACGTTTCAGTTTGGTGTGAAACGTGTACTATAGTATAGTGTGTATGTGTATACTTAACTTAAATGTGAAATCTCAACATATAGCTCAGTCTACTGCAAAAAGTCATAAACAACACATTTAAAGCATAGATCAAATTAAGTTGTATGGATGTATTTTATTTATATATATATTGAAAATAATGAATATGCTAGTATGCACCACAAAACATTACTCTGATATTAATGTGTTTTTGTTCTATTGAGTTTGGAGTAACCAGCATCCCTCCCCTCACCAACCCTCCATCATCCCTGCCAACCAGTCACCCATCAGCCAACTTGTCCTCTCAACCAACCCTCCACCAGTCCTGACATGCAGCCTCCCAGTGCTTTGTTGAATCAGGGTAAGTTGTGGTGACATTTTTAGATAACAAACACAATAACGTTGTATTTTTACTAATGTCTTACACAAGTAAATAATACATGTCACATTGAACACCATTTATCGCAGTCCAAGCAGTCTTTTGTGATATGTACATCGCCCATGTTGATATCGTGATGACCGTAATTTTTAGATATCTTGTACAGCCCTAGTGTCTATGATTTAAAACCCATAAACATGATCTGTTTTTTTCCCCTGTTCTAAAGCCAAATAAGGTTTGCTGCCATCTAGTGGTTATTTATTTACAACCAGCTGATTGGTTAATGGGTTTGATGAGATGAAATGTTGCTGGTCATCAACGTAATCATGTTATTTTTGCTGATGATAAAGCCAAGGGGAATCATGTAAAGTTAAAAGTGCACAGGTAGGAACCCTGTGGAACCCCAAACACTAATTGTTTTTGTTGGAGTGGAAGTTGACTGTTAATCGATTAGTTGTTGCAGCCCTAGATTGACACACCCAGTTTTTTTTAGCATTTCCAGTAGGTTCCCATGATCTCCATGATGCATGTGCTAAATGCATAGCTCTGGTAGGAGTATTGGGATGTCACTGGAGAAATATGTAATCCTGCTTGAAGGGCACTAGATCAGCTACAAAAACCTTGGAAATGTGTCTCTGACAATTGATTATCAAATTGTGCAACAATGCTAATATTAATATATATGAGGTCAGATTGAGAGTAAGTGTACTCTTGTTTTGCTCTTTCAGAAGCAACCATTCAATCACTGGAGAAGAGAAGTATTACCCAGTGAAGAAGGTACTAAAATGCAAAAGGCTGAAAGTTGTATTTGTTGTAATTTGAGGTAAAACATTTTAGTTGTGATCTTCAAACAAATGTTGTACTACAGAGATACTAACTGGATTTACAATCACCACACAACTTCTGACCATAGGTTTGATTTTAATGGTAAACATGTTGGAATGTGTTTCAGGGGAACGCAATGGAACTGGTGGAGCGGGAGCCCTGTTCCATGTGGTATGTAGAATGTCTCTTAATTGGATTTGATTGTCCCTAAAATTACTTAATGTTTACTGCAATATTACAATTAAGAAATTAGTAATATATATCATTAGTTTTTCTGATATAACATTATGCATTTCTTTACTTTTATGTAAATTGTTGCTGCTAATGTGGTGGTATTTATTTATTTGAAAAATATTTTTAGAAAGACAAGTATAAACTATTGTCTTGACAATTGACTATTACAATAATCAGGTCATTTACACTAATCAGCTTACTGTGTGCATGTTAACATATTCAATGTGTATGGCATTTATAGCTCGCTGTGTCTCGTTGCCCTTCTTCCTTGTCAAGTTATGAATTCCATTCAATGCTAATGTAAAAAAAAATCTTCTTGGTTAATTACAGTGGGAGGATGTGGCGCTTGCAGTGGGCCAAAGGAGAACACCAGGAGTTGACATTCATACATACAACACGAATATACACAAAACGCATACACACACCCACACAAATATGACATAAAAGGTTCAATGTTAAATGTTTATTTTTCAAGACGTTTTTGTTAATATTACTTATATATATATATATATATATATAGATAGATGGATAGATGTATTACAACAGAGCATGTCAATATACAGTGTATATATACTGTATATACTGTATATATACTTTATATAAGGTATATATTAATAATATTGTAATATTACTAATATTTTTATTTGTTTAATTGAAAAGAATATCTTTAGCTTGCTGTTAATTTATATTTTAGGAATGTTGTCAAATTTGTTTTGTATGTATGGTACATTAAAAACCTTTCAAACCCCAACGCCTTGTGTGATTGTGTGAACTCCCGAAACCATTTGCTGCTGGAATTGTTTGCTGAAGTGTATATATAAATTATATAATTAATTTAGCCCTTGCCTTATACAGTATGTTTATCATCTCTATACAGTAATATAAAATAAAAAAAATTAAATTCAAGTAGACAGCAGATTTGTTTTAATTCATCGCTATTACAGAGCACATGAAGATTAACAATATGTACAAACAACTCTTTACATAGCAGAAATACAAAGTTACAAGAAAAAAGTAAAGATAAAAAATGTATTAATGATATCCGAAAAATAATCTTAATGTTCATCATCAGTCCATATCAAATGTATCAAATACAAAATAGGCATATATACTGTAAAAATGTGCACTCGACATACTAAACCGTCCAAGATTACAGATCCGCTCGCGCATGCGCAATTGGGCCCGCCTCGGTATGAATGTAGTTGCGGGGACTTCTTAGATCCTTCGAATTAGAGGCGTAATCTATCATCAAATATTAATATCAAAGAATGTGAATAACATTCACGCTCACTGAACGACACAACGCACGGACGATGATTCAAGCAGCACGCTACGAAGTGGTTTACGGCACGGCAGCGTCCACAGCAACCACCATAGCAACGACAAAAACGTTACATAACTACGATTTTTCTGGCGAGATCTGAAAAATGTTCGTGATAACTTATAGAATATAGATCGTAAGCATGAACTGGCTGAAGATTGTGGAAGCAAAGAGCATATTTCTCGCTAGAAATGGTGTCAGAATGTATTTTAATGCCCAAACTATATTATAAAATGACATTTTTATCTGAAAATATAACGAATGTCCGCCATGTTTTCGTTTTCGCAGACGGGAACTTGAGAGTCACGTGACGTGGGCGCAGGCCAATACAAAACAACGGGCAGATAAAAACGTAGGCATCTCACAATTTGAGAGGCCAAATTGTGAGATGCCTACGTTTTTCCAAGTGGACCAACGTAGGTGGTGTACGTTTTCTGATGAGACTGGGTTGGTGAAAGAGGTTTTAGAACCTATTGGCTCAACTGATGTAATTTAAAGCAATGTCAGTGTGTCAATGTCTATGTAAAATGTGGGTGTGGTGAGTTCAGATAGATAGATACAATAGATCTTAAGTGTTATAATGTCGGCAATAATTAGTATGCAAAGGTTTATTGGTTTAGTCTCATATAGCCACACCACACCATGTCCAAGCACTGTATCAGCTCCAGAGAATGGTCTGTCTGTGTCCATTATCATTCTGCTACTGGAGAAAAATCTTCTTATATATATTTCTTTAAACCAATAGAAATAGTCTTAAGTGACCTTAAGACCAGGATGTGTTGATGGTGCCCTTGCATAATAGTATTGGGCAGGACTTTTTTTTGTGTTGATCATTTGCAAAGACTAGGGTGCGAGGCTTCAAATAGTTGTGATTGCCTACAAGGGCACCAACTGCATAATTGCACTAGTCCGCAGACCATGAAGTGTTTTGATGGCATCTGTCTTCAGCTGTCTTAGTGTACATCTATGGAAGTATCATCCGTCAATTTTGTATGTTTGAACAAACACTAACATAACACAGCCCTATCTCCAAAATACCTGTTGGAGGTCATTTTGCATTGTGGGTAATATTACTGCCAGGTTTACATTGATGTAGGATTGTATTTTTAAAAAATGTGACATTTCTGGTTCTGCCACGTTGACTTTGATGCGTTTTCTTTTACAATGTCCATCGTGAGTCCCGACAGTGTTACAGACGTGCAATTCTACATTGAAGCACTTTTAAGAAAGCACCAAATTTAAAGGAAAACACCTGCCTAATTGGATAAAAGTGTACTTAGAGTTTTTATATTTGTAAGCTCAAAGTGCTTCACTGCGTCACACATGCTGTGAGTCTGGGTGCGAGCTATCTGAGATTTGGATTCATTGCCAAAAGTACAGTGATAGTATAAATAGTGTGATTGTCACACAGGTAAGATCCTGAATATCTGATGTAGAAGTGACAGCAAAGATCCTGACTTTGGAAAGGAGCAGTCTGACATTTGAAATTCACCTGGCACAGTTTTCAGAAGTCACTAATTCACCTCAAACGGATTGAAATGGATCCTGACTGACGCAGACAGGCAGGAGTGAAACATGTATGACTTATAAAAATATTTTTGGGCGTTAATGGAATTTGCGTCCGTGCTAATGACGTGTGCTGTTTATAAAATGCAGGGCTGTGCACGGGGAGCAGTGGTGGGTGACACTTTCTGCTGTAATCTCATTGCTTTAGGAGCTGCGAGCACGTTGTCATGGCACCAGGTATTTGGATACATGAGTAGGAGGTGTGTTAAGCTCGATGAAACTCTCCCACACCAGCGAAAAAGTTGTGTTTGTCTGTCGATAATGTGTCTGTGTGTCGGAGTGTGTGTTGTGTGGGATTTGGCTTCATTATTTCTCTCACTTATATCAAAAAGAACTAAATGGTTCTGGCTATTTTCTCATTATGTATACTCCCAAATACAGATTAAAGGGAATAAACTCACTTCTTTTCTTTTCACATTAGGATTGTATGGTTTGAGAGCAGGATTGTTTCTTCTATTATTCTGTTTCTGTTCTGTTTCATGACTCTTCTCTCAGTGGGAGACAGGAGCGAGAAAATAGAAAGAATTACTTGTTACTAGTTTACCGACTTTCTCACACACTGCATGAATACAGGAGGTGTGTATACACTCACTTATGGATGTATGCCACACACAATAGAACTGGTGTTTTTTTTTAACCACAGAGATTCCCTGTGAAGGTCACTGTCTCTATGAGTGATCAGTCCTCTGTGGACATCTGGCTGGAAGGAGAGACTAAAACCAAACAAGATGAATAAAATAAAATAATACAGAGATAGTGCCGCACAGTCAAATGTTCTTCCATACCATCTCTTTGAGCATTAAGTGATTTATTATCATCATTTCACTTCCTACAAATAATTAAAGTACAGTATATGTGGAAAGGAACACAAACAGCTGGATTAAATGTGAGGGAGAAATATAGTAACGGCTATCCTGACTTGAAGTTGCAGACTGAGGTTTGTTTTGGCTGACTCATGCACGCTATGTTACATCAACTCTGTATCTGCAATCTACAAAAATAGATATTGATTATGTGGAAAAGGTTTTTCCAACCATTTGCAGTTGTGTGAAGAACGTCTTACAGAACACTTTACAGATGAGTAAAGACAGAAGAACATACATGATTTGGATCCTTAGTATTTATTTGGGAAGTGGTGTTTTAACGATACTCATCTATGTCGAAGTTTTTCTGACATTAAAGAAGCTCAGGATTTCAGAGCCTGGACAGATGGAGCTAACGCTAGAGGAGTGTTCTTGAAACAAATTAGTTCATATGAAATGTTGACACAGGTATTTATAACAAACCCTGTCTCCTTGAAATTAAATTACTATTTAACTGTTATACAACTTATGTTCAGTGGCAGTGTGATTGCTGGCCTTGTTATGTTCAGAGAAAAAAAATATTATAATTATTTAAAATTAATGTTAAACTACCTTTATCACTCTATAGGAGGTGGATGGTGGGTGTACCAAGCTCAAGACTGTTGCATCGTTCCATTTTGTTAAGGCAACAACACTTTGATTCAGGTCAAGGAAACATTGTGGTTTAGGGTAAATGTAAATACACACCTTGTGTTTGATGTCACTGTGCACCACAATCTTTTCCTAACTTTAACCAAGTGCTAAAAGCATGGAAAAGCATATACATACAAACATAAAACTTAAAAATGAATAATGCTGTACTACAATATTATACTGCAAGGTCATATATTTATTTTTGGAAAACACAAACATTGTGAAAGTTACTGATATGCTCACTATCAATATGTTTGTGACTTACCAAAGATGTAAACGAGCAACATTTCCTCATCACAACTATGGTTACCCTATTTGTTGTTGTAAATAATTTGAAATGAAATGTAATCTATCGGACACAACGTTGTGATTTGGGAGTAGGGAGGTGCAAAGTTGCACTGTCGCCTCACAGCAGGAATGTTTTGGGTTCAATTAAGTTCGATTCAATTTAATTTGTGTTGTGCCAAACACAACATCCATTATGTCAAGGCACTTGACATCCCATTTAGCATAGAGATGCCACTTCAGGTAATGATGCAGCACTTTAGCCTTCTTGTGGCGTGGACAAAATGAATGTGAACCTAGTGGTTCACTTGTAAAATAGCAAATGTGGCCCAAATATCCCTTAACAGTGGGCCTTCTTTGGCAAACATGCGGTGCTCAAGGCAAGGTGCAAACCTAAAGTGGCCCATATAGCCCAAATAGCACAAATATGGGCTATCTTTAGCATCTTTGGTTGACATGCTGCATTGCTATTGCTGGCTTACTTTTGGCCCAGTTCTGGCAAACAGGAGTGAACCGCCCGCAATCAGCCTGTTTCTGTTGGAGTCTGACTTGCAGTTTTCATGTAGGTTAATTGAATTGAAAGTACAGTAGAAAGTAGATGGTTGGAATGGATGGGTTGCTATGGCTGAATGGTCACAACAGAAGGGGCTCATAAGGGAATAATAAAACACATTCAATACAAACTTTCAGGGAGTCTTACCATCATCCATGGCATTTCCTAGTACATGTAAGAAGTAGGAAGAAGGAAGTAGTCTGTGACATCTGGCATTGGGTAAGTTGTTCTCCCGTGTCGGAGCGTCGACAAAGTTACAAAAAAGTTAGTTTCGATTTCATTTCAAATGCTGTTGGACCTTCTGACAAACACTTTGAAGCATCCTGACAGCTTTAGTCTGAAAATGTTTGGCAAAGTGGTGGATATCTCACAATGGTGAAAAGAAAATTGGAAATGGAAATTTACCTTTTGTTGAATATCTAAATCCAGTCATGGTTTTTTAAATTCTGTTACTTTAAATTCTGTTTTTTTAAGACCTCTTTACATTTTATCTCCGAATTCATCCTTTCATTTTTCTCCTGAATAACTTATTCATTCATTCATTAGCTCTTAACGATTTAGAAATACAGGATCCTTAGCCACAAGGGTTTCCACTTTAATATAATATAAAAGGTGAGATGCTATCCAGATATCGGTTGTTCCATTTTTCATCTCCCTGCTCTTGTCTGTCCTCTCTGTTACCCTCCTGCTGTAATCCCTCTCTTACAGCCTCTGTGTGTCTTGCAGCCGTGCAGGAGATCTGAAGATATGGGCTGGAGTTAATCTCTGCAGCATTGTGCTTCTCTGCAGTTTAGCTATGGTAGACTGGCTCACGTACCTCCCCTGAGAAAGAAAGGGAGAGCGCCGTTTTCATATACACTTCCTATCAATGCCTCAATGCCCCCCACCCTCCCTCTTCGCTTCTACCACACATGGCTTTAATTTGTCTGCGGGTGTTCTCCTGCACCACTGTTAGCATTTTTAGGATGTTTGATCAAATTTGTCCTGGCTGGCATGAAGCCCTGTTGCATAGCATGGGGTCAAGACCTCCTGAGTACACCTGCAGGGTCTGCTCAGAGGACCTTTGTGTAACTGATGCTAATTGTTTTGGGGGTTTTTGCTCGGAGCTGTGTGGTTGCTTCATGTGTGCAATCACAAACACCATCGACAGCTGAAGTAAATCAACACAATGCGGTGATAAATAGGCTCCGCTGCAGCCTGAGGTGAGTTAATTAAAAAGTCCGGGGACAGCAACATTTGCTACTATCTCTTCATTCCCCGTCTTTCTCGCTTTCTTATTCACAACAAAGCACCAGCGCAGGATCTATTCCCCTCCTCACTGCCCATGAAGAGAGTTCACAATTCACTGTGGCATTTCCTCTAAAACCGGAATGATTGAGCTGTTTGTTGTGGTGATGAGTATTGATCTGAGTGGGCAACATGAGGAGGAGCTGGATTCATGTTGCTGAAAAAAAGAAAAAGTCTTATAGAAAACGTGAAACACACAAGCATTATTCAAATTATAGGGGATAATGCACAAGTTATAAAAACACAAAATATCATGTAATGTAACTGTGCTGATATCTGATGGCTGGATTCCTTACCAATTGGCCAAAAGAACTGATGAACTATTAGCACTCATTAAAGGGGACATATTATGCTCATATTCAGACACATATTTTTTATTTATGTTATTACTTTAAAAGGTTTACATGGTCAAATTTTTGGAGAATATATCACTTTCCTTATACTGTCCATTGCTGCAGCTCCTCTTTTTAGCCTCTGTCTGAAACACATGGTTTTAGATTACGGCTCTTTAAGTCCCCCCTCCTGATAAAGCTAGAGATCAGCTATAGAGATCACATGTTTTTCATGTTTTCACCCAAAACTATCTTGACATCTTCATCGGTGTCTTCTACTGGGCACTGTTTTTGAGATATTTGTTTTCTTTTTGTTTTTTTCATTTTTTCATTTGTGGTCTGTTCAAAACTAATCAACACCCCCATTCACTCCTGGTGACTCCTCCAGAGGATTTCCTGTTGTGTTCTCACATCGACCTCTCCGTACTTTCTACAGACTTTATAGGGGGCCAGACGCAAAAAGTCGGCATACAACGGTCTAACCATATGGCTGCATCTCGAAGTGGGCATCATGACTGGCTGCACTATTTACCCACTAACATTCACTATGGTGATTATAAGAGCTTCAAAATAGGTAGTAGGTGGCGAGCTACAAAGTCGGGGTTCTGATTAACACCAATCAGGGCCTACATGGATGGCATGATAACCCTGCAAGCCTCAAAGACTGCAAGCAGGTCCAGCAATTGAAGCAGGATGTCAACAGAGGTTTTGAGAACATCGACCAGTCCATGCTTCCTCCCAAGCTAAAGCTCTGGTGCTTACAGTTTGGCCTTTTACCCCGACTGATGTGGCCACTTACAGTAGCTGACGTTCCTATCACAAAAGTTGAGAACACCAAAAGATGCAACTCAACAAGCAAAAGCAGCACTCGAGCACACTGACATTGTGGGCCACATTTAACAGGGAAGAGAAGTCTAGAAGGACCTGTGGGGAATAGAAGCAAGCAGGATTAGCTTCCTGCTTAGAGCAACCTATGACGTCCTTCCCTAACCCAAAAACCTACCCTCAGGCATATCCTCACTGGTTGTAAAATAAATCTCTCCCAAAGTAGGTATACGTGAAGACACAACCAGGTACTCAAATGTCTCAAAGTAACAATAGAAACAAAGAGAACTGCTACTAATGCCTTGACATCAAAAACATCAAATACAGTCCAAAGGACAATTTTTGTCCGTGAGGTGGAACAGGGACAGAAAGGGCCTCCTCCACTGACCAGGAGTGGTCAGTTGGAAAAAGCCAGAGATTGGGAGATGTTGTTGGACATTGGCAAGTGGCTTACAGTCCCATCATATATTGTCACTACCACCCTAAGACCTGACCTTTTACTCTCGTCCAACACCCTGCGCTTCGTCTTCTTCGTAGAATTGACAGCACTTAGGGAGGATAATGTTGATGAAGCGAATGAGAGGGAAAAGCTGCGTTATGCAGACATGGCATTTGAGGCAGAGCAACAAGGCTGGAAAGCAATAGTTTGCCCTGTGGAGGTTGGCTGCAGGGGTTTCCTTGAAACGTCAACCATCAGGTTGCTCAAAGATCTAGGGATCCATGGACAAGTCCTTTGCCAGACCATAAAGGAAACATTGCACACTGCAGAACGCTGCAGCCAATGTCTCTGGATCCGGAGGAAAGATCCCAAATGGGCCCCAAGATGCTAGGTCTGCACCCAGGTCTGATCAACTTGTGGTGGGTCTACCTTAGAAGAGGGTGTCTTGTGATTAAAAGGCCAAAACTCCTGATGACACTAAGGTACACAACTGACGATATGTCCCTACAATCCGCTTGTGGTCACTAACATCCGATTACATCAACTGGTGGTAGGCATTAATTAGTGCAGCAGAACGTACATTACATATTCTCCATCTTGTCCTATGTTCAAAAAAGGGAAAGTGTTTAGTTTAAAAAAGGCATAGAGGTAATGACATCTGATACTGAGCAGGTCACATGGATTTCATAGTACTGCCATACAAGCCAGTAGCCAGTCAGATTTACCTTTAGCCTCAGCGTACCCTCAAGTTCGGCCTGTATCATTGATTACAAGAACAAAACACTTGATGGCGCTAAGGTGCTAAGGGAAGTTATGTCTCTAACATTTGCTGGTGGCCACTAACGCCTGCTAACATCTACTGGTATTTGGTAACCTAAATTGTGCACAAGACCTTCAAACGTACAAGGGACATTCAACATCTCGTCCTATATTCTCAAAGATATAAGTCCATGGTCAGCTGAAACATTTGAGACAGGTCATGGTGAATAATACTTGTTGAATACAATATCTTAACCAAACATGTTAGTGTGATTGGATGAATAATTCTCTTTGATTCACAATAAAATTAAGATAAATGATGTTTCTGTTCCCTGCAAATCAGAGGAGTGTTTGTGTCCAGTCTTCACTTAACAGTCAAACACTAAATCCCTGACTGATCCTGAACACATGTTGAAAATGTAATACATTTAACCACCTCTGCCTCAGTGAAGTGGAAGTGGATAGTGTTACTTTAAATTTAACTTTTTACAGAAAACAAATCAGCAGGTGTTGATATAATTAATATCCACGGAATGTGCTTTATTTCCGGGGGTCTGCTCTTCCCTCCCTCCCTGCCTCCCCACTCCTCTTCCTCTCGCTCCCTGCTGTCAATCACGCACGGCCCCTCCGGGAATCTCCTCATCTGCTGAAATCCTGAAGCTCTCACTTAATGTCCTAAATGTTCCCACTGAGGAAATTAGCGCTTGGTTGTGCTGTCTGTGTGCCTGCGCTCTTCTCTCATCCATGCCACGCTGCATGGTGATGAGGAGAGGAAAAAAAGAAAGGTGTCAAGAGAGAATTACACTGAACACATAAGAGCTAATTACTTCATGGAGACAATTTAAGAGTGAGCTGAAATAATCCCTGAAGATGCAGAGAAAAGCAGCACAGTGTACCTGTAAAAAGAGCAAAGACATTCTGCAGGGAGCGAGATAAAATATGAACAGTACAGTTGAGGTGGATCACTATAGATTCTGTGGCATCAAAACACAGTGTTTCAGCTGATTTAAAACAGTGATTTACCCGCATTATGTATCTATATTTAAACAAGCAAAATCGAACAAATGTGCAACTGAAATACAATGGCAGTGACTGGAATTCAATTTGTGATGTTTGCAGCATTTGTAAAATTAAGTAGTGACCGAGTTACTCTGGACATCCACAGATAGTTATCACTTTCACAGCCCGCAGGACAAAACTGACTCACCAGATCATTTTGATCATTTCATTTAAAAAAAAAAAAATATTTAGAAAAGTTGACAACTTGGGTACGGGAATAAGTGTTGATTGCTTAACAGATCCTCTGAAATCATTCAAAGTTCTATATAAGCCACAGACGTGAACAGCTTCAATACAAATAAACCAGGTAGGGTGAACACAAAGTTTTCTAACTAAGTCTTACTGTTTATAAAAATCTCTGCACACAACTTCCAGCACACAAACAATAAACAGTGATATTGTAGAACTGTTTGAGGAAGACTCACTAATGACAAGGAATAATTCGGAAGTAGCTACAGAGCATTAACACAGAACAAGAGAAAAGCCCATTCCAAACAGGCAGATTCAGAACGGGCACTTCTCTCTGTCATGACATTCCACACAGACATTCATGATCAACAGAGAATGAAACCTGCTGATGCCGCATGACATTTTGTCTTCTGCCTGTAAACTATAGTAACTGGTTGATGATGGATTGGCACAGAGCAGCGCTGAGGCTGAACATGTCCTATACAGACATTGATGGAGAAGTGTCTGTGCTGCTGCTGTGCTACTTTCACTCCTCAGCCTGAAGACATGGTACGACATTGGTAATTAAGTAGGAGCTTTTTGTCAAGGATGTAATTATCTTATTCTTTCAGATTAATCATATCTTCATGAGGCAGCGTTAAAAGACGTCTTTTCGTGCCATATTGTGAAAGATAAAGCTCCGATACACAGGCATTTTAGAGTTGATAGCAGGTTAAGTCTTGTTGTTGGATATTCATCTGCTAACCTGCTTCCCGACATGAGGTCAAACACTGGAGACCCTGCACCCATGGATTTTAGTCTTGGCCAATTTACATAAAAGCCGTGCAATCTGAAGACAAGTGAAGGTTATAACATTTGACCTGAGTTTGAACCCTGCAGAAGAGCACAAATCCAGTCCCATAAAGATTCATCCTGTGCCGCATCACCACCACCACCCGCCCCCTTTATTACAGATACAAACCCAGTGTGAGGGAAGCTATAAAACAAATGAGCTGATGTTCCCGGATAGCGTCTCCTTCAGTACATGCGTTCATAGTCAGTGTTGGTTTGTAGCTACACCAATCAAAAGATGTCACCAGTTTGCACAGAATGCAGCAGTTTTGATATTCAATTTGATATTTGGAACCGAGCACTGGTATAGCCTGCTGGCTATACAGGAGAGCCTCCTCTGTGGTAGCAGTGGCTGTCACCCATAATGAATTACTAGCTCTCAGTATTATGTCTGTGCAGCTCGATAAGAGCCTCTACTTTCAGTGTATCGGTCTCATCACCTCAAACAGAGCGAGGAGGAAAAAAAAGAGAAGTAAAAAAAAAGAAAAAGTAAAGGCTTCTCTTCCTCTCTTTTGCGCCACTGCCTCGTCAAACAGTCGCTTCTTCCCCTTCCACGTGCACGCACTAGCATTTTTATTAGCACGTAGAGAGTAAAGTGGATCATTTGCTGGCCTGACAGCCCGCACCATCCCCCCCACCCCCTCCCTTTATGCTGTGATGTTCCCGGGGACAGTAAGAGAAATGACCCCAGCTTCCTGTGGACAAGCAGCAGCACGAGACGAATGCCTGAACATTGAAAGCAGGACTGCGAATTCAACCGATCCTCCGTTTCCCCAAGTGGAAACATCAGTTACCAAACACACTCATTTTAATCAGAAAGAACTAAATTGGAGTCAAATCTTGATTATTCCGCAAGAGATGTTTGCTTTCCAGACAGCTGGTCACCATAAGTGAAATGCAAACACATCTATTGAAGCACATTGTGCACGTGAAGAGATCTAACAGCAGCTGTTGTGTTGTAACTCAATCCCGCTACACTTCAGTTTCTATCATGTAATAGGGAACCACAATGTTTGCGATCAGATGCTGATCCTGTCTGCCATGGACTGTGGAGTTTATCCAAACTCAGACATATCGACTTTCATAATTAGAGTAAGAAAATGAAAGAGCTATACCCTCATTGCCAAAACAATGAGGGTATAGCTAGTGTCAAAACACGGTTGAGTTGATCCGCAGTGTTGTTGCCTCACGTTGTTGCATGTTGTAGTGCTCCAAGCCAAACTCAACGCATCGATCCCAACTCCGCTATTTATAGAGTAGTACTTTTTATGTGACCTCTCTGTGTTCTGTCGATAGCTGGGAAATAACACAACCAATTTGGGCCTGAGCTCAGTGATGTGGTTGGTAAGCACCACTTAAAGTTTCAGCTGATGTTTTGATGTGTGTTTGTGTCCAATTCCACTGCAATAATGGACCACTGATGTCTGCAGTGTCACCAGTTGTCAGAGTGATCCAACAGAACAACAAGAAATGTCATGCACAACTGTGTCTAATGTCTTTTTGTGAATGGTTAGTTTTTTATAATGTACAACTGGGGGAATGTGCTACATTAGCTTTACACTGTAGGAATTTTGATATTTGAAACAAATTAATTCATGATGTTTCTCTCAGTAGTAGGTGGAGACCAAAGCTGAGCTAAAAGGATAGCTACATGTCTACTGGATGTGTAAAAGGGGAAATGTTTTCTGAGGAGTTTGGCAAATCAACTTAAAATGCTATGGTATCACAGTGTTGTGTTTGCAGCTTATTTCTATTTCTAAAATGTGGTTAACGCAGGTTTTAAGAGTCTGAACTGATGCAAGTGATCTTGCTTGTGCTGCCACATAGTGGTCAATACTGTACATGGTCATTTCACATCTAGTGCAGTAAGGGTTGGTGCACATGCTGGCCAAAAACAATGCCAAAATCACAGACCTGTGAGGGCCACAGAGCTTTTGTTTCCCAAGCGACTTTATTTATTGATGGCTTTCTGGAAGTGAAGCGGATTTAAACAAGTACAACAAAAAGTGTTTCAAAAACAACTTACAAACCCTAACTTTAATAACTACATTTAAAGGGTCATTCTCAAAATTTGTTTTCATATTTGAGCGTTCAATCTGATTTACAGGCCCCAGGCAGCCTTTAAAATGCACTACAACTCAGGTTTGGTGCAGAGTCTAGTTGTCTAACATTTGTTAAATGAAGAATGCAAAAATGAGAGTGACTGCAACGTTTGACTCCAGATGGTTGTGATCATCTCTCTCTCTCCCTTCCTGCCTCTCTTTCTCCAGGCAGCATTGTGTACCTGGGGATGATGTTTGGAGCCTTTTTTTGGGGCGGCCTGTCAGACAAATTGGGCCGTAAACAGTGCCTGCTGATATCCCTGTCTGTCAACGGCTTCTTCGCCTTCCTCTCATCCTTCGTTCAAGGCTACAGCATGTTCCTCCTCTGCCGCATGGTCTCTGGTTTTGGGTGAGTCCACTTTACATTTTCCTTTTTTTCCCCTCTTCCCTCGTCTTCCCAATAGTTCCACTTTACATCCCATCATCCTCCTCCTCCTTCATCCAGAGACTGTAGCCTCTCAGAGGACTTTTCATCTCTGACCTG
Organism: Verasper variegatus; assembly: GCA_026259375.1. Taxonomy (NCBI): domain Eukaryota; kingdom Metazoa; phylum Chordata; class Actinopteri; order Pleuronectiformes; family Pleuronectidae; genus Verasper; species Verasper variegatus. The sequence continues at coordinate 5,549,671 of CM048060.1, forward strand.
ATCCGTCCCCCCCCTTCCTCTGCTGTCTCCCCTCGTCAAAAGTCAGAGCACATGACAAGGGGGTTCTCTCACTGCCTGGCACCAGCACATCGTCATCCCCTGAGTGAGGGGAGAAGGAACAAAGCGAAACGGGAACGTTTGCAGAAATGAGCTGAGCACAGTAAATGAACATCTGGTGCTGAACGTTGGTGTGGTCTGCTTGGCTGCCCACATCCTTGATAAATGACACACGCTCCAATCTTAGTGATCTGACATCCCTGTTCATTTATGACCTATAAAGGTCACCTCTAGTGCAGAGGTCAGGCTGCTGAGGTAAATACAAAGTCAATTACATGGAACAAAAATCATTATGGGACACATTTTGTTCTAATGTGACCACATGGTGATTACTTAAGCTTGGATGAGGCTTGGATAATATTAATAAGACCTAAATGTAAATTAAAGTCAGAGGGCGCTGTTGTCGGCCTGAGGGCATTTGTGTGAGTGGTTTAAAACCTCCGCTGGGAAGAGCTGTCAAAACCAAGAACCAGTAAGAAAATGTTATTTTCCCGCTGCTGTGCTGGAGACTCATTCAATTATTTGTGTGTGTTAAGTGTTCATATCATTACAGACCACCAGTCAAGCCTGTTTCCAATACACTTAGTTAAATCGACCTATACTGGCAGTAGTTACCTGATTTGCTCATTCGTGTTTAATTACACTTGTATAAGCAACCAGTAAGACTCTCATTGTACCTTATCGTCTAAAAAAACTACCAGTACCATAATGACTATGCTTTAAATTTTTAATTAGTAGCTTTAGCTTTGATTTCATCACTTCATTCTCAATCTGTACAGTGAAAGAGATTTATGATTGCACATATTCCTTTTAGAATATGTGCCTGAACAAACAGATCTATACTGTTGGGAGCTGTGGTGGTATTTGCGACAGAGTAACAGATTTCTAAGGAAACGGCCTCAGTCTAAGAGAAATACGACCCAGCATTGAGTGTTGTCGCCAGACGGGCTTAGATTCTGCTTGTTTCATTAACGTTTCCTTACCTCATTAACTTTGCTGAGCTGTCTCAACAATCAGTGAAGGCAAAAAAAGAGAGACCCAAAGTGCCTCTCTGTCAAATCACACATTTCGTGGCGTTCCTAATGTCCTAAGAGGATAAGGTTACGAAAATTTTTAAATTAAGGCACATCAGAAATCCATTATAAGAAAAATAAAATACATGTGTAACTATCAATTCCATAAACATCTGTCAATATGTGCAACTCATATCTTGAGAACCATTCATCTTATCGACTTTACACTTGGCATGTGTATTGTAAATGGCCCATGGAAATGTGTGGCAGATTTAGGTGCCATTTGGACATGTGGTACATTCAGTTTCACTAAACTAGTATATACAGATATTGCATCTTTAGACCAAATCGCATGAGTTCATTCTGAGGCTTAAGTTTGTATTGAACAATACATTAAGCTAAGCTAACTATCTCTCTATTTTGCAGACAAACCATTTAACTTTCAGTAAGACACCAAGACAGCGTTATACTGAAAAACAAAGAAAAAAAGCATTATCAATATTACAAAACTACTTCCTTCCCTCTCAAACACACAATATTTTTAGACAGATAAATATATCCAGATGCAGTTGCTCAGATAAATTGCCACTTAACTGTTTTCCACCTTGACACTGATCTCTTTTTCCTGATTTCAATCCCTCTTCAAATAGTTTGCCTCACTTTCCATCATTCTCACGGGTAGTGGAAATCAGTTGAACTCTAACATCCCCAAAGATGCATAAGTTATATATTTGACAGTATTTTGTCACATGGGACAATGAGTCAATTCATTGCAAATTGACAAAATCCTTCTCTATCTTCATCATCTTCTTCATCATCTTGGCTTTCGATGATTTCATGTAACCATAAATCTCTTTTGCATTTTTCTTGTTTTGCATGTTTAAAAAGAACCATGGCAACTGAAGCATAAATAGCTCATTATAACTATAACTATTTTTGCAGGATCGGGGGAGCTGTTCCAATAGTATTCTCTTACTTTGCGGAGGTGTTGGCTCGGGAGAAGAGAGGAGAGCATCTGAGCTGGCTCTGCATGTTCTGGATGATCGGAGGGATTTATGCCTCAGCCATGGCCTGGGCCATCATCCCACACTATGGTGAGTGACAGCTCTGACCTGATAAACCAGTCATAACAACACAACACTGATGTGAATGCCAAGTCACATAATTCTATCAATAATAGACTGGGTTGTGATATAATGTTTAATCTACAGGTGAAATATGAAGAAGTTTGTAGAATTATAAGATTTTAAATACTTGCTAATACTAATAATTGGAGAGGATTTACAACTGATTAATACCAATAGTATGTGCAATAGTATCATCAATATGTATTTGATGATGACGTCAGACTGTGTTGTTGCAACACTTGAGCATCATTCAACTTTTTTCTGGAACCCCCTGCAGCCTCCAACACTTGGCACACCTGCTATGCAGCCTGAGTTGCTCTGCTCTAAGGGCAGCATGGTGGTAAAGTGGTTAGCACTGTCTTTTCATGACGAGTGGTTTGAATCCTGGTTCACCCACAGGCTTTCTGTGTGGAGTTTGCATCTTCTCCTCATGTCTGCTTGGGTTTAATCCGGGTACTCCGTCTTCCACAGTCCAAAGACAAGGTTCACACAGGAGACTCTTAACTGACTGTGAATGTGAGTGTGAATGTATGTTTGTCTCTGTATGTTGGCCCTGTGATACGCTGGCGAGAAGCAGTGTCCACCACAGGACTAAAAGGACTCTTTTCTGTTTTGCTGCAATGCTGTAAACCAAGCAGAATTCAGACCGAAGAATGTGTCTTGTCATTCTATGAAAAAATAACACCTACTTACATATGAGCCACACACATGAACGATAATAAAGCAAATAAATTGAATGAAAAACATTGATGATAAAATCAGTAGAAAAAGAGAAAATGTTACAGGTCACATTTTCAGTTTCAGAAAGAGAGATTCAGCCAAGCAAGCAGCCCATTCCTGTCAGGCAGGTTTCGAAGGGCTCTGCGGCAGTAGTGTAAAATTAGAGCAAAATAACTTAATGTACATCTGCTCTCAGCTCCGGTAAACCCAGGTTCCACACTGAGCGAGTTCCTCACCGTCAGGAATCATTTGCATCACTAATTTAAACATTATTACAAATAGATGGTAGATGGTTCGACTCTTGATGATGCTTCCTGCTGTACCGAAGCTCATATGGATCTCTACGTGATACAGAAAATGCAGGAGAAAAAGAAAGAAAAAAAGAAAAATCTAAATTTAGAAATCGAGATCCTCGGGGGGGGGGCATTCAAACACAAAGCGAGCTCCGACAATAGCAGCAGCATGAAAGCAGCAAAGCAAACAGAATGTCAGCCGTCATGGTGAATGTGAGCGTGACGGCCTTTAAAAGTAAACTGGTCATAAAGTCACCGAACGGAGAAACTCAGGACTTCTCTCTGACGCAGGGACGAAGGATCAACTGTTCAGCTATATTGATGATTTTAAACCATCACCAAGACCTTACAGCAGCAGTACTGTAATCTTCACAAAATCACAGTTCCCAACACATAATGTGCATAATCAGTGTTTTGTGTTAATTTCTTGGAGTTTTAGCGAGAAGGTCTGAGGCAGTAAAGAAAGTGAAAGGCTGGCTGATACAACAAATCTCATAAACCATCGTGAGGAAGGGCGGGAGGATAACAGACAGGGGAGGAGGTGTGTGTCAGAGGATAAGAACAAAATGAACGAAATGAAATCAATCTGCCGCGGAGGGGTGTGGACGAGGAGGAGAGGAGCAGAGAGAGAGAGAGAGAGAGAGATCGGGGGGTCGGCGGGGAGTGCGTTTGATTTATGTGGCTTGAGTCAGGGATAATCGAAAGGTGAAGGGATACAGCAGAGGGCTAAAGGGAGGCGGAGAGAGAAAGCAAAGAGGACGGGAAAAAGGGAAACAGTATCAAAGGGACGGAAAAGAGAAGATGATGAGCCGTGGTGATCTGATGCTGTGTGATGAACGTTTGCTCCTGGACCCTGTGATCAGGATATTCCTCTGAGAGTGGGACTCTAACGTAATGTTTCGAAAACAGGTTGATTAAGCACCTCGAAAAAGTGCTGTTCTTATCGAGGGTAAAGTCACAAGAGCAACACTAAACTTCACTACACCACGTAAAGGAAACTAGCCGAGGAAGTGTGAACCTCTAAAGTCGGGCCACAAATAAAGACCCTTAAAGAGAACATCACAAACTGTGCAGGAAACAACACATAACGTGATCGAAGTCCGAATCTGTTTCAGTGGCTTTATTGGAGTTGATTTTCAGTAATTGTTATTATGTTGTTACAATAGAGATCAACAAAGTGTTTCTGGAAATAAAAGTCACATTTATTTTCTGAATAGAGATGTTCAATATCATCCATAACATTATAACCATACAAGGTAGACTTACTGCAAGCAACGAGATTGTGAAACAAGGTCCCAGGCTCCTGTAGTATCCACAAGTCCATATGACGTCAACTGGGTTTTTAGAAAAACATGTTTTATTTGCAATGTACTACACTACCCACAACCCCCAGGAGTAATAAAGAAGTCTCTCTGATGGAGTTCGCTGTTACGTTAAGGGAAGGTTTTCCACAACCATGAAAATCCTGATGGCAACGATCTAAACATTAATCATGGACATTTATTAGGTCGATTGCAGTCTGGAACAAAGCACTGTACCATGTTGCTAACAACACTAACATTCCACTACTACACTCTGTTACTATACGATACACTATATGAAACTCTGTTTACACATACAAGACACAAACGACAATATATTGCACTATACTAACACTATATTAACAACAAGGTTAAATTCAATAAGAATCACTGGAAATCGTTGGATTTTGATCTTTCCCAATGGTTTATGTAATTCATAGTTCTCTCACTCCTAAAACAATTGTACACAATTTTTCAGTTTTCCAATATTTTCTTTGCTCTGAATAAAATATTGTATAGTCACAATTCATCTCGTAGCTGGTCGGCCCTGTTCCAGGCTTTAAACTCTGTTTATAGGGATTTTCTGAAATGTCAATGGAGAAAATGAATGGGAAATTCAGTGACGGAACCAGAACTGTTCTAAAAGTAGGTGCTCTTTTTCAGGCTGTATTCATGTGTAGGCAATCATGATATCATGGTGTTTCAGTGAACTAATATGTGCTTGTGATGGTTTTGACATCTTCATCCCATAACTGTCGTCTCCCTCCCAGTACAAACACAACAGTTAATGGAATAAAATAAAATCACATTTAAGAACTTAAAAAGCAGTACAAAATTGCTGTTTCTCTGGGTAATCCACAGACTTAACTTTCAAGAGTTTGTTTGGTTGAATGTAGCTCCTGTGAAAACTGTTTGTAACCTTTCATTGCGATACCAAACAGTGTTTAACTAAATTATAATTTTTAATTATAATTCTAATTTTTTGGAATATTTACCTTCAATTAATACTAAAAGCAAACTGAAGCATAAAGAGGTAATGTTTCATGGGGAAAAGAATATATGTGCAGATGCTCACAAGCACATTTGTGTTTCACAAAAGATGTACTGAAGAAGTTTCCATCTGCAGGCTTTGTGTGTGTCTTCACACACTTTGTTTTTGTGTGTGAGTGAGTGTGAGGGTGCCGACACAGGCTCATAATTGAGGTCAATTGATTAGATGCCACTGTTTTAACACATTTTTTCTCCAAGATGCAGTGGTGTGTGGGTAATAGGTTCCGCCGCACTGCTCTCTGCATTGACTGGTGGACAAAGGCCAGATATCTGTGTCTGTGTGTGCGTGTGTGTGTGTGTGTGTGTGTGTGTGTGTGTGTGTGTGTGTGTGTGTGTGTGTGTGTGCAAAACTCTATCAGGCTGTATGTCTTCATGTGTGTTATTTTGTCTTTTTTTAAGTGTTAAACTGGTGATACAGATACTGAGAAATTACAAGTAAATGAAATTGTGCAGAAAACTTGACACTGTCGCAGTGTAAGATGTTAAGGATGCAGGAAGAGGAGAAAAGGAGAGGACGCACGTGTGTGTGTGTGTGTGTGTGTGTGTGTGTGTGTGTGTCTGTGTGTGTATTCATGCAGGCATAGTGCTTTAATATTTGAGCCACAACGTTGACCGATGGCCAAGGACAGTGTGTTTGTGTGTTACGTGCAAGTGTATCTCAGTTGTGCTCACTTACTGTAGAGTAGGGACATAAATCTTGCTGAGTATCTCAATCATTCAGCCGTCCCCTTCAGTCCATTACAGCTGTAATCCCCCTAATGAGGTTTGTACTGGTACAGGCTTGAGGCAACCCCCCCCCCCCCCCAGCCAAAAAGAGTACACACACACACACACACACAGATTCATTCCTAAATCACTACCTCTAGTGAGTGTGGAAAAAAATGAAATGCAGCTTTTGTAGTCAAGATAGGAATTGCGACAATCAAAGTTTTCTCAGAAAATTGCCATTCAATTTCAAATGATCTGCAAATATTGTTGTGGGAAATCTGCTGGTTAATGGTCAACTCATCATAGCCATGAAAAAAGCGTTAAGGATCCCTTTGGTGTCTTATGCTGAAATATTTATTGAAGTTTGGCCAAGGAGAAAATCTGAATTCATTGATACAACAACTGTACATGGTGTACTCTCATATTCTGAAGTCTGCTTTCCTGTAGTCACACTTTCAGCCCCTACAAATCATTTAATCTATGGGTCTACTAAACAATCAAATATATGTTCTAGTTCTGGAGACAGTATTGCCTGCTTACGCAGTCTCATATCTGTGGTATCTAGGGAGTGAAGCCTTTGACCTTCGCCAAGCTCTTGCACTTCCCCAAACACGACAACCAGCTGCACTATGCCCCAGAGAGAGGAGACAGTGTCTCCGAAAATTCCATAACAAATATCAGCCATAAAACTTTGCCCTGTCTACATTAATGTGGATTTTTTGTAAAACAAATTTTATTTTCTCTGCGTCTGAGTTACGCCCTCCAAAGTAAAGATTTTCAAAAACATTTAAAACGATGATGTCACCGCTTACTTCACATTCATGCAACCCCACTGTTGCTTTGTTAAATGAACATATGCCAGAAACAACAACAGCAATTTGTGCTATATGCTGGTTTCTCTCTGTTTGGTTAGCAGCTGAAATTACAAGTTAGCAGCTAAATTTAGCATTACTGCACCACTTGTTTGGTGATTCGTAGTAATTTTTGAGTCCTAGTGTGGATGGAGATATTTTCAAGTGGAGGGACTTATTTTTTTTTTTAAACCGAGGGGGAAATATATGTTTAAAATATACCCACTGTAGTGTAGACAAAGCCTGAGTTTATGATATGAATTCTGATGTTTAACTTCAACAACTGATGCATATAGTGTAGAGGGATTGTTTATATTCGTTGTCACATTTGTCTGTCGATGCCCAGTGATCATCATAGCGCTTTACAGTACATTTTATTGCCATTCACACGTTCACACACACATTCATACAGTGCATCTATGGGCACGTGCTTTTTTCTATGAGGGGCCTTTTTGGACGGACCATCTTGGAACTTTTTAACTCACTCATTTCAGGATTTAACCCCTGAATGCAACAGAGCTCCTCTCTCTGTGTTGCTCTCCATGGTGCTGAAAGGCTCAAATTTAGGCCTAAGTGTTTGACTCCACCAAAGACTTTTGGAGTTTCAGGGGTAAACAGCATTGCAGCCAAATCCAATTGAAGTAAATGGCGAATTCTTCTTCAAACGTAAAAAAAAAACAGAACAAAAACATAAAATGCCTCCATACTGCTCCTGTGGTGGGGGGCATGAGACGAGTATCACAAGAACTCACAAGTTCTCGCTGATCTCATCCCACGAGAACTTGTGAGTATCGTATCAGCTGCAGCTATCGCGGGTTCTCGCTGATGTCGTCTCGCTTCCCATGGGCAGGAGCTTGTGCAGTACTGTGGCCATTTAGGCTAAAACATGCTGCAAATGATGCTGTTTCGACTCAAATTTAAATTTTGGGGCTTATGGACACTTGGCTGACACCGTAGGAGCAGTATGGAGGCATCTTCTGTTTGTTTTTTTACAATTGAAGAAGTGATTGCCATTTAATTAAATTGTATTGGATTTGGCTGCAACACTGTTTACCCCTGAGACTCGTAAGTGTTTTGTGGACTCAAACACTTTATCAGCATAGTGATGAGTAGCTAATGAATGAATTTACATTTTTGGGTGAACTATCCCTTTAATCCCATTCAGACCACTGTAACATAAACCAACTTCACAGAATACACCAGCTACCTCCTGAATATATCAGTCATGTCAATCACCTAAGTAACCTCCTGTGCCCTGGCATGACTAGCAAACATCAATCAGTAACCTGATGACATTTACGTCCACCATCATTATTTCTGATGATTTGTGTTCTTCTTTGTGACTGTTTTATTGTGCAGGCTGGAGCTTCAGCATGGGTTCAGCCTACCAGTTCCACAGCTGGAGAGTGTTTGTGGTGGTGTGTGCGCTGCCGTGTGTCTCTGCAGTGGTCGCTCTCACTTTTATGCCTGAGAGCCCCCGCTTCTACCTGGAGGTAAGAGAGAGAGAGAGAGAGAGAGAGACAGTATATTGTGGTGGCACCACCATTTCTCTTAATGACAGTTATAACTAGAATGGCACTCAGTAGAGCGCATACCTCAGCTGAATATGAATCCACAATATCTCAGCTACACATAAGTGGTAGCTGCAGGTTTCTGGCCATAATTTTAAAGTACTGTTGCTGAAAAAAGTATATCTTCCTATTACAATATTAAATGAATATTATGATATATTCAGATTTTAGTTATATGAGCTCCAAATTGTATCCTCACATATTATTCGACTAAATAGTCTTAGTCATAGAGATGTGAAAGAGCATGGAGGGAGAGATGCAAGGCAATAAAGACACTGGTGTTTAAAACAATGGGAGTTTAGCAACTGTGCATTCGCCTGCTGACTTGGCCTGATTAAGAACACTGTGCGTAAAGCTGAGCCGCTTGAGGGACTTTAAAACCCTTAGTTTCCAACTCTCCCCTCAGAGTTAGGATTCTTCCTGAAGACATAATTATCTTTTTGTGTCTATTTGCTCATAAAAGTTCCATAAGGCTCTGCAAAATTGTCCTCCTCCCTGTAACCTCAGAACTTAGAAAGTTTTCTTAAGAATCAAAGTGAATCTGTGATAGTTGTTGGTACATCAGGGCCCCAAAGCTCAGGGAGACAATGCCTGAGGAAATAAGGGTGTCTGATACAGTGTCTGAGACGGTGTCTTAGTTAGAAACATACTTTTTTCAGAAGGCATACTTTTAAACTTTTTTTTATCTCTTTAATATTACATTATTATTCATGTACTTCCTTCTGTAATTTTGTCATTTGTTTTCTTGTTGTTTAGCACTTGCTCTGCAAATAAAGTTATTACATAGTACATTGTAAACAGAAAATGCTAATACCTAATTCAACACATTTTCAGTGGTATCAGTCTGCCAATAATGTAGGCTTTACCAGTTGTAACCCATAGCATGTCACTGTAAAGTCACTTGAGGATGAAAGGGGAAATCCTAATATATGTAATGTGCATTTGTGTGAGCATCACATGTTCAACTTGACTGTCTCCTAGATGGGTAAACACGACGAGGCCTGGATGGTGCTCAAACAGATCCATGACACCAACATGCGCGCCCGAGGAGAACCGGAGAGAGTCTTCACTGTAAGTACACACTGGCCTCTCCACACTTGGCAACCCTCCCGCCTGCTGCAGTGCCATCGGCAGGTGACAGATTTGTGTCTCCCCCTGCAGGTGAACAGGATAAAAATCCCCAAACAGTTGGACGAGCTGGTGGAGATGCAGAATGAGTCAGCCAACCCTGTGCTCAAGGTCCTCTTCAAGATCAAGACCGAGCTCAGAGGGGTACGATGCTGTTTTTTCTTTGCCCTATTTTGGAATCCCAGGTTTTATAATGAGCTTTTATGGAAGTGAAGATGTTTATTCTGTTTTTTCCCTCTGAAATTAGATCTGGTTGACTTTTATGAGATGCTTTGACTACCCAGTGAGAGACAACACCATTAAACTGGCTGCAGTTTGGTTTACTCTGTCTTTTGGGTAAGAATCCTTCTGCAGAGTCTCCAACATCACCTCTAGCACTACTGCTCTACTGCTCCACTTCACATTGGTATTATTGAATGCTTCTGTGGGTGAGACTCAGCAGAGTCACCACTGCTTTCAAGGAAGTTCTCAGCACAGATTCTCTCTCACATATGACTGCTGAGAAGTGAGATTAGAAAGAGAGGCGCTGTTTAGATGCTAAGTTTGTTGAAAATTAAAAAGAGAAATGTCTACAGTTATACACTCCAATATCATTTATTCCCTTACTTTCTGAGAAATCAGGTGTCTTTGCCTGATTTCTATAGCCATATGAACAACCTGCACCTGTGACACCACCTTTCCCCTTTCTCCTGTGCAAATGTAGGCCTACACCACAGCACAATTACACTGTGGGTACACGTGTCACTGTATTCTGCTTTTTAAAGTTTTTATGTGGACAAACACACATACAGACATTTACCTGTACTTTTAGCAGAACATTAATATAAAATGGTCACAAACTGGTGCAATAAACCTTTTGAAACCCAGCGACTCTGCTTCTACAGGTTATTGTAATATATTATGTATAAATAATATAATAGTGTACTTACAATCATGTACTTATAAGTAAATGCTTAACTGGTTTTGTGACATACTTACACATGAGACACATACAACCAGACTCCAATATTTTACTACAAGTTCAGGCTGGGAGTTTATCTGTTTGTAAAATTGAGATATCGTGTCTTAAAAATGTATTAGAAATCAAATTCAAAGACAAAAAAGCAGTCAAGCACAAGCAAATCACTGCATCTGTCATCATGATGATGAATCCACGGTAAGCAGAAGCTGGAAGACCATGACCACGTGTTTACTCCAGAGGGCTGTTGTTGTGTCCAGGTACTACGGGCTGTCTGTGTGGTTCCCGGATGTCATCAAGCACCTTCAGGCTGATGAGTACGCCTCCAGAGTGAAGGTTCACAACAACGAACGCATTGAAGACTTCACCTTCAACTTCACCCTGGAAAACCAGATCCACAGGAACTCTGTCTTTCTAAACGACAGGTAAAAGAAACAGTGCGGGTGCAAACTGACTTCTGATTTTTAAAAAGCCTCCCTATAGCTGCTTCTCCCATTGTGGGATAGCCATACTGTTGGTCATTCCCACAAACAACACAGCACTGCTTGAAATAGTAATCCTGCCTCCTTTATCTGCCTCAGCACCAGGAAATTAAATGGCTTGTCTCTCTCTTTCCTTCTCTCTCGTTCTCTCTCTCTCTTCCGTACACACACACACACACACACACACACACACACACACACACACACACACACACACACACACACACACACACACACACACACACACACACACATACACACACACATACACACACACACACACTCTGTTCCTTCTCCCCCTGGTTATAGTTCTCACTTACACAAAGGCCACAGAGGAGATGCGTCGATATGCTGTATTTGTTCTTTTCCAATACCCACTGGAGACCAGAATGCATGTTTATTAAGAGATTAAATCAAGGCCAATATCATGAAAAGTGTGCACAGCAGCCCTCTCATATTCGACATGCTAACGGATGGACATGAGGTAATGAAGAAGTCGTCTCTAAAACTACTCAGTTACATGTAAAAGTCCTGAATTTAAAGGACACATGATGTTCTTTTTGTTTTGTTTTTAGTTTCCTCTAGTGTGTTATACAGTTGTTTTGTTTATACATGTGGCCTGCAAAGTTAAAAAGCCAAAAGTTTGTGAAGCGTGAAGCGAGTTCCTGTCTCTACAAAAACACTGAAGGTCCTGAAACACCTTGTCAGCAGTCTGAATGATAACCCTGCACCATTGTGACATCACAAGCTGACATTTCCTACACGTGCTGTAAGCAGTCGACCAATCACAACAGAGTGATCAATTCAACTGGGGTTTAATAGGAGGGGGGGCTTAAAGAGACAGGAGTTTCACACAGAGGCTGAAAAGAGGAGCTGCAGCAATGGACATAATGAGGAAAGTGATGCCTTTTCCTTTTTTAAATGTCCAGTGTGTAAGATTTAGGTGAAAGGGATCTATTGGCAGAAATTGAATATAAAATAATCCTAGTGATGTTGTCACTAGTGTTTCTCATGTAAAGTGTATGAATGCCGTTTTCTTTACCCTAGAATGGGCCCTTTATATTTAAATACTTTATATTTACATCGGGACATTGATTACACCTTTTGAGTTTGTATGACAACTGAAGGCTACAACAGGTTCTCTTTCATGTTTGGAAGGGGAGGGTGAGTGGAGGGGTATTCAGCTGCAACATGCAACTTCACCACTACATCTCACTAAATTCTACACAGTGAACCTTTAAGTAATAACACAAATTAAAATGATCCACCTGAATATGAACACAACATGTTTCCTTAAAAGTTTTGTTTTTCACGCAATGTTTTTATGGCTTTATGTCATGTAAAAGCTGACATAAAATGTCGCTTAAAAATACTAATAAATTGTAAAGTACAAGTTCCTCTAAATTTCACTCATCAGAGGAAAGGATAGTTCAGTATCGTCTCCTGTAGGAAATATGTGACCAATCCCTGCTGATCCTGCTTTATTCGTTTCTTACATTTGTTTCATCCCCTGTCGTCTTCACCTCTTCCCAGGTTTATCGGTATGAAGTTCAAGGTGGTCACATTCATCGACTCCTCTTTCCTCAACTGCTATTTTGAAGATGTCTCCTCTGTCGGATCCTTCTTCAAGAACTGCACCTTTATCGACTCGTTCTTTTACAACACGGGTGAGTACTCCTCTCCTGCACACGGCTCCCACAGCCGAGGTGTTTCCTTTCATGAAAATCCCATTATGCTGTCGGTGCCTTACACATAAGTTTCAATCAGCCTCTGTGTCTTTTTCAGACAGTTCATTTTAGGTCTAATGCCCAAGCTTCTGGCTTTGGGAAGAAAGAATGGGTTTGAGCATTTATGGCTTTGCTTTATGTCACTAAATTACTGCTTAACCTCTCTGCCCCTGCACAGATTGCCTCTCTGAACTCATGTGAGTGTAGTTAACAAAGAAACTGAACCAGGCTGGGCTGCAAAGCGTTTTTCTTACCACACAAAGGCTCCTGGACTGATGTGTTGTAGCTGATGTTTAAGATGTTTGCATAAATTCAAGACAGTGAGGTATTTACATCCAAAAGGGAGATTTCCCTGCTCACCTGAATAATTCATCACAGCATGTTGGGTTGTTGTTTTGATAAAAACGTCAGAACCAGGGCATCTGCAGCAGAATCTGAAACATTGAATCGTCCCTTGCCAAAACCACAGCTATGATATTAAAGTGCAATCCATCAACAACACAAGCAGGAAGAACAGGAAAAGGCAGCAGAGGCATTTTAAATGTTCTGAGAGAACTGGAGCTGTAGCTGAGTCAGACCTTGAGGGAGCGGAGGGTGGAAAAACAGTTCCCTCCAGCACTGATGGGAAAGCGCTGAACATGGAAACAGTAAGGGCACCGTTAGGTTTCTGGTAATGCCCCATGGGAAACGAGGTCTCTTTGCCCCCAGCAATGCGTCTCTTGAGAGCAGAGGATAAAGAGAAATGAGGAGAAACAGAATGAGAGAGGAAGGAGTGTGTAATGAGAGCAGAATGTGTTCTCATTCCTGAAGCTTTATTAATATACCAATTCTACTTAAGGAGAGAGCCCTTTATACCTTTATAAAATTCACAACATGACAGCATTATATATGACTTCCCTATATTTACAGTTGAAAGGTTTTATATGTATCAACCACATCAAAAAATGCAGTGCAATATTCTATTCAACCTAACCAGGAGGTTTTCATGATTGTCTCCAACTTCTGATTGTTAATGCAGTCAAAGTTCAAGCACAAGTCCAAGTTAGAGGTCCTGAAAACTGAGATCTGAGTCAGATGTCAAATCCAGTCTTGACTGAACCCGCCTGGGTCTGTAGCAAATTATTATACTAATAACAGACACTGGTGAAAACACATCATACAGTCTTGGGCTACTTTGACTCAGGAGAAAGAGCGGGTTGTCCATTAACCAGAAGGTCGGTGGTTCAATACTAGTTTCCCCCATTCCATGTGCAGAAGTGTCCTGGGGCAGGACACTGAACCCTAAATCGTGTGTGAGTGAAGTGTGATAGAGAAAGTGCTGCACAAATATGAAAGTGTGAATGACAGTTTGAGTGGTCATCAAGACTTAAAAAATCACTATATAAATACTAACTTTTTACTCCCTCAAACCTGACCGGGCTCAAAATGATGTACTTCCTCCAAACATGATCTGGTAAAAGCTCTTTTAAAAAACTGTTTACATATAGTATTTAGTTTTGTATGTCTTCAGAAAGCATAAAACAGTTTTTGGACTCAAGACCAGGACACAATAAGACACAGTAAGATAAAACTGTCAATAAAAATCCTAAAACGTATATACTTTGAGATGGCTCTCCAACAAGGCTGGATTATTGCAGTTTTCATTAAACTTCACGACACCAACATGTATTTCTAAACTGAAATAACACAACTAGTCAGCAGGTTTTCTGTTTCTGCTATTTTAGTTTTAATTAAATACAACTTTATTTGGGAATAGACACCATGTGAGCACTGACAGCAATGGCAGCAAGGCAAGATAGATATGAAAGGGCTGCATTAGTTGTCATTGTGAATTAATCAAAGTGTTAAAACTATTTGACTTACAGTGTAAGTTGCCTCTTACGCGACCAATACAAACAAATACGATCAATAAAAACTATCAAACAATAAATGAAAACATCAAGTTTCTAACATAAACTAAAATCCTCAACAACCTGGAGACGGAGAATTTAGTTCCTAGTGATGTTTTTTTTGTGCCAGGCAGACAAAATCTTTGTATTCATTTTATTTCAACAGTGTGAAGACTGAATTATCTCCTCTCACATTTACAGATATTGACGATGCCAAACTAACAAACTCACAGGTGATCAACAGCTCCTTCCACCACAACAAGACAGGGTGTCAGATGACATTTGAGGATGATTACAGCGCCTACTGGGTGTACTTCGTCAACTTCCTGGGAACTCTGGCTGTGCTGCCCGGAAATATCGTCTCTGCTCTCCTCATGGATAAAATAGGGCGCCTCAGCATGTTAGGTAAGACATAACATCCTCCCTGGTCCGTGAGGGCTGCTCAGATGTTCTGTTTGACCTTATGGAAAGCAGCCGTTTCTCTTGCAAAATGTCCCGACTCCTTGTGACATTGGCCTTTGTGCTGCACCTGCAGTGACCTCTAGTGACGCAAATGAGACCATTTTGGGTCTAAGGTGTAAAAGGTGTGCTGTGTTGCCCCCCGCAGGAGGCTCCATGGTGCTGTCAGGCATCAGCTGCTTCTTCCTGTGGTTCGGAACCAGTGAGTCGATGATGATCTTCATGCTCTGTCTTTACAACGGCCTCAGCATCTCTGCCTGGAACTCCCTGGATGTGGTCACCGCCGAGCTGTACCCAACAGACAGGAGGTGAGTGATGCATACAAAACTCAGTTAAAGATACTCGAAAAAATAATTAGATTGGGGCAGATAAGACTTTCATATATTCTGCTTTCCAGAAAAAGTCACAAACGTATCGCAATATCAAAAGCAAAAACTGTATTTTAGTCATCTCTGGATTTTAACCTTTTACTTGATGACATGAACTTGCTCTTTGTCCTTTGTTTGAATTAAAGTCACTGCTTAAAGAAACACGTCTAGTTGTGTGACTCATAAATGGTTTCATTCCCTGTCAAGATCCTAAAACCTCCGATGATAATGGGTGAAGCTTCAGGTTATTCACATCCCTCATCCGACCCACTGACAGATTGTTCTCATCCCAGTTATATTCTCATTATAAGTGGGGTATTAAAATATCAGTAAACAATTACTTGATTCTCAAAATGTGTATAATATTCTGCCTCTACATTGCTGATTTGTCATATTCTCACATTTATTCAGTCACTGATTCTGGGTGATCATTTTCAAAATCTGACATAGCTTTGAGAAAAGCAGGGTTAGATTCAGCAGATTTGAATTTGGACTGGCCATTAAAACATTCTAGATTCAGATTTTTATTCGGACCTGCAGCAAATTGCACACACTCATAACTATCCGTCCCCTTAACATGCCTGATTCTTTTAAAATCAAGATTCAGGAATTATTCTCAGATAAATCAACAAAGATGTTAATGCCCCTTTTTCCTGATTCACACCAAAATTCAATTGAATCTTCCTGAGTTTATGTCCCATCGTTCCACCTAGTTCCATGAAAATCCATTCAGTTGTTTTTGTGTAATTACCTAATCAAACAAACCTACAGATGGGGAGAACATCCTTCTATAACTACTAATAGTAATAGTAATAGTATAGTAGTTAAATTTAAGTCGAAGTTCAAGTTAAACTGAAATGTATATTTATTAATGAATGGCTATACATCCCTAGTGTCATGGTTGTTAATGTGTTATTGTTAGGTGATCCTGTCTGTGTATATCATCTGTACTGTATCTGGTAAATGCTGCACTGTTTTGTCGCAAAAAAAAAAAATCCAAATTTGAATTACAAGAAAATCATTATCCAAAAATGAAATGACACAAACACACTGCTACATATGTTCAGCCCTCCTCTATATCTTCCTTGTGTCCTTGTGTTTTTTTTTCCAGGGGAACAGGCTTTGGCTTCTGTAATGCCATGTGCAAGCTGGCAGCGGTGCTGGGCAACCTGATCTTTGGCTCACTGGTTGGCATCACCAAGGCGATCCCCATCCTGCTGGCATCGACCGTGTTGGTTGGCGGCGGCCTGGTGGGCCTGCGACTGCCAGACACACGCGCCAATGTCCTCATGTAAACCTCAACCCAGAACAATATGTTGTTTACCAGGTTTTTCACTCAGTGTACTGGATAATTTGTTTACGCTGTCCAGTAAAGTTTTATTTGAATTTCAGTAAAACAAGCGTAGCTGTGATCATCCTTGTAGTTATTATTTGACAAATAATGTTACTCTGTCTACAATCCAAACAACAGGACAGTGACTGTTATTCTGCTATTTCTGAGTGAAATACCTGGTCAATTGGGATAATCCGATGCAGTTTAACTTTACGAAGATGAAGAGATTGAAGACACTATCTGTGTGGTGTCAGAGGCTAGTTATCAAAGCCCTGCAATTCTTCCAGGGATTCTGGATGAAAGAGTTAATCTGAGGAAACAAACTACTTGATAATTAGTCATTCTAAAACTCTGTATATCAGCAGCTCTGTATCCACCATTGGCTGTTTCTCACGTGCAACCAACAAACACATGTGTCGAAGCGGCAAAGGGCTTGGACCTCCAACAACGTACCCTCTTTCAAAACCCACTTCACTCAGATTAAAGGAATAGTTTAACATT
The DNA here is from genome assembly GCA_026259375.1 of Verasper variegatus. NCBI lineage: Eukaryota > Metazoa > Chordata > Actinopteri > Pleuronectiformes > Pleuronectidae > Verasper > Verasper variegatus. Next base: position 5,567,207 of record CM048060.1, read on the forward strand.
TTGGGAAAAATGTGTAGAGTAGCATAAAGAGTGAAGCTAAAGGTAACAGCTAGCCTGGCTCTGTCTAAAGCTCAACATTTAACACATTCATGGTAAGTGGTCTGTATTTATATAGCACTTTTCTAGTCTTGATGACCACTGAAAGCGCTTTAGGGCACGGTCATACATATGTGAATTTTGTAGGTCAAAGTTCACCGAAGTTGAACTCCACGCAAAGCCATGCTGCCATTTGCCTCCCTGCTGGAAGCTGATTTTTTTTCCCACGAAGGTTTGCAACTCCTGCATCCGCATATGTTTGACCATAGGGTACAGTTTTCAACCATATTCACACACACACACACACACACACACACACACACACACACAATCATACAGTGCATCTCTACCTCACATCAGTCACACACAGCACTGGCACAACACATGGGGAAATTTGGGGTTCAGTATCTTGCCCAAGACACTTATGCAGAATGGCAGAGACTGGGATTCGAACCGCTGACTTTCTGGTTAGTGGACAACCCGCTCTACCTCCCACAGCTGCCCCATAATCCTGAAATCCCAAAAGCATTGTGTGGTTTTACTTAGTTAAAACGACGACACAAAAGTTTTAACACAGTGAGCTTCAGAGGTGCTGATGGGTGGATTTGGTTTTCTTTGGAAAGGTCCAGGCTACTTGTTTCCCTTTGCTCCCAGTCTTTATGCTAAGCTAAGCTAACTGGCTCATATTTGACAATGGTATCAGTCTTCACTTCTAGCTCAGCAAGAAAGTGAATAACTGTGTACAGTTCAACAAAATGCTGAACCATACCTTTAAGTACAAATCATTTTGTAGCGGCTGTTTATTTGCATATTTATTCCTCTAGTATTTTACGTGTGTTATTTATTGCTTTACCAGCTGAAACTGTGATCAGTATTCCACCAACAGTTGATGATGTTCAAGCCTTTTGCCACAATGTGCAAGAATGAAAAGGCCATAGAAAAAAAAATACAGTAACGATGTAGTAATTTAGTCGAAACCTTCTGCAGCTACATTTCTAAAGTGAAAAGAAGTTTACATTTTCTGCTTTTTACAGTAAGAGACTTTTGAGATTGGAAACCTTTTGTCTGAATGCTTCCTCTCTCCTTCTCTCGTGTCTGTGTTGTGTTTGTCTCGTGGCGCTGAGCTCACCATGAAGGGCTTTGCTCTCCGTTGTAATCTGATCTGTCAAGAAGAATTTATACCGTAGGAAACCTCTGCTGTTATAAGAACCTGCTCTTCTCCCAGTGTTTCCTTCCTCTTTAATGCGTCTCACGTCATGGTTTCCTCATTGTGTGTCTGGTCCTGTCTTCTTGTCCTCTCTCTTTACCTCCTCCTGCCTTGCTGCTGCGCTACTCCCTCCAAAAGGCCTTTCTCAAATGTCGTGCCTCTTCCTCTCTCCATCGAGCTTGACTCTCCTTCCAAACCTTGCTGGAAGCTTTGCTGCTCTGCCCTGCTTTTTCGGCCTCTCATGTATTGATACTGCAGTTTGTGTGTGTGTGCGTGCGTGTGTGTATGAGTGTGTTTTCAGATGAACCCTTAATTAGACGCAGTGAGCATTGCATATGCTGAAAAAGGTCTTTTTTAAATTTGTTGTGTTCTTTTCTTTACCAAATAACTGAGTTTGTTAACATAATGAAGCGAAATTATAAGCCATGCATAAAGGGTCAGTTCACCCAAATTGAAAAAAATAAATAAACGCACTACCTACGCAGGGTTTCGTGGCTTTGTGCTGAGATTTTAGCCGAGTTCTGCTCTTAACATTGAGAAATGATGTAAAGAAGACGAAGGCCAAGTTCAGACCGACCTCTGTCTCACTTTAATGGATCATTGTTGTACAGAAGGTGCCAATGCAGAGCTTTCAGGTAAATGCAAACACCAGTGGCCAAGACAACACACTGATGTTAAGCAGGTATAACAGATTGAGACAGATGTGAATGTCATTAACTTAATAGATAAATCAATGTATTGTACAAATTCAAATTTTAACATAATAATGCTGTTAAATGAAAAAGAAAAGATATATACATATATATTATCACAGTTCATCCTCTGGGGACCAAGAATGTCTTTCATGGCAAACCAGTTGTTGAGATATTTTAGCCTGGACCAGAGTGGTGGACTCAACATCTAAGCCATGCCACTAATCCAGGTAAAAATTCAATAGCAATGTGTCTTTCAAGGAAAAAACTATGCTTGTTACTCTGGATAATACACACAACTTTGTAAACAGCCGTTTTAAGGACTATTTTGTTGGTTTTAAAATGTTTCTGGAAAGACTTGTTGCTGTGAAAGTACATTTTCAATATTGTGAGCGCCCCACACAAAAGCCCATTCATGTACTGACATGCAGGTAGAAATCCTCGAGAGGGATATCTGTTCACATAGAATGAAATCTATCTGCATGGCTAGATACCTCTAAGGTAAATGAGATAATGATTTTTTGTGATTTGGGTGAACAGGCCCTTTAAAACCTCTTGTGAATTGTACTCTTGCTGCTACAGTGTGAGTGCATTAATGTTCAAATGCATCAGATCCTTTGTAAAATAAATTCCTGTAATATCTCTTCAAAGGAGTCAGTTAATACAAGAGTGAAGTAATGTTTCATTCGGATGGCTTTTATGATGATGAGGATTACTGTCAATATACTGTATGTGGTGTTCTGTTGCTTATATCATATTTCTTACTATGGAAATCAATTTACATTTGACATTTCATTAGTTTCTGCCGCTCAATGGAGGAGTGAATCTGGTTTCCTGATGAATATGTCTGATGCTCTATCCATCTGCTGGTCTGCACTGTGCCCTCCTCCGAACACCACCAGCTGTGCTGAACAAACTCACTATACTTCACTGTTTCCACCAAGAAATCCTGCATGTTTGTTACTGAAGTCCCCCCTGTTGTGTGTGCTCTTTCTGTTTCGGTGTCTTCACTGTTCCTCCGCGGGAGGAAGCAGGCGTGCGATTCCCGGGGTCAAAGGTGAATGTATCATTGGTGCGTGTTGTCAGATTTGTTGTGGACAGGTGTTCATTATAATCAAGTTGACTTCGAGGTCATCGTGAATGGGGCGTGGCGGTGGTGAGATGTTGTAGCAGGGGTGGTCAAATCTGTTTCCGGTTGGATTAATCATTGTCACTGGAGCGGGAGTGGAAATGCAGACGCTGTTACTTTCAGATTTGAAAACCTCTGCTGTCAAACAATATGTGGAGGAGTGTGTACAAAATAATTACCTGTCCTTGATATGATTTATTTTGATAAGAAAAGGTGCAAGAGAATACGATGTAAAGGTGGATTACTCTGGTGTCTACATATTGAATAAAGAGTTTCATTTGAACAGCTGTGGGTCTTCATTCATTGTGTTCAGTGTCCACATTGGGCTTCATCATTTTACACCTGCAGATGGCACCATTTACAATAAATGAACCAGGATGGGCTCCTCTTGAGTGACAGGTGTTATGGCTTATTCAGAGATGGGGCCTTATTTTAAGACTAACACCTGAATAACTTTTTGACTTTCTATTTGAAAAGTCATCACAAGATTCTTACTCGATTCTTCCAAGTCGCTGAGACAAGTCACTCTTTCAGAGAAGTCCTTTGAATCAAAACAAGACCGTGCAAATTTGAAGTGTCATTTTATATATCTACCCATTATATGCTTCCTGGTCGGATAAGACCAAGTAAGGATGTTGCAATAAACCCCTGAGTGAATTAAATTAGCACAGGTATCTGTTGTATTGCTTATGAATTCAATAAATAATGTTAAGGGAAGATTGTGTTATCTCCTGCTTCAAAAGTAAGGTAACCTGTCTGGCACTTAAGTTAGTCAGAGGCCAGGTCCAATATTTAAAATGATAGGGTATAAAGTAAAACTTAATCTCAGTTTACTAATAGAGTAAACAAACTGGGATTTGTTTTATCACTTCATTGTGGTGTGAGACAGGAAATTGCATAATATCCAAAGAACAAACTCACTCAGATCAAGAAGAAACTTGTCATACCAACCTTTGATACATGACACACATATATTTCTTTTATATTTTCATCGGTACAGATATGTACGCAGTGGTGTATGAAAGCCATACTTGAGTAAAAGTACAGATATCTTACCTGAAAGTGACTCCGGTAAAAGTAAAAGTCACCCATAAGAAAATGACTTGAGTAAAAGTCTTAAAGTAGGTCATATTAAATGTAATTAAGTATCAAAATTATCTGGTGTTGAAATGTACTTAAGTACCAAACTTAAAAATGCAAAGTGCTTTTTATAGTAGACCTATACAGACACAAAACAACCCAAAATTGTTCTCTTCAGGATTTATTTCTACTGACTGAAAAATTATAACTATAATATAATGTATAATTTTACAAATTTTTAACCCCAGATGCTGAGGTTCAAATAGTAATGGACTAGTGCATCTGAACTTCTAGGGACAACAAGGAACCAACACAACAGAATAAATAAGTGCCTCTTGTGTCTGCCTAAGAACACTAATAGACCACAGTATAACCACAAAAAAATTGTTAACTGTAAATATCACTAAACATGGACCTTTCACTTTCTAATCAGTAGCAGCAATGATACACAATACCCCTTATGATAACTCAGCAAAAGGAAACAAGTTCCAGGCACACAAAATAGGATTTTGTTAACAACCTGCACAGTGCTAGTACAGAGAAGAAAAAATCACTGGACACAGTCTAGTTTTGCTGCAGGCCAAATTTCAGACCGAATAATAAAGACTGAACTGAAAAACTGAAAATTACAAATATTGAGTAAAATCTGGGGGGAAAAATGTTGAGGGTTGAATAACGTAGCCTGGTCTGATGAATGCGGAATCCTGCTGAGGCTGCATATGTTAGAGTCTTAATCTGGAGTCAACAGCATGAATCCATGGAGAGAACCTCCCTGTGTCAACAGTCCAGACTGATGGTGTTTTCTTTACACTTTTAGGCTTTGATACCAATCAATCAAGGTTTGAGTTTTACACACAATCTCAGTATTGTCTCTGAGCATGTTCATCCCTTAATGGCCACATTTAACCATCTTCTAATGGCTACTTCCTGCAGGATAATGATCCAAGTCTCACACTGGTTTCATGACAGTGAGTTGAGTGACCTCCACAGTCACCTGATGTGAATCCAGAAAAACACCTTTGGTAGAGCAGGAGATCTTGAGCATAAATGTGCAGCTGACTAATGTAGTAAATGATGTGATGCAAAGTGAATGGGAAGTCGGTGCATGTGTGTCACCCTGAACCTTGTCACTTGCTGGACAGGAAATACTAACGCAGTTAGAGAGGCGTAAATGTGATTAATTCTTTACGTGAGTTCAGACGAAGCTGCACAACACTGCAGCGGTACAAAACATCCAATAAAAAATGACAATAAAAAAAGACACAAAACATCTTGGAAATAGTTGCGATTTAATTGAACGGACAGCACTGTATATATGATTACAGGAATACACAAAAGCTTGGGAGACTTATTTCCTACAGTCAGTCTGTTTCACATTGTTTATGGTAAGTAACATATTTCAAGCTTATTTTAAATACTCTCCACATGAGGATGAAGTTATTTTTGTGTAATTTTTCTCTAATGTCTACAGAGGGAAAAGCAATAGGCCTAAAACATTGGACATTTTTTGTTAAACCACAAAATGAACCCATTAACTGTTGTGTGTTATTAAAACATTTATATATTTTATCTTTTATTGCATATTTAGAATTTGTCTGCTCATTCCCTCTGTCACTGACAATCAGACACAAAACTATAGGTCTATGTACAAGAAGAAGTTATCTAAATGATGTCACAAGAATCAAGTCCAGCTCTTGTTTGCACGAGGAGTGGAGGTCCTTTTACTTTCTCTTTGGATTCTAGCCCCAAAAACCTTTCCCCCCAATTCAACTACAAAATATAAATGAAAATACACAAAGAAAATGCATTAGACAAAACGTTACTTATTTGAAGTAATACGCGTTAAAAACTTCCCATGAGATAACTGTGATTACTTATTATTTTAAGGTGAAAAAGTAACTAAATACTAATATCATATATAAACCCCAATCTTGAATTATAATTCTAAACCTGAATGTTGAATCTTAATCTAAATTACATTCCAACATTTACATTTAAATTCAACATTTAGATTTAACATTGACATTATATTCAATTTGTTTAGTTTTTTTTATAAAAAAGCTAAATATGACAAATATTAAGGTAAATCTGGTAGAAAGAAGTGACTTTAAGAAATACTCACTTAATGTTTTCGAGCTAAATATGGTGAGAAGTGGCTGTTATTTTCAGCATAAGCCACTTCAACCTACACCCTGGCAAGTAAAACTGAACTGGACCGGCTTCAGTCTACTGCCATGAGTTACCCAAAGTCTCTGTTTTTATGGAGTTAAACATTTCAAGCGTCCAGGGGTAACCTCCCCAGACTGTTGGAACTTTCACTTGCACCACATGTGCTCTTGGATTCAAACCAAACCCAACACTGAATATCAGATTTCCAAATAACTAACAGGTTGATTAGTCAAAGAAATGTCTGTCCTGTTTGTTAGATTAACTTTCACAATCTTAAAAAATGCAGATTGAGGTTAGGTTAGTCGGAGTCTCTAAATTGATAACATTTTCTCTGTATGATGATCAGATTTTGGCATCATGAGTCTCTTAAACAGATATGCTCAGGGTCTTGCCTTTAAAGGCCCTGAAGTATCGGCTGGAGCCTGCAGATTTGGACATCAAGAGGAAGAGGAATGGGTCTAGACAGGCATGGAGGCAACACAAACACACCGCCACATTAAAGTACTCGTACAGAGTCTCTGTTCTGTCCACAAACAGCTGCACGTAATGGAGGAAGTGCAAGACACCAGCAGGGGTAAAACACAGCAGGAAGATGGCAAACACCAATGAGCTGGCCTTGATGTATAACGACCAGTCGTTGTGTGACTGGTTGAGCTCACAGACGATTCGTATGAAGCACACAACAGTGATCACCAGTGGTAGCAGGAGGCCGAAGATGGTCAGGATCAGGTTGTAGTAGAGCAGGAACATATGGGAGACATTGTCCAGAGGCAATACATCATGGCAGGTGAAGCGTTCCAGCTCAGGGAGCCAGTAGCTCTGCTGGACGAGGAGTTCAGGGACAATGGCGGCTCCAAACACCGCCCACACGGCAAACGTGACCCAGGCAGTGCACATCCTCTTGGGCAGGGATTTGTACTTGAAGGGGTGCACTACAGCCAGGTAGCGCTTGATGCTGATGCAGGCCAACGTCTGGGCCGAGCAGTAGAGGTTGCCATAGAAACAGGCCGTGACCACTCGACAGGCGGCTTCTCCGAGAACCCAGTGGTTTCCATAGAAATGGTAGTGAGCCTTGAAAAAGAGGGAGAGGAGGAGGAAGAGGTCGGAGACAGCCAGGCTGCAGTACAGAATGGCAGAGGACACCTTCCTAATTTTAGAGGCCAACGTGCACAAGATGGCAGCATTGGCCGGGATCCCGACAGCAAGCACCAGGATATAAATAATGGGGATGACCCGGGTGCTGAGAGCGCTGTTGAGGTACTCTGCTGTGCTGTTGCTTCGTAACGTCAGAGCTGGATGAGAAGGAGATGAATTGAGAGCCTGGGTCCCATTTTGAACAACTATATTAGTGATAAGGTCCGCATTGAATGTTCTGAGCATAGGGAAGGCAGAGTCAGAGCTGTTCTGCCTTTTCATCCTCTGTTTACCTGCAACCAAACGAGAACACACAAAAGTTAGTGAAAACTTGTTCATTCTTTGGACTTAAATGTATTTTATCAAAATAAAATTCAACTGTGCCTTTCACTAAACAATATACTGAAAACGCGGACAAGGTCCTGATTAGTGCTGCAACTATATAATCATCTGTTTTCTGTCTTTTATTAGATTAATCAATTTATCCTATAGTAAGATGTGGTTAAATATCAGAAAATAGTGGACAAATAATCATTGCAGTTTCCTAAAGGACAAGACAACACACCCAAATCACGTTATGTCCAAAACCTACAGATATTTACTTCTAGAATTTTTTTTAAAAAATGTTGAAAACAAGGAATTAAATGGTTTATTGATAATCAAAGTATCTTTTTCCTGCTTTTTTACTAATCAATGAATCTGTTTATTCAGCTCTAACCGAGCTGCGAACCCCCTTGTGTCATAATAATAAGCTATTTGGTGTGAATCATTGAGGAACCACTCCACAAGTTGCAGCTTGCTTGTTACGTTTCCACATCAGCTCACAGATCAACTCAGAGTTTCACTTCTATCACCAAGAGAATCATAGAATAAGTCTAATGTGAAAAAGGTCTATTCGTAAAAACTAAACTTAAATAAGCACCACTTACCCCTTTTTTGAAGTGTGCCACTTATGCACAGAACAAAACTGAGCAGAAATACAAGTTTCCTCATCTCTTCTTCTCGTTGAACAGCGCTCAGCTCAAATGTCACAAATCTCTCTTCTCTCCGGTGTTTGTTGTTTCCTCAGCTCCACATTTCAACTCTGCTCAGTTCCACCCCTCTCTGCTGCCTCTCTGTGGATGTATTCAAGTCGGAAACCCCTCCCCCGACGGAGAATGAGGAGAAAAAATGGAAACATGACGTCCTCGAAAACATGTGTGGGTTCAATTTACCTTCTGTTCAACATGCACAGTGAGACGCCCTTGCATACGAACTTCGTCACGCTATCATACTGTTTTATGAGATTCAAAGGTGACAATACTGATCCACACTCTAGTTCATGTGTATTTGTCACAACCCACTTTTTCTTTTGTGTTTTTCTCTTTTTTCCTCTTAAGTCACCTCAGCAGGGATAAATCTGAAAGGAATGTACGTTGTTTTGCCATTACTATTCTGTATAGACTTCTTTAAAGCCACTTGGCTCTTAACAGAAATATTCAACCCCCAGGGTGAGTGTCAATTGTCTAAAACTCCAGCCTCACATATGTGGCACATCTGGGCATCTGGGAGCTTTCTGTACTTTTTACCCGTGGCATTATGATCCCTGGAGTGAGGGGATAAACAGAAACAGGCCACTAGATAAGCAAGGAAATGTCTGTCTGAGGATGATAAGCTTGTCCGGACATGAGTGTTTTTTGTTTAGTCTTTACTCCCAGTCTTCTTGAAAGATCTTATGGAAGCCTTACCATACTTTGGTTACACTATAAACCCTTTGGGAAGTTGTGTACTGATGTGTCAAAAAATGTTGAGAGATGAGAAAAGTCAAATTGTGTAAATGCATCTGTATTAGGGGAATGTGTCTTTTATGTTTTCTTCTGTGTTTTTCTTTTTATATTGACAGGAAACTTCATCAGCTTGAATGTTTCATATTCTCTGGGACACACACTCTGAACTACCCTTTTAATGTTTTTATTTTATTCTTTGAGTCCTTAACACCCAGCTGATTGCAGATGTGACCTGTGCCCTGTTCCTGCTGAATCTGTTTATCAGCCAGAGAGACGCATTCACTGACAGCATGTGGTTGACCTCAGTATGCACCACATGCAGACACCTCACAGATGTGCGATATCTATTTCCTGCCTGTGACGTTACCGCTGACGCGCAGCTAAGAACATCCTGCATGACTCAAAACGGAGAACAGGGCGAAGCATCAAGAGTTTACAACCGTCACAAACAAATCATAAACAAGTAGTTTTCATACTAGCAGCGAAAAGTCAGGGAGGTTATGTTTACTGTAAGATACAAACATAGACAGGGTCATCCTGCATGAATCACATGTCCGTTCAAGTACATAAACATGAATATTGTCATTTTTTAAATTACTGTTGCTCAAATAGTAACTGTAATTTCTATTTTCTACTTTTTTTCTGTTAGGATGACTTTGTGTCAACTGTCTAAAACGGGCGACAGCTCTACAACAATGTTTACAATCATGCACTAAATAAATAAATATGAATAATAAACACAAATACATTGTCAGCGATTGAAATGATTCAGTATTTGAGGTCTAGAGCCATGATGCACTTTCCTCCTTTCTGTTTAACTCTCTCAAAGAACCACAACACATCTGCAGCTAACATCTTTTTCCTGTCTAATAGTTATAATACACTAAATCAATTTCCTACAACACTGTTTTGTGTTTCGAATTCTTCTAAAATAAATTCAGTGGATTAATTCAGAATGGAATAACTGACAATCAAATGTGAGGAGGATTATTTTGATGCAAACACTGAGATAAATGATATGAAAGATTATAATAACAACCCAGTTTGCTTTCTCCCACGTGTCCATTCAAAAAAATATTTAAATGTTAGATTTATACCAAGACTTATGGCCTGTAATGATTCAAAAAAACTTTTTAGGTTAATTCAAACAATGTTTAAGCTTTTTAACATAAATATGCTTTTTATTGGTTTTAAAACTTTGATGTTTACTGAAAAATGTATCTTATTATAATAGGATTAGATCATTCAACGGCTTATCAGATATTCAAGTCACTTAATGCCGACATAATTGACCTCTTTTAGCTCAGTGCCACCAAGAGTAGGCCAACAGTTTCTGTCATTTTCCTGTGATGTTTAGACTGGCTGGTGGCAGAAATGATGAAAGTGTCTTTACACTTCATAAAAGTCATTGGGCTTCATTCACCAACATCTTCTTATGTTTTTTCTTACATCATTTTCTTATCTTCCCAAAGCGACTGGGCACATTTCCCACTGTCAACTGCCAAAATTCCTCAGTCAGATGTAGTCTGTCCATCTGTATGAGAGGACTCTTTTTTTGTAGAAGACTGATGGACTTAGTGACCTGTGCCTGTAGCCAAGGTTCAGTTCTGTTATAGTTTTCAGGGAAATGTTGATTTTATTATTTAAGTTGTTTGAATGTGTGAGGAATCCAGAGGTTGAATGCAGAGATGTGGAAAACTAAATTTATCTTTCAGGAAAAAAACAGTAGCAGATCATCCTGTCAGAATCCAGCACAAACCTGGTAACTCTGTATATATACATTTAATATCAAGTTATAGTTCAAACTTTAAATCTAGAATATAATCTGTTATATTTTTTTTTACTTTTTCAGCCTCTCAAATATGGATTTGCTGCTTTCTCAGTTTTTGTTGTAAACACAAAGGTAAGGGTCAGGGTTAGCCTAACCCTAACCCTAACCCTAACCCTATGGAATGATGTTGCAACTTGTTTATATTTAATTAAAATTTGTTGGTCCATGAAATGCCCAAATTATAATGGCTAGTTTTTTTTCAACCATCAGTCCAAGATATATACGTACATATTGGAGGCTATAACCATGAAATGATTGCATATCTCAAATGCACTTCTTTTACAAATAAGAAACATATCATGGTGACATATTTGTGATGAAGTAGGTTTAGTCTGTCTGTCTGAGCTCAGATATCGACTCCCTGTGGACATAAAGCTCAAATGATCCAGACGACACCAGAGGTGGGAAGTAAAGAAGTACAAATACTTTGTTACAGTACTGAAGTAGATTTATCAGGTATCTGTACTTTACTTGAGTATTTATTTTCCTGAAGCCTTCTTACTTTTACTCCATACATTTGAACACAGATATCTGTACTTTCTACTCCCTAAATTCTCAAAACTGGCTTGTTACTTGTTTCAACCTCCACGGATGAATACACAACGTAAAAGACGGAACAACACAGAGAGGGAAAGTCAGCCGGCATACCAGCAGCGACATGGATGAAGAAAGTGAAAAAGGAAACAGTGCCGACGACGGCGGAACCGATTCGGGGCGGGCAAGCGAGTGAAAGTGCCGTCGTGTGTACCAAGGGCAGGGACTTAATCAACGCGAGCACATTCCCCATCCATTTATTCCCTGTAAACAATAATCCAGGTGTTCATATGCAGGACGTCGGTTCAGTTAAGTCTTTATTATTCAGTCTGAAATTTGTCTTTCAGCAAAACTGTGTCAAGGGATGTTTTGTTTTTCTCTGTACCAGCCCTGTGCAGGTTGTTGACAAAAGAGGAAAACTATTCTATTTTGTGTGCCTAGAACTTTTTTTCTCGTTTTGTCAAGTTATCATGAGGGGCATCGTGTATCATTGAGGTTAAACGTTCATTTTTACTTATACTTTTGTACTTAAGTACATTTTGCGGTCTGTACTTTCTTACTTTTAGTTGAGTAAAGGAGTTGAATCAGTACTTCTACTTTTACCAGAGTCGTTTTTTACACAAGTATCTGTACTTCTATGCTTAAGTACAGAATGTGAGTATACTTTTGCCACCTCTGGATGACTCCCACCCCATCCTGGCCTCATCATCTTCCAAACTCTCACAAAGAGAAAGCAACCAGCACATTTCTCCTTCTTTATAAACACATTTTTTTTCTTCATTTTCGTTTATATATAACTGCAGAGCTCCCAGAATCAGACACATGAAGGTTAAAGCCCCCATGGCTTCAGCTTGTAGATTTATCTGTTTTAATAAAAAATAAAATAAACATAATCTGATTTCCTGGAAGGAGCCATTAGATTTACTTTACCAGGTAAACAAAGAGACTAACATGTACTAAGATAGGTCATTTTACTGGCATTATTCATCCCATCCCATTTTCCTTCTGATGCTGTTATTTGGCTGTTGCAAACCGAGGAAACACATAGGCATCTCCAGGGATATTTCTTCATGGACAAAAAGTAATGGTATGTTTATAAAACATTCTGTTCTCAATGTCCCTTAAATCATGTGTTGGTGAAATTTCCCAAAGATTAAAATATTCCACTTCAATCATCTTCGATCCAGAACAAGTTACACTATAAATATCCATCAAAAGGACATAGCTGTACACTGTAGATCACTCCCTGGTGTGATTCCCAATCCTACTGAAGTGTACAGAAATGTATAATTTACATTCGCTTTCAGTCGTTTACTACTTGCTCTTTGAGGATTTGTATTTTATCATCTTCAGCCAAATAGCATAGAAAAAATACTTTTTCATGAAGCTGTCCCTTATGGACCATTAACTGTTAAACTGGAACTGGCTGCTGTTTATGGAATAGGATATCAGTGGACAGGAATATTTCTGTGCGTGCGGATGACGTTTGTTGATTATGGGGTTTTGTTTTTCAGAGCCAGCAGACTTTGGGCAGAAAGACTCTTTACTGGTCAGGATACTCTGTAAAAAGAGCCTGCAAGAGAAACAAGATTCAACCATATTTAAGATCAACATTTTCTTGTCTGTATTCATTGCTTCAGTTCCGCCTGCACAATGTTTTCTGTGTTTCAAAAAGCCATGCTGATGGTTCTGGTGTGTGCGTGTGCCGACTCAAATACGATGAATGGTAAGAAAATTCGATGTGAATATATCATGGTGTGTAATTTATGATAAACTTAATTCTGTTGATTTAATAGAGCTGAAAAGATTAGCTGAAAAAAATAGTGAGCTACAGACACATTTAAGGAAACTTAAATGAAAGAATGAGTGAATGGATGAATGGAGAGTGTTTCCACTGTATGGTACAAAGGATCTGTGGGGGGGGGGTTGAAAATGCTGATGGGTTGAAGGCAGCAGGAAAAGATGTGAGTGACTTGGACAGAGGGTTCACTGATGGGACAAGGTTATCAGGAGCTGAAGTCACAGAGACAGCTCAACTGTTTCACAAGGAACAGTGACTAAAGTGGAATCTGCCAGGAAAACCTGAAGAGTAAATCTTCCTCAGGTTCCTCAGAGAGGATGTGGGGTCAGGGTCACTGCAAATCAGTACAATTGTGGGGATCACCTTCATCCTATTAGGACATTTTTCTATCTTGATCCAGAACAACAAAGCCCCCCCATCCACCGGGACACGAGGGGGTCAGAGAATGGTTTGACAACTAAGAAAATGATCAGAATCATATACAATGGCTTTAACAGTCAGACTAACATGTTTTGACGCTCTCCACCACATTATCAAATTGGGAATATGTATTGGCAGATTAATGTTCCCTCCCTCCAGTAGAGTTCAGCAATTTGTAGAATCAATACCAAAAAGCACTGAAGCTGTTCTCGTGGCCCAACAACTAACTCAGACACAAAAAAATCCCCTGGATCCAGCTTCTCAATATGATGATTTGTTGTTTTTGGTTGCTTTATATAATTTTAAGCAAAGCTTTTATACTAATAATTTGGGCATTTCATGGACCAACAAATATTCAATCAAAATTGAGAATAGGCTATGAGCTGATTGTTTTCCTCATTGGTCAATTTGCAGATTTTAATTTCAATTAATCCATTTATCATTTAAATATAAACAAGTTGCAATATCCTTCCAGATATCACAACATTTTCAATACGTAGCTTTGAGTTTACTTTACTTTGAGTTTATTAAAAACTGATGAAACAAACTTTCACTGAGGTGTGAGAAGATTTTAGACGGCTGTAGTGGACATTCCTTTCCTGGCCTCAGTAGTCGCTGAACTAGGATGAGAACAACCTGATCCTGTGACCTGCAGGTTGACCTCCACCCAGTCTTCATAACATAAAAACTCCATTTTGGAGACAAAATGAAAACCAGGGTTTCTTCCAAACCACCTGCTTTCAATTAGATGAAATAGATATACTATATGACCAACACTGCAGAATAGTTGGATTGAACTGTCTGGTCGACAGTGGTCAACAAGCAGTGAACCCATGCTCAATTCAATAACAATGCTTCCTCTGCCTCTCTCTCTTCCCAGAGGTGGGGCGTCACAGACGTATGTCATGAAACCACATTTCATTCTGTTGTGAAAACCAGTTCATTTTATTGAATGAGGGAAAATAATGTTTAAACTGTTTTTATTTGGTTCATATTGTTTTATAACTGCTTTTTAGGTAATTTGATAGAAATTCCAAAAGTGTTTCAGGTTTTATGAAATTTAAATTGAGAAGCCTATTATATAAAGTTATTTACCTATAGAATGCAGCTAAACATATACCATATAACTATACTGCAACTAGTAATGTTATCCTGTATTCAATTCATATAATGTTAGATATATCATGTTATGATAGTTGATTACACTGTTGTAATGATTTTGTTATTATCTACATTTGTGTAATACACCTTCTGCTTGACACACATTTATATATTATATTACAGAATATAACCTCACCATATATTAGTAGAGCTACATGATTTGGCACTGATTGATGAGAATGAAAAGAAAAATAATTTGTACAATTGGTATAGTTAGAGCCATGCTGCCTCCTACTGGTGATAAATGTGCTGTACTGAATGTGTTCTCGTAAAGATGTAATTTGACACCTTTTTAAAGTTAGTTTTCTACAGCAGCTGAAATAATTGGAAAGTTTGAACTTTAACTTATTATTAAATGTTTTTTAAAAATCCCCATTAAAAATTGTAACTTCCCAAATTGACTCGATGTACAATGTCTTTGTTTGATAATCAGATTACAGTACAGTAAATGAATGGCATTTAGAAAATATATAATCAATGAATTGATTCTAAATCAAAGTATTTACCGATGCTAATAATCAATTGACGAAGTAAATAACTAAATCGTTTCAGTTCTAGAATATTTATCATATGAATTAAAAAGATCAGGCAAAACTTGATTAAACAATCTTTGTCTACATCTTGGATCCTCTGACTCTTTTTCTCTCTTTCTCTCTCTCCAGCTACACTGGAGGTGAATGTAAAGCCTGTTTCGATAAGAGGGAGGGGATTCTTGGCACATGACTCTACAACGTGCACTACGTTTCCTGAAAGTGATTACATTGACAACAGGAGGTCGATTCATGATAAAAACAGTAACAACAGCATATTGATGCATAATGAAACCAACATCAACAGAACGGGGGTGCTGAATGTAACCAGCATCAACGGGACAGCGGTGCTGAATGTAACCATCAAGAGGGTGGAAATCTCCGAAGAAGCGCTGTTGTTTCTCACAGGCTCTGTGTCCACCATCCTCATCCCTTCCTTCTACACACTGGTCTGCCTCCTCAGCTTGCCGATCAACATCTGTGCAGTGGTGGCCTTCACTCTGAGGATCAAACCCAAGAAGCCGGCGGCCATCTACATGTTGAATCTGGCCTGTGCCGATCTGCTCTTTGCTGTGCTGCTCCCCTTCAAGATCTCCTACCACTTTGGCGGCAACAACTGGATATTCGGCTCAGTCATGTGCCGTGTGGTCACCGCAGCCTTCTACTGGAACATGTACTGCTCTGTTCTGCTCATAACTTGTATCAGTGTGGACCGTCTCCTTGCTGTAGTCTATCCTATTGACTCCATGTCTTGGAGGAGGCCAAGGAACGCAATCATGGCCTGCGTCGCCATGTGGATATTATCCTTCGCTGGCACTGTGCCCCTTGTCCTCCATGACCAGACTTTTCCCCTCAGTCAGCTGAACATCACCACCTGCCCCGACGTCCAGTCTGTGCACAAGATAATCTGGTACTACAAGTTCTACTTCATCGCCCTGTGCTGCGCCTTCTTCTTCCTGCCTCTGCTCATCACAGTGGTGTCCTACACTCATGTGATCTGGGCACTGAGCAGAGTCCCACACAGTGGTCTAGGACGTTCAGGCAGGAGAACAAGAGCAGTGGTGATGGCTGGAACAGTGCTGGTGATATTTGTGTTGTGTTTCACACCCGCAAACTGTCTACTGGTGGCACACTATCTGCAATTTAACAGAGGTGCTGAGGCGTTCCAAGAGAGCACTGATGGCTCTTACGCAGCCTATCTAGTGTTTATGTGTTTAGGAAGTCTGAACTGCCTCCTGGATCCCCTGGTCTACTACTTTGGCTCATCCCAGTGCCAGAAACAACTTTCCAGCACACTGAGGTGTGAGAAGATTTTAGAGGGTTGTAGTGGACATTCCTTTCCTGGCCTCAGTAGTCACTGAACTAGGATGAGAACAACCTGATCCTGTGACCTGCAGGTTGACCTCCACCCAGTCTTCATAACATAAAAACTCCATTTTGGAGACAAAATGAAAACCAGGGTTTCTTCCAAACCACATTCTTTCAATCAGATAAAATAGATATACTATATGACCAACACTGCAGAATAGTTGGATTGAACTGTCTGGTCGACAGTGGTCAACAAGCAGTGAACCCATGCTCAATTCAATAACAATGCTTCCTCTGCCTCTCTCTCTTCCCAGAGGTGGGGCGTCACAGACGTATGTCATGAAACCACATTTCATTCTGTTGTGAAAACCAGTTCATTTTATTGAATGAGGGAAAATAATGTTTAAACTGTTTTTATTTGGTTCATATTGTTTTATAACTGCTTTTTAGGTAATTTGATAGAAATTCCAAAAGTGTTCCAGGTTTTATGAAATTTAAATTGAGAAGCCTATTATATAAAGTTATTTACCTATAGAATGCAGCTAAACATACACCATATAACTATACTGCAACTAGTAATGTTATCCTGTATTCAATTCATATAATGTTAGATATATCATGTTATGAGAATTGATTACACTTTTGTTCTGATTTTGTTATAATCTACATTTGTGTAATACACCTTCTGCTTGACACACATTTATATATTATATTACAGAATATAACCTCACCATATATTAGTAGAGCTACATGATTTGACACAGATTACTGACCATTTTGTTGAGTATATTTCTTGAACACGCTTCACTTAAACTTGAAAATTCATTATAAACTTGATCAGAAACCTGAACACTAACCTCTCCCATAGGGGTGGGGTCTGCTTAAAGTAAAGATCTGATCTGGCCTGATTGATGAGAATGAAAAGTAAAATCAATAATTTGTACAATGTCATTGGTGTGTATGGGAAAAAGAGGACCAAGAAAATATCTGCAAATAGAAAAGTCAAGGTTCAGGTTTCTGATCTGCATAACCTGATCTGTTTTTGTATATGTGCATGTGTGTGTGTGTGCGCACACACAAGAATTGTCATACTGTCTTCGCTTGTCTGCTTCCTCTCCCCTTTACACCTTTTGCAAAAAAAACGTACACTAATCCACACACACGTGCATACACATATACAAACCTACAACAATAACATGACCTAAGCCAAACACTTCCATTTCATCACATTTACTTTGTCCCTTGGTGACATGATGCTGACATCATCATTTGTTTTCTTTCAAAGCAGTGGTCTCCAACCTTTGAGCCGAGATCACTTTTAAATCCGAACATAAGCTGAGCTCTAGCACCCTGATATCTTCCAAGAAACCCACTTAGGAGGGTCATATTTATTATTTTAGCATTTTCTGTTAAAGGCTGAATGTACGAGCATAAATATACACAAAGAACGGCAGTTGTGCAACTTTATCTATTCAATGAACAATATTCACATTAATATCAATTCATATTTACAACATCTGTTCAGTGCACAATATTTAGCTTCAGTTCAACACTGCAGCACAATGTTTTTTACATGGTCATAAAGGTGACTATTTCCTTGTGTGAAAGTAGTCCCTTGTACTCAAATAAATACAAATACTATACAGTTTGAAGCCGTTCATATTCCGCTCCTGCAAATATTTCACAATAAAATCTCCTTTTTAAACAAAAGAATGGTTTCCGTAAACAGAAACGCTAAGGTGCTTTTTTTTTGAAACGCCTTCAGAAAGTGTTTCAACCACTTATGTTTGTAACATAATTTCAACAGATAAACATTAAAACTCGACTGAAAGATAATTTTCTCTGTTTAATCTTCTGTAATACACAATGTTTATCTGTCTATGACACAAACATATTTACAACATTTGCAGCACTCCAGCATTTCAGTTTCTGAGTCCATCGCTGTTTACACACTGTGTGATAAGCAAGGTTTTATCTAAGCTACATTTAAGGAGAATCATCAGTTGGGTAAAGGCCTTTTTTGAAGATTGAAAATTGATGTTGAAAATTGACGATGGATCAGCACCAATGGCTGAACTTTCTATAGGATGACGAGATTACAGGGGAGTTTGACAATGACTTTGAGGAGAAGTTTTAGGAGGTCACTAAGGATGAGATTGAGAACAAGCAGGTGCCCTGGCGAGGCGCCATAGGCCCTGTGTGAGTCACCTCTGTGTAAACTGGGGGACACACACCTCCCCCCTGCCGTTTTCTCCATCCTGCCCCGCCCTGAGCCATCACGGATCACGGATGGAGTTGGGAGACGTGAGCAGTGGCTGTGGAGGTCAAAACTGTGGCTTCAGGCTTCCTTGAACATTGCTCTAACCAAGACTGACAGTGAGAGGAACCAATATATGGATTGATTAAGTTAGGTCAAGGTAAATGGTTTATATTCATATAGAGCTGTGATCCTTGATTGGTTATACAAAGCGTAAGAAAATACATAGGTAAAATCTACCAGTATAGTAAAAGTAAAATCTACCAGTATAAGTGACTCACTGCTTATTTTTTACTTCACATTATGTACAACCACCCTGGTTGACACTTTGATCAGTGTCGTTTCCTAAAAATGACAGACAGTCTCCTCCATACACTCTCAGTGATGTGTTACTCCATGCAGGATTTAAGGAACTCAAAGACTGAAAAAAGTGATGCCTCAGCTTTACATTTGCTCTTCAGTCACTTGTCTGTTTTAAATCGTTTTTGAGCTTATCACTTGAAATATCAGCTCATGACTCCAATAGGTCAGTAATTGTCCTTTCCCTGGTCACTTGCATTTCTTTAGTTATTGTTTTATCCATTCTCTCTCTAACCTGTGTTGTGTGGACAAGCTCAGTTCTGCACCTGACTCAGAATCTTGTGATGTTTCGCTTCATAAGGCTGACTTTCATTGTGTCAGTATTTTAGAGACAAGCAGGAAACAGCTCAGGCTCTGGGTTATACATCCACCTTGGTATAGTTAGATCCATGCTGCCTCCTACTGATGATAAATGTGCTGTATTGAATGTATCCTAGTAAAGCTGTAACTTCACACCACTTTAAAGGCAGTTTTCTACAGGAGGTGGCGCAACACAAAAAAAATTGGAAATACTGAATTATATGACACCACACACACATTGGTGTTGTGCATAGGTGAGAGTCTTTTGAGGGTGTAAAGGAACTACTGAAGATAAAGTTGACTGATTCATTTTTAATTCATTACATGTAAATCATGTTCACAGTTTACAGGCGTGATATTATCAATTATTATCTGATATATCATCAAGATTTAGGGCTTCATCTTTGTCTGTCATCAAGTCCAGATAACTGTGGCGGATGGAGTTTTTTTATTATTTACATTATTATTCATGTACAAACTTTGATGACAGATTTAAATAATCAAACAATGTAGTAGTTTTGATGATATTAAAATCAATATAAAAATGAAAAAAGTGTTATTGCCCTTTTCATGCAGCATAAATGAGGGAGGAAGGTGCATCAGTGTGTGCGTTTATGTGTGTGTGTGATCACCTGACTCAGTGAAATCACACAGGTTGTGGTTCATGCATGGATGTAAATGGTCAGTGGGTGTTCATTGAAAGCTACACTCTGTACCCATGGCCAGTGAGATAAGAATTGCTGTGAAAATGGAACCTGCAATAATCAGTGTTTTTATATTAACAATGGATCACATGCCTAGTTGGTTGCTAAAGGGTCAGTCATGGTGATTCAATGATTAAGAGCTATCGCCTGGCAATGCAGTCCATTTAGCTCTATGGAGCTTTATGGTGTCTCTCTTATCAATGTTTTTGCTTTCATATCCCTGTAATGGAAAATTTCACTGATGAATGTCTTACTACTGTTTTGACTATTTTCTGTGCACTTAGCAGATGCAACCTCAAAAAAAAAGTTGAACACTGAAAAATGCATTTACCAGATCAACAACAGAGAACCATTTACTATCCTGCAGAACTTGCTAAAGGATTGTTTAAGGATTTGGAACAGACGAAGCGCGTTGTTGTACTGCGGCGTTGACAACTTACTAATATTGGATGAATTGCAAATCATCAGGTTGTGATTTATCAAATATATTCTTGAGTGTGCACGAGTGAATCCTTGCAAGGAACAATTACACCTGCCCTCAATAGAGATTTGAAAACTGGTGTAATACCATCGATGGCTTTCTGTTTCAGTGGATATTGTCTCATTATGGTGTGATAACCACAGGTTCCATGTTATGAATTAAACCCACATCATGATTTCGTTGAAATGTTGTTTGTATCATGTAAATATGCATGTGCATATTGGGCATCTAAATGTGTGTCTGGTACCAGTTGAACAGCCCTGAATCTGTGAACAACAGATGTAAATCATTTTCTAAACACTTTCAAAAATGGATTATACTGAACCACAGGATCTGATATCTTTTCCTAAACGTCAGCATTGACACATTTTATTTTATCCACGGTCCCAAGTCTTGCCATTCATCATTTTTGTGTGTTGACAGCAAGACATGTGAGTGTGAACCAGGAACATCAAAAAAGGAAAGCATCCTCTGAACATCTGTGAAGGAACTGAGAGGGTGACTTATTTTCTGGCTTGAGTAAAATTACAGAAACAGCACATCTATGTTCATTCCAGAACATGCAACTTCGTGTTAAATTCTTTCTCACACAACTTTCTTTACAACTTTCTCTAAACCATCTTTTTTTTCAAAATCTGCATCTTTCCCTTCGTGTATGTGTGCAGTGCAGTGTAAATCTTCTGGATGCATGTACGTGGTGTCTGTTCTTAGTGTGACTGAATGTGCCTTATCCACTAGATCTGTGTTGATTGATGTGACAACAGATGAACAGAGCTTCCATTCATACGCATATAACAGTGAATCAGCATTACACTTAATGCACGTGTAAATCTGTGGTGGATCCAGATCAGCCGTTCGGACCACTATAACTCCTGATGAGGTGGAAACGATAGAAATGCCCAAAAGACAAATTACATCACTTCCCATCAAATTAACTGGACAACATGAGGATAGCAAAAATGAAAACTTGAATTTTACAGTGATGCAGTGATTATATTATATTATAATATCACCTCATATTAGGGGAGTCGTGAATTTTTCAACCACGGTGCTTCCTGAATCTAACACAGATCTAACAACTCATTCGCTCATTTTAGGATGTGTGTCAAACATATCATTCTTGATGAATGAATGTGTTGCTCCTAAATCTACAAGGAATATAATCTCTTTCCCTAGTACTGTGAGTGTGTGCATTGGCATATGAGCATATACATCTCATTGATATTTAACATATATGTTCCTATCAGTAGTTTGTCTTTCTTTTCTGAAAAATCTTTTACTTCTATGATAAGTGTTTGTGTTGGTGTGGTGCATTCACCCTCTTGATGTGTGAAGTGTTCCTCCCTCTCCTCCATCCCCGCCTCGGTTCCAAGTCTTGTAAGGTTGCTGTTTCTTCGGACAATTTTTTGCCCAATGTCCCTTCTCTCCACAGTGAAAACAAATGTCCCGATCATCATTCCACATGCCGTCTCCCCTCCTTCCTTGAAATCCTCTTCTTTTGCATCCGCGATGTACCTCTGAACATTGTCAGTGAGGCTTTATGCAGATCAGTCTCTCTTTTCTTCTTCTTCTTCTTTTCTTCATGTTTAATTAACTTATTCGCATGAACTGCATGTGCTTTTATTAAGCTCTTCCCGAGTCCCACTTGATGCCTGTAAGTTTTAACAGGCTGGCAACATCAGGTCACTTCATCACACCATCGCGATTTGGGCTGGATCCTGTCCCAGTCCATATTTCCCACTTGTCTGGTGTGAGGGAAGAGAGGAGTTGCAGGTCTGGAATGTTATTAGCTGGAAAAGGTTGTTGTGGAGCCTGTGCTCCTGCCTGTGGAACATCCACTTCTAGTGGAGCTTGGTGTTGTTCTGGTTGTCGTCTTCTCGGCAGGGAAGAGTCGAGGTCGGAAACCTGCATTTTGAGACACTGAGACTTGTGAGGAGTTATCTGTCCCTGCCAGTGTGTGTTTTCTGTCCCTTTGATGCAATTCTTCTGACCACATTCCACATTCCTTCCTATCTGCCTGAAATGTAAGATTTACTTTTCTGGCCTGACTTACTTTTTCTGTCTCCTCTAGCTTCAGTCTCAGCTGTTTTAGCTGCCTTATACTAAAACTCCCCCCAGTTGGAAACACACATTCTTTCATCCACACTTGTATCAGACTTGGTGCTGTCACCATTGTTCCTCCACATGAAGTTCATATTAAGACTACTCAGATCAGTTCCATTATCCAAATCTTTACATTTTCTTTTACGTATGTAAAAAATGTGGACGTGGCCGTGGGCGAGGCTTCCCTCAACGTCTCCCACTGGGCTGAGACGAGTGTTTCGTCTGCAGACAGAAAGGACACTGGGGAAGGGACTGACCCTAGCGGCAAGAGGACGGGGGGGGGCAAGAACTTTCACTGCTGACCGAAATACAGGAAGTGAGCGGGGAGCAGGCGGAGAGAAGACGACTTGCCTACCCACAGAGTAGCAGAAAAAAGAGATGTGAAACACACAAACACGTTCATGCAATGAAGAACAGCTTGCTGTACTAACCACACACACACACATAATGTTGCTTTTAACAAAATGTCTCAACTCAAACTGTGTGTTACCGGTCACAAACTCAATTTCATGGTCAACTCTGGTGCAGGTTTTTCTGTGGTTAGGATGTCTGATTTACCCACATGTCCTGAAATGAGTGGTCGCTTTATTTTCTCTCAAGGCTCAACAGCAACAATAAAGGGAAATTTCACAAAACCTCACATGATTTTCTGTTGTCTCCCTGTATTTGGTATCCTCCCCTGATGGAGTGACGGTTACGCATGATTCTTCACCTTTCCTCGTGTCACAAACCACACATGAGCAGCTGTTTGTATATCAGTGGCATCTTCCTATAAATACCTCAACTGATCTGCTCTCCATGTCAGTCTCTCTTGTCACCCCTTTTTCAGATTTTATGCACACTGATTCATTGCACTGCACCTTACATGTGATAGACACACCAGATCACGTTTATGAATCTCTGTTTTTGCCTTTTACCGATGATTCTCTGAATGTGTCCAATATTTTTGGTCTGGTTCCAGAAGTGCAGCTGCCGTCTCACTAACCGACCAGCGGATGGCACTGTTCCGCGTCTCGAATTCCAGACCTCACATCTTGCTTTCCAAGTCCCATGATGACCAGTGGCACGACTTAGGCCCATTTGTCAGATCATGCCAGGCTGCCGTTGATTGGCTACTCACAACTACGCCTGACGTAATGTATTCACCCACTCTGAGTGCATTTGATCTAAAAGTTTCTCCTTTACTTTCAGATCTACCTGAAACACTGATGGCAAAAGACAAATACGATGTGGGCCTCATCAGAAACTGTGACCTAGTCAATATCATTCCAAAGTCTGATTATCGACCATGTAAAAAACAATATCCACTCAGACAGGAAGCGGTGGAGGGGATACGCCCTGATTTTGAATCCTTTTTGCAGGCTGGTGTAATTGTCCCTGCCCTGATTCGCCTGTCCTGTCCTCCACTGTTTCCAGAGACAAAGGTCAACCTACTGAGTGGTGATTTGTGCAGGATTTGAAGACTGTGAATGAAGCTGTAATTGCTCGATCGCCTATTGTTCCCAACCCATACACGCTGCTTTCCCAAATTCCACTTGACGCAGCAGGGTTCTGGTTGTAGACTTAGCCAATGCTTCTTTTGGACGACAGGGAAGAACACAGCTATGTTGCTAAACTTCAAGTCCAGTGTTCTCCATGACCTGACCTTTCTGACGAACCTCTTTCTAACTCTAACTTGATTCTGTATGTAGATGGGTCCACCTCACATGACCCTGTCTCTGGTATGAACTGTGTTGGTTTCTCTGTTTGTTCAGATTACAACGTTCTCCTTTCAAGTTCTCTTCCTCACCACCTCTCAGCCCAAACAGCAGAGTCTATTGCACTCTTGGAAGCATGTACTGGTAAAACACTCACAGTCTACACTGACTCCAGATATGCATTCGGTGATTTTGGCGCCCTTTAGCAACACAGAAACTTTCTCACATCTTCTGGTAAAAAGATAGCACATCACAGTCTCATCACAGATCTTCTGTCTGCCATTTTGCTCCCAAAGACTGTTGCTGTATGCAAATGTTGTGCAAATACATATGGCATGGATGTGGCTGATGCTGCTGATAAAGCCGTGGCTCGCCTACCACTTCCTCTTTCAAACAACAGGCTGTCACACTCACATCTGACATGTCACTTCCTCTTTTTCACACACAGACAGTATTTATCACTTCTGATATGTCCTCCTCTCTCTCTCTCCATTACAGTCCACTGTCACTCCAGCTGAGATCTCCCTATGGAAGACCTCTGGGGCTATGTTCTGAACTGGTGTGCGGTATGGTCCTGACAACAAACCATGTTTGCCTAAACATTTCTTCCCTCATTATGCCAAGTTAGCTCTGGGTAAAGATCATAAATCTAAAATGGGGATGTTAGCTATGATCATGGAACATTGGTTTACAAAAGGTTTCTCCACCTATTCTCAAAAATACTGTCAGGCATGCATAGTCTGCACCACACACAATGTCGGCAGGCCAATGGCTGTAACTAGCCAGGCAGCACACCCACCGCCTGTACGACCTTTTGAACATCTGATCTTCTAATCTTTCACCTTATGAGATTCTCTTTGTAACACCTCCCCACATTAGTCTGGGTCCTCTGTCCTTTCCACTTCCGTCCACAGACTTGTGTGATAATGATGATGTTGTGTAACCTGATTTCCTCCTACACCTACGCCACACCTACGCCACACCTACGCCACACCTACACCACAAATTCAGATTTTTCATGACTGTTAAGAAGATTCCTCAAATAGAAAATCAAACAGACATAGGAATTGACAAGTTTAAGGTTTTGTTTGGAACGGGTGTATTTGTCATTGTCTCTGGATTATTGTTGTTAATGATGTTTATCTGACCTATCCTCAAAACAATCATAAAACAGAAATTGTGAATGATTACGATTTCGTACACTTAATTAATAAAGATGGGTAGTGACGGAAGCAAGAGTCTTCCCTTGCCCAGAGGGTCCCATTGTGGATGCCAAGATTGCAAAGTGGGGACAGGAAAGCGTGACATTTCTTCCATTATGGTCCAGAGACTTTGCTTTTCCTCATAATGGGTCATTCAGTGTCGACAAAATTAAACTCCTAAGAGAAAAAACAATAAAAAGGTCAGAATGTGATATGATGTAATAATCCAAATAAACAATCACAAAAACAATTAAAGGTCATGAAAATTCATTCAGATTGAGCAATTTGATGATTCATCCACCTTAATTATTAAAACGTATCGGTATCGATATCAGCGATACTGGCCCTGTATTTACTTGGTATCGGATCGATACCAAATTTTGCAGTATCGCACACCACTACCAGTTATGGTGCAGTCAGTGTAGTGTGTGTGTGGTGTCAGTGTGATGGGAAAGGTGACATCATTGTATGTGACTCTGTGTGTGCAGATGCTGTTGCTGATTGGCTGTTCATTGTTTTTTCCTTCAGACTTTGGGAGCAAACCAACTCACTGGTCATGATCAGCAGCAGAAAGAGTGCGAGAGAGACAAGACAAGCAGAGAACTGACACGCGGGTTGACCATATTTAATAGAATCGTTTTTTATATTGCTGTTATTGCTTCATTTTCACCAGCACAATGTTTCCAGTGTTTCCAACAGTGCTGGTTCTGGTGTGTGCATGTGCTGCCTCAGCTGGGAACAACAACGGTACGAACAACGGTTTGAACAATGGTACAACCAACGGTACGAATAATGGTACGAACAACGGTACGAACAACGGTTTGAACAACGGTACGACCAACGGTACGAATAATGGTACGAACAACGGTATGAACAACGGTACGAACAACGGTACGAACAACGGTACGAACAACGGTATGAACAATGGTACGAACAACGGTAAGAACAATTCACTTATAATGAAAAATTAACACTGGTATATAAGGTTTGATATCTTTTACTGTGCACAGTTTGTGCATGAGATAATCTGGTACTACAAGTTCTACTTCATCACCCTGTGCTGCACCTTCTTCGTCCTGCCTCTGCTCATCAAATTGGTGTCCTACACTCGTGTGATCGGGGCACTGAGCAGAGTCCCACATGGCGTTCTAGGAATTTCGCGCAGGAGAACAACAGCAGTGGTGATGGCTGGAGCAGTGCTGGTGATATTTGTGCTGTGTTTCAAACCCACAAACTGTCTACTGATGACACACTATCTGCAATTTAACGGAGGTGCTGAGGTGATCCAAGAGAGCGATCCAATGGTCCCTTATGGACCATTAACTGTTAAACTGGAACTGGCTGCTGTTTATTACATTACATTACATTTCATTTAACTGACGCTTTTATCCAAAGCGACTTACAATAAGTGCCTTCAACCATGAGGGTACAAACCCAGAAGAACAAGAATCAAGAAAGTACAATTTTTCAAAAAAGCTAAACTACAAAGTGCTATAAGTAAGTGCCATTTAAGTGCTACTAAATTGTTAGTTTAAAATGTTTTATTCAAGGTATAGTCGGAAGAGGTGTGTTTTTAGTTTGCGGCGGAAGATGTGTAAACTTTCTAATGTCCGGATGTCCATGGGGAGCTCATTCCACCATTTAGGAGCCAGGACAGCAAAGAGTCGTGATTTTGATGAGTGTTTAGCTCACAGTGAGGGAGCAACAAGCTGATTGGTTGATGCAGAGCAGAGTGAACGGGCTGGGGTGTAAGGTTTGACCATATCCTGGATGTAGACTGGACCCGATCCGTTCGCAGCACGGTACGCAAGTACTAATGTTTTGAAACGGATGCGGGCAGCCACCGGTAACCAGTGAAGGGAGTGGAGGAGCGGAGTAGTGTGAGTGAATCTAGGAAGGTTAAAAACCAGTCAAGCTGCTGCATTCTGGATGAGCTGCAGAGGTCGAATGGCACTAGCAGGTAGACCTGCCAGGAGGGAGTTACAATAGTCTAGGCGTGAGATGACCAGGGCCTGGACCTGCACCGCCTTCTGAGTGAGAAGGGGACGTATTCTCCTGATGTTGTACAGCATGAATCTACAGGAACGTGTTGTTACAGTAATGTTGGCAGTAAGGGAGAGTTGGCTGTTGAGTGTCACACCCAGGTTCCTAGCAGTCTGTGTGGGGGTTAACACAGAGTTGTCAAAGTTAATAGTCAGGTCATGGGTGGGAGAGCCTTTCCCTGGAAGGAAAAGTAGTTCAGTCTTGTCAAGGTTAATTTTCAGGTGGTGTGCAGACATCCACTGAGAGATGTCAGTCAGACAGGCAGAGATTCGTGCTGCTACCTGTGTTTCAGATTGGGGAAAAGAGAGGATTAGTTGGGTGTCATCAGCATAGCTATGGTAGGAAAAGCCATGTGAAAGAATGACAGAGCCGAGAGAGTTGGTGTACAGAGAGAAGAGGCGGGGACCCAGGACGGAACCTTGAGGGACCCCAGTAGTGAGAGGACAAGGTTCAGACACAGATCCTCTCCAAGTTACCCGATAAGTTCGGTCATTGAGGTAGGATGAGAGCAGGGAGAGAGCAGAGCCTGAGACACCCAGTTACCCAGGTCCTGAAGGAAGGAAATAAGGATCTGGTGGTTCACTGTGTCAAATGCAGCAGAGAGGTCCAGAAATATAAGGACAGAGGAGATCGAGAGGCTGCTCTAACAGTGTGCAGTTGCTCAGAGACAGCAAGGAGGGCAGTCTCAGTTGAGTGGCCTGCCTTGAAACCAGACTGGTGAGGGTCAAGAAGGTTATTGTGGTTAAGATAGGATGAGAGTTGATTAAAGATAGCTCGCTTTTGGAAACAAAGGGAAGAAGAGAGACAGGTCTGTAGTTATTTACTTCAGACGGGTCAAGGGTGGGTTTCTTCAGGAGAGGATTTACTCTTGCCTCCTTCAGAGAGTTAGGGTAACAGTTAGTTGACAGGGAAGTGTTGATAAGATGGGTGAGAAAAGGAAGAAGGTCAGGAGCGATAGACTGGAGAATGTGAGATGGGATGGGGTCAAGGGGGCAGGTGGTCAGGCGGGCGGAGGTTACCAAGGTAAGAACTTGATTGGGAGACAGGGGTGAAAGAGGAAAGCGAAGGGGATGAAGATGAAGTTGATGGAAATGTAGTTATAGAAGTAGGATTAGAAAATGAGGAGCATATGTCATCTATCTTTTTTGTTAAGTAGTGTTTATGTGATGGGATATCAGTGGACAGGAAGGTTTCTGTGTGTGCAGATGACGTTTGTTGATTATGCGGTTTTGTTTTTTGGAACCAGCAGACTTTGGGCAGAAACAAACTTTACTGGTCACAATAAAAGCCTGTAAGAGAAACAAGATTCAACCATATTTAATATTAACATTTTCTTATCCGTCTTCATCACTTCAGTTTTGCAAGTACAATGTTTTTCGGTGTTTCAAAAAGCCTTGCTGATGGTTCTGGTGTGCTGACTCAAATACGATGAATTGTAAGAAAACATACATTTTCTATTAATGAAAACACAGTTAAAATTTGGATATGTATCAACATTCGACGTGAATATATCATGGTGTGTAATTTATGATGAACTTAATTGTGTTGATTTAATAGAGCTGAAAAGATTAGCTGATAAAAATAAATAGTGAGCTACAGACACATTTCAGGAAACATAAATGAAAGAATGAGTGAATGGATGAATGGAGAGTGTTTCCACTGTATGGTACAAAGGATCTGTGGGGGGGGGGGTTTGAAAATGCTGATGGGTTCAAGGCAGCAGGAAAAGATGTGAGTGACTTGGACAGAGGGTTCACTGATGGGACAAGGTTATCAGGAGCTGAAGTCACAGAGACAGCTCAACTGTTTCACAAGGAACAGTGACTAAAGTGGAATCTGCCAGGAAAACCTGAAGAGTAAATCTTCCTCAGGTTCCTCAGAGAGGATGTGGGGTCAGGGTCACTGCATATCAGTACAAATCTCACCTATCTCTGGTAGAAACATTCCCTCATAGGATGATCCAGCATCATGCAGAACAACAATATGATGATTTGTTGTTTTTCAATATGATGATTTGTTATAATTCTAACCAAAGCTTAGACTCATGGTTGAAAACAACTAGCCATTTTAATTTGGGCATTTCATGGACTAAACATTTTTAATTTAGAAAATAATGGACATATTGATCACAAAATTTCCCAAACCAAGACCTTTGAGTTTTTCAACAAAAACCGAGAAAGCTGCAAATCCATATTTGAGAGGCTGAAAAAGTAAAAAACAAATAAGAGATTATATTCTGGATTGACAGTTTGAACTATAACTTGTGATTAAATGTTTAAACAAAAGTTTTAAAACAGTTTGAACTATAACTTGTAATTGAATGTTTTTAAAAAATGCCCATCAGAAATTAAAATTTCCCAAATTGACATGATGTAAAATGTCTTAGTTTGATAATCAGATTACAGTACAGTAAGTTATTGTCATTAAAAAAAATATATTATCAATTAATTGATTCTCAATCAAACCGATGCTGATTGACGAAGTAAATAACTAATCGTTTTAGTTCTAGAATATTTATCATATTAATTAAAAACATTTGTCAACACATTGATTAAACAATCTTTGTCTATACCTTGGATACCCTGACTATTTTTCTCTCTTTCTCACTTTCCAGTTACAGAGGAAGAGGAGGAAGAACCTGGTTTTCTAATCGCAGCAATTGAAACTATAGAGATAACTATGGTTCAGGTAAGTGAAGTGTAAAATATAACTATTAAAAACAGGATGTTGATGCCTAAAATAAACAGTAACAACAGTATGTTGATGCAGAAGGAAACCAACAGCAACGAGACAGCGGTGCTGAATGTAACCAGCATCAACGGGACAGCGGTGCTGAATGTAACCATCAAGAGGGTGGAAATCTCAGAAGAAGCGCTGTTGTTTCTCACAGGCTCTGTGTCCACCATCCTCATCCCTTCCTTCTACACACTGGTCTGCCTCCTCAGCTTGCCGATCAACATCTGTGCAGTGGTGGCCTTCACTCTGTGGATCAAACCCAAGAAGCCAGCAGCCATCTACATGTTGAATCTGGCCTGTGCCGATCTACTCTTTGCTGTGCTGCTCCCCTTCAAGATCTCCTACCACTTTGGCGGCAACAACTGGATATTTGGCTCGCTCATGTGCCGCGTGGTCACAGCAGCCTTCTACTGGAACATGTACTGCTCTGTTCTGCTCATAACTTGTATCAGTGTGGACCGTCTCCTTGCTGTAGTCTATCCTATTGACTCCATGTCTTGGAGGACGCCAAGGAACGCAATCATAGCCTGCGTCGCCATGTGGATATTATCCTTCGCTGGCACTGTGCCCCTTGTCCTCCACGACCAGACTTTTCACCTCAGTCAGCTGAACATCACCACCTGCCATGACGTCCAGTCTGTGCACAAGATAATCTGGTACTACAAGTTCTACTTCATCGCCCTGTGCTGCGCCTTCTTCTTCCTGCCTCTGCTCATCACAGTGGTGTCCTACACTCGTGTGATCTGGGCACTGAGCAGAGTCCCACACAGTGGTCTAGGAAGTTCACGCAGGAGAACAAGAGCAGTGGTGATGGCTGGAACAGTGCTGGTGATATTTGTGTTGTGTTTCACACCCACAAACTGTCTACTGATGGCACGCTATCTGCAATTTAACGGCGGTGTTGAGGCGTTCCAAGAGACCAGCTCCTACGCAGCCTATCTCGTGTTAATGTGTTTGGGAAGTCTGAACTGCCTCCTGGATCCCCTGGTCTACTACTTTGGCTCATCCCAGTGCCAGAAACAACTTTCCAGCACACTGAGGTGTGAGAAGATTTTAGAGGGTTGTAGTGGACATTCCTTTCCTGGCCTCAGTAGTCGCTGAATTAGGATGAGAACAACCTGATCCTGTGACCTGCAGGTTGACCTCCACCCAGTCTTCATAACATAAAAACTCCATTTTGGAGACAAAATGAAAACCAGGGTTTCTTCCAAACCACCTGCTTTCAATTAGATGAAATAGATATACTATATGACCAACACTGCAGAATAGTTGGATTGAACTGTCTGGTCGACAGTGGTCAACAAGCAATGATGCCCTGAACCCATGCTCAATTCAATAACAATGCTTCCTCTGCTTCTCTCTCTTCCCAGAGGTGGGGCGTCACAGACGTATGTCATGAAACCACATTTCATTCTGTTCTGAAAACCAGTTCATTTTATTGAATGACTGAAGCAAATACTGTTTAAACTGTTTTTATTTGGTTCATATTGTTTTATAACTGCTTTTTAGGTAATTTGATAGAAATTCCAAAAGTGGTTCAGGTTTTATGAAATTTAAATTGAGAAGCCTATTATATAAAGTTATTTACCTATAGAATGCAGCTAAACATATACCATATAACTATACTGCAACTAGTAATGTTATCCTGTATTCAATTCATATAATGTTAGATATATCATGTTATGATAGTTGATTACACTGTTGTAATGATTTTGTTATTATCTACATTTGTGTAATACACCTTCTGTTTGACACACATTTATATATTATATTACAGAATATAACCTCACCATATATAAGTAGAGCTACATGATTTGGCACAGATTATTCAGCATTTTTTTGAGTATATTTCTTGAACACGCTTGTTTTAAACTTGAAAATTCTTTATAAACTTATAAACAGTATAAAAAATGTTAGAAACCTGAACACGGACCTCTCCCATAGGGGCGGGGTCTGCTTAAAGTAAAGATCTGATCTGGCCTGATTGATGAGAATGAAAAGAAAAATAATTTGTACAATTGGTATAGTTAGAGCCATGCTGCCTCCTACTGGTGATAAATGTGCTGTACTGAATGTGTTCTCGTAAAGATGTAATTTGACTCCATTTTAAAGTTAGTTTTCTACAGCAGCTAAAATAATTGGAAATACTGAATTATATGACGACACACACACACATTGGTGTTGTGCGGAGGTGAGAGTCTTGTGATGGTGTGAAGGAATTACTGAAGAAAAAGTTGACTCATTTATTTTTAATTCATTTGTCTTACTATGTAAATCATGTTCACAGTTTACAGGCGTGTAAAAGCAATAAGATGACAATCAACAAAAAACTGCTTTAAATAACCACTTTTAAAAAACCTTGAGCTTTAAACATTAAACTTACACCACTGGATCTACGGCTACTAAAATAATGTCCCCTGATAACTGACACTTATATGAGATATTATCAAATATCTGATATATCATCAAGATTCAGGGCTTCGTTTTTGTCCGTCATCAAGTCCAGATAACTGATGACTTTTTTATTATTTACATAATTACTTGTGTACAAACTTTAATTACATATTTCAATAATCAAACAATGTAGTAGTTTTGACGATATTAAAGATCAACTCAAAACAAAGATGAATCAATAAAGTGTGATGGCCTTTTTCAAGCAGCATGGAACAATGAAGGAAGGAAGGTGCATGATTGTGTGTGTGTGTGCGTGTGCGTGTGCGTGTGCGTGTGCGTGTGCGTGTTTGATTCTCAAACCAAGACCTGTATTTACGACAGAGTTGATTTACACTTCCCACCTGTAGGGGGAACCAGACTGAAGTCGATACATAAAGTGTCTTTACACTTCATAAAATCATTGGGCTTCATTCATCAACATCTTCTTAGGTTTTTTCTGAGATCCTTCTCTTATCAGAATCAGAATCAGAAGTGTTTTATTGCCAAGTAGAGTAGTAAAATGCTAAATGTGAAACAGGAGTGCAATGTAAATGTGCAATGTACTGTAATGTAATGCAATGTGTGTTAATGTAACACAGACTTGAGGCGTGGGGGCGGGATAAGAGTCCAAGTCAGGTGGGGTTCCCGGGCCTTGTTGACAAGGGCAACTGCAGCCGGGAAGAAGCTGGTCTTGTGGCGTGAGGTTTTGGTCCTGATGGACCGCAGCCTCTTGCCGGAGGGAAGTACCTCGAAGAGTTTGTGACCCGGGTGGGAAGGATCGGCCACAATCTTACCTGCACGCCTCAGGGTCCTTGAGGCAAACGGGTCCTATAGGGATGGCAGATTGGAGCCAATCACCTTCTCAACAGAACGGATGATACGCTGCAGTCTGCCTCTGTCATTGGCAGTGGCAGCAGCGTACCAGATGGTGATGATATATTCCAGAAAGCGACTGGGCACATTTCCCACTGTCAACTGCCAAATTTCTCTCCTGCTCTCTCGAGTTACCTTGTTCATCTCAGAGAGCCTGTTGAAGAGCATCCAGTCAGGTGCAGTCTGTCCATGTGTATGAGAGGACTCTTTCTCTGTAGAAGACTGATGGACTACGTGACCTGTGCCTAGGTTCAGTTCTGTTATAGTTTCCCAGTGTTGATTTTATTATTTACGTTTTTTGAGTGTATGAAGAATCCAGAGGTTGAACGCAAAGACGTGGAAAACTAAATTTATCTTTCAGGAAAAAAAACAGTAGCAGATCATCCTGTCAGAATCCAGCACAAACCTGGTAACACTGTGCAAACTTTATTGTCGACACAACCAAGAGTAAGTAGATTAGGATTACAATTAAAAGAATGATGTATATATATATATTAACAAATTAAAAAAAAGGAGGCCATAACCATGAAATGATTGCATATCTCAAATGCACTTCTTTAACAAATAAGAAACAGATCATGGTGACAGGTATATTTGTGAGGAAGTACGTTTAGTCTGTCTGTCTGTGAGCTCAGATATCTACTCCCTGTGGATATAAAGCTCAAATGAGTCAGACAACTCCCCCCGCATCCTGGCCTCATCATCTTCCAAACTCTCAGAAAGAGAAAGCAACCAGCACATTTCTCCTTTATAAACACATTATTCTCCACATTTTTTGTTTGTACTAACTTCCATCCTCATTTTTGGGTTAAAGGTTAAATGAAGGTCAAAGCCCCCATGACATCAGCTTGTAGATTTTTCTGTTTTAATCAA
The DNA here is from genome assembly GCA_026259375.1 of Verasper variegatus. NCBI lineage: Eukaryota > Metazoa > Chordata > Actinopteri > Pleuronectiformes > Pleuronectidae > Verasper > Verasper variegatus. The sequence goes on from CM048060.1 coordinate 5,602,067, forward strand.
AATAATATAAACATAATCTGATTTCCTGGAAGGAGACACCATGAGAGCCAATAGATTTACCTTACCAGGGAAACAAAGAGACCAACTTGTAATAAGATAGGTCATTTTACTGGTTTTATTGATCCCATCTCATTTTCCTTCTGATGCTGTTGATTGGCTGCTACAAACCGAGGAAACACATAGGCATCTCTAGGGATATTTCTTCAAGTAAAAAAATATTGGTATGTTTATAAAACATTCTGTTCTCTCTGTCCCTTAAATCATGTGTTGGTGAAATTTCCCAAAGATTAAAAAATTCCACTTCAATCTTCTCCGATCCAGAACAAGTTACACTATAAATATCCATCAAAAGGACATAGCTGTACACTGTAGATCACTCCCTGGTGTGATTCCCAATCCTACTGTGGCTCTCTTGGTTGCATTACTTCATATGACCAAATGCAGGAGACATAATAAAAGACACATTTCTGTGCCTTTAAACATGTATGGTCGTCTGTGTGGTGGCTACCAATGCTGAAAGGCCAAAATATCACAAACAGGTATTTTGTTTAGAGGCTGCTTGGGTCTGAAAACATTGAATTGGTGAGCTGTTCAGATTTGGAGCCCTAAATGACATCAAGTGGGGAGCTCATTGAATTAGACCCCCCTCCAAAAAAAAATATGTACTGTATATTGAATTGTATAATTTACATTCGCTTTCAGTCGTTTAGTACTTGCTGCTTGAGGATTTATATTTGATCATCTGCAGACAAATAGCATAGAAAAAATACTTTTTCATGAAGCTGTCCCTTATGGACCATTAACTGTTAAACTGGAACTGGCTGCTGTTTATGGAATAGGATATCAGTGGACAGGAATGTTTCTGTGCGTGCGGATGACGTTTGTTGATTATGGGGTTTTGTTTTTCAGAGCCAGCGGACTTTGGGCAGAAAGAAACTTTACTGGTCAGGATACTCTGTAAAAAGAGCCTGCAAGAGAAACAAGATTCAACCATATTTAAGGTTAACATTTTCTTATCCGTCTTCATTGCTTCAGTTCCACCTGCACAATGTTTTCTGTGTTTCAAAAAGCCTTGCTGATGGTTCTGGTGTGTGCGTGTGCCGACTCAAATACGATGAATGGTAAGAAAACATTTTCATTTTTTCATTTACATTTTTACATTTTCTAATTATGAAAACACAGTTAAAATTTGTATATGTATCAACATTCGACGTGAATATATCATGGTGTATAATTTATGATGAACTTAATTGTGTTGATTTAATAGAGCTGAAAAGATTAGCTGATACAATAGTGAGCTACAGACACATTTAAGGAAACATACATGAAAGAATGAGTGAATGGATGAATGGAGAGTGTTTCCACTGTATGGTACAAAGGATCTGTGGGGGGGTTTGAAAATGCTGATGGGTTCAAGGCAGCAGGAAAAGATGTGAGTGACTTGGACAGAGGGTTCACTGATGGGACAAGGTTATCAGGAGCTGAAGTCACAGAGACAGCTCAACTGTTTCACAAGGAACAGTGACTAAAGTGGAATCTGCCAGGAAAACCTGAAGAGTAAATCTTCCTCAGGTTCCTCAGAGAGGATGTGGGGTCAGGGTCACTGCATATCAGTACAAATCTCACCTATCTCTGGTAGAAACATTCCCTCATAGGATGATCCAGCATCATGCAGAACAACAATATGATGATTTGTTGTTTTTCGTTGATTTATATAATTCTTAGCAAAGCTCTGAGACTCATGGTTGAAAAAAACTAGCCATTTTAATTTGGGCATTTCATGGACCAACAAATCTTAATTTAGAAAATAATCGACATACGAATACAAATTTAAAATAGACTAGGAACAGTTTTTTTTCCTAATTGGTAGATTTACAGATATCAATTTTAATTAATTATTTTATGAATTAAATATATAGAAGTTGCGACATCATTCCATATATCGCAAAATTTCCCAAACCCAGACCTATGAGTACAACAAAAACCGAGAAAGTAGCAAATCCATATTTGAGAGGCTGAAAAGGTAAAGAACTAATAACTAATAATTATATTCTGGATTTACAGTTTGAACTATAATTTGTTATTAAATGTTTTTTTTAAATGCCCATCAAAATTTTTAATTACCCATATTGACACGATGTAAAATGTCTTAGTTTGATAATCAGATTACAGTACAGTAAATTATTGCCATTTAAAAAATATATAATCAATTAATTGATTCTAAATCAAACTAGTTACCGATGCTTATAATCAATTGACAAAGTGAATAACTAATCATTTCAGTTCCAGAATATTTTTCATATGAATTAAAAAGATCAGGCAAAACTTGATTAAACAATCTTTGTCTACATTTTGGATCCTCTGACTCTTTTTCTCTCTTTCTCTCTCTCCAGCTACACTGGAGGTGATGGAAGAGCCTGTTTTCAAGATGTGTTTTGGACTCGCAGCAATTCAAACTATAGAGATAACTATAGTTCAGGTAAGTGAAGTGTAAAATATAACTATTAACAACAGAATGTTGATGCCTAAAAAACCCAGTAACAACAGTATGTTGATGCAGAAGAAAACCAACAACAACGGGACAGCGGTGCTGAATGTAACCAGCATCAACGGAACGGGGGTGCTGAATGTAACCATCAAGAGGGTGGAAATCTCCGAAGAAGCGCTGTTGTTTCTCACAGGCTCTGTGTCCACCATCCTCATCCCTTCCTTCTACACACTGGTCTGCCTCCTCAGCTTGCCGATCAACATCTGTGCAGTGGTGGCCTTCACTCTGAGGATCAAACCCAAGAAGCCAGCGGCCATCTACATGTTGAATCTGGCCTGTGCCGATCTGCTCTTTGCTGTGCTGCTCCCCTTCAAGATCTCCTACCACTTTGGCGGCAACAACTGGATATTCGGCTCAGTCATGTGCCGTGTGGTCACCGCAGCCTTCTACTGGAACATGTACTGCTCTGTTCTGCTCATAACTTGCATCAGTGTGGACCGTCTCCTTGCTGTAGTCTATCCTATTGACTCCATGTCTTGGAGGACGCCAGGGAACGCAATCATGGCCTGCGTCGCCATGTGGATATTATCCTTCGCTGGCACTGTGCCCCTTGTCCTCCACGACCAGACTTTTCACCTCAGTCAGCTGAACATCACCACCTGCCCCGACGTCCAGTCTGTGCACGAGATAATCTGGTACTACAAGTTCTACTTCATCGCCCTGTGCTGCGCCTTCTTCTTCCTGCCTCTGCTCATCACAGTGGTGTCCTACACTCGTGTGATCTGGGCACTGAGCAGAGTCCCACGTGGCGTTCTAGGACGTTCACGCAGGAGAACAAGAGCAGTGGTGATGGCTGGAACAGTGCTGGTGATATTTGTGCTGTTTTTCACACCCACTAACTGTCTACTGATGGCACACTATCTGCAATTTAATGAAGGTGTTGAGGCGTTCCAAGAGACCAGCTCCTACGCAGCCTATCTCGTGTTAATGTGTTTGGGAAGTCTGAACTGCCTCCTGGATCCCCTGGTCTACTACTTTGGCTCATCCCAGTGCCAGAAACAACTTTCCAGCACACTGAGGTGTGAGAAGATTTTAGAGGGTTGTAGTGGACATTCCTTTCCTGGCCTCAGTAGTCGCTGAATTAGGATGAGAACAACCTGATCCTGTGACCTGCAGGTTGACCTCCACCCAGTCTTCATAACATAAAAACTCCATTTTGGAGACAAAATGAAAACCAGGGTTTCTTCCAAACCACATTCTTTCAATCAGATCAAATATATATACTATATGACCAACACTGCAGAATAGTTGGATTGAACTGTCTGGTCGACAGTGGTCAACAAGCAATGATGCCCTGAACCCATGCTCAATTCAATAACAATGCTTCCTCTGCCTCTCTCTCTTCCCAGAGGTGGGGCGTCACAGACGTATGTCATGAAACCACATTTCATTCTGTTCTGAAAACCAGTTCATTTTATTGAATGACTGAAGCAAATACTGTTTAAACTGTTTTTATTTGGTTCATATTGTTTTATAACTGCTTTTTAGGTAATTTGATAGAAATTCCAAAAGTGGTCCAGGTTTTATGAAATTTAAATTGAGAAGCCTATTATATAAAGTTATTTACCTATAGAATGCAGCTAAACATACACCATATAACTATACTGCAACTAGTAATGTTATCCTGTATTCAATTCATATAATGTTAGATATATCATGTTATGATAGTTGATTACACTGTTGTAATGATTTTGTTATAATCTACATTTGTGTAATAAACCTTCTGCTTTACACACATTTATATTTTATATTACAGAATATAACCTCACCATATATAAGTAGAGCTACATGATTTTGGATGGTTTACGGAGAATTTTGAGTATATTTCTTGAACACACTTCTCTTAAACTTGAAAATTCATACTAACCTTGAAAAATATGAGAAACCTGAACACGGACCTCTCCCATAGGGGCGGGGTCTGCTGAAAGTAAAAATCTGATCTGGCCTGATTGATGAGAATGAAAAGAAAAAGAATTTGTACACATTGGTATAGTTAGATCCATGCTCCCTCCTACTGGTGATAAATGTGCTGTACTGAATGTGTTCTCGTAAAGATGTAATTTGACACTTTTTTAAAGTTAGTTTTCTAAAGCAGATAAAATAATTGGAAATAGTGAATTATATGACACCACACACACATTGGTGTTGTGCGGAGGTTAGAGTCTTGTGATGGTGTGAAGGAATTACTGAAGAAAAAGTTGACTCATTTGTTTTTTATTGATTTGTTAAATTTTATTAAATCATGTTCACAGTTTACAGGCATGTAAAAGCAATAAGATGACAATCAACAACAAACTGGTTTAAATAACCACTTTTAAAAAACCTCCAGCTTTAAACATTAAACTTACACCACTGGATTTAAGACTACTAAAATAATGTCCCCTGATAACTGACACTTATATGAGATATTATCAATTATTGTCTGATATATCATCAAGATTCAGGGCTTCGTCTTTGTCCGTCATGAAGTCCAGATAACTGTGGCAGATGGAGGTTTTTTAGTATTTACATAATTATTTGTGTACAAACTTTAATTACATATTCCAAAAATCAAACAATGTAGTAGTTTTGATAATATTAAAGATCAAACTCAAAACAAAACGGAATCAAGTGTGATGGCCTTTTTCAAGCAGCATGAACAACGAGTGTGTGTGTGTGTGTGTGTGTGTGTGGTGTGTGTGAGAGATGCTCAAACCGAGTCCTGCTTTTACGACAGAGTTGATTTACACTTCCCACCTGTAGGGGGACCCAGACTGTTGCAGATATATAAAGTGTCTTGCCAATTAGAGATATCGCTTCAAGTAAAAGAAGTAATGGTGTGATTATATAAAACATTCTGTTCTCTATGTCCCTTCAATCATGTGTTGATGAAATTTCCCAAAGATTAAAAAACTTCAAACACTTCAATCTTCTCCGATTACAGAACAAGTTACACTGTAAATATCCATCAAAAGGACATAGCTGTACACTGTAGATCACTCCCTGGTGTGATTCCCAATCCTACTGTGGCTCCCTTGGTTGCATTACTTCACATGACCAAATGCAGGAGACATAATAAAAGACACATTTCTGTGCCTTTAAACATGTATGGTCGTCTCTGTGGTTGCTACCAATGCTGAAAGGGCAAAATATCACAAGCAGGTATTTTGTTTAGAGGCTGCTTGGGTCTGAAAACATTGTATTGGTGAGCTGTTCAGATTTGGAGCCAAAAAAAAATACTTTCCCATGAACTGTTGAACTGGAACTGGCGGCTGTTTATGGAATAGGATATCAGTGGACAGGAATGTTTCTGTACGTGCAGATGTTGTTGTTGATTATGGGGTTTTGTTTTTCAGAGCCAGCGGACTTTGGGCAGAAATAAACTTTACTGGTCAGGATACTCTGTAAAAAGAGCCTGCAAGAGAAACAAGATTCAACCATATTTAATGTTTTCTTATCGTCTTCATTGCTTCAGTTTCGCCAGCACAATGTTTTCGGTGTTTCAAAAAGCCTTGCTGATGGTTCTGGTGTGTGCGTGTGCCGACTCAAATACGATGAATTGTAAGAAAGCATACATTTTGTAATAATGAAAACACAGTTAAAATTTGTATATGTATCAACTTTCTATGTGAATATATCATGGTGTATAATTTATGATGTTGTAGTTTTTGTTTTTATACAGTTAAAATATATTTTGTATAGTGTGTTGGCTATATTTAATTATATTCTGTTTTGGGCATTTTTTTGCGGCTTTTTTGCGACGGTTGAGGAGGCCATAAGGGGGGTTCATGGCACATCCACGCTGTTGTTATGGAGGTGGAACGTAACAAGTTTTGACTGTGAAGAGAATTTGTGAAAGTGATGTGGAATCATGACAATGTGGAAACGTGAAAGTGATGTGGAAATGTGATAATGTGACAATGTGGAAACGTGATAAAGGGACATCGTGACAGGTTATGAAAGACGTCATGCCATCGATAAAGGATCATTAAAAAGTGTGTCTGTCTGCTCTGGAACGGAAAATAAAACCCCTCTTTTTTCAAGTTTAACCTGCCTCCTGTAGTTGTGTGACATTGGGTTCTCACAGCGGGATGGGGTCTATTGTTGGACACAAGTCAAACGCAACAAACACTCAGACATAATACAAGTGGCCATCGTAATGTGGAACCAAATGGAACAGCCACTACACCTCTCTCCAATGTACAGCAGTGAGTGAAGAGACGCACAAACCATTCTCAGGGGCTGAGATTCTACAAGCACAGCAAGATGACAAGAACATTGGTCCAGTAATGCAGTGCAAGTTGAGGGACCAAAAACCAACAGGACGTGGACTTAACAGCTTCAGTATGCAAAGCAAGTGTCTACTGCGTGGATGGGAAAGACTTCATATTGATGAAGATGGCATTCTCCGCAGGAACACAACAAACAAAACACAGCTGGTATTACCTGAGAGGTATAAGACCACTGTACTGAAAGAGTTGCATGATGAGATGGGCCATCAAGGCATTGATCGAACAACATCATTGATCAGAGATAAATTCTTTTGGCCTTACATGCAAATAGAAATTGAACATTACGTGGCAAGGACTTGTACTTGCCTGAAACAAAAGACACCATGCAAAGAAACGTGGGCACCTCTTACCAGTATTGTCACAACGCAACCATTTGAACTTGTGTCAATAGATTTTCTTCCCTTGGACAAATGTCAAGGTGGATACAAGTATATATTGGTAATCGTTGATCACTTCTCTCGTTTTGCACAGGCTTACGCCACCACCTCAAAGTCTGCCAAAACAATTTTTGAATTTTCAATGATTATGCCCTGAAGTTTGGACTGCCGACACAGATACACCACGATCAAGGCGGCGAATTTGAGAACCAGCTCTTCGCCCAACTGAAAAAGAACTGTGGTGTACTAGAATCACGAACAACACCTTATCACCCGCAAGGAAATGGGCAAGTCGAGCACTTCAACCGAACATTGCTGCAAATGCTAAAGACACTTCCCGATAAACAGAAGACAAACTGGAAAGAATCCTTGAACAAGCTGCTCTATGCATATAACTGCACACGATGCAAGGTAACAGGTTTCTCCCCTTTTTACCTTCTATTCGGAAGGTCACCAAGGTTACCTATTGATCTCCTGTTTGGCATCACCTCTGAGACAGGGAAAGCAGACCATCGAACATACATGGAGAAATGGAAACGAGAAATGCAGGAGGCATATGGCATAGTACAAGAGAATGCAAAGAAGTCAACATCTATATCTACCTGCCAGATGAGCTAATCTGTGATCTACTGATATAGCCTGTTTGAGAGGTGACATTAGTGATTGATTAGTCATACCTGCAGAGGCCGGATAAGGGAGCTCTCGGCCATGGTGCCATTCGCGATGAAGCTGCTAAGTTGTTTTGTTACCATGTTGAGTATTTTGGAAGCATTATTTCGATTTGTTGGATCGATAATTGGTATACTGGCACGAGGTTAGCATAAGTGCAACAGATGTTGTGTGCATTTTGACTGTGTTTAGCTCAGTAAGACACACAAACAGAGTATGAGGTTGCTAATGTGTATATGTGGTTAATTTTCACTATGTTTATGGGTGTGAATAATTACTAATGCATTTGTGGATTCATTTCTAAAGTAACAGTAAATGATAAGGAACAAGGTATATAACAAAGACAAGTGTTGTGCTATTGGGTTCTCGTTTGCCATTTTGTGCATCCTGACAGTACCTATATATGGATTGATTCGTTAAGGTCAAGGTAAATGGTTTATATTCATATAGAGCTGTGATCTTTGATTGGTTATACATGTTTAGACTGCATTTATTTGCAAATGCATGCTAGCAAAAGGAAAAAAAAAGCAATAGGAAATACGTAAGAAGTAAAATCTACCAGTGTTACTGACTCACTGCTTATTTTTTACTTCACATTATGAACAACTACCCTGGTTGACACTTTGATCAGTGTCGTTTCCTAAAAGTGACAGACAGTCTCCTCCATACACTCTCAGCAATGTGATACTATATATTGAAATTGAAAAAAAAAAAAAGTGCTCCTCAGTCACTTTTCTCCTGTCTGTTTTAAATCGTTGTATTGGAAATTTCTGCATTTGTGTAATGATTAAGGGATTAAGGGACAGACATGCATGTAGAGGATGGGATAAACAGATGTGTTTATCTAAAAGGTCAGCTGTGAGTTAATGCAAGGTTTATGATTATCACTCAGGGACTTTACTTTTATGGCCTCGGGAAGCCTGAAATCCCTAAACCAGATGTCTCGGATACTGACAGTAATCCATCAATTCATTGACCTTCCATTATGCTACGAAGTGTGTGATGGAAATCTGGAAATACAAGAGGCTGGAAACACCAAGTTATCTACGTGTATTTTAATTTTTGTATTTTGCCTTTATCAAGCAGCATGAACAAGGTCATCTGACTCAGTGAAATCACATGCCTAGTTGGTTGCTAAAGGGTCAGTCATGGTCAATCATTGAGTCAATTCAATGATTAAGAGCTATCGCCTGGCAATGCAGTCCATTTAGCTCTATGGGGCTTTATGGTGTCTCTCTTATTAATGTTTTTGCTTTCATATCCCACAATTATGTGGTTTTGTTTCCACCCTGTTTTGTTTTTTTGTTTCATTGTATGAGACATGAATTTCTGCAGAAAGGATCAACACAGAGAGTCACAAGGATCTTAGAGTGAAGATGGAGAACATTCAAATGCAAGGATCTTGTATAGGAAGACTAAGGCTATCTCTCAGAACCAGTTCAGACTGGGTCTGACAGTTTTCAGGTCAACGCAGTTCAGACCATAAAACAGCTCAGGTCATAAAGTATTTGGACAGGTTGTATATGTATGTAGATATAGGTCATAAAAGTCTTTAGACAGGTCTGCAAAAAGTTACTCTTCAACTACAAAATAGGTTTCAAACCTACTTAGTTAATTTTTCCAATACAAGTGTTTATTCTAATCAATGCTGCAAATACCCTTATCTTTTTGATGTTCTCCATTACACGTGGCATTTATTGCACTTCTGGTCATCCTGGGAGAGGGATCCCTCACATGTGGCTCTCTACGGTTTCTACGTTCTTTTTACCCTGTTAAAAGGTTTTCTTTAGTCGTTTTTCCTTACTCTTGTTGAGGGTTAAGGGTAGAGGATGTCACAGCTTGTTAAAGCCTTATGACACCAATTGTGATTTGTGAATATGGGCTATACAAATAAAATTTTATTGATTGATTATATAAACATACCATACTTGCAGAAATATCCCTGGAGATGCCTAAGTGTTTCCTGTTTGTATTAGTCAGAAAACCTCATCAGATGGAAAATGAGATGGGATGAATTTACTAAAATTACCTATTTTAGTACAAATTAGTCTCTTTGTTTACTTATGAAAATCCAATGTCTTTAATGGCATCTTGTTCCAGGCAATCACATGATGTTTATTTTCTGTTTTAATAAAAGGCTGTAATGTGTTCAGTGTAAAAAACAGTGTAGGCTGTATGTTTAGCTTGTGCTCTACTTGTTGTACATGGTGCAGTATCTCAGTATCTTGTCCGTTTTTTCATGGTAAGGAAGGGGCCAGAGGATTCAGATGAAACAAACTTTCAAATCAAAGCAGACGGAAACTGGCACACACGTTGAATTCTGTTGGAAAGATCAAAGTGCAAAAAACAGTAATTGATGGTGTAGTTGCTCTTTGTTGCACAGATATGAGACTCCTATCAGTCTCCTCATCCAACTCTAAAATGTCAAACTATACTTGTGGAACAGTCTAAAATACTAAACATAATTTTGCTGTGAGAATGTTAACTGACATATAATTAACTTTAAAGTTGAGCAAATACAGAGCAACATTAGCATCCGTGTTTACTTGTGCAGTGTTGTTTCTAAACACGTTTGTTTGGTTTGTGGTGATGCTGGTTACAGCTTTCTTTCTGAAACTGTAAAAGTCACCTGCAGTAATAAATAAAGAGCGGCTGCAGGACTCGGTCCACAAAAACCCTGAAGCTGTTTGTTCAAAGTTCTGTCAAGTTCAACTCAGTTTGCAGAATCCCAGACTGGAGAATCTGTTGTCATTGCTGCTGTCCTGAACGTGCCTGTTGTGGTGGATGTACTGTTGTTGTGATCAACAACATCACTTACGTTGATGAGTCCCAGAGCGCTGGTCACCTGTTTATTAAAAATGTATTCATATTGAACGTATCACTAAGATACATAAGTTTGATGATTCATGTTTCTGTACCCCGCTGATTTTTGGTTTCCCTCACCTCCAAAGGGAAATATTTGGCTCTTTGATGGTTAAATGTTCCACTATGTTCACCAGCTCATTACTAAGTTTCCTGTTTGGTGCAGCAGGGAGTGCACTTTGGGTTTAAAGGGCATTTATTCATGTCTCATACAATGAAACAAAAAAACAAAACAGGGTGGAAACAAAACCACATAATTGTGGGATATGAAAGCAAAAACATTAATAAGAGAGACACCATAAAGCCCCATAGAGCTAAATGGACTGCATTGCCAGGCGATAGCTCTTAATCATTGAATTGACTCAATGATTGACCATGACTGACCCTTTAGCAACCAACTAGGCATGTGATTTCACTGAGTCAGATGACCTTGTTCATGCTGCTTGATAAAGGCAATTCAGGGTTTTTGTGGACCGAGTCCTGCAGCCGCTCTTCATTTATTACTGCAGGTGACTTTTACAGTTTCAGAAAGAAAGCTGCAACCGGCATCACCACAGACCAAAGAAACGTGTTTAGAAATGACACTGCACAAGTAAACACGGATGCTAATGTTGCTCTGTATTTGCTCAACTTTAAAGTTAATTATATGTCAGTTAACATTCTCACAGCAAAATTATGTTTAGTATTTTAGACTGTTCCACAAGTATAGTTTGACATTTTAGAGTTGGATGAGGAGACTGATAGGAGTCTCATATCTGTGCAACAAAGAGCAACTACACCATCAATTACTGTTTTTGCACTTTGATCTTTCCAACAGAATTCAACGTGTGTGCCAGTTTCCGTCTGCTTTGATTTGAAAGTTTGTTTCATTTGAATCCTCTGGCCCCTTCCTCACCATGAAAAAACAGACAAGATACTGAGATACTGCACCATGTATAAAAAGTAGAGCACAAGCTAAACATACAGCCTACACTGTTTTTTACACTGAACACATTACAGCCTTTTATTAAAACAGAAAATAAACATCATGTGATCGCCTGGAACAAGATGCCATTAAAGACATTGGATTTACATTAGCGGGTAAACAAAGAGACTAATTTGTACTAAAATAGTGAATTCATCCCATCTCATTTTCCATCTGATGAGGTTATCTGACTAATATAAACAGGAAACACTTAGGCATCTCCAGGGATATTTCTGCAAGTATGGTATGTTTATATGATAAATAAATCAATACAATTTTTTTTGTATAGCCCATATTCACAAATCACAATTTGTGTCATAGGGCTTTAACAAGGTGTGACATCCTCTGCCCTTAACCCTCAACAAGAGTAAGGAAAAACGACAAAAAAAAAATGTAACAGGGTAAAATGAACGTAGAAACCTCAGAGAGCCTGTGAGGGATCCCTCTCCCAGGACGACCAGAAGTGCAATAAATGCCACGTGTAATGGAGAACATCAGAAAGATAAGGGTATTTGCAGCATTGATTAGAATAAACACTTTGTAGCATAATGGAAGGCCAATGAATTGATGGATTATTGTCAGTAATGGTCGAGTATCTGAGGATAAATATTATATATCAAGCAGTCTTGTTGTAATCATAGTCCATGGTCAGCAGCCACCACGATCATGATCCACCATCAAGATCGGATGCCACTATAGTCCAGTCATTGTCCACTGCCGCCAACAGGATCCACCATCAGCTGCCACCTTGGTCGTGGTCAACAACCACTATCAGATGCCAACACGATACAGGATCCACCATTATTATCACAATCAGCCAGGAGGATACAGGATCCACCATTATTAGCAGGATCAGCCAGCACGATACATAATCCGCCATACAGGATCCTCCATTACAATCCCGATCTCTGATACGCGATCCACAGATCCTAATCCATGATGTGGCCACAGCTGCAGCCCTGGATCTGCGGACAATAAGGCAAAGGGACTCCGGGGAAGAAGTCAAGTCAGTAACATGTATTGATGAGATATGAATTACTTTGATGTGATAACGATTGAGAAGAGGAATGAGAAGCTGGAAAGAGAAGCTCCATGTGTCATGTGTCCCCCGACCTTCAAGACCTATAGCAGCATAACTAAGAGCAGGTCCAAGACAAGCCTGGACCGGCTCTAACTATAAGTTTTTTCAAAAAGGAAGGTTTTAAGTCTACTCTTAAATGTACAGATGGTGTCTGCCTCCCGAATTGAAAGTGGGAGATGATTCCACAGGAGAGGAGCTTGATAGCTGAAAGCTCTGGCTCCTACTCTATTTTGAGAGACTTTAGGGACGACAAGTAAGCCTGAATTCTGGGAGCACAGTGCTCTAGTGGGTTGATATGGTACTGTCAGCTCTTTGAGGTATAATGGTGCCATATTATTAAGGGCCTTGAAGGTGAGGAGGAGAATTTTAAATTCTATTCTAGATTTAACTGGAAGCCAGTGTAGCAAAGCTAATACAGGAGAAATGTGGTCTCTTTTCTTGGTTGTTGTCAGGACACGTGCTGCAGCATTTTGGACAAATGCACTTCACTTACCAGGGTCTTTAACGACTTACTGCTGGAGCCTGATAGTAATGAATTACAATAATCCAGTCTGGATGTAACAAAGGCGTGGACTAGTTTTTCTGCATCTTTTAGAGAAAGGACATGTCTGATTTTAGAGATGTTACTCAAGTGAAAGAAGGCGGCCCAAGAAATTTTTTTAAGTGAGAATTAAAGGACAAATCGGGATCGAAGATCACTCCCAAGTTCCTGACTCTTTCATTGGAAGCAAGGGCAATGTCGTCTAGTGCAGCTACATCATTAGATAATGTATCTCTAAGATGTTTAGGGCCAAGTATTAGAACCTCTGTTTTATCTGAGTTTAATAAGAGAAAATTGCAGGTCATCCAGGTTTTTATGTCCTTGAGACATGCTTGGAGTTTAGTTATTTGATTACATTGTTCAGGTTTTATTGACAAGTATAACTGGGTGTCATCCGCATAGCATTGGAAATTTACCCAGTGTGTCCTGATAATGTTTCCTACTGGAAGCATATATAATAAGAATAAAATTGGGCCGAGCCTGTGGAACACAGTGGTTAACTTTGGTGCGCACAGATGACTCACCATTAATTTGCAAGAATTGGAATCGATCTGAAAAATATGATTTAAACCAGTTTAGTGCGGTTCCTTTAATGCTGATTAACTGTTCTAGTCTCTGTAATAAAATTTGATGGTCAATAGTGTTGAATGCTGCACTAAGATCTAACAGAATGAGGACAGACACAAATCCCTGATCTGAAGCTATTAGAAGGTCATTAGTGACTTTTGCCAAGGCTGTCTCTGTGCTGTGATTAGCTCTAAACCCCAACTGAAAGACTTCATATACATACAATATAACACATTCTGTTCTCTATGTCCCGTGAAATGTGTTGGTGAAAAGTTTTCCAGACATTCCCAAAGTTTAAGAAATAGCACAAAACCTTTGACAGTCCACTTTAATCCTCTGAGATTCAGAACTAACACTAAAAGTGACACCATAAATATTTATGACAAGGACGTAGCTGTACGCTGTAGTTCACTGCCTGGTGTGAGTCCCAGTCCTACTCACTTTCTCTTGGTTGCATCACTTCATTGTGGTATAAATCACTAAATGTGAAGAAGGTTGTGTGGTCGTGCTTTTTCCAATCAAGAAATATCCCTGCGGTCAGACAATGTGTATCTTTTTTGACAGTTCTGATAAATGAATCCATGTTATTTTGTCTTCACTCTGAGAATATTGTGATTCATTATAAACCTGCTTCAGCCCAGGTCTGTATGGGTCTGCCTTCATCACTCCAGTCTGGACTCTCTTCTTTGACAGAGTTTAGATTTTAATACAGAATTACCCATAAGAAACTATGCAAGTGAAGCCCCTGACTTCATTTCTGAACCTCTGTGTTCTCAGTGCTTGATCTTAAAGGTAAGTTATACCAAGTATTTTCTGTTGTTGCCTGTAGACTGTTTGCCTAAAAGACTGTAATTTGCTCTCATAGTGCTTTCATAGTTTTTTAGTTGATTAAATATAAAACTTGATTGATTCCACAGCAGGGAAATTCACAAGAGAATAAAAAGGCCAATAGAATAAAATAAAACCTTTCACAACAGACAGAAAATATTGTTTGTAGGGTGTACACTGTATTTGTGCATTAGTATAAGGGAATATTGATATAGACAAATCCATATATATGCATTTGTAGACTTTTAAAGATAAAAAGGCACGTGACTACACAAAATGAATATAAATATAACAAACACACATATATATTATAAATGGGTATAATTTCACCATATTAGCACTATAGTATAACTGTGTGTATTAATGTGGGTGTGTACATGCAAAAGTAACGATGAATAGCTGTAATGTGGACAAACTGTGCAGTATTAGGTTTATATTGGTGCTGTGGAGTCTGACAGCAGTGGAATGAGGATTGATGTTCTTTTGTCTATAACCAAGTATCAACGCTGTCTCCTTCAATACAAGTTGAGGTCCAGTTATGGTGCCGTCAGTGTAGTGTGTGTGTGGTGTCAGTGTAATGGGAAAGGTGACATCAGTGGACAGGAGTGTCTCTGTGTGTGCAGATGCTGCTGTTGATTGGCTGTTTTTTTTTTTTTTTCCTTCTGACTTTTGGGAGGAAGCCAACTCACTGGTCACGATCAGCAGCAGAAAGAGTGCGAGGGAGACAAGACACGCAGAGAACTGACACGCAGATTAACCATATTTAATAGAATTGTTTTTTATATTGCTGTTATTGCTTCATTTTCACCAGCACGATGTTTCCAGTGTTTCCAACAGTGCTGTTTCTGGTGTGTGCATTTGCTGCCTCAGCTGGGACCAACAACGGTACAAACAAAGGTAAGAACAATTCACTTATAATGAAAAAATAACACCGGTATATAATGTTTGATTTTTTACTGTTATTTTATTAAAACTGAAAAGGAAAGTTGGTTAATAAATATTATCAACTACAGACAAAGTAAAGGGAAAAGGCTGTGTAGTGGAAATTTATCATGAGATTTGAAAGTATTCTCAGACCAGCAACATGGCTCAGAGTGCAACCACAAGTAGTTGAAAAAGGAAGGTTTTTATACAATGTGATGAACAGGAAACAAGAAAGAAAGAAGACAGGGAATGTCTGCTGTCTGGCATCACTGCTACAGAAATAGGAATCAAATCCAGCACCCAGTTGATATTACCGAGTAAGGGCATGAACTTTGTGGTTGCATCAGCTAAGTGCACAGAAAATAATCCAAGACATTAGCAGTAAGACATTGATCAGTGAAATTTTCCATTACAGCTGAATGAAGAGAGAGTGTTTAGAGAGGTACAGTTATATATATATATATATATATATATATATATATATATATATATATATATATATATATATATATATTTATATATCATACATGTGTATATCTTCAATGGGTTTAAGGCAAGAGGAGCAGATCTGAGTGACTTCGAAAAGGGTTCACTGTTGGGGTGTGGCTGGCAGGAGCTGCAGTCGCTCAATTCTTTCTGATGCATGGATGTAAGGTAAAAGTGTGTTTCTATGGAAGCAGTGCAGGTATTAAATGAATTGTCAGTTGTTCTCTCAAAAGGTACTAAACTCAAGTGAATACAAAACATACCTAATGTACCAAAGACCAAAACCAAACCTATTATCTCAATAGGACAGTGACTAAGTGGCTTAGGGGTAGAGTGGTCGTCCCCCAACCTGAAGGTTGGCAGTTCAATCCCCAGTCTTCAATCTGCATGAAGTGCCTCAAGATGGGCAAGATGCTGAACCCATTTACTAATTGAGAGTGTCAGATCAGGACATGATCAGGCAGTCTGCCTACAAAGGGGTGTCAAAGTGGGGCTGTAGTGCACAAGCATGTTTACATGTTTGAGAGATGAGATCACAGGCACTGGCCCACAGAGATGTGAAAAAAGCAATATGAGTCATTTGATGTCTGGTTAAGAGCATATGATTCACATCATATCTTAACAGTTACCAGATAGACACTGTCCACCACCATCAGCTAACTTTAGCAAATAAGTTTTAGCTCCCTGCAGTAGAGTTCAGAGATTTGTAGAATCTGTAGTGGCCCAACAATGAACTCTTCTTAAGATGATGATTTGTTGTTTTTCGTACCTTTATATCATTGTGACCTGACTGTTTTTCTCTTTGAGACTTTTGGTTGTGTAAAACAAGCCATTGGATGGCATCTGTTGATTTGGGCATTTCATGGACCAACACATTTTATTTGGCAAAATTATCAAAGTAAGCGAAAAATGAAACAAAATAATCGATTTCAAATTCAATTAATCCTTTAATCAAGTCAATTGAGTTGCCACATCCTTATTCTTCTTATTTTAGAAGTTTGAATTTAAATATATATATATATATATATATATATATATGTATATATATATATATATATATATAAAAATTCAGTTTTAGAATATAAATCATTTGAATCAAAAAACCTGTTTACACTTTGATTAAACGATCTTTCTCTCTCTCCCCTCACTTTTGTTTTCTCCAGACACCGTGCAAGATCGGACTTTTGTTTTCTCAGTTGGCACATATGAAACAATAGACCCGGACTGTTCATATGATGAGGTCACCAGATCTTATATTTCTGAAAGTGATTGGGTGTGTAATTTAACACGCATCAAGAGGGTGGAAATCTCCGAAGAAGCGCTGTTGTTTCTCACAGGCTCTGTGTCCACCATCCTCATCCCTTCCTTCTACACACTGGTCTGCCTCCTCAGCTTGCCGATCAACATCTGTGCAGTGGTGGCCTTCACTCTGAGGATCAAACCCAAGAAGCCAGCAGCCATCTACATGTTGAATCTGGCCTGTGCCGATCTGCTCTTTGCTGTGCTGCTCCCCTTCAAGATCTCCTACCACTTTGGCGGCAACAACTGGATATTCGGCTCAGTCATGTGCCGTGTGGTCACCGCAGCCTTCTACTGGAACATGTACTGCTCTGTTCTGCTCATAACTTGTATCAGTGTGGACCGTCTCCTTGCTGTAGTCTATCCTATTGAATCCCTGTCTTGGAGGAGGCCAAGGAACGCAATCATGGCCTGCGTCGCCATGTGGATATTATCCTTCGCTGGCACTGTGCCCCTTGTCCTCCACGACCAGACTTTTCACCTCAGTCAGCTGAACATCACCACCTGCCCCGACGTCCAGTCTGTGCACAAGATAATCTGGTACTACAAGTTCTACTTCATCACCCTGTGCTGCGCCTTCTTCTTCTTGCCTCTGCTCATCACAGTGGTGTCCTACACTCATGTGATCTGGGCACTGAGCAGAGTCCCACACAGTGGTCTAGGAAGTTCACGCAGGAGAACAAGAGCAGTGGTGATGGCTGGAACAGTGCTGGTGATATTTGTGTTGTGTTTCACACCCACAAACTGTCTACTGATGGCACACTATCTGCAATTTAATGAAGGTGTTGAGGCGATCCAAGAGAGCACTGATGGCTCTTACGCAGCCTATCTAGTGTTAATGTGTTTGGGAAGTCTGAACTGCCTCCTGGATCCCCTGGTCTACTACTTTGGCTCATCCCAGTGCCAGAAACAACTTTCCAGCACACTGAGGTGTGAGAAGATTTTGGAGGGCATCAGCATTCGGTTCTCATCATCTGATTCCCACCGATCCAGCTCCAGAACAATTCTGAAATCCAGCCTCACAAAAAGTTCCTAGATACACAATCCAGTCACCAAGATGGACTCGTTCCAGGCCAACGCCAACAGCCAGTATAATAAACTGCTGGTTTGAGAGACTGTTACTGAGAAGATGTGACCGGTTGACTTAAATAACTCTTACCTGTAGTCGACCATTGTCTTTATTATGAAGTTCAATTAAAAGCAAAGAGAAAAGCCAATCTATAGGGTTTGGTCTGCTGTATTTGTTCACTGAGGTGTGAGAAGATTTTGGAGGGCTGTAGTGGACATTCCTTTCCTGGCCTCAGTAGTCGCTGAATTAGGATGAGAACAACCTGATCCTGTGACCTGCAGGTTGACCTCCACCCAGTCTTCATACCATAAAAACTCCATTTTGGAGACAAAATGAAAACCAGGGTTTCTTCCAAACCACATTCTTTCAATCAGATAAAATAGATATACTATATGACCAACACTGCAGAATAGTTGGATTGAACTGTCTGGTTGCCAGTGGTCAACAAGCAGTGACGCCCTGAACCCATGCTCAATTCAATAACAATGCTTCCTCTGCCTCTCTCTCTTCCCAGAGGTGGGGCGTCACAGACGTATGTCATGAAACCACATTTCATTCTGTTCTGAAAACCAGTTCATTTTATTGAATGAGGGAAAATAATGTTTAAACTGTTTTTATTTGGTTCATATTGTTTTATAACTGCTTTTTAGGTAATTTGATAGAAATTCCAAAAGTGTTCCAGGTTTTATGAAATTTAAATTGAGAAGCCTATTATATAAAATTATTTACCTGTAGAATGCAGCTAAACATACACCATATAACTATACTGCAACTAGTAATGTTATCCTGTATTCAATTCATATAATGTTAGATATATCATGTTATGATAGTTGGTTACACTGTTGTAATAATTTTGTTATAATCTACATTTGTGTAATAAACCTTCTGTTTGACACACATTTATATATTATATTACTGAATATAACCTCACCATATATTAGTAGAGCTACATGATTTGGCACAGATTACTGACCATTTTTTTGGCCTGATCGATGAGAATGAAAAGTAAAATACTTTGCACAATGTCATTGATCTTCCGGTCGATCTCGCAGTCTTCACTGTCGATCCCGAACTCTCTGGACTCACTGGCTGCGCTTACTTCGCAGATCAGCTGTGTGTCGGTTGTTTCCACGGCAGTGTGTCCGCTGTTGGTTTATCTACTGCATTCCCTTCAAAACAAGTCGCTTTATGTACTAAAGTAAATACTAGTATACTACGGTATGAAGACGCGCATCTTCCGGTCTCTCGATAACAACTTCAAACACTAAACTCACACCAGTGGATTTAAGGCTACTAAAATAATGTCTTCTGATAACTGACATTTATATGAGATATTATCAGATATATCATTCAGGGCTTCGTCTTTGTCTGTCATCAAGTCCAGATAACTGTGGCGGATGGAGGTTTTTTATTATTAACATAATTATTCATGTACAAACTTTGATGACAGATTTCAATAATCAAACAATGTAGTAGTTTTGATGATATTAAAATCAAAACAAAAATGAATCAATAATGTGTGATTGCCTTTTTCAAGCAGCATGAATGAGGAAGGTGTGTGTGTGTGTGTGTGTGTGTGTGTGTGTGTGTGTGTGTGTGTGTGTGTGTGTGTGTGTGTGTGTGTGTGTGTGTACGTTTACCTGACTCAGTGAAATCGCACAGGTTGTGGTTCATGCATGGATGTAAATGGTCAGTGGGTGTTCATTGAAAGCTACACTCTGTACCCATGGCCAGTGAGATAAGAATTACTGTGTCATTATGAAAAAATTGATAGATCCACCATGATTTTATTCACTTCTGCAAAAAGTCACCAACACAGCACAAACGCCAATGTAGACACATCCTCACCCAACAAGTTTTCTTTGAAGCACATAGTTTTAGTGCCAGTACAAATAATTTAACTTTCACATGTAATTGAATATTGTTACAAAGTCGTATTGCATTTTTTCTTTATGAAGGATCCTCACCAACTGCAGAAAAGCATTCAGTGAACATTCTTCCACTGACGGCTGCATTATTTTACTCAAGACAGCACCATATCGTTTTATTTTTTACCTTAAAATAATGGATTAAGAATAATTTTGATGGTACATAATCTTAAAATAGGAACAACAACATGTCTGTTAAACCAGAACACTCCCAGAATGTCTGACAAAATGAACATTTGGAGACGTGCTTTAAGGTATATGTCACACACCAACAACCAGAGCCATAAATAGCAGCTTTCAATAAGAAAAATCTAACTCAGTGTCAGTATGGTCATCGTGGCAGAGCAAGCACTGAAAACAAAGAGGAGATGGTCAGAGGTACTGAAAAATAGGAAAAGAGAAAGTGACCGGGTGAGAGTAAAAAGAATGTGTATCAGACCGGCTTTTAATCGTTGGCGAGAGATGAAGGAGTCAAAAAGACTTAGGACAAATGCTGACCTGGTAAATTATATGGATTCTGAGGTTTCTTGTTCCTTTCCCAGCAGCTTCTCAACAAATGTATGTGTGTTCTGCTGTCAATTGGGAGGCTCAACGACAGAGTTGACTGACACGTCCCACCTGTAGGGGGAACCCGACTGTAGCCGAGAGCAGTTCTTACATTCTTACATGCCTTGGCAGACGTATGTGTTTTGTGGTTACTATTCCACCATCTGATTCACACCAGCTGATAAAACCTAAGTTTCTGTGTGGGAGGCAGGTCAGACTGCCTCTCTCTCTCTCTCTCTCTCTCTCTCTCTCTCTCTCTCTTTCTCTCTCTCTCTCTCTCTCTCTCTCTCTCTCTCTCTCTCTCTCTCTCTCTCTCTCTAACTGAGCATAATATCCTCTGTGATATTCTCATTGTTGAGCTGTTTGTTTTTGTCTGTTCCTTTCACCAAGGCCAATGCCCGGGGAATGATAAAATGTGCTAAAGTGAACACAGAAAACCCTAAAACAGGAACTAAACTTGTCTGGAAATGTGCCAGTAACTTCACTGTGGACATAATCTCCCACAGTTTGTATCCTGCCTCTTTTTCTGAGCAGGAATGAGCTTCTATTAGTTTAGGAACACCCAAACTCAGTAGGCTGCGAGAGTAGCCTGACCTCAGCAGATGATACCATGACCAGCTGCACTTTCTCTCCTAAAAAATGGAGCCTGCAATAATCAGTGTATTATATTAACAAGGGATCACATGCCTAGTTGGTTATTAAAGGATTCAATGATTAAGAGCTATCGCCTGGCAATGCAGTACATTTAGCTCTATGGGGCTTTATGGTGTCTCTCTTATCAATGTTTTTGCTTTCATATCCCACAATTATGTGGTTTCGGTTCCACCCTGTTTTGGTTTATTGTTTCACTGTATCAGACAAGAAAAAATGCCCTTTAAACCCACAGTGCACGTCCTGCTGAACCAAACAGGCAAACTTAGTAATGAGCTGGTGAACATAGTGGAACATTTAACCATCAAAGAGCCAAATATTTCCCTTTGGAGGTGAGGGAAACCAAAAATCAGCGGGGTACAGAAATATGAATCTATCTACTAATTCCAGAAATGTCTGTCTTTTTGTCCAGCCGTCCGTATGTCTCTCTGTGAAACGCATATCTTACATAGATTGGCTTCACACTTGGCATGTGTATAGATTAAATTTGTCTTGTGATACGTTCAATATGAATACATTTTTAATAAACAGGTGACCAGCGCTCTGGGACTCATCAACATAAGTGATGTTGTTGATCACAACAACAGTACATCCACCACAACAGGCACATTCAGGACAGCAGCAATGACAACAGATTCTCCAGTCTGGGATTCTGCAAACTGAGTTGAACTTGACAGAACTTTGAACAAACAGCTTCAGGGTTTTTGTGGGCCGAGTCCTGCAGCCGCTCTTTATTTGCCACAGCTCAATTACTGCAGGTCACTTTTACAGTTTCAGAAAGAAAGCTGCAACCTGAATCACAAACAGTCAAAACAACCATGTTTAGAAACAACACTGCACAAGTAAACACGGATGCTAATGTTGTTCTGTATCGGCTCAACTTTAAAGATAATTATACGTCAGTTAACATTCTAACAGCAAAATTATGTTTTGTATTTTAGACTGTTCCAAAAGTATAGTGTGACATTTTAGAGTTGGATGAGGAGACTGATAGGAGTCTCATATCTGTGCAACAAAGAGCAACTACACCATCAATTACTGTTTTTGCACTTTGATCTTTCCAACAGAATTCAACGTGTGTGCCAGTTTCCGTCTGCTTTGATTTGAAAGTTTGTTTCATCTGAATCCTCTGGCCCCTTCCTCACCATGAAATAATAGACAACATACTGAGATACTGCACCATGTATAAAAAGTAGAGCACAAGCTAAACATACAGCCTACACTGTTTTTTACATTGAACACATTACAGCCTGAGTCCTAATAAGCATGAAATGATTGCATATCTCAAAAGCACTTTTTTTGTTATTATAAGAAACAGGTCGTGGTGATATATATTTGTGAGGAAGTAGGTTTAGACTGTTTGTCTGTGAGCTCAGATATTGACTCCCTGTGAATATAAAGCTCAGGATGAACGAGTCAGATGACTCTCCCCCATCCTGGCCTCATCATCTTCCAAACTCTCACAAAGAGAAAGCAACCAGCATATTTCTCTTTCTTTATAAACACATTTTCTTTGTACCGACTTCCATCCTCATATCCTGTGTTTTATAACTGCAGAGCTCCCAGAATCAGACGCATGAAGGTTAAAGCCCCCGTGACTTCAGCTTGTTTGAGCTTGATCTCTATAAGAGAACTGTCTCCCTAGATTTAAGGTTAGAGTTTTCTGTTTTATTAAAACAGAAAATAAACATCATGTGATCGCCAGGAACAACACGCCATAAGAGCCATTAGATATACATTACCGTTTTAGTGGCTAAATTCATCCTATCTCATTTTCCATCTGATGATGTTATCTGACTGTTACAAACAGGAAACACTGAGGAAGTATGGTATGTTTATATAACACATTCTGTTCTCTATGTCCCCTGAAATGTGTTGGTGAAATGTTTTCCAGACATTCCCAAAGTTCAAAAAACAACACAAAACCTTTGACAGTCCACTTAAATCCTCTGAAATTCAGAACTAACACTAAAAGTGACACCATAAATATTTATGACAAGGACGTAGCTGTACGCTGTAGTTCACTGCCTGGTGTGAGTCCCAGTCCTACTCACTTTCTCTTGGTTGCATCACTTCATTGTGGTATAAATCACTAAATGTGAAGAAGGTTGTGTGGTCGTGCTTTTTCCAATCAAGAAATATCCCTGCGGTCAGACAATGTGTATCTTTTTTGACAGTTCTGATAAATGAATCCATGTTATTTTGTCTTCACTCTGAGAATATTGTGATTCATTATAAACCTGCTTCAGCCCAGGTCTGTATGGGTCTGCCTTCATCACTCCAGTCTGGACTCTCTTCTTTGACAGAGTTTAGATTTTAATACAGAATTACCCATAAGAAACTATGCAAGTGAAGCCCCTGACTTCATTTCTGAACCTCTGTGTTCTCAGTGCTTGATCTTAAAGGTAAGTTATACCAAGTATTTTCTGTTGTTGCCTGTAGACTGTTTGCCTAAAAGACTGTAATTTGCTCTCATAGTGCTTTCATAGTTTTTTAGTTGATTAAATATAAAACTTGATTGATTCCACAGCAGGGAAATTCACAAGAGAATAAAAAGGCCAATAGAATAAAATAAAACCTTTCACAACAGACAGAAAATATTGTTTGTAGGGTGTACACTGTATTTGTGCATTAGTATAAGGGAATATTGATATAGACAAATCCATATATATGCATTTGTAGACTTTTAAAGATAAAAAGGCACGTGACTACACAAAATGAATATAAATATAACAAACACACATATATATTATAAATGGGTATAATTTCACCATATTAGCACTATAGTATAACTGTGTGTATTAATGTGGGTGTGTACATGCAAAAGTAACGATGAATAGCTGTAATGTGGACAAACTGTGCAGTATTAGGTTTATATTGGTGCTGTGGAGTCTGACAGCAGTGGAATGAGGATTGATGTTCTTTTGTCTTCAGCCAAGAATCAACGCTGTCTCCTTCAACCTTTAATACAAGTTGAGGTCCAATTATGGTGCCGTCAGTGTAGTGTGTGTGTTTCCTGTCAGTGCGACAGGAAAGGTGACATCAGTGGACAGGAATGTCTCCGGGTGTGCAGATGCTGTTGTTGATTGGCTGTTCGGGGTTTTGTGTTTTTTCCTTCAGACTTTGGGAGGAAGCCAACTCACTGGTCACGATCAGCAGCAGAAAGAGTGCAAGAGAGACGAGACACGCAGAGAACTGACACGCGGATTAACCATATTTAATAGAATCTTTTTTTCTATTATTGTTATTGCTTAATTTTTCACCAGCACGATGTTTCTAGTGTTTCCAACAGTGCTGTTTCTGGTGTGTGCATGTGCTGCCTCAGCTGGGATCAACAACGGTATGAACAACAGTAAGAACGTTTCACTTATAATGAAAAAATAACACCGGTATATAATGTTTGATATGTTTTACTGTGTTATTTTATTAAAAAAGAAAAGGTAAGTTGGTTTAATACTTGCAGTGGTACAGTTATATGTGTATATCTTGAATGGGTTTAAGGCGAGAGGAACAGATCTGAGTGACTTTGAAAAGGGTTCACTGTTGGGGTGTGGATGGCACGAGCTGCAGTCGCTCAATAGTTTATGATGCATGGATGGATGGAGATGGAGATGGATGGATGATGGGTGGAGGGGAAAAACGAGACCGAACCGATCATATTGTGAATAGGTAAAAGTGTGTTTCTATGGAGGCAGTGCAGGTATTAAATGAATTGTCAGTTGTTCTCTCAAAAGATACTAAACTCAAGTGAATAAAAAACATACCTAATGTGCCAAAGACCAAAACCAAACCTATTATCTCAATAGGAACAGTGACTAAAGGAAAACCTGAAGAGCAAATCCTCATCAGGTTCTCGTGGTGACTGAGAGGGTCAGAGCAGGACGTGATCAGACAGTCCGCCTACAATCGCATAGAGAGGGGTGTCAAAGTGGGGGTGCAGTGCACAGGCCACTCACTACAAAGATGGCTGCATGTTTGAGAGATGAGTGGTGCAAAGACCACAGGCACTGACCCACAGAGATGTGAAAAAAGCAATATGATCAGATGAGTCATTCGATGACATCTTCATCCTATGACAAAACATTTCTGTCTGGTTCCAGAATGACAAAGCCCCCATCCTCTGGACAGGAGGGGTAACTGAATGTTTTTTTATGAAATGATGTGAATCATATGCTCTTAACAGTTACCAGATGAACACTGGGAGAAATGGGAGATTTCAGACTCAGATGTTTGTCAGCGCTCTCCACCACCATCAGCTGGGGGAACATGTTTTGGCAAATAAGTTTTCGCTCCCTGCAGTAGAGTGCGGAGATTTGTAGAATCAATGCCATCAATGCCCTGAATCTGTAGTGGCCCAACAATGAACTCTTCTTAAGATGATGATTTGTTGTTTTTCGTACCTTTATATCATTGTGACCTGACTGTTTTTCTCTTTGAGACTTTTGGTTGAGTAAAACAAGCCATTGGATGGCATCTGTTGATTTGGGCATTTCATGGACCAACACATTTTATTTGGCAAAATGATCAAAGTAAGTGAAAAAATGAAACAAAATAATCAATTTCAAATTCAATTAATCCTTTAATCAAGTCAATTGAGAATATAAATCATTTGAATCAAAAAACCTGTTTACACTTTGATTAAACGATCTTTCTCTCGCTCCCCTCACTTTTGTTTTCTCTACC
Organism: Verasper variegatus; assembly: GCA_026259375.1. Lineage (NCBI taxonomy): Eukaryota > Metazoa > Chordata > Actinopteri > Pleuronectiformes > Pleuronectidae > Verasper > Verasper variegatus. Next base: position 5,628,361 of record CM048060.1, read on the forward strand.
TCTCTCTCCAGGCACCATGCAAGTGCGGACTTTTGTTGTCCATGCTGGCACATATGAAACAATAGACCCGGACTATTTTAATTCATATGATGAGGTCACCAGATCTTATATTTCTAAAAAAGATCGCATCAAGAGGGTGGAAATCTCCGAAGAAGCGCTGTTGTTTCTCACAGGCTCTGTGTCCACCATCCTCATCCCTTCCTTCTACACACTGGTCTGCCTCCTCAGCTTGCCAATCAACATCTGTGCAGTGGTGGCCTTCACTCTGAGGATCAAACCCAAGAAGCCGGCAGCCATCTACATGTTGAATCTGGCCTGTGCCGATCTGCTCTTTGCTGTGCTGCTCCCCTTCAAGATCTCCTACCACTTTGGCGGCAACAACTGGATATTCGGCTCAGTCATGTGCCGTGTGGTCACCGCAGCCTTCTACTGGAACATGTACTGCTCTGTTCTGCTCATAACTTGTATCAGTGTGGACCGTCTCCTTGCTGTAGTCTATCCTATTGACTCCATGTCTTGGAGGAGGCCAAGGAACGCAATCATGGCCTGCGTCGCCATGTGGATATTATCCTTCGCTGGCACTGTGCCCCTTGTCCTCCACGACCAGACTTTTCCCCTCAGTCAGCTGAACATCACCACCTGCCACGACGTCCAGTCTGTCAGCAAGGTAATCTGGTACTACAAGTTCTACTTCATCGCCCTGTGCTGCGCCTTCTTCTTCTTGCCTCTGCTCATCACAGTGGTGTCCTACACTCGTGTGATCTGGGCACTGAGCAGAGTCCCACGTGGCATTCTAGGACGTTCACGCAGGAGAACAAGAGCAGTGGTGATGGCTGGAACAGTGCTGGTGATATTTGTGCTGTGTTTCACACCCACAAACTGTCTACTGATGGCACACTATCTGCAATTTAATGAAGGTGTTAAGGCGATCCAAGAGAGCACTGATGGCTCTTACGCAGCCTATCTAGTGTTTATGTGTTTGGGAAGTCTGAACTGCCTCCTGGATCCCCTGGTCTACTACTTTGGCTCATCCCAGTGCCAGAAACAACTATCCAGCACACTGAGGTGTGAGAAGATTTTGGATGGTAGCAGCATTCGGTTCTCATCATCTGATTCCCACCGATCCAGCTCCAGAACAATTCTGAAATCCAGCCGCACAAAAAGTTCCGAAATACACAATCCAGTCACCAAGATGGACTCGTTCCAGGCCAACCTCAACAGCCAGTATAATAAACTGCTGGTTTGAGAGACTGTTACTGAGAAGATGTGACCGGGTGACTTAAATAACTCTTACCTGTAGTCGACCATTGTCTTTATTATGAAGTTCAATTAAAAGCAAAGAGAGCACAAAGCCAATCTGTAGGGTTTAGTCTGCTGTATTTGTTCTTCTTTCATTATGACAGGATAGTAGAGATTATTATGAGAATGTTTTCTTAAGCACTTCATGTGAACATTTCATACTATGAAATGCTTTTCTTTTTTGCACTGTAAGTGTTTATAGCTGTTTTCAGACATGGCAGAATTGGGTACAGACTCTCTTTAGAGTTTGTCTTTCAAACATGAACCAGCCAGATTCTCCACTCAGACATGTTCACAAGACTGAAATCTGTGGAGCGTTCAGGTGAGGGCTGGTGCAGCAGGCCGGACTGGTGTGTTACTTCCACTGAGGAGATCACATGTTTTTATTTACATCACATGGACACAGGCGTCTGCCCTAATCACCAAAAGCTCTCTCGATGTCTCCGTCGTTTTAGTTTTGCGCCTGTTGTGTGTCAGAGATGTCATCAAACCCCCCACTTGCTCGGGTTGAATCCTGCGGAGGATCTCCTGCCGTGTTCTCACATCGGCTCCTTCAGACATTCTGCAGACTTTTTACTAGGGGGCTTGCTTGCTGGAGATTAGAGATCAGAACATAACTGTAAGCAGCTATGATTTTATAACCTAAGCCCATAGGCATTACATTTAATGGAAACTACTTGCTACTTTTGTCTATATTTTGAATTATTTCAGCATAAATTTGCTAATAAGCCCATTTCATGGTCTTATGTTTTATGTTTTACTTTGTAATTTCTTACTGAAGTGTTAAATACATTTTAGTCCGACTTTGATTGGGTCATTCCAAGAAACAGCCCAGGCAATGGATTATACCACCCACCTTGATAAAGTTAGACCTATGTTGCCTCCTACTGGTGATAAATGTGCAGTACTGAATGTGTGTCCAATTAAAGCATTTTACACCTCTGTCAGGCTCCAGCAGATGGCGCAACACTAAAAGAAGTAGAAATACAGACCGTATGGCCACACACTCACACTCACACACACAAGCATTGGTGTTCAGGGAGAAAGAGTCGACTAATTTGTTTTAATGACTTTGTTTTATTCTGTAACTTGAGCAGAGACACCAGGTATTTTCATCATTGGATTACTCCGATTTACGAAATATCTCAAGACACTTTTTATACTTTTATAAAAACACCCGTTTGAATAAAGCCTTATTTAAAAAAATAACATTTTCAAATGTCGTTTTTTAAACGAGGCTTAAATAAGTGTGCACAGTTCGCAGGAGGTTGGAATAGATCATTTGAGCTTTTGTGCGGATCCAATAGGAAGACAATCAACAACGCACTTTTAAATAGAAACCTCAAGCTTTAAAAATTACAGCAGTGGATTTTATGCTGCTGGAATAATAATTCCCCCCTGATAACACAAACACATATGAGATATTATCGGATATAGATATGATCCGAATCTGTTCCCGATAAATGCGGCGGAAGGAAGATTTTTTTTCTTATACTGAATTATTCATGAACTTACTTTAATGACGCGTTTCAATAATAAACAAACAAAGTGTAAGTGTTGATGAAAACACAGAAACAAATAAATCAGTAAATAAAGGTTACAAGTGTCATGGTGTTATTCATGCAGCATGAACCAGGCGGAAGGAAGAGGCACCAGTGTATGTGTGTGTGTGGGCGTGTGTGCCGGTAAATTAGATATGATCACCTGACCTGGTGACATCGCATACGTCTTAAACCGTTTTTTTTTTTTTTTTTTTTTTTTAAGGAAGTGAGGCAAAGCCGCACCCGCGGACAAACACACAGAGACAATCTCTCACGCACTTGCTGTAACTGCTGTAAGTCTCCTTTTGCAGCCATGACTTCTGATACTCGGTGGCTTCAGCTGCTCCTACTCCTGTGTTGCCTACAGACTGTCCTGTCGCAGAAAGGTAACGTGATCCTGTTCATTCCACTTAGCTACACAATATTCAGCTCAGACACAACCACCTTACTGAACTTACATGCGTTGGATTTGTAGGCCCTGTTTGTTTGACATGTTATTTTGATCCTGACTGTCAACACAGACTGGTTTGTAAGAGTCAGAAGTCGTTTGGTCATATGGAATATTAGCTGAATGTTAAATGGATGGTTGTGACAGGACAGACTGAAGCTCAGAGGCCTGTTTGTCTACAGAGAGGACGGAAGTCAAAATACAGGCAGCTGACAGGAGCCGATTTTCTGGTGTAGTCAGAGTTTAGTGCATTCCTGAACAGAAACCTGTCACACTTCTGCTTATCATGTTTTTTTGATTTTGTGTCTGCGCAGAAGATAGAGGCCTCACCGGAACAGAGACAAACACTGGGGTGTGGGTCAGCTCCCAAGCCAAAGAAGTCCTCAGCAGTCGCCTCACAACCGTCTTCCTCCCGATCATCTACATCATCGTGTTTGCTGTGGGGCTGCCCACCAACGCCATGGCGATCTGGGTATTCCTCTTCCGCACCAAGCAGAAGCACCCGTCCTCCATCTACATGGCCAACCTGGCCCTGGCCGACCTGCTCTTCGTCATCTGGGTCCCCCTAAAAATCGCCTACCACTTTAATGGCAACAACTGGATCTACGGAGAGGGTCTTTGCAAAGTGCTGGTGGCGTTTTTCTACGGCAACATGTACTGCTCCATCGCCTTTATCACCTGCATAAGTGTTCAGCGTTACTGGGCCGTGGTCAACCCGCTGTCCCTGCATCAGAGAAACAACCGTGTAGCTGTGTGCATCTCCGTCGCAGTGTGGGTGGTGATCTGGCTTCTTACAATCCCTCTGTACCTATACGACCAACAGGTCAGTGTCACCAATCTCAACATTCTCACATGCCATGACGTCACCAAGCCCAGTCAGAAGGAAATAGCCGCAGGCTACTTCCTGACAATGGGCATAGTGGGGTTTGTTGCTCCCACCGTCGTGTGCATCCTCTCCTACGTCCTTATGCTCAGGGCGCTCAGGAACAGCATGAAGGACGACAACATCGCCAAGAAGCGACGAAAGGCCGTGGTCTTGATCATCACGGTGTTGGTTATGTTCTTAGTGTGCTTCACCCCCAGTAACATAATGCTGCTGGTGCACTACATCCTGCTGCTGGGAGGGGCAACCGACAACCTGTACGGATTCTACATCACCACCCTGTGCTTGGCAAGCCTCAACAGCTGCTTCGACCCCTTTGTGTACTACTTCATCTCGGAAGACTTCCGGGACCATGTGAAGAACACGTTCCTGTGCAGGAGTGAGAGGACAGTGGAGAGGATGAGGGTCTCCTTCAGCGCTCTGAAATACTCGAGGAAGAGCAACACGTACACGTCCGACTCACGGAACACGCAAAGCACTGAATGTTAATGAACCGATCTCTTTCAGGCTTTAATAAAATGTATTTCTTTCTTTATTTAAATTAACAGAGAGATGATATGATATGATATATGATGTAATGACCTCTTCGAAGCATTGAACTCATGTTATGTTTCTTCAAATAAAATTAAGTGTTTATTTTTATACTTTTGACAACTTTAGATTTTGATGCACTTTTTTTAACAGTTTTGTTTGATTCATTGGGATTTGAATGACTTTATTTGTTCTTTCATTTTTATTGTGTCTTGTCTTCTAGTCAGTGGTGTATTTTTATTGAGACAAACTCTCTTTGATATTCAGACCTAAAATGGCCAAAAATGTAGTATTTTGGAGGATATATGATATAATCTTTACATACATTTTTAAGTAATAATTTAAACTTTATTAACTTTTGTGTTTTACTTTTTAGTTTGCGTATGAAAGTATCTGCCCAGCGTATGTATCTTCCCCCCAGTCATACCATTTGTTTTGCTGACATTATATCTGACTGTATTGTGAGCCAGGCAGTTGGAAAGGTCCTGCTGGGTATGGGTTTTCAAAACAGTCATCTGCAGCTTTCTGATGCCTATAGTAGAAAAGTCAGAAATGCCTCTTTTACTGTTGTAACTGACTTCAAGTGTAAATCTTTTATTGAAATGATATAAGAGCAGCGCAGATATTTATTTTTTTCTTTTTGATCGGACAAAATCTCTGTCTTTTGGTTAAATATATCAAATTGTATGTAAGGCTGTATTTTTCAACCTATTTGCATCTATTTTAAAGCTTGAATAAAATGGGTGTGCTGCAGTTGTATTAGAGTCCCTAAAGTAAAACACACAGTATCTTACAAAACTGACCTTTTTTTAATGTTTTATTCTTTCATTATATTAGAAGTTCATTTTGATCCTGCTCCCTGTAAATCCATTGCTACCTCGGGACAGGAAAGAAGTGGTCACATCACTGTTACAGTTACATTGGTTTCTAGTTTGAGTTTTTTTTTATTCTCAACCAATCTCCTCAAATATTAAGGACTGAGAGAGGAAGAGCACAGACCTTAGAAAAACAGTAAAGTGTTTTTCATAAAAGCTATATCCAAAGTGGCATCTAGAGTCAAATATAGAGAAAAGTTGGCAAAGTTAGTCCAACTTTTATTCAAACTTTTGAGATTTACTTTAACAGTTGTTGTTCCACAGTGTGAGTTCTGCAATCAAGAACATTGACTAACCAACAGAAGCAATTACAGCAAACCTTCCACAATGACTTATTTCTTGTTTCAGTCATTACCTGTCTAGGAGGTTGGGCTTTCGCTCGTCTGTTGCTTTGTTTGTCAGTTTATTATTAAACTGCTTCATCTGATTCATGCCAAACATAGTAGAGGGATGGGACCTCGTTGACCTCAGGGAATTACGTTTTGTTGTTGATGCCAATTAAGGGGCGGATCCTGGATATTTGTTTATACACTGTGTCTACTTTAAGAACTAGATAATCATATGTTGAATTGTTGGGCCCTGGTGGAGGTACAGTATGAGCTCTACGGAATAGCAGTCCAGTAAAATACAAAACGACGGCACCAGACAATTATTTTCCCTGTCCTTCATTATATTTACTAAATTGAAGATATCTGGGTATTTGGTCTGTTGATCAGAGAAGACAAGACATTGGATCACTTTACTTTTTACTTGACGAAAAAGCGATGGACATTTGTCACTATTTTCTAATGTTTAGTAAAAGTGTAACGCAGGACGATGACAATAGGTCTATGGTCACAGAAGATTATTTATCTTTAAGAACACATAAATAAATTGTCTTCAGCCCAAATAGTTTCCTTCCAGGGGGGGATTTGGACATAATGTTTTTCGTTTTTTTATATGTTATACAATATATAAATTCTATAGTATTTATTTAAAATCCATTATTGGAGATATACAAATCAGGTATTTGGACGGTTTGTGTTTGTGACTGAGCTCAGTTCAGACTCAGTGGGAGAACTGGCTCAGACCTGACGTCAGCAGGTCGTCAGTGACGTCAGCGCTCGGACAGGTAGATCAGGGTGTGGCCTTCACGGTGCTTCAAGTATTGTCCGACATTTAAGAAGCAGCGACAGAGCGGCAGTGTGTTGAAGGAGAAGTGAGCCTCTGATCGTCGACAGGACATCATGGATTTAACTCGGTGCTTCTGGCTCGTGTCAATGTTCTGCTGCTGCGTCTCTGTCACCTCAGGTAAGAGCTGCAACTTCTCACTGTGTCACAGGAACTGGTTCGTCTGCGTTACACGGACACGCATTCAGCCTTTACTGTATCTGAGGATATAAATGTGGTCTTATCTCAGGAGAAAATATCAAATTGTTATCTTGGATTATTTAAAAGCAAATCCAATGTTTATGAACACGGACAAGTACAGAATGTTTTGACGGGGACGTTGTTTCTAACACTGGGTTGTGGTTAACTCCCAAACAGACGGGAATGTCAGGAAATGTAGGCCTTTCTAACTACACACACGTATTTATATCTGGGTTTTGGTCTGTTGCTCAGAGAAGACAAGACATTGGATAAGGTCACTTTTGACTTGACGAGACAGCAATGGACATTTGTCACTATTTTCTAATGTTTACTAAAAGTATCACTTTGTGTGTTTTCTTGTAGCCTGTTAGAATATAAATAAAATGTCCATCACAAAGCCCAAGGTGACTTCTTCAAATAACTGGTCCTGTCTCAGTACCTGTACAATCATTTTACACAGACAAAAACAGCAAATCCTCTCATTTGAGAAGCTTTAGTCAGGACACATCTTATAATTTGTTGTTTGGTAAACCAGTGCAGTGCTTGACCTAAACCTGCCTCTTCTGAATGGGCTGTTCTCTTGTCCTGTGTTAATGCTCTGGAGATATTTCAGAATTGTTCCTTGTCATTAGTGAGTCCTCCTCAAACAGTTCTACAATATACTATGTGCAGAGCTTTTTATAAACAGTCTATGTTCAAGTTCATGTGAGTAGTTATGCATGAGTTTGAAAGTTTTACTTAACTGGTGTTATTTCTCATGCATGTCAGCTATTTCAGGGGTGTGATAAGCAGACAGGTAGATTAATTAAATGATAATTATCTAAACTGTTGACAATCAATATTCTCTCCATCAACGAATCAGTGCCCTGATATGTTTTCATGTGTTTATTTTTAGATAAGGCCAAAGGACGGGGGTTCATTGGGGTTAAGGACCCTGAAAACTCTGGACAAGTTGTTGTGGACCACGCGACAGCAGAGACGTTGAAGAGTAACCTCACCACAGTCTTTCTCCCAATCATCTACATCATCGTATTTATTGTGGGACTTCCTGCCAACGGCATGGCACTCTGGGTCTTCCTCTTCAGGACCAAAAAGAAGCACCCGTCATCAATCTACATGGCCAACCTGGCACTGGCTGACCTGCTCTTTGTCATTTGGACGCCCCTAAAAATCGGCTACCACTTAAACGGCAACAACTGGATCTATGGAGAGCCGCTGTGCAAAGTCCTTGTGAGCTTCTTCTACGGGAACATGTACTGCTCCATTCTGTTCATCACCTGTCTCAGTGTGCAGAGGTACTGGGTCGTGGCTCACCCTCTGTCCCAGCAGAGCAAGAACACCAAAGTGGCTGTTGGTGTGTGTGTCTCCATCTGGGCTTTCATCTGGCTCACCACCACCCCTCTGTACCTGTATGACCAAACTGCCAAGCTCAAAGACCCGAACATCACCACCTGCCATGACGTCAACATCATAGAAGACCTCGAAAATCCATTCCCCTCTGTCCAGCTTCCGTACTACTACTTCATGTTCATGGCCGTCGTTGTGTTCCTCATCCCTTGTGTAGTGATCGTTGTGGCCTATATTCTGTTACTCAGAGCTCTGGGGAACAGCATGGAGGAAAGTACGGCAGCAAAGAATCGACACAGAGCTGTGGTGTTGATCGTCACCGTCCTGGTGACATTCATGGTGTGTTTCATCCCCAGTAACATCATGCTGGTGGTGCATTACGCCTTACTGAAGAATGGAATGATAAATAACGGTTACAGCTTCTACATCTCCACATTATGCCTGGCCAGTCTCAACAGCTGCCTGGACCCGTTCATCTACTACTTTGTGTCCGAGGACTTCAGGAACCACGTGAAGAACACTTTGCTGTGCCGCAGCAGCAGGACTGTAGAGAGGATGAGAGTTTCCTTCAGCTCCATGAAATACTCCAGGAAGAGCAAGTCGTATGTGTCAGACACAGGGAACACACAGAGCAGCACATGTTAGCCAGAGAAAGCAGAGATATCGTGCCTGTGCTTGCACTGTAGTGTTCAGATAACAAGGCATCACACAGGCAGTGTGGCACTGGGACACATTCTATAAAGATAAGGCCAGTCATTTGTAACCAGTTGACCTCGAGGCATCTCATATCCAGATGTGAACATGACTGTACTGGGATGAGAGCGGAATTCATTTTAAGACGTGTATTACTTCATTATGAACTGATGTTTGGTTTTAAAATGTGAAACATTTATGCATATTTTTTTTATATTTCGTGTATATGTAAAGGTAGAAAGGGCCTTTTTAACGCCTGACTTGGCTGCACAGATAAATGTGGGTTTTCTAAGATTTTCACTGCACTGAAGAACATTTACCAACAATGTCTGAAATAAGAGCCAAACTGAACTGATTCGTGCAGCGGATCAGTTGTGACTTATTTTATGTCAGTCGGACTTTGGTCAAATCATTTAGCACATTTCTTGCAGTAAGTTTTAATGTAACTTTAACTTTTTAAACTACATGTTCTTTTTAAACTCCTTCACTCGATTGTGTAACTGATTTAAGTCCTGTTCCTGAGTGACTCTCAGTTTACATTTACTACGTGTTGTTCATGTTTTAGGTTTTTTTTCTGAAGGGAAAAGTCAGACAGAAGAAGAGGATCAGAGTAGAGTGGTTGAAGAATGTTAGAGAACATGCTGAGGCAGGTTTAGAGGATTACGTTAACAGATTGTCCTCCCACTGGTTTCACTACCGCACAACGTTCCACATGCAGAGAGTAAACAGCACACCTATTTTTACAATACACCTCAGTTAGTGACCTCCTACGTGATTCTCTCAGTGTGGGTGCAGCCTGCTTCTGGTTTCTATTTAAACTTGTAGCTCATTCAATGTGTGACACAGTCACATTTTATTTTCAGTTGAAATATCTCACCTAAGACAACGCATGTTGTCTTCTAAAAGACAATAGAGTGTCAACAAAGGGGGGCATTGTGAACTAAATTGAAGGGTCCCCCCCCCCCCCCCCCCCGGTACACACACACACAGATTGTGAAAGGTGACAGCTTCCTGTGTAATGACTGGTTGAGGCAGAGCTCTGGGCTGTTTAAGAAGGTAAATGCTGTTGGGTGTCATGTTACCTTTTGCCTGTACTCAGTAAACAATACCTTCTTTTCACATGTTGGGGACAGGGCCACTCCCTGGCGATGTTACATTTACATTTGTTAGCTACACTATGTGATGAGGGCAAACGGAAATCACTTCTTAAATCATTCCTGAAAAACCAACAGAAGGGATTATGTATCTAAAATGGAATAAAGATATGGCACATTAATGAAAAGAGAAGGGTTAAAAGATTCTGATTGTGGTTTGTAAAAGTTGATGATCCAGAAGGGTTTGAGGGCACCATGAATTATGCAGGGGGGTGATATGTCCTGCAGCAGTGTTTCTGACCATGAATGATCCTGCAGGAATGAAAACGCAGATGACCTTGAACATAATGCCGGTGTGCACATATTTAAAAACACATCCTGCTGCATGACACAATCAACACAGCTTTGGTGTGAGGGCCATTGTTATAGGAATTATAATGCAGTTGCACTCCAAATAACTGCATTGCAATATATAGCAATGTACTTAGGGAATAATTCATTGTTCTTTGGAAACTTACTTCTAGAGTTAAATGACAAAGGCGGATATCACATTCCTGTTAAATATGAAGCTCTACCACAGGGAGCCAGTTAGCTTAGTATAGAGAGTGGAAACAGGTTGAACAGATCATCTGGCTCTGTCCAAAGACACAACAAAACTACCCCCACTAGCACCTCATATCCTTTTACAAAACTCAAAGTGTGAAAACAGCATGTTGTGGTTTTACTGCTGCCTCTTTCCCTGTGAACTTCTGCAGTTGCACGCAAGCAGTTTGGTTTGGTCGTTTGCGTTGCATATTTCCTTGACACAATATTTACGGTATGTTTCATAGGAACTGGTGAATTGCACCAGCCCTGTAACCACAAGACTGACAAGTGGTCAGGTATTGAAATATGAGAAAATAATTAGCCACTGAGAGATGGCTCTGATCTGACTCAATGGAACTGCTGAAGTTATTTTACTTACGCACAAGTGAGATGGTTTCTTCCATAGGGTGCTGGTAGATTGCAGAACAAACAGAAATCTTTAAAAAACATTCCTTTGAGCATGTTTCTGAATTAAACAATAAAAGAAATACCCTCACTAAACATACACACACACACATATTACAGATCCTCAAGATAATCAACTTAATTTGTTCATAAATAAGATCCCAGTACTAGAAACAATTTGAGAGACATGCAGACAGTTTTGCTTGAGGCATGTGAACATGTTTCTTTGTGAAACAACCTGTTGTCAATTCCATCGTAATGCAGAAACACACCACAACACCTCCACCTGTGTCTCCACCTGAGATGAGGGTGCTGAGCTATGACTCACTGAATGTCCTCTTTGATATAAATAGACATGACACAATGTTAGATAGTTTAATCTTTGCAAATAAGAATTGTAGATGCAGCCAAAAAAAATTGTTTTGTATTTTAAACAAGTAAAATTAGTTGATTGTCACAGTAACGTCTATTAGGCTACCCCACAATACCAAAACTACTTTGTTTGTTTAGTACCTTTCAATACAGGAAACAACACCGATTAACAATCAAAACATGAATAAAATAGATATTTTGTTTCAAAAAATGAAATAAAACAGAGACAGGCATGTGAGGGTCTGATTTCCTGTGACAAGCCCTTTTGAGCCTATGGATCCTGACGGCAAACACCCCTTCTCATTTGGTTTTTCAAAATAGAACTATAGTTGACCAGCACAAGACCAGAGGATCCCAGACTGCAGCCTGGCTCACAGGAGGACAAATGTTCAGAGATATACCGAACAGAGTTTAATGAAGAACTCTTCCAGTTAGACCATTTTGTCTGAGAGAGCGGACGATAGATTATCGTGAGTGAGAGAGTCGGTGCTGAGGAGGGAGAGAGGGAGAATGTTTGTGCTAACGTGTGTGTAATCACTCTGACAGATCCCACCATCCACCATCAGCACATTCTCAACTACTCACCAAAGTGCAACAGAAGAAATCTCAAAAAAGTGCTTTAATCTTTTACTTTTATTTTAGTAAACTGAAAACAGGACCTGAGAATACCATGGAGACGAAACATTAATATATTAACATTAATGGAAAATCATAATAAAAAATAAATGTGCCTGGTAAAACATTACAGATAATTCTTCTCAACAACTTACCAGAAAATGTTAAGAGGGATAATCAACTCTTAAAAAGTGAAGAATATCCATATTCTGTTAGAGAGCAGAGGAGAATATCAGAATAGAGTGAGTCAATTTAACAATATCAACGAGAAAGAAAGGCATGGAGATGGGGAAGAGAAGAAGTGTTCTATCAAAGAGGAGAGAGGAAAATAGCATGAACTAGAGACAGAGCGAGTAAATGAGAGACAGAGTCAATGAGGGATTAATTCAAGCTCTTTTGTCTTTTCTCCCCTTCAGCTCGTCTGGCTCTCCATTGGCAACGTGTCTGGAGGGAGTTGACATGGTGTGGGTGCCCCCCAGCCAGTCCCAGTGAGAGAAGAATGGGGCAAAATTGGTGCTGGGCCTCTGGTGGTGTGTGTCATGCTTGGGTGCACCGCCCCAGAGGCCAAAGGGCACCAGGTTATGCATGGCCCACGGGAAGTTGTAGCCGCAGTGGTCCTCGGTGGAAACATAGACGTTGAACACCATGAAGCCCCATGTTGTGAGGCAGTGGCACTGGAGCAGGATTGGGTCCACCGTAGCCCACAACCCCACGCTGAACAGCTCCCAGCCAGACAGGTACTGGGTGACCAGGCTGAAAGGCTGGTTGTACTGGTGGTGCACAGCATGGAAGGTGCGGTACAGCCAGGGAATCCGATGGTGCAGCAGGTGCCACAGGTAATACTGGAAGTCGAAGACTACCATGCAGCCCAGGATGCCCAGGAAGAAGCTCCAGAGAGAGGGCGCTTCACGAGGCAGTGGGGTGGGCGGCCTCCACAGCCACTGGGCAACTGCAGCAGGAAAGATGTACAGAAGGTGGTTGTAGATGGTGATGCCCAGGGTCGTCCAGATGTTTGGCCAGGAGATTGGTTTGTCAGGATGGAGCCTGTAGCGGTTGATGCAGGGCCAGGTGGGAGCCAGCAGGTCCAACACGGTGTAAAGACCAACCAGGAAGAAGTAGGTGGTGACGGAGAGGAACACAGGGACGAGAGGGCTCGTCAGGAGGTCGTGGTGGTTCTGGTGGAGGAAGTCCCAAAGTGGCTGCAGGACCAAGTCGTGGGACTGGCCCCCTGTCACGTTGTCCACATTCGTCATCCAGGATAAAGCCTCAATTCTGAGTAACCTGCCCGTGCTCATCTCTAACACAGCGTCTCTATTTCAAAAGAGGCCCGATCCAAGAGGATTATTTTCTAACACGCTTCTGGAGAGGATAAATAGAGTCTAAACGAACGGAGAGATCCAATCAGCTTCTCTTTATAGGTTAAGCAAGAGCAAATTGTCTGGCGAGATTGTGCCAAATTGGACTGGCGGGCTGTCTTAGCCTCTTATGTATATTCAAGCTCCACCTCCACCCCATCCACCCCCTCTGAATTTCAAAAGCGGGCACTTAGTAAAGGCTCTTTTTCATGGCACAAGGACCACAGCCAGGACTCAGGAGCCAGGCCACAACAGCTCTCACCCAGATCATGGAGAGAAGGCTTCCGTTTACTTGTGAATTTGACTCTGTCACAAAATGCAAGAGACAGTGTTTTATAGTTGTTAACATTATCAGAATAGACATCCACTGAAACAAGTCATACAGTCTGTTAATATTTCTGCCTCTCTCAGATTATCAGACACACACACACACTTGTCTCTCTATAGTTGTGAGGACACATTCTAACCCTAACCCCTAAAACCAAGTCTTAACCCTGAAACGATCCTTTCGATTTGTGAGGACCTCAACTCAAAATGTCCTCACAATAATCGTATTGAACCAAAATTGGCCCTCATAACTATAGAAAGACACACAAACACCTACACACACACACACACACACACACACACACACACTGTACACTGACATTTGCGCCCAGAGGAGTAATTAATCATACACCAGCTGTCAAATGAGACATGAATTCAAAAGCACTTCCTTTCTGATGTTGGATTGCTGTTGACCTATCACTCAGTTTGAGTTTGTTTACAGAAAAGAGTTCATTTCTAAAAAAAACTGAGCTGGAGCAGCAAGCACAGCTCTTGTTTCCATGGAGTGACCCAATATTTCTGTGCAGAGAGGAGGTTTGGATAATATCTCATGTAACACTGTGCACTCTATGTTGAGATGTCAACTTAAGATGCTCTTAACACTGATTTCATTAAATAACAACATATCACATGACAACAGCAGGCCAGACAATTATTCCACAAGTATATTGAATTCATGTGTAGTAAGAGAAAACAGACACACTGACATGCACAGGGTTTGATTTAAAGTTGACTGAATAAATCCACCCATGTGAATGCAGGGGAAACCTACATGCATTAAAGGAATAGTTTGACATTTTGGGAATTAAACTTTCTTTCTCATGAATTAGCTCCTTGTCACAGTGAGGCTGCCACTGGGTCAAATATTCTGACACATAATACCACTCATTTGAGTTGCTGTTTTATGTTAAAGTTAACTAATGAGCTTATAGTCACTACTAACTAAATTTTTTATTGTCAAACAGCACAGGAGAGCTGTTTTCATATGTTTCCAGTATTTATCAATCAATAAATCAAATGAAAACAAACCACAGTTTGCCACATTAGTCTTAACAAGGTGTGAAATCCTTTGCCCTTAACCCTCAAAAATAGTGACGAAAAAAACACGTGACAGTGGTACAATAGATGCTGCCTGTAACAGAGCTCTTCAACAAAGTCAAAACATTCATTAGAAAAGACAATGTCTAACATAAATGTATTTTTAATAATGGTAGTATATGTGAGTATTCATATTGTTTATTCAAGCTATCTAGTTGTAATCATAATCCAATTGTTCTTCTACTTCTTCTTCTTCTTCGACAAAATTCAGGGGCTTCATCCGGTCTACCCGGCCCACGAAAGAGCCGGTCTTCGGTAAGCCGAGCTGAAATGAGATATTCCGGTCTACAGAGGATTTCCATGATCGGCATCAACCGCACATTTAGCCCTTATTGCTGTTGCCTAGCAACAGAGCTGAAGTTGGACCAGAAAGTTTTAATGCCCTTTGACACATTTGAAGGAACTCATGAAATGGGACGGCCTACTCGCACAGCTGTGACTCAATCGGGCCTTCAAATGAGGCCTCTGAAGGATGCAGCCCCTGAATTGAGACACATTACATAATAGAAACAGCAGGAGAGATGGACTTTAAAGACATGCAGTGTAAACAAAGTGGGCCCACTGCAGGCAACACTTAAAGAAGAGCATAAAAACACACATATCCTGTCTATAATAGGACAGCTTAAGAGTATTATCATTACACTTTCTGATACCTCTGATCAGCCAATAGAGGGCAACAAAAGTCAAGTCTTCACCAAACCTACACACCACTAAAATAATGAATGGGGAGAAACTGCATCTGAGCAAGGTTTCAAAAGTTGGGACGAAGCTCAACAGAGAGGACAGTGTTTTTCATTGCATTCATCCAAGGTATGAGTGATGCCCAGGAGGCAGATAGGCAGTGTTGAGTTACATGAAATGAGTATTGTGTCAACATGACAGCTGATGAAGCATTATCCTGTGCAATCCACATAGTTGGTGCAGACCATGAACAGTAGAGAAGACTTTAAACCAACAACACTGTCCACGACCAAACTGGTTTTACTGCACTGACGATATTAGTATCTGTGCAATCTACAGCCACTATATTGTCATCAAAAAGTGAAGCACATTCATTAAAATATGTAAAGAAAGCTGGAGTTATTCAATAGTTCCCGACAACATACAATACTAAATACTCTGCACCATATATAGCCTCCTATAACAATGGCCTCTGTCGTATTGTTTCCTGTGGGACTTTGATATCAAGTCAAACCCAGAGGAAAAACACTGACAGTTACAGATGCTCATGGAAGAAGATCTGGCCACTGTCCGACTCAACAGATCCCAAAACTAGAGATCCCCTTAAGGAATTACAGAAACAGCTCTTGTCAAAAATGATGAACAGAAACTGCTCCAGTGCCTCAGTAATCAGCTCTCTGGGTAGATGCGGGTGATCACAAACCATGTTTTGATTTACCACTTGACTCACAAGAGACGTGGCGCCCACCACATCATGCAGGTGTCTGAGGACACATTGACTTTTCACTTGCGTAGAGACAGCACTGGTCCGTTGAGCTCTGCTGCCACAAGGCTTCGAAAGGAACACTGTCCAGACCATCCCTGGTTCTGGAGGGAACCAGATAAAAATAAAAGTTTAATGCTGCACAATAAAGAAATCTGACGTATGATGAATAAATGATGAAGAATGAACTCTCGCTGAAACATGCAGTAGTTTATTTACTGGCTTGTACTTTATTGGATAGCTACAGCATCGGGCCAAGGATTCAGCAAAATGCCAAAAAAACACTTTGTTTAACAAAGTAACAAAGTTTGTCAGAGCGAGTCACTGAAGTACAGACAGTGAGAAATCGTCCAGCGGCTATTTACACTGACCCTGACAGGGTGAGTACAGCGATGCTAACACCTCACACCAAAGCTTGTCCCTTCACTTTACTTTAACTTCCCCATGTTTACCCTTCAAAACACTACAACCCTAGTAAATGCTTTACAACACACTATAATGTAGTCGTAACCTTGTTTGAGAACATTATATGTGTTAATCAACGTATTTATGTGTATACACTGTAAATTAAGATATAATAGTTTTTATTAGATTGCACATTAAATCAAATCCTTACAATGTGTGATGAGACTTTTGTACACAACATGCAAAGGTGTAGTTTAAAACTGTTTATGTTGAGCTTGATCGTAGATTGGATTCTCTTTTTACTTTATTAGAGAGACTACAACAACACCAATGTACAAAAATAAAAATATACAAAAACGAAAAAGGAAGGTTAATAAAAGTAAAATAAACTACAAGCTGTTAAAGTTTGATTGATAGATGGATTTTTGTTTTGGAGAATTGAATGAACTCACTACTGAACGCAACAAAGGACTGTCTCCGACCATTGAATTTAAATGTATTTGTAAATGAATAAACAATTCATTTGTAAGTGTAATTAATAGAATTAATAATACTTTATTTTTCATGGTGTAATGAAAATGTAATGGCATATTATATCATATGATTACAACATTGTTTATATTATAACTTTAACTCCTATAAGAATATGAGCAAAATAAACATGAATGAATGAATAAAACATATGAAAGCTGTATGTTTTCAAAGAGGAGATAGATAAACTGTCTTTACATGTAAATATATGTAGTGAATTGCAAGATGATAATAAATAATAAGACTTTTATCAATTGATTACATATTGCTTCTGTGTTCTAATTGGGTGTGGGTGATTGGGATTGAAATAAAATGTTACAGAAGCTTTGCAAAGAAGAGCTGAACATTTTACGAAATACTGCAACAAATCAAAAGGTTTCTGGGAAAGTATTGATGTCTGAATGTTGCCTGTTTTGCAGCATGCTACTTGAACAGGAAAAAAGAAGCGCACAAGCAGGATTATATAGACACAGTGTCAATACCATATGACACAAGACAGCAGAAGCAGATTTTCCATTCAGGCTCAGCTGTAGTGTAATGGAAAAAAATTGGAAAGAAATTAAGAATTAATGATGTTCGTTCAGCTGCCCTCAGCAGTGCAAAAACAGGAGGTTAGAATAAAGCTGGCAGAGGAAAGCCACTTTAAGTGAATGATTATGAAAAGCAGTCCGTCCCTCTGACATTGAGACTGAATGGCCACTTCAGCACCACATTTCTTAGCAACATTTGAGTTGAGGGCTGCGACACAGAAGTGTGAAAACAGGCTTTACACTCAGCCCGGACTCGTTCATCCCAAGTGTGTTTCTTTCTCTGCTGCTTCAGGCTTGGTGACAGCGCGTGTTAACAGCACTGGAGGTGTGACAGGAATACACCGTCAGGAACAGAATCACGTCAGCGTCCATCAACAGGTACTGGACTCATCTGCTCAAATGGCCTCTGTGAGTGGAGGACAGAGCCCCCGCAGAGATGTGGGTGCAGAACAGAGGAGGGGAGAAATCTGAGGATTCAGTGATGGGACAGAAAAGCGGGTGTGATCCAATGCGTCACTTAGGTAAAAGAAAAGAGGAGTCTGCAGCCTTGCCTGAGACTCACTGAGGCTGTTCTATCTGATCTAAAAGTTAATATGAGCATGTTAACATAACCACAATAACAATACTAACATGTCCAGTTAGCAGAGATAATGATAGCTGTTTTTATCTTCTTAATTGAATGTGTTAATTAGCCACACAAAGCACAATGTGATTAAATTGTGGACAAATTGATAATTTGGCTTGTTTATGACCAAGATGGAAACTCAGTGGATGAAGGTTATCACAAGTTTAGGTGGGCATCAATGTCTGTAACAATGTTAATAGACATCCGCCATAGAAATATTTGGTCTAGATATTTTCACTCAAAATTACAAGTCACTGGCCCAGGAGGAAATGTCACAGGATGTATAAAGTCAACAGGATTCTTCCTCTACGGGACATGAATGCCTGCACAACATTTCATGACAATCCAATTAACAGTTGTTGAGATAATTCATGCAGCACCAAAGTAAGATTTAAAATTTTTTTTAATTCAACACCTACTGATAAGATAAGATAACATAAGATAAGATCAGACTGTGCCATCATGCCTGGCCTAAAGAAAAACAGCAATCAGCAGCCCTAATGACTTCAGACCGGTGGCTCTAAAACCACTGATGAAATGCTTCGAGAGGCTGGTCCTTAAGCTCCTCTGCACTTCCACACCAATGTGCGGACAGAAACAACAGATCAACAGAGGACACCATCAACACAGCTCTTCATGCGTGAGGAAGTTGTTTGGGGACTTCAGCTCCACATTCAACAAATCCATCCCCAGCACAATGGTGACCAAACTGCACAACCTGGGGTGGGGTCCGCTCTCATGCAGATGGATCAAGGACTTTTCAACAAATTGACCACAGACTGTCAGGCTGGGGAACCATCACTCCCCGACCCTAACACTCAGCACTGGAGCTCCACAGGGCTCCGTGCTGAGCCCTCTCCTCTACTCCCTCTTTACCCACGCATGTGTACCAACCCACAGAAAGAATACCATCATCCAGTTTGCAGATGACATCACTGTGGTTGGACTGATTGAAATCGGTGGTGAGTCTGCCTTCAGGGATGAGGTCTGCAAACTGTTAGAATGGTACCATCCACAACCTGGCACTCAACTCCTCCAGATCAAAGCAGTTGATCAGGAAAAAGAAAGAACAACCTGCTCCCATCAGAGGAGACAAAGTGGAGAGTGCGACTAGCTTTGAATTCCAAGGCACACACATCTCCCAGGTCTTCACATGGACAAATGACACCGAAAATCATCAACACCCAGCTACTTTCACCCCAGGAAATTTAAAGAACCCAATGTTTACGGCGGGCCACAAACATCATCAAGGACCCATTCCACCCAGGCCACCCCTCTTTACTCCACTGCCCCCTGGAAGACACTACAGGTCCATCAAGGCCCATACTTCCAGACTCCTGAAAACTTTCTATTCAAGTGGCATCAAATAACTGAACTCTATCAAATAACCACATATATATATATATATATATATATATATATATATATTGTTTATATCCATTCCTGGTATTTTTTCCTACTATATATGTGTGTAAATTGCATATACAATGCATATGTACATGCCGAATCTGTTTAAAGAGTCTTTGCATGTTCTTTTATATATATTGTATATACAATTTCATTGTACAGCTGTGCAATGACAATAAAAAACATTATATTCTATTCTATCCTATTCTATAAGATAAGACAATCATCCAAGCAGCAGACCCAATTATCAACAATTATCTTACATTATCAGTATTTTTTTATTATGAGTAATAATTCAATGGCCATTACAGACACCATATAGGTGTGTGTCTTACATTGGAAGGGCAGAAGTGAAGAGGATGAAACGTGATGGGATTAAATAGAAATGTCTCTCAGTTATCTCCGAATGAACAAATGTAAAATCGCACAGCATCTCTCAGGCAGGTGGAAGGCATGGTTTACATCACCTTCAAGACAATAAGCAGGGAATCAAAATATCTTATAAAACACAGGGCATTGAGTTTCATCATTTATAAATAATAGGTGGAGCCTTGTTGTTGAGCTACATTCAGAGTAACTGTAACTATCTCTAGAGTGTAGACATGTATCTATCTATCTATCTATATATATATATATATATATATATCTGTAGTAGTATTGAATTAATACATTCTTGGTTTGGTTTACCTTTTGCTACTGACTATGATGTTATGTGCAAAAATCTAGTATCTAGCCTGCAATGAAACAAATTCCATTACTAACAATATAAAATACTTCATCATTATAGGATTCTGTTGTATCCAAATCATTTAAAAACACTTCTGTATTTGACCTAGTGTCACTTTCTGGAAACTGTTTCGTCACCTTAATAGATGGAAAGTTCATTTCTCCGTGGCAGTGGCTGTGAGTGGAAGAAAAGTTCCCTCAGGAGTTGTCTTTGGGGGCTACAGGGTGAAGAGTGTTATTCTCCACTGTCACTTCTGACACGCCGACAGAGGTGGAGGGAAGGGGGGGGTCATGTATATGAGAGGTGCTTATAGACCATTTGTGACCATTTTAAATCAAATAGCTGCTTGAGAGAAAGAAACATGTTGATAAATTCAACAATCCATGTTTTTTGGTGATTGTTTGTCTTCAGCGTTAAATCACAAGTAAATGGCCAAGCTGGCTACCCCTGTCTTATAGGACCTTTATGTCGGCCACTACTCATTTGCAACAGTAAATACTTTTTTAGAAGAAACGTAACACTATACACTACACAATATTATTCAGACTCTATTCAGCCCTATTTTAAGTGTTTTCTTCTATCTGAGATACAGTATAGGCTGTAATACATATTCAATTAACAGGAATAATATATTTCAATTAAAGTGAGGTCTGCTGATTATTATATGTCAAATCTGTGGTTTCAATAAAAACTGCAGTATTACCCAGAGAAATGTCATGAAGTGAAAGTATAAATATAAAAATACTCAAGTAAAAACTGTACTCAAGGAAAACATCTTTCCCTGTTCAATCAAGTAAAAAAGAAAACTAAAATGGAAACCTGTATTGTCCCCTGAGCAAAAAACATCACACTGGTTCCAGTTAATATTTCCGCTTGTGCTGTCTCTAATTAACCAGCAGGACACAGTTGCTATAAATTTCCTCCCAAAAAGTCATGAAGTAAAGCATACAGTGGGGCCATAGAAACAACGGGCTTGATGAATACCCGTGGGGCCTCCGGGGGGTTACACTGGTGCACGTGTTGTTTTTCACTCAACGGAATTGATTAACACCTGGAAAGGAAAGACAGTTGCCATGGGCGTCTCACCTGAGGAATTAATTATCTCC
Organism: Verasper variegatus; assembly: GCA_026259375.1. Lineage (NCBI taxonomy): Eukaryota > Metazoa > Chordata > Actinopteri > Pleuronectiformes > Pleuronectidae > Verasper > Verasper variegatus. The sequence goes on from CM048060.1 coordinate 5,649,954, forward strand.
ACAAAGGTAGAGGATGGCCCTCTTCGCTGCTCCTCATTTCCTAATAAACAAGCTGTGCCGCAGCGTCTCTCATCACTTGTGCAGGACTCTAACCAGGTGAGAACACCTCTCCCACTGACCGAATAATCAGCCTCTTTCTCTCTGCTAAGAGGATCCTGTTCATTTGATTCAATTCTGTGTGAAAAACTTTCTCCTCTTCAGGAAGCTGCAAAGGTTTTTATCATCCCAGCAGAAATGCCGAGCCAGCTGGAGGGTGCGATGGACGCACTGATAGCAGTTTTCTACAACTACTCAGGAAATGACGGAGACAAATACAAGCTGAACAAGGGCGAGTTGAAGCAACTTTTGAACAGCGAGCTCACCGACTTCCTCACGGTAAAGTAGACATTTCAACATTATGGTTGTGTTTTTTCATGATGTAGCAGAACATATGGAAAAATTCAATATGGGGGGGGGGTGTCTTCCTGAAACTCCTTGGTTCCTCTTAATTACCAGGAATCTGTTAGTGCATCAAAGTGTGACCATTACACCCCCCTGTATTGGCTCAGTAGATGTATAATGACCATGGTAATGTGATCACTGGTTCAGATGATGCTTTGCTGCTTCTCCTTGGCTATGACCCTGTGTGAATTTTTTTTTTTTTTTCACACTATTTATTTTTTACTGTAGATTTATTTTAGCACTCTGACCTTGTCTGAGGAAAACAGTCTTATCGATTGCAATCCTGCTGATTTGACGTGTAACTCCTGGTGGCTCTCACGCCATAGCACTGTGAGAAATAATGAAGGAGATAGATAAGGGCGTTTGCAATAAGCTCCATCCTCTGAGTCTGTGTGATAGCAGCATGTGCAAGCCTGCGATTTCACATGATTGAGACCAGCGTGTCAAACAAAGCGGCCGAGGTCTAAGACCTCTGATGCCTTCAGATATATTTATTATTTTCACTTCTTGTCCTCGCTCATGCCGATGGGAAGCCTCAGGTGTTCACACATCATCATCATCATCATCATCAGTGGCCCATATCGCCTCCAAATATAGACACTCCCATGATGTCATCACATCCCCGTGGGCTATAGTCACCTCTGACAATAGACGCAGCCCCACCGAGACGAACACACACTCTTGGTTTCCATTGACTGAAAACTTGGACCTTTGGAAACCAAGACATGACACAGCACTGCATTTTAACAGCTTCTTTTTGCAATTAAAACATTGAAGACAACAAAAAAATATAACCACAAAGCCCCAAAAAACAATTATGACAATAAAGTTTTGCTTTATTTTATTTTAGAGTTTGCTGAATTCAAATCGATTTTAGTCATTTGCTTCTTGTACCTATTTTATTTTAATTTTATTGTGTGCTACCATTTGTGAAACAGGCTTTTTAGCGGAAATGGACAACAAATCAATTTATTTTTACTTTGTTTATATTTCAGTTTGTGCATTTTTTTCTTCTGCATGTTTTTCTCTTTTTAACTTAAATAAACTTTTAAAGCATAGAAGTTAAATCTATCTTGATGCTGGTGCAGTTGTGGCAATGAATTTGGTTGTATTTTCAGTTTTCTTTTCTTCTCTGTTCTTGGTTGTTGTTCACCGTCACCTTTCACTCCAACAGAAGCCGTTTGAGAATTCAAAATCAAAACTAGCTACATTAAAAACACAACAGCACTCTAGTTATATTTGCCTAATGAAATGAATCCCACCTGGTTGGACTCCAGTGTTTTTTCATATCTTTGACTTAAATAAGCCACAACATTACGCTCCCATTGCCTTGGAGGTATAAAGCCGTGACTTGTTTCTCGATCCTGCTGGAAACAACCAAAGCAATAACCGTCTGTGTAATCAGCTGTAGCTCGTGGGTCATTTAACAGTAACATCACTCTGCTCCCCACTGGACACGGATGGAAGCTTTTGCCTTGAGTCAATCCAATAACATTCAAACGACCACATTGGTGATGCTCATCCTACACGGACAGACAGATATATGCAACTGGAATTTATTAAACGAGTGTTTCATTGGTCAAACAATGATACAAAGAGTCCATAGGAAAACCTTTAAAATACATTGAATAATCTCCAGCACTTTGCTTGTTTGTTGTGCTAATTGTGACTGTTTTTCAGTCTCAGAAGGATCCAATGCTGGTGGAGAAAATCATGAACGACCTGGACTCGAACAAAGACAACGAGGTGGATTTCAACGAGTTTGTGGTGTTGGTGGCCGCCCTGACCGTTGCCTGCAATGAGTTCTTCCAAGAGCAGAAAAAGAAAAGCAAGTAAACATCTGCAGGGAAAACTGCATAAGCTCTGTAAATCGCCATCAATCAGTTTTGAAAATGTCATCACAATAAAAACAGTAAATGTAACATCAGTTGAATACGTTGTTTGTAATATTTCCCACAGTACATGATAATGTATGTATTATTTAAGAATATCAACACTCTCAGGCAGTTCTGCTGTCACAAATCAGACAATCTGGAGAAAATAATTTAAATTCATTTTTATAGTAAAGTGATGTAAGTATATAGAGGATACAAAAGAGCCCCTTCCCCATAGTTTTGTGACTGTCAACTTTTTACATTGTTAATGGAGTTGTGTCTAGTCTAGTCTATGAAAAAAGAAAACGGATTATTCACAACTGCCTATTAATTCTGTGGCATTTACCATTAAAGTTGCACCTTTGTCATCTAAAAATGTCCTCAAATCCTCTGTCATCATTTCATTATAGCTTTTGTCCCAGCAGACGTCCCCAGCCGAGACCCTCGCTGTTCTATATTAAATGTCAAATGTTAAATATCTAATAGTTTACTCAATAGGCAGCCTCATTGTTAAACATTCTCATCCCTCATCAGTTTTCCAGTCAGCCTCTGTTAATAAATACAGTAGAACTGGATTAAAACAGTTTTTATGTTTTTGTTTCAGTGATGAAGGTGTAAATGTACACCGTCTGAAATGTTTAATGCTGTTTAAATGAACTCCACGAGACACTAATCTATTCATCCAATTTGTTTTAAACAATATTTGAGCCTTTTCTTTAAATATGACAGCTCACACAGTGAAATGAAGACCAAATAAAATATAGACCTATATAAGACATCATGTAAAAATTGAATGAAACTGCATTAAATAAAAAGCTCAATATCCACTAGAATTTGCAACATGTGCTTACTTCCTTTACCATTTACTGTGTGCAAGTATTAGCATATAATATGTAGTACATGTGTACACATGACGTGGTCGATTTACTGAGGTATGAAAACAGTTCTCCAATAAAAGACATTATCTACCGATGTAAACGTGCCAGAGTAAGAGTTTTGAGTGTAAAAAAGAGAATTGGAGGACATTTGTTCTGCAGAACAATCACCCCTGTGCCTGATATATCAGTACAAATGACATTATTCGATTGTCACATGCATCAGTAGCACTGTCACACATTAAATCTGAGGGATTATGAGATGATTCATGATGTAGAAAGAAGGAAAAACACAGTTCTGCTGCACAAGCCTGTCTTAATTTGTCTTATTTGATCATTTGGTTTGTTTGGACCTGAGTGACTTAATGTCAGGTCATTGGGGGAACTGCTAAAAGCTCATTGCATCAGAAACATCTGACAAGATGTGGCACAGTGGCCCATACAGATCAGTGTAGTGTATTTATGTAAAATCTTATTAGGAACACTGATAGGACTAAAAGAACAAAAAAGAATAAAAAACTGAAATAACACAATAACACACATACCTCATAAATAGATTTGTACAGCACTTGAGTAAATTTACTTTCCAAAGCCACGCATGTGTGGGTGCGTGTGAAAGCACGTCTCATTCAGATTTTCTTGCCCGGACATCACAGAAGGAGAGAGAGGCTGGTGCTTTCGGGAAATGACTGTGTCTCAATGATGCATGACGTCCCCAGTATGCATCCACCACCTGCGTCTCCAGCAGCATCAGCCTATCACACGGATGCCTCCTCAGCCCCTCGAGCACAAGTGCTGATGCTCCCACCTTGGGAAGGACAGAAGTGCAGACTGAAGCTGTATTTTCTAAGGGTTTTCCTGTGTGTACCGATCCGATATATGTATGAAAAAAAACAGTTAATTTCCAGTGACATTCTCGGCAGTGACGTGGAGGAAAATCACTGAAACTTAATTCAGTGGCAAGTGTGGTGCTTTTATGTGCACAGATGGTGCTTGCACAGGCCTTCGCTGTCACAATGCAATTGGTGTGTGATTGGCTGTAATCGGGCAGGATAATCACCCGGTAATCTCCTGTGGGAAGATGCCATGCAGTAATTATGTTTTTTGTTCAATTTTTAAAAGGTTGCAATCAATCCTGAGTGTCATTTGATAATTTTTTTAATGTGGGTATTTATACACTCACTCGTATGATTGCACAAACTCTTCAAAATGTTCATACTTCATGTTCATACCTCATTTCCTGTGAGCTACCGGCTCTTAGCAGAGAGCACTTCTCCAGCAGACCGTCTGAATCATCATTTCTTTGATTTCACTTTCAGTAAAGTCCTGGAGTCCTGTTAGTGTGGGGGGAAATTTACTGGCAATTAAGAAACGCAGAGACAAAAGAATGGTTGCATCTGATGTTAAGTTTCGTCTGGATGAGAGCACAATTAGGTACAAATTATGTGTGACATAAACATAGTCTAAAATAGATGTTTCTATTACATCATGAGAAATAAAATCTAATGAATTTGTCCTATTTTGTGTACAATTTATAGTGAGGAGTCATTTTTATGACTTTGGAATTAAAGGGTGAGTCACAGGATGGGATATGAGAACATATAACTGAAATAACAATTAGAGAAAGGCAAAAAAGAGCAAAAACAGATTAAAGATTGAATATTTAAAAGAAAATGGGTCTAAAACATGACAGTTGACAGGTTTATAACGTCACTGAGTGATTAAGAAAGAATTGACCATTAAGGAGAGAAAACAGTACAGAAGACAGAGGAGAGGGCCACGACCAGGAGAGCTGAGTCTGGAGATTGTCTGTATTAAAAAAACAAACAGGCTGGACATAAATCAAGAGTTTAAGACTTCCAGGACAGTTCCTTTTCACTCAGTGTCACTCATCCAAATGTAGCTGCTGCCTGTGACAAATGTCAATAAAGAACGCCCCGAGCTCTTATGTACCACATGCTGTCTTTTCCTTTGGTTCGTCAGATTGTGCGTCACAGTACGTGTCAAAACTCATTAGTTTCTTAGCTTACATAAAGCCTCAGCTGATGTGAAATGGACCTTTCTCCATCATTTAATAAAAAGGATATTGAGGAAAGGATATAAAATACAGACCTGGACAAGATACAACAGACATTTTATATCATAATTCTATAACACGTATGTCAAGTAACATATAATCTATCAAATTAATTGATGTATCTGTGACGCTGATATAAAACATTCAGAAAAGATGCTATATTTATTTTCCTTTTAGGAATGTAGATGGAAGTGAATGATTTGCACACACTACAGGATTCTCACAGATGTAATTACAAAGATGTCATGTTATTTGGACACGTTTATTGAACTAAAGGTAAGAACACTAGTTTCCCACTGACAGGAAATGGTTGCACAAATTATAATTAGTACAGTTATGAGTTATATAAGTAAAGGATGCAATGCTTTACCCTAGTTATAGTAAAACTTGTAATTATTTAGTTAGAGTTATGAAGCTACTATTACATGAATTTGTGCTCAGACTTAATGTAGACTTTAGTTACCTATATATCTTGAAACCATTAATATACAATTAGTATAGAAAAATCACTTGTTAATATACAAAAAATGTAAATAATTTTTATATGGAGGAATATTTTAAGTAAGTTAAGGTAATATATTCGATACGTATATGTTTTGCAAAACATTTTAATAACTTACTGTGTAGTTAATAATGGTTTTAGTTTTGTTACTTTTATATCCTTAATGCTCTAAGTACACAATCTTTGCAGAAAAAGTCTTTGCAAACTTATTTACAATCAAAACCTAATATTTTAACAACACATCCTAACATCTTAACCTATTTCCTGTATGTATAAATTCAATATAACATACTAAATAATAAAAAGAGCATGCCCCCATAAATTGAATTCAACCAATCATTGACAGACAAATATAGGATGCAGATATATTTCCATTTCCCTTCTGACCTTCTGCTTTTTATTTTCTATTTGGTAATGAAGTGCGAGATGTCAAACGAATCCCCATTATGTTTCCGCACCCATACAGTGCTGTTTAGTAACAGATGAGGCATGATCCTATTAGGAAGCACAGCACGTGAGGAAGACAGATTTTCTACAGCAGCTCGCTTTTCCCATGAAATCAGGGTGGTCATCCTGGGGGGGATGATGACATGACACCAGTGAAGAATGTCATCCTGTTGGGCAATACCCGTCCTGATCAGTCTCTCACACTGGAAGAACGTTTAGGTGAGCTTTGTCTCATGTGATTTATACCACCCACACACGTATGATGTTTATAGATGGTTTTCTTCTGCAAACAAACAGAAAGCTGAAGATATATACATTGGGTGATATTTATTAATTATAGTAAAACTCTGTGGTTTATACATAAAACTGAATTATGAGGAGGCTACAGCCATAGCAGCTCTGTGAGGCAGTACACACACAGAAAGATAATCCACACTCTTGGGTAATAAAGACACGACAATTGAATGGCGTCTGGGAACAACTTCAAGTTGTCCTGGTCAATCCCCTTGATTGACCTCTCCTGTCTTTCCCGTCCTGATTTGACCCTCTTTATGGCATCGGAAATCAGAGGCCACCCCCCCTCTTGCGTGTCTACTGTCTAATACTGTATTTGTGTTGCATCCAGTTGTTCTTTCTACTCTCTGAGGACATTACCCCCTCCTGTCTAATTACAGACTACTGTCTATCGCAATACAGTGCTACACTTCCTGAAATTAATTAATTACTTCCTGGAGAAACGTCCTGCCCCCCCCCCCCCCCCCCCCCCCCTGCACCAGGATTTATTCTGTATATAACACCAGTATCTTTAAATGTAAAAATGTAATTTCCTTCCATTTCTTATCAGCTATAGTTGCATCCTGTCCAAACATAATGCCTGTGCCCATTGACCACAACTGTATTTGCATACAGTGCATAAAGTACTTTACCTTTTACCCTAACCGACTTTTTTCAATCAATGAATGCTTTAATGAACGTTTTAAAAGGGAATCTGGCGTTCAGGGTCATAGCAACATTTACGTAATATATAGTTAAAATAGCCTCCAAGCTATGGAGGCTATGCCAACAGAAATGTGCAACCATTTTTTTTGCCACAACTAGACATCAAACAAAAGCCAAAGATTATTTTGCATTAACTTAATAACTTTAATAATAACTTTATTTATAGAGCACTTTTCAAAATCTTAGTTACAATGTGCTTTTCAAGGACAGCAAAATAAAACAGACAGGTAATAAAATCATGAACTCAGCAAAAACTTAAGGAATCACAAATATCAAAAGACAATATTTAAAAATAAAATTCAATAAAGCAGAATTCAAATGCAGGTGAAATCAGGAAAGGCTCTCCGATAATAATATGTATTAACCTGTACTGCATCAACCACCAGATGGCGATAAGCGTGCTTTGGCTTCACTTTTGGGGAACAGTTATTTTCGTCATTGTATATCTTTGTATACTGTCTATAATCAGTATACCTATACACTCACACCACTGCAGCAAACTCTAATTTTGTATTTTCTTCTTCAGACATACTTTTATTAAAATATGATTTGGGGTTTTATTTTCATTATTTTACTATTCACATCCTGTATTGGTTTTATGCATCAAATGTTAAATTTTTTAAAATAAACATTTGATATGATGTATAACTGGTCTGTTTTATTTTGCTGTCATTGTAAACTTTGTACTGTGGATTTTGAAAAGTGCTATTTGAATAAAGTTTTTATTTGAGTTATTATTGTTTTTAGTGGTAGTGATTTTAGTAGTATTAGGAGGCTATTATTATTATTATTATTATTATTATTATTATTATTATTATTATTATTATTATATTATGGCAATATATCCCATTGCTGACAAGTAATTGTAGCTACAAAGAAAGCCTATAGGGATGATATAAGTCAGTAGGATTTCAACTTCAGACATATGTCTGCTAGAAGCAGCTATCCAGTTTTTTGGGCATCTAATTAAATTTAAACCAGACAGACACTGCCTCAGTCCTGTTATGTTCATTGTGCCTCTCTGTCTCTTCCCTCAGTCATTGCTCCACATAAAGGTGGATGTCATATGTTGATTACTCCCTGGTGTCTCGCTGCAGTATGGACCAAAACCCTGCCTCCTCCATGTTAGCAGATTGGAAATGGACCAAACAAAAAAGTCCAAATACATGTCAAATATATTTTTCCATGTATACTTTCTGTCATAGTTCTTATCACACTGATGTTTGTGCAAGTGTTAATTTTTTTTGCAAGTTTGGTTTGAATTAAGTCATTTGATGCTATGAAAATGGGTTGTGTCATGATTAACAGCTGAGACTGACACGCAGTTGGTTGTGCATGTGGGTCGGCAGAACCTTAATGCTGCGATCACAATGTTTTGAGAGGCACTGCACTCAAAATATTGAGTGTCTTTATCGGCTCTGAGCCCCTGTTGAGTAATTGACAAATTATTGTTGCTTTCCCTCTCAGAGAAACCATATTCAAATGTCATGCTTGATTTCTTCAATCTAGAGGCGTTCAACAGAGCCGTCATCATTGCAATCAAGCTCACAGTTCGCAGTTCACTTCCCACAAGCATCAACTGTTCAAAAATATAGTGTGACTGCTTGGGACCAGGCTGCTGCTGGCAACATAAGACATATACTGTATAATAGACTGTATATAATAGTCCTTGGGAAATCACATGTAAATCCTATTATCTATGCTTGCTTGAATGCATCCTTAGACTGGTCCATTAACCTGAGGGAGGAACAGAATCGAACAGATTTTTAAACAAAAGTAAATATCGCTAAAGAAAAATATTATATATTTAGAAGAAAAAACATACAGGGATGAAAATTTATATATGTCTTGGTTCAGTTTTACTGTACAAGAACTTTTCTCTTAAATTTTCTACAGACCAAGGTTGGTGATATTACGCTTTTCTCATTAAAAAAACAAAACAATGTAAAGACTATAAAACCCAAATAACTCTAACAAACACTGTCATAAAGCCATAGTGGGCCACACTTGTGACACACTGGTGACACACTGGTTCATCCCGTTTAACTTCAGCACTGGAACTTGAAACAACCTGACACACACTGTCCTGCTTATACTCACTCATGCTCTGATTGTGGATCAATCCGCTGTTAAAAATAAACCCCTGCAGTGTAATTTCAGCAAATTATTTTGAATTTTTGGTATATTTTTTATATCTAAGTTTATTATCAATTGATATATTTTGGGGATTAATAGACTTGCAGAATGTCACAAGCTGGTGAATTTGAAATATATTAGTATACATTACTAGTTTTGGTCTTTTCATTTTCAAGGCAGTAGAAATAATATATAGTGTGGTGTAATTATGCCAGTTTTATACTTCAACTAATTACAACATTGAAAATGAAAAGAAATGTCCTTTTAGACCAGTGGTTGCCAACCCGTTGATGGCGTCATCATGCCCTTGTTCATCACCAGTTATGGCTGCAGGTGTCTGTTGACGATAATGCACCTGCAGACCTTCAATCACAAGTCGCCCCATTGGTTTGTGCCATTCAAGCCATTATTTTCAGAGATATTGCATGCTGCTCTCCCCGTAGTGACAGTGAGGGCTGTTTTATACCTGAGAGAGTCGTCATCCTGCATCCAAGGGGATGATGAAGCGCATGAAGTGAATGTAGCTTCATGGTTATTTATCCCACTGGAACCTGTGAGTTCTGTATTACTCTGGTTCATTGTAGGGAACACGTCTCTAATAAACATTTACTAGTAAATGGATGCTTATTAATGTACAGTCTTATTGCAGATCATTTGAACAATACCTGTAGTGTTTGAAAATACAGGAAGCAGAGGAGGGCAGCTGGAGATAATGAACTAACCTGGGCTTCATTTAGGTTGTGGATCAGGATCAGAATAACAATGTTTAAAGACGCCTATGAGACAATAACCTTTCATTGCCGATATATTAAAACAATAAAAAAACACACATGAAGCGAAGCCAGCCGTTTTGGGGATGTGTATACATCATTACAGCCTAGCTAGCAGCTATGTAAGTCTGTATTGGGACAAAAAATTATAATATTTTCCTTATTTTTCTTATTTGCTCAGATTGTTAGTATACTAATACTCCTTAATCAGCACTGAATACAGTGTTCAGACAGTTGTGAATAAAAGTTAGTCCTTCTGCAGGTATTTGGTTGCAAATTGGAAAATCACAGTCATTATACTTACACAACCTCACGGTACCAGGAGACATCCAGAGTCATTTAGATGCATCGCAGACCATCAGTGTCTGTGCAAAGTTTCATGGCAATCCATCTGTTTGGAGATGTTTCAGGAAGAACCACAGTGATGGACATGATGTTCAGACTGACTGACATACCAGAGTAAACAAACACAGTCTATATTTGACCCAGTGCGTAGAGCTGTTAATCACACTGATCTATCACAGATCAACTAGTAACACAGCAAACTGCAGCAATTACAGAGACATTAACTGTGCATTTTAGAGTTCTTTAACATTAAGAATTGGCCCTGTTGCATTAGACCATTAAAGAAACCAAAACAGTGCTGTCTGTGAAGGTGGAGCAATAAATACCTCCTGTATGTGTTCCTCCACTGGAACTAATGATCTGAAAGTAATTTAATGGAGCTGTGCACAGAGGAGACAGGAATAGATACAGGAATTTCCTGAGCGAGGAGGGCAGTGAATATCTATAAATATACATTTATAGAAAATAATTATTTATCAAAAAAAGCACGCCTTTATTTGACAAATAGATCAGACAATAATGATAAATAAATTCTATATTATATTATTTACAGCATGAAACTCAACTCTATTAAAGGAACATATAGCTTTTGAGTGCAGAATGGAGACAATTTCATGTAATATTTGTACTTTACCAGCTTTACATTGTCTGTGTCTGTTGTTGTGACAAGGAAGATAAATAAGTCTTATTTTTGTGTTTATTTGTATGTGTTTTTTGTGTTGAGGTGCAGTGCTGAGGTACGCAGCTTTATTTATCACATGTTAAACAAAAATCAAGAACTAAACCACAGTTGAGTGCTTTGTCATGCAGTATAATTTTTATTAAAAAAGGCTTTATACAAATTTGACTGCATACTGACAATAAATACTTGCATTTGATACACTGAACGGTTTCCCGCTGTGTATTATACAGCAAAAATAATCAGAATGTAACATTCATTTTAGCACCATTCTTTTTCAAGAATGCTGACCACTAATTCATACATAACATAAAAACAATATCATCTAAATGAAGACAGATATTGAAGACAAGACAAAAATATAAATAACTGCAGTTCCACCACACACAAAAGGACACTTCATCAAGATTTATTTAGCGACAATAAATAAAAAGATGAAAAAGGAAAGAAATAAAGTCCAGTGAATTGTTGCGTTTGAGTAATGGGACTGTATATATATACATCATATATCTCATACAGGGGTATGTCAGTGTCGTCTAATGAGAGGGGTTGACCAGTTGGATCTGCTGCCTTAAATAAAATTGTTTAAAAAAAAATGTGCAGTAAAATGATACATTTGTCACTTTTTCAATCCTACTGGGATCAGTTGTTGAAACAGAAATCTTCCACGTTGTTGAGTTTGATGGTCTGAAGCTCCTGGCTGTCCAGTAGCCGGTAGCTGAAAGACACGCGGTTGACAAACTGGCCACTGGACACCATCCTCACCACTGTGTTGTCGCAGCCGACCTTCATGTGAGCTGCAGGAGAGTGGAGAAGAAACAGTGACCTCCTCGTTCAACAGGGTGCTATGAAGGAGGAAGATCAAGCGTGCACTACTCACTGGAACCAGAGAAGGAGATGCAGAAGTCTGTGATGGGCAGCAGCTTCGACGTGTCAATGCCACTTCCTCCCAGTAACTGCACAAAATCCCCTGCTTCTGCACATCTAGGCATGGATCTCTGTGGAGACCAACACATAACTCTTTAAATTGTGGTAAATAATGATTATAATGATAATGATAATGACAATAATGATACTACTATATTATAAAGCATCCTGACCCCACAGGTCGTCTGGGATGAGTCTGCTCTCTGTCCCTAGATTCAAAACTAAACATGGAGAAGCAACTGCTGCAACTCTTAGTTCTTTAAAATCAACGCTGAATCTGTTTGCCACAGTCTTATATAATAAATCAAATTGCTAATTTCTTACACTGCAATGTTACCTTCAATCTTTTATATATGATTTTATTTAATTTAATTACGCTTGATGCAACTCTTTTTTGTATTGTCTTGTAATGCTTTTTATATTTTGTGTAAAGCACTTTGAATTGCTACAAATAAAATTAAAAATTAATAACAAATCCTTATACTTTAATGAAATATTGACATCCCTGTCAATGACACTGTTTCTGTTGTGTGTCTGTATCCATACCCTTTGCAACAAATCTTCTTTACACTTGTGTGAATAAGTCCCTGCTTGCACGCCACATTACAAACTGTGTCGTCATGTGTGGGAAGAGATATAACCTACACTTATTTTCACATAGGTTAATGTCCTTGGGAAATTATAAAAAGTGTTATGGAGGAGAGGGAAGGCAGAGCGGATGAATCATGTTAATTCACGACCAGAGAGTGTAGATCATGTCCCCAGATGTTCCTCTTCTTTTTTTTCTCTAACATGCATTAACAGTTTTCTTGGCCACTGGGGGTGAAGCAGAAACTATCTTTACACACAATACTGACATTATCAGATTTTAAGTTGATATAACAAAGAGCAAACAGTTGCCTACTCAACTGAATGTAAATATTCTCCGCTCTGGTTTTGCTGGTTTATCAGAACAAATCTCACTGATAGAATCTGCCTGCTGCGCCTGGAAACGACACTCATGAACCAAAACAATGAGCTAAAAGATGCTAAAATGTTCTGGAGCACTGAGGAGGTCATTTAATCAATTGTTGATACAGAATCATCCATTTCAGGACAGGTATGACAACTTGTTGCTGTTCGGTTTACATCGCTTGTATAAACAGAATTATATAATTTCACATGCAGAGAGTTAAACCTATGAATAAAATAGATATCATTAAATTAGAACGCTGACAGAGTTGGGGGTGAATTAATTGTACTTATGTCGTGCTTTCCGGTCTTATTGACCATTTAAAGTGCTTTACAGCATTAACACATTCACTCCCACATTAATACGCAGCGAATATACCAAATGCAGGGGAAATTTGGAGTTCAATATCTTGCCCAAGGACACTTTAAAATGCAGACTGGAGGTGTCTGGAATCAAAACACCAACCCTCAGGTTAGTGGACAACCCGCTTTACCTGCTGAGCGTCAGCCAGTTGAGCATATAACAGTATCCTGTCAAACATTGACCTTTGGCAAATCACGTGCACCAACTGTACTTAACGTTAGAGTTCTAAAGGGTCAGTTCACTCAAACAACATCAATAATTGTCAAAGCAAAAATCACTTTTTACTGTATGTGAATATTAGTATGTAACTGAGGCATTGTTCCCTGAATCAGCAAATTGTTGCTGTGTTTTCCTCATGTTATTTTTCGATCTGTTGACGATCCTGAACAAACTCCAGGTGACGGCTGGAAAAACGGTGAGAAAAACCCTTTGCAGAATGCCGAGGAGGAGAATCACAAGCGCTGAGTCGATACTTGGGCAGATACTAAGTGTGCTTTTGTTCACCTTGGGGAAGTTGACGTTGTGTCCCAGGCTGAACTCAGAGATGTCGATCTCCACTGGATAGATGATGGAGAAGCTGCAGTTTCTGTGCTGCTGCGGGATCACAATTGTGTAACTGCCCTCTGGTGACTGGGAGATGACATTACACGCTGCAAAGAAACAAGGAGGGCTGTTACAAGCAGGTTATCTCTGATGGATTCTCAAGCAGAAGGCAACCAGTTGCAAGGGTGGGCACAAACATTGGAATAGTTTAAAAAGTCAGGGATGAGCAGAAGATCAAAAATATCAAACCCACTTTGAAATCTTTGTTCATCTTGTTTTGTGAAAATCAAATTAGTGTTTGCTTCAGAGGTTTGAAACTGACTGAAAATACTAATAGTTAAAATTTGATTTTAGAGTTAAATACTTTAAGAAAAAACAATCAATCTGCTGATCAGCTCTGGTGATTAGAATGAATTGTTGCTCACATCTTACTGCAGTGCATCATTCAGAAAGGTCATGTTCCAGATGCAGAAACACAGCGATGGCAAACTGTCCCCAGTCAGTGCACATGATGACTAAGGCACCTCGCCACAGGCTTGTGATGTCACCAAGCACTCACACATTAGTTCCTGCACAACTGGACTGAAATCTAAAATGATTGGTGTGCCAATTATATGCTGTAGTTTCTTTATTCTAGTGACTTTCTACTCACGGAAGGGGTTGATGTGTTTCCTGACTGTCAGGGTGAAGCTGCTGCCGGCATTGTGAATGCGGAAGAAGACCATGGCCACGTTCTGAGAGGAGCGCACGCTTCTCTTCAGGGATCCCGAGTCGCAGTAATCCACGTAGCGCTCGTGCAGAGGCAGCAGGTGATCCTGGGAGCTGGGAAATTTGTCTCCTTTCATCACCCAGCCGTCGAACACCTTCGTGGGACACAGTGAGAGGAAGAGGCAGGATTTCAGATTCTGTCAATGATGGTTGTTTCGAGTGTTTAAAGGTAGATGAGCTGTATGTGGAAAGAGGTTGATCTTTCTCTGTGGGAGAGAGGTTATTTACAGGTTTTGAACATCATGTCATGTTCAGTAGTGGAGAGCATCAGTGCAAACACAGAAGAGGGTTTTAAGGCCAGGTCACCTAAAGTAAGTAGGTCTGTGCCTTGTATGCTAAAGGGATTTTGTCTAACCAGGCAGCTTAATAATCACAGGCTGTACCAGAAAAACACAAACTTACATTTCATTACTAGTAGTAGTATGTGTATATATACACACATTATAGTTATATAATAGACCTAAGAAGTTTCCATGCAACAGGAGATTGCTGGATTTCCCAACTTGAACATACAACACTACAGTATCTGCTGCTCAGTGGCAGAGGTTTTGCTGGTTTACCGTGATGAAGTCCCCTCCCCTGCAGTCGATGTCCACATCGTCATAGTCCACACTGATCACCTCGGTGGGCTCTGCCATGAAGAAGGCAGCGCAGCTCAGCTGAGGATGCTCCGCTGTGAAGGTGAACTGACCCTCCATTGCAATCATGTCCAGACAACCTGAAACACACACACACACACACACACACACACACACACACACACACACACACACACGTTCACATGTGAATGGAGGAGATACATTCCATACAGAAAACAAAGTAAATAAACAAATAAAATTATACTTTAATCATATTCTATCTATCAATCTATACATCTATCTATATATACATCTATATATACACACATCTATATCTTTATTTATCTATGAATAGTTTTCACGTTATTTCAGTAAACCACCTGAAATTGGAAACAAACAAACAATTGAGAGTGAGTCTAATGTCTGATCTTTTTATTTTATTTTCATTTGTACATATTCTATCGTATATCATAATCTAATTTGGATTAAAGACAGTGTTTTTGATGGATGAATAGTGTAAATCTGTCTCAATCTCCCTCTTATGAAGGTAAAAGCTGTACAAGAACTACAGTATAGTCTGTACACAGTATTTCATCTGACTTACGTAAAGGTCGGCGATACAGTAACTCCTCAGGTGTTTCTCTTTTGAGTTCCGGGTTGAAAAATGAGAATAATTCATCTTTTGAGATGTCGTTGTTCTGCAGGAGAGAATGAAAACGCGTGTGCGTAAAGTTAAACATGGAACTTCAAACATACCAAACTTCAAACCTGATCAAGTGGGTTCAGAGAGTCTCTCACCTCGATGTACCGGGAGTCTCCCTTCAGCACCGACAGACACAGCACCAGGAAGAAGAGCTGCTCTCGGAAAGTGCGCTCCATGACGCGCATCGCTGTGTGGAAGTGGCGCACCTGCAGCGGAGGAGAGTCTGAGCTGCACCGCGACGCAGCGACGCTTTTTATAGGAGCAACTTCTGCGAGGAGCCGCTGACATGGTGGACCCCCCCACTCCATCCATCCTCCTCATCCTCCCCTCCCTCACCCGGCCAATTGCGTGGTTGTGACGAGAGCAAGGATGGACCCCCCCCCCCCCACACACACACACACAAACACACACACACACACACACGCACACACACACACACACACACACACACACACACACACACACACACACACACACACACACACACACACAGCTGATGCCAATAAAGGCTGAAGCAACATATATCAGAGGTCATCTTCCCTCTCTGGTAAAACTGCTGCACAGCCAACACACTGCTGATCATTAAACAACTGATCCATGATGTGAACATATTTTAATGTCACTAAACACACTCCAAAAAATCGGATATTGATATTTTTATTGAAGGACTTGTTTGACATTTGCCTCTTTTCACCTGTTGGTTGAATCTTAATTTCACATCTGAGGAAAAAAAGACACTTACTGAAGCTTAAGATGGTTAAATAACAATGAGCACAATGATCTACTAATGTCAAATTTAATGATCTGAAAGTATGTGACATGTGGGGAAACATCATCAGATGATGATCAAGTGATATCGTTAATACCTGGAATTGTAACTGTTCATTGCAACAACTACATTGATCACCTTTTCATTGGGACACTGGCTCTCTGTTAAGGGGCTCTTTCACATTTTATAAGGACATGATGGGAGGTGTGTGTGTGTGTGTGGGGGGGGGGGGGGGTGTTTGGGTTCAGGTCAATGTTCCCATCGTATTTGCCTGAATGTCTGATAGCAAACAAGATAGTGTGGAGTGAACTCATGTTACTACCTGCTGTGATTTATACAGCGTTGGTTTCCAGCCATCATTCACTGTTCTGCTTCCACACCTGCCCCGCGTGACGTAGTCCTAACAAACCCTGGAGCCTTCAGCACGGCATTGTGGCTTGGTAGGATTCTTTGGGAGGGTGGGGGAGGACGCCGACCTGATAAGAGTGAGAACTCCAAACAATCTCTGTTTATAAAAAATATGTTTTCTGTATCCAGGAGAGGTTAATAGTGAATGTTAATGATAAACTGAGAAATCAAAATTAGGCCGTAATACTCAAAATCAGCCGTTGGTTATAAAAGTAATGAAGCATAATTTATCCCATCACGCAAAATAGAAACTGTAATTACAACTGCTTCTGGTTTTTAAAAACTATATTTCCACATCCGTAAAGTCTAAATTGCTTGAAAAACGAACTAATTAACATTTAATTGAAATGAGTGAATTACTTGATTGCTAAAAGTTTGAAGTCGCATCCGCAGACTTTTCTGAGAGTCAAGGACACCGAGCGCTCGTCCTCCACCCGTCTGAGCTCGGCCCCTGAGGTCTGCAGGCGCCTCAGGCTGCTTTAAAGGTCAGTCCATTCCAATGCAGAAATTAGGCCTTGGTTTAATCGACACTCACACACTGTTAGGAGTGCTGCAAAAATAATGTCTCCAAGATGTGTCCCAGTATATATATATAAAGTTGACCAATCCGAGCATTTGTAGAAGGAAAAAAGAAAATTAGGAAGAAGCTTTGTGGAGTTAATTTGAAAATAGGAGTTGATGATGAATCCCTTAGTCTCTTTCACTGGCCTCCCTGACAAACTCAAACTGAAATATGATATAAATAGGTTTTTTAGTCAAAATCTGCTATCCCACAGGAAAGACATGTTGATCTTATCATCCTTTTAACCATGTGGAAAACAATTAAATGGGAAGTATAAGATCACAGAATTTAGGATTCTTAAAGCTACAATATCCATGTTCCTTTGACAGCACCTCTCCACACCAAGGTACAATTTAGCAGAAAATTCTTAGAAAATATTAGTAAAATTGTGCATACACAGCAGCTTCATGGCTTGAAACTTTGTGTTGCTGCAATCATTTGTAGGATCCAAAAGC
This sequence comes from Verasper variegatus, assembly GCA_026259375.1. Classification (NCBI taxonomy): domain Eukaryota; kingdom Metazoa; phylum Chordata; class Actinopteri; order Pleuronectiformes; family Pleuronectidae; genus Verasper; species Verasper variegatus. The sequence continues at coordinate 5,668,127 of CM048060.1, forward strand.
AACAGAAATACCTCGGTGGCTCGCAGTGTTCACACCTGACCAGGCGCTGTGTGATATGGACGTAACTGTTGGATTGTCCTTTTTGAGAAGTTACAAAAATTGGGACGTCTTACAGGGAGACAGGATTTCATAAACTGCTTGATGATCTGATAAACTGAACCACAATTAATTATTTAGGCCAGGGACAGATGCAGGAGCGGGGCCAAAAGGGCACTGGCCACTGCTGAAATATGATTCACTCCTGATTTGACCCGGTCCTGTCTTCTTCTTTTTTTTTTTTTATATGCCACGATAAACAAGTTATATGAAAACTTCTTTTAGAATTTTATTTTCTTCGTTTTTTTTTTCAATTTCCTGATTTAGAGAAATCTTACATTTGCCACTGTTACGTTGAATGCCCTGCAGGTTTGAGTAGATCTGGTGCTACAAAGAAATTACATTCTATGCTCTGAATTTAAAGGCAACTGATAAAGGTTACAGATGAGCACAAACATGTGGCGTGTGACTACGCCATTCTCATCGTAAAAAGTGTTGAGGTAGCCGATGTCAAGTAGATGTGAGTCATAATCAGATATAAACAGAAATGTTAATGAAATATTTTATTAGCAACTCATGTAAACATCATATTCAGAGTGACGTCTTTAGAATAATGTCAATAGTCAATAGTCACTATGCTCTGATGGCAGGTTTAAAGATTGACATTTTGTTTTGTGATTTTTGTGGCGAGTGTGAGTCATATTCCTTAATTTCACAAATACTCATCAAGAACAAACACTCTTGGGTAAAGAGCCCAAAACTTTGTAGTGATTGTCCAATCACGTGATTGACCTTTGATTGACGTCTGACTTTGACAATTTGGACTGAGAGACAGAATGTCAGACTCTAAAATGCAACTAAATTGCACATTATTCCTAAATTGAATCCCTGTTATCAGACATTGATGTGCACATGAATGCACATGCGCTGGATTTAAAATGTTTGCAAACAGGTCAGGACGTAGAAACCACTCACCGGGTTCCAAGGGGCCCTGGATGGAATATATATTAATCATATGTCCCACAAGTCACCTACTATATGTGCCTGGTGAGTTTGAAGCTGATTACTCACAAGGCCAAAGTGTTTTCCATTACAGCAGATTGGAGCAGTTTTATGCACCATGGTCAAATATCAGTAACACATATTTCAAATCAAAACCCACTTTTCATTAGGCTTCCTACATTGAGCTAATATGCAGACATTTTTATTGAACACTCATTAAAACTACTTCCTGCCTCTTTGATGCATGTGCATGTGCAGGGGGCGGGGGGGGGGGGGGGGGTCATTAGGCTCCATCAAGTCAGATGCTTCCCCCCATTGTGTCCTCCCTGCATGGATGTTACGTACATTACCTTTTAGTGGAGCGGAGTCTGTCATAACTAATGTCCACTTCAGCAAATGCCTTTGCCTGTGCAGGAGTAAAGGATTCACGTGTGTATGGGTTACAACTCTTAGGGGGAAATGCTCCAATGTGACAAGAGTGTCATTTGTGTTTGGCTGAATACTATAGGGATTATAGTGCATAGTGTAGTACACACTGCCACCTCTTGTTTCTCTCGCTGCACAATGGTGAAACAATCTGAGTCAGATCATTTTAAAATAATTGAAACTAGAAGGAAGTACATGCCAAACAACAGACACTTTCTGAAACCACATTTTAAAAAAGAATAGATCCACACCAAAGTGCACACACTCATAACTATCAGTCATCTAAACATGCCTTTTTTATAAAGATCTGTGACTTATTCCCTAAGAAAGCAACAAAAACATTGAAAAACGCACTCTCTCACAATGTTAAGAAAGTGAAAAGAAATTTCTGGATCCATCCCCTGATCCAGATCTGCATCACACTTCAATGGGTTCTTCCTTGCCCCAGACTAGAGCACATCCTTCTACCAGGTTCTGTGGTAATACTGCTAATGCTAAATATCTGACAGACAAACAAACAAATAAAACACATTAAAACAAAACCTCCTTGGCGAAGGTAAGAAGCGACGCGTCATTCTCTGGGGACCACAAATGTCTCTGTTACATTTAAATTGTCTTTCCTAAAACTGTTTGGCCGACTGGGCCAAAGTGAAGGACTAACCAGTTTCCCCCGAGATAATATGGATTTATCAGTTACGTCATCTGACCCCTGCCTGTGATACTAAGAGGGAATCAAAAAGCCTGGAGCTCTGTGTCATTTCATGTTTTCTCCCTGACGCATCTTCCATCAGATATTTTTTAGACTAAAAGAGAAACATTTATCTGTTTCTTCCCAGATGAAAATACTTTGTTGACAAAGTTTATTTAAGAATAGAAACAAATAAACACAGATGACAGATAGCAGCATCACGCGTGTCGATACTGTGATACTGTCCACTGTGATATTGCCTCGTATCTACTCCCTCCTGACACTGATAAACAACCCCTCGCGTTTTGTGGAAATTACATGTTAATGGAAACTTTAAGCTTCAGTCTTCCAGGTGTCTCCATGTTTTCAGCAATAACAAAATTGCATTTCTTATCATTTGATAAGGTGTCAGACCTCACTGATGGGCTCCTGTCGATACATGTTGATGCTCAGACTAATATATAAGTGTGGGAGCCGTAAAGGAGACAGCCAACAGGTCCAGGTTTGATCAAATCATTTTGAGCTTAAGCTTCAGTACCATCTCCTGACATCAGTGCTGACATGTTGGACGTGCAGACACTTGGATCTTTGTCAAATTGTTGGATGAGAGAGGGTTATTGGTCTGGAAAAGAAAGAAACTTTTCCCCCTTAAAATCAAGGGATATATTCACATAAGTGCAGTAAAACAAGGAATCCGAAACCCAAACCCACAGCAGCATTTTAGAACTATGCAATTGAAATAAAATGGTATGTTTCAGCTAAGGGCCATCTGAAATCTCTGAAGCAGCAAGAATAAAAATATGTTGTATGCTGAAGATTTTAGCTCAATGCATTTTTGTGGGAAAATTTCCGAAAGATGAAAACCAACCTCATTGCAACGTTTTATCTTTACTGGTTTTGATCGTAGACTGTACATAAAGTTAGAAGGCATGTTTCCACTTCCTGCCACTATCCAGAAATGAAGCTAAAATATCCTCAATGGGAACGCTGACATTTCGCAATTTTTGGGTCGAAGTCTGCATAGTAGCGATTGGGGGATGGAGACACGGCAGCAAGCTCCTGTCGAAACACTCTCACGACCAATCACGAGTCAGTCTCAGCTGTCAATCATGAAGTTTCACTTCGTTTTATAGTGTGTGATCATTGTCATGTGCCACCCAGTGCAACAGTATGACTGTTTGATGCGCTTGTCTTAATTTTTAGATCTCAAATGGATAAATTCAGTTGTTTTGGCCAGACCAGTTGTCAGGTCTTCTCATTTTGATAAACATAAAGTGTCATGGAGTGAAACTGTTACGACAGTTCCTGCTGTGTGTTCTATAAATATCCCATTGATGATAATGTATCCACCAGGTGCAGTGCACATGGTCACTTTATAATCAGCTCTTCAGAACTGCTTAAATGTGTAACAATGTTATATATTTTTTCATATGCTTAATCCTCCTTGACCCCTACCCTGAAGGTTTATGTTATTTCATATGTGCACTATCCAAATATTATATAAATAAATAACTAGATTTTCACACCACTAAAATTTGGCAAAAGAGCAGGACTTGCCCCTAATAATTTTGTTGTGCTTTAGTTTAGCTTATTCCCAAGCAAATTTGCATTTAATCCAATTGCAGCACAATATACCTGCTACCTTGGAGCAGCATGGGATGTGTGAACAGATGTGAACGTGTTACCATGTTTTTTCTTCCCTCCACCAGGTGCCCTAAGAACCTTCTAACAAAACTGACGCCTGCTCTTTAATGCACAAGTGCATGTGACAGCCTCATGACCTTAGACCTCATGTATGTGTGCACACATATACATGTATGGACCAACACATGCGCACACAAACAAGTGTGAAAGCCTCCTTCATGCATCAAAGTGTAACATAAGCAGTCTGCACCGTGTGGGTGTGTGTGTGTGTGCGTGTGGGAGTGCGTGTGAGTAAGACGGATTCAGATCAGCCATGCATGATTGAGATTTAGGGAAACAAAGGCCTGCTTATGTCATAACAGGGTTAGCTACACAATCTTGCAAGCAGGAAAGAATGAAATCCAGCTCCCTAGTAAACAGGAAGAGAGAGTGCATTAAACATCTTTTTCTGTCTTCCAGAAAGTCCCTTTTACGCATTTATGTATATAACACAATTTTGATACCACACATTAATTTCATTGTTTCCAATTTACCCTATTTAACTAATTGCTTTGTTTCCTGTTCGTTGTTGATTTGATATACCAGCCAGCTGCTTTGCCTTATTTATATTCTCCTAGTGAAATTTGTCATCTCATTAACGTTGCCTGCAACAGTTGCTCTATGATTCATGAGAGATATGAATCACCCTTTTGTTTTTAATGTTTTCCTCACGTCACTGGTTTTCTTCCCAATCTGATGCCTGTGTTGCCTGGAGGTAAAAGCCACGTTTTCTTTAAGACAATCTTCACCTCCATCACTTTGTTGTCTTTTCTTACTTCCCTCACGTTTGAGCATCCCCATTGTTTTGACACAGTGGTCAACAGTGTTTGCTAACAATGCAAAGATGTAAGAATAAAAACATCCCAAAGTTCATGTTGGATGTTGCTAATGTGTCGATCTTACCTGCTGTACTTCTCATGCCCTCTGCTGGCCAGCAAAAAGCTTTTACATATTTTGTTGATGATCAGATATATTGCATGTACATATGCGATTAATACTCAGGTATAACTCATTTCACTGTGCAATACTCAAGACTCATATTTTTATTGTTTCACTGTATACTCTTTTTTCACTGTATATATTCGTTTTACACTGTATACATTGTTTATATTCTATTTATGTATTATATATTTTTTGTATTTAAATTGCATATTTACTTATTTATGTATTACTTTATTACTTATTAATTACTTTTAATGATGACTACTTTGCTGCTACGGCAAATTTACCTTATATGGGACTAATAAAGGATTATCTTAACTCATCTATCTTATCTTATCTTATCTTTAAAAAAATAATGAAATGAAATCAGCGTAAAGAATCCTCTGAATCTTCATGCACAGCAAAAAGGAAAAAAGATGACAAAGCCTTGTTTCTGTTTAAATAGTAATTGAGCATATTTCATACAGAATGTCTTGATATTGAGTTAAATAAATAAATTCAATAAAGAAGTATATCATAATGAAAACCTTGTAAACTCAGAGCACTTCTTTTACAACCTTCCTTATTTGAATATGTTCCCCCCTCTCTCTCCCACTAAACCTCAACCCATTCCTCATGCAAAAGAAATAATACAAATAGAAAATAGTTTAGAAAGCTTAAATCAAATAGTCAGTGCATCAAATAAAATGCAATTTAAGCAATTTAATAAGATATAAAACACCATACACCAAAGAAAAAAGAAAAATCTATCAGGGATTACCATTTCCATATCCTCATTTTTTGCATTTGTAGAAAAATATCTCCCATATGCCTTAAGAAAAGTAATCTACACAAACACACTGCATTCAATTAAAATTTTAAAATGTTATACAAATGATACATATGTGATGTGAGTGATCTTAGTCATAGGGAAGCACTGTAAGATGTCCATAATAGAATGCATGATTGATTCCTTCTTCGTTGTGATTTGTTCCTCCCAACAAATCACAACATGCATTACAAACTCCTCTTATTGAAGTGACTGATGCAGACAGTTGAACCCTTATATTGGCTTTGTTGAACTTTAAAATAAATGTTGTCCCATCCACTCCATCTATGGCCTACATCATAACATCCTTAGGAAACCATCTTTCCAGGGGCATTACGACCAATAACAGCAGCTACAATCTATATACGGTCACGTGACTGTGTTGTTAAAAGAGACATGAAGAAAACATTCTCGAAGCCAGTGAGTCAACAAAGTGAATTCTGACATACTATGGTGAAATCCAGACAAGTGGGTTTTTGTTTGTCGTAGCCATGTTGCATGTTTATGAGAGTTGTTAGTACCAGGCTACGAAGTCTGAATCACCCTCAGTGACCACCAGGGGGAGTTGATTGATCTTCTTTCATACAGACCGTGCATTGCAAGCTCTTTTTCCAGCTTGCACCCTTTTGCTGCTGTATTAAATTTGAGTGACGCATAAAGGAAAGAGAAGAGAGGTGATGCATGTTAGTCTTTGTAGTTACAGTCCTTACAGCCAGTAAAATGTAATGTCTGCAACAGGGGATTTGTACATTTAGGAAAAGTATCACCATCACACTGGGTGACAGAATACACAATTCTGTCACCCAGTGCAGTGCTTCAACCTAAATGCTGATGTCACATTGCCAACAGGCTAAAATGTACGATTACAATATGATCATTGTATTTACCACTGTAACCATCTTAATAGTTAGCATGCAACATTCATATTTAGCACCCAAAACAAAGTGCATGGAGGCGAGTTTATCAGATTTCCAGTCATCAATCAAATTACTGGACAAATCGAAATGTGTATGAATGTGACCAGAAAGGTTTTATGTCAATCCATTAAATTGCGTCTTACACTTGGTCGAGACAATTTGATGGCTGCTTGTTGTATGTAGGCACTACTAAAATATATCTTATGTCTAAATAGTTACTTTTAGACTTTGAATAAGGAAAAAACACAGTGAGTGCTTATTAGAGTATATTAAGAGAATACTGAAGGATCTAGAATTAATTTCATGTTTCAGCAGCTTAAGCAGCAGAATGACAATCTTTAAATGTTTCCGTTGTCTCTTCTGGATGATCTGCTATGTTACTTTATCAGGTGCCTACTTTTACTTTTCACTTTGCATAAGTGAATTTTAAACATACTTGTTATAGCATTTGTGCAGTGGAAGTCCTCAGATATACTCAGGAAGTTGCAATATCACTCTGTAAAATACTCTGTTACAAATAAAAGTATTTTTTTACTTAAAGGGATAGTTCACCCACAAATTGAAATTCACTCATTACCTACTCATCACTATGCTGATAGAGGGGTGGGTGAAGTGTTTGAGGAGCATGTGACGATCAGCTGGAACTTGAGAGTATCATTGATATCGTCCCGTGCACCGTGGGCGAGAGCTTCTGCGGTGTGTGAACGTGAACGCGGCTCGTTGCTGAGGATAACAGTGGACATTTAGGCTAAAACATTGTATAAATGATGCCGTTTCACGTCGAATATGAATGTCCGGGCTTACGGATGGACACTCGGATGACCCACGGCAGCAGTATGGAGGCATTTTATGTTTTTTTCTGTTGGTTTTTTTCTGTTTGAAGAATTGGTCACCATTTACTTCAATTGTATTGGATTTTGGCTGCAACATTGTTCACCCCTGAAACTTCCAACGTGTTTTGTGGACTCAAACACTTCACCCACCCCACCATCGGAATAGTGGTGGGTAGATAAAGAGTGAAATTTCATTTTTGGTTGAACTATCCCTTTAAGTAAAAGTAAAACGGTATTAACAACAACATGCACTGCAAAAGTATTCAAAGTAAAACTGCAACCCTTCTCTTGCAGAACGGCCCCTGATGAGCAACGAGCAGTCTTTAAATATCTCAAATAGAAATCACTCCAGCTGTTTTAGTTTGATAGTTTTACATGTTTACTATAGATCTTAAACTGGACTAAAGCTGTATACTGCAGTAGTGCAAAAATGTGTCCCTGATTAGATAAAAGAATATAGCATTAATAAAGTTGTGTAAAAGTATGAGAAATGAAGAATAAAGTAGGTGAACTGTTACTTTCCACCACTGCTCATTACATTGTAATTGAAGGATTTACCTTGAAGTGTGTTTCCATGGTTAGTGTATCTGCAGTGTGAGGACACTAGGGCCACACGGACACCAGCTCTGCAGGCTGTTGCACCAGGGTTATGAAGTTCAGGGGCCGATGTCTCACTAACTACACACTGCTCAGTACCTGTGGGACCCCACGTTACCCGGCTGCTATTATTGTCTCTACCATGAGATCTACATATGTATTTACAAGACTTAGACTAATGTTGATTTCACATTGAAGGAGTTCACTTCGTGGCTTTAAGACATGAGTGGACTGACAGCAGGGGAAAGTGCTTCATTTCCAAACGGACCACGGAAGGTAAGAACTTTTACTGAAGTTTTCAAAGGAAATCTTGCTTCATGTTTCAAGTGGGAAAAATACGTCTAATTTGTCTATGTTATGAATCCTTAAGTTAATGCACATAGAGAGAAACTATTATCTATTATTGGTCAAAAAACAAAAGTACACAAACTAATAAATAACAATAAAATAAAACAGATTGTGATTAGATGTGTATATATATATACAGTATATATTCCTGCTATATCCTACCTGCTGAAAATAGCTCATTTTCCCTAAAACTTTAGGGGGGAAAAAACACTAAGTGAGTGTCGGGTTTACTTTTTATATGACAAAAACAACTTACAGAGTTATTGACAGCAGTAAACTCTGTATGTGTAGTTTACCAGCCTGCCGGCTAAGATGGGTGCAGTGGCCTATAAATAAAGCCTATAGAATGAAGTGGCGATAACTGAACAGCTGTGGTGGTGAACTCTGACATGTATGAGGGTATTCTAGCTTGAAAATGCTGGTTTAATGGGGTGCTGCTAATCCATCTGAGCACCAGATAGTGTGAGGCCGGCCACCAGGGGGCTGTAGTCTCAACAGGTGACCACAAGTGCTGAGTATGTTAATATAATATCTAATGTACACACTGCTCTCAGACATAAACAACCACACAGACAATAGTTTGTGCATAACCAAGTTGTTGGAGAAAATATAATATAATATACTCAAGCTCATACTCATTATGTAAAAATAGTATTATTTGTAAAATGTATTTGAAGTATTTAAAGTAGGGTACTCACTTCAGAAAAAGGCCCCTGTCAGTGTTATACTAGTATAAATCACACTGATGGATTCATATTACTAATGTGTGTGTGTGCACACAGCATTTTTATGATATAGAGATGGCGCTATTTTAACATTGTACATGTTAGTTGGTTGGATTCATCTGTAACAATGACTTATGTTTTATAAGTGAAAAGTAACTAATAACTAATCACTAATCCCTGCAGCTATCACATCCATGCAGTTTACTAAAAGGTGCATTTCCCTCTAAAAGTTGGTGGAGTATAAGTATAACAGACAATGTATATGCTTAAGTTCAAAATGTATATGTCAGAATTAAACAGTGTTGGAGTAATTTCTTAAAGTATAATAAGAATTACCTTTCCTTTAACAACGTGGCTCCTAATTTGACCATTTCCTCCTTCTTTTCCAGCTGTTAAGCTCCAAGGCGTCTGTCCTATGTGAGTCAAAATATCAGACGTGTATTGTTATGTGGTAAATAAGGCCAAATTATGAAGTGACGTGGACCTTTCTTTTCAGTGTTACTCATGACATGCTTGGTGAATATCACAGCCACAGCCAGGCCAGCCCAAATGTACGTATTGTGTTAAAAGTGCTTCTCCTAACTTGGGTCATGGCATAAAACAAAAAGATCAGTTAAAGACACATGTTTAAATGTTCCTGTCTTTATGTTCAAAGTCATATTTTCCATTGGTGATTCATACCTGCAATGTGCAGAGGACATATTGATTAGCTTCAAATGATTCAATCATTCAGGTACCACTTTTTAATAAAGCATAAAGGTTTATACGTATTACGGCTCCTCTAAGTTTAGTAATTGTTGATAAATCATTATAATTAGTAATAAGTCAGATACCCATGGCCCATTTATAAAAAAATATTATTTACCCATTATACAAAATGTTTTTTACTATGCAAAGTAAGTGCATAGTTTTGTGTAGAAGCTCATATGCTACTAAAAAGTTAAAGCATAGATAAGTAAAATCCTGCATTTTCAGAACTAGTGCAGTGTCCGTTCGAAACCTGCCTGTGTTAATGCTCTGGAGCTACTTCACAATTATTCCTTGTCATTAGTGAGTCCTCCTCAAACAGTTCTATGATATCCTGTCACTTTTTAATGTTTGCGTGCTGGACGTTGTGTGCAGAGCTTTTATAAACAGTCTATAGTGCAGAGTGAAGTTAGAAAAAAACTAAGATGTGTTCATCCTACCTGGTTTATCTGCATCTATAATGTTGTAGTCTGATGTTTTTCATTAAATGAAACACTTGTTTCACTTGTGTGGTTTATATATAAGTTCGAGTGATTTACTTGACTGCTGTTAGTTGTTCATACATTGCATCTGGGGTCAGAACAATCTTCAGACCCCAGTTCACAACTTTTCAAAATAAGAGCTCTTTAATTCAGCTTGATGTAAAGCATTGCAGCAACATAACAAATGCTGTGATTTTACTTTGAAGACTAATTGCCAAACCGGAAGTGTTTTTATGAATGGTGGATATCAGCTACCTGATGTTTGTGGAATTAGTAGGTAGTTTGGGTACCATATCGTAAAAGACATTTGGAAAGGAAACAATTAGTTGTTTAGTTAATCAGTATGAAGTTATATTGTATGGGTCATTTTTTATAAAGAAGAATGCTCAACATTATTTGTTTTCAGTTTCTCAGATGAGAGATTTGCTGCTTTTCTTCATCATGTATCATCGTAAAGTCAAAGTGAGAGACGTTGCATGTCGGGCAAGTGGTCATATGAAACAAGCAACTCACAGATGTCAGCTTGGACTTTTTGGAACTGTGATGACTGTTCTTTTTTCTGACATTTTATAGACCAAATGATTGATTAATGGAGAAAATAATCATTGGATCAATCAGTAACAAAAGCTATGGCATCTTTATTAGGTCAATGATTTCTCCATATACCCTGACAGCACTGTCAAAGGGCAGATGTCAAAGGTCAGTCTGAATTGCTTTATGACCCTTCCCCAACATAACAGACGGTTGCACTGTTTATGGCAAATTCAAGATGCATAAGATCATAACAGTAAATCTACTACACTTAAAGAGAGGGTGGGAAGTTGTTCAGGCTCTAAGTGGATTCTGATCAAGCCTCCATTACTTCGACAGGCATTAGGGTCTAATTCAGAATGGTGAGGCCTGTGGAGTCAGGGAAGGACCTCTGGGGAGACCAGAGGGTCATGATGGAGAGATAGAAGTGATATGATGTAAGTGTGATGGAGAGAGAGAGAGAGAGAGGTGGAGAGAGAGACAGAGAGAGAGAGAGAGAGAGGGAGAGAGAGAGAGAGAGAGAGAGAGAGAGAGAGAGAGAGAGAGAGAGAGAGAGAGAGAGAGGGAGAGAGAGAGAGAGAGAGATGGACCGTGGCCAATGATCAGCAAGCAGAACAACTAAAGTAGAGACACAGGCCTGAAACGCGAGCATGTCACATGGGATGATACAAAGCCGGATATGAAGCAGAGGATGATGATGAGCAGCAGCCAGGTGGTTCAGTCCATTTATTCATTTCATTAGTCCGGGTCATTTCATAGATACGGCTGATACAGGACGGTCCACACTATATCCTGGAACACGGTTCAGTCCTAGATATGATGCCGACTGCCACGGTCCCACACTAGCGGAGGCTGAGGAGGACGCATGAATTAAAGCATCACCCGCGCCGCACGTTTCCCTCCATTAATGTGCTCAAACGGAGGTGTGCGGAGGAGAGAGCGATTACAACGCGCAGCCGATGCCCGGAGCCAACAGCGGCCGCGGTCGACAGGAAGGTGGTACCCCGGCGTCCGTGTTGATTACCAGGGATCCGGCTCCGGAGGCGCGTCGCTCGCTGAGGCATGGGCTGCGCTCCCAGTATCCACGTCTCTCAGAGCGGGGTGATCTACTGCCGAGACTCGGACGAATCCAACTCGCCGCACCAGACCACCACCATCTCCCAGGGCACCGCGGCCACGCTGCACGGGCTCTTCATCAAGACCGATGCGGCCGAGACCATCCCGTCCGTCATCACCTACCAGAGCCGCCACTCGCGCAACAACTCGTGCCGGGAGCGCAAGGAGAACAGCGGCGGACACATCCGCATCGAGGCCGAGACGCAGACCAGCCACACCAGCTTCAAGGTAAAAGTGGAGCGGGGCTCAGCATCATCCGCATGAATGGGAGAAGCCGCACGTGAGGAGGCCTCGTGTGTTTGTTTGTGTGTCTGGTTGTTTGTTACCTGTGGAGGCCCGAGCCCGCTGCTCCACGTCCATAGGTGTCCACTCACTCTGGTCCCATTCATGCCTTTAGACCTGCAGCCATTAGTGTGCAAGAGGGATCCCGTTGTGATGGCAGTGGCTGTGTCAGTTCACACGCTTTAATGCATCAAACATGCATGTGATAAATGACAGGTTGTCTGTCAGATTCAGTGATTCATTAATAAAATGACTGCAGTAGGGCATGGATCTCATTCCCCTTATTTAGCATCAATAAGCATAAGCTCTATAGCACGCTATGATGTGACAGTGTACGCAGATATAAGGTCATTTGAAGTGTTTATTAATGCACAGTATTTGTGAACAATCAGCATTTCCCTCATTAACATATCTATTTATAAATGTGTTTTACTGTATATTCATTCATGATGAGTTCATAGCACAGCCTCATGTATGAATGACCAAGAGGGGTCATAGTTATTGACAAATACATTAACAAACACAAAATAAACACAAAGCATTAGATTAATGCTAAATGAGTGATGTTGTAACGTTCCCATCAAGACTTGTTGCATACAGAACAAGAACAAGTGTTGCTGAAGTTTGGACCACTTCAGAACATTTCCCCTCCTCATGCACCGTAGAAGGACAAGTTGTCCCCCCAGAAATCCCTTCTTTACATTTCTCTCTCAGGACGCAGCACAGTCCATACTCTGTGTCATATAAAGAAGAAAGTTTGTTGCCAGACCATTGTTTATCATCTTTAAGCGCAGGCCCTGCAGCCCTGGGCGAAGGTTCCCAGAAACAGAATACTCTGTCAAATGAGCAAAAATGTGCATCCAATTGGTTAGTTCTTAAGCAAAGGAGCAAAGAAAGTGTACGTCAAAGTGCGAAGAGACAAAGTCTCATCTGTGGTTTTACGACGTGGGTTCATCCCTAGTGAGCATTCATCTAAAGGGACTGTTCAAAGTCCATAGTGCTGCTATTATACCGTTGAAAAATGATAAGAAAGACAAGTTTTTACTCTTAAGATTGCTTTAAAGTTAAAACTTGACAAACAGAGAGATATTGTTAACTTCAGTCTGGGAGACAGTGTAGGTAACAACCTTATTAATCTAAGTCATTAAGCCATGAAAGAAGCAAAAATGAAGTTAGTTAAGTTAACAGCTCACTATATCCATAGTGGTAGATGACTTCAAACTTGGATTCATGAACTTTAAAGCTGAAGTCTACTTGTTTGAAGAAAAAGCAACTCACACTGCACTTACTTCCTTTTCTGGAGCTTTAAACCACATGTTAAGGTTTTTCTTTTCACACAAAGTTTGTGATGACACGTGTACTATCTTCTCAAAAGGGAAAACTTCAGAAAAAACTCATAAGTGTACGCTCGTTGTCAGGTATAAGTTGATCACATCTAACATGGGAAATACTCCAAACAAGATACATCAAATAAATAAGTAATAAGAAGATTTTCATTAAGTTAATACATATAATGGGTTGTTAAACGCATCAAACGTTCAAGCTGAGTTAGGCACAGTCCTGTAGCAGTTCTCACTCGGTGCTCTGGGAAGTCTTTAAACTTGTGGAGTTGTGTACACGTCTTATCATATTAATTGTGTGCTTTTTTCCTTGCTGATGGATCCCTCTCATGAGGGAGCATGTGAACAGATACTTCCTTATATTTATGATCGAACCCCAGAGGATATGGCTGTGTTTTGGTAAGAAGTAGTGCAGCAGATGATCGTGTCATCAGAGCCTCAGAATACATTAACCCATTCAGGCCTGGATGGACAACTTTAAAAAAGCAAAAAATAAATTTGCGAATAAGAAGCTTTTTTTGCAGCATTTGATTTGGGTAAACTGCAGTTTTTGGACCTGTGGTTTAAAAGCTGGTGTTATTTGATGTTTGTTGATCACTTATTTAGTTGAACTAATGCAATTCTGAGTTTTTATAGAGTCTCTACGAGTACGAGCTATTTCATTCTCACTATTTATACCTTTTTACACACTTGCCTTGTCTTAATATGGAGGAAAACTGGCACAGTATGCGCTGGACTGGACTGAATGAAAATATTTAGTCGTCCAAACGGGTCCAGCATTTGAATATACCTTTTATAGATTTGTGTCATGAGTTTAAGGAGACACAAAATGTATGTGTGTGTGTGTGTGTGTGTGTGTGTGTGTGTGTTTGTAAGTTGGTCAGCTGTTCCTCTGCTCTCCCTCAGTTCCCCTCTGTCTCTGGGGACTGAGCGAGGATCAATGATACCATTTATTATTAAAACAATCTGCCTTTCCCTGCAGGATCTTGATAATCTGCCATGGTGCTGATCACACTCCCATGTGTGTGTGCGTGGGTGTGAGTGTGCATGTTTATGTGCACAAGTCATTTGTTTACCCCTCTGGTTAGTACGGCCGGGGTGTGAAGAGTCACATGTGGAGGAGCTGATGCTGGTGGCCTGTACAGCGATCCCCCCAGGGCCTCTCACACAGTCACTGACTTATAAGAATACACAGAGAAGAGCAGTTTCTCAGCATCGCGGCAAGCAGCTCTCTGTCAGACGTACAAAAGTTCCAGGAACAACAGGTTCTTTGATCAGAGCAGTGAAAGACACCAACACCTCACCATCAAATGAACACGGTCCTTCTAACCTGCTAAGTTGACCGTACAGGAACTCTGCTTAATTTGTTTATATTTGCAAACTGAAATACATAATTGAGACTAGAAATAGAATAATGACACAAACAGTATGCAGGTGACAATGTACGAGATGTCAATGACAAACTCGTCAAGACACATTATTTGTGACAAAAAAAATAGATGCTGTGATCTTAAATCCCTGAGTCCGGGATGAATAACTGTCTAGGTTTTAATTGTGGTTGACACATTGCAATCATGTGACTGTAAGCTGAGTGTACGCAGCGCCCCTATCCTCTGTGTTGTCTCAAAAAACAAGGCCAGAGCAGTATAGGCTATAAACATGCATAATTCTCTGCACTGTACAGTTACATCATTAGTGAGTTGTGTAAACATACAACATGAATGGCACCATGATAAATGGATGGATGGTGCATTATGGGACATCTTGGTCCTATTTTCTTGACATATGTCTGCTCAGACACATATGTACAGTATAATCCACCAAAGCTTTAATGTGAGAAAGATGTCTTCTTTCTGCTCTGTGAGCATCATTTTAATTGTCAGTGTTGAAAAATCCTGAATCCTGTCCAGTCAGAGGTGTGTGAGATTCAACCTCAACCGAACAAGACCCACCTGTAGAACGTGTTTAACAGTAGAGCTTCTCTTCCTGGTGGTGTAAGTAGATATTTGCCATCATATTTTACCTTATACCTTCAAAATCATCAGTAAGAGCAACCCAGTCTCATCAGAAAACGTACACCACCTACGTTGGTCCACTTGGAAAAACGTAGGCATCTCACAATTTGGCCTCTCAAATTGTGAGATGCCTACGTTTTTATCTCCCCGTTGTTTTGTATTGGCCTGCGCCCACGTCACGTGACTCTCAAGTTCCCGTCTGCGAAAACGAAAACATGGCGGACATTCGTTATATTTTCAGATAAAAATGTAATTTTATAATATAGTTTGGGCATTAAAATACATTCTGACACCATTTCTAGCGAGAAATATGCTCTTTGCTTCCACAATCTTCAGCCAGTTCATGCTTACGATCTATATTCTATAAGTTATCACGAACATTTTTCAGATCTCGCCAGAAAAATCGTAGTTATGTAACGTTTTTGTCGTTGCTATGGTGGTTGCTGTGGACGCTGCCGTGCCGTAAACCACTTCGTAGCGTGCTGCTTGAATCATCGTCCGTGCGTTGTGTCGTTCAGTGAGCGTGAATGTTATTCACGTGATTTGATATGAATATTTGATGATAGATTACACCTCTAATTCGAATGATCTAAGAAGTCCCCGCAACTACATTCATACCGAGGCGGGCCCGATTGCGCATGCGCGAGCGGATCTGTAATCTTGGACGGTTTAGTATGTCGAGTGCACATTTTTACAGTATATATGCCTATTTTGTATTTGATACATTTGATATGGACTGATGATGAACATTAAGATTATTTTTCGGATATCATTAATACATTTTTTATCTTTACTTTTTTCTTGTAACTTTGTATTTCTGCTATGTAAAGAGTTGTTTGTACATATTGTTAATCTTCATGTGCTCTGTAATAGCGATGAATTAAAACAAATCTGCTGTCTACTTGAATTTAATTTTTTTTATTTTATATTACTGTATAGAGATGATAAACATACTGTATAAGGCAAGGGCTAAATTAATTATATAATTTATATATACACTTCAGCAAACAATTCCAGCAGCAAATGGTTTCGGGAGTTCACACAATCACACAAGGCGTTGGGGTTTGAAAGGTTTTTAATGTACCATACATACAAAACAAATTTGACAACATTCCTAAAATATAAATTAACAGTAAGCTAAAGAAACCGTAAGATAGTCTTTTCAATTAAACAAATAAAAATATTAGTAATATTACAATATTATTAATATATACCTTATATAAAGTATATATACAGTATATACAGTATATATACACTGTATATTGACATGCTCTGTTGTAATACATCTATCCATCTATCTATATATATATATATAAGTAATATTAACAAAAACATCTTGAAAAATAAACATTTAACATTGAACCTTTTATGTCATATTTGTGTGGGTGTGTGTATGCGTTTTGTGTATATTCGTGTTGTATGTATGAATGTCAACTCCTGGTGTTCTCCTTTGGCCCACTGCAAGCGCCACATCCTCCCACTGTAATTAACCAAGAAGATTTTTTTTTACATTAGCATTGAATGGAATTCATAACTTGACAAGGAAGAAGGGCAACGAGACACAGCGAGCTATAAATGCCATACACATTGAATATGTTAACATGCACACAGTAAGCTGATTAGTGTAAATGACCTGATTATTGTAATAGTCAATTGTCAAGACAATAGTTTATACTTGTCTTTCTAAAAATATTTTTCAAATAAATACCACCACATTAGCAGCAACAATTTACATAAAAGTAAAGAAATGCATAATGTTATATCAGAAAAACTAATGATATATATTACTAATTTCTTAATTGTAATATTGCAGTAAACATTAAGTAATTTTAGGGACAATCAAATCCAATTAAGAGACATTCTTCATACCACATGGAACAGGGCTCCCGCTCCACCAGTTCCATTGCGTTCCCCTGAAACACATTCCAACATGTTTACCATTAAAATCAAACCTATGGTCAGAAGTTGTGTGGTGATTGTAAATCCAGTTAGTATCTCTGTAGTACAACATTTGTTTGAAGATCACAACTAAAATGTTTTACCTCAAATTACAACAAATACAACTTTCAGCCTTTTGCATTTTAGTACCTTCTTCACTGGGTAATACTTCTCTTCTCCAGTGATTGAATGGTTGCTTCTGAAAGAGCAAAACAAGAGTACACTTACTCTCAATCTGACCTCATATATATTAATATTAGCATTGTTGCACAATTTGATAATCAATTGTCAGAGACACATTTCCAAGGTTTTTGTAGCTGATCTAGTGCCCTTCAAGCAGGATTACATATTTCTCCAGTGACATCCCAATACTCCTACCAGAGCTATGCATTTAGCACATGCATCATGGAGATCATGGGAACCTACTGGAAATGCTAAAAAAAACTGGGTGTGTCAATCTAGGGCTGCAACAACTAATCGATTAACAGTCAACTTCCACTCCAACAAAAACAATTAGTGTTTGGGGTTCCACAGGGTTCCTACCTGTGCACTTTTAACTTTACATGATTCCCCTTGGCTTTATCATCAGCAAAAATAACATGATTACGTTGATGACCAGCAACATTTCATCTCATCAAACCCATTAACCAATCAGCTGGTTGTAAATAAATAACCACTAGATGGCAGCAAACCTTATTTGGCTTTAGAACAGGGGAAAAAAACAGATCATATTTATGGGTTTTAAATCATAGACACTAGGGCTGTACAAGATATCTAAAAATTACGGTCATCACGATATCAACATGGGCGATGTACATATCACAAAAGACTGCTTGGACTGCGATAAATGGTGTTCAATGTGACATGTATTATTTACTTGTGTAACACATTAGTAAAAATACAACGTTATTGTGTTTGTTATCTAAAAATGTCACCACAACTTACCCTGATTCAACAAAGCACTGGGAGGCTGCATGTCAGGACTGGTGGAGGGTTGGTTGAGAGGACAAGTTGGCTGATGGGTGACTGGTTGGCAGGGATGATGGAGGGTTGGTGAGGGGAGGGATGCTGGTTACTCCAACCTCAATAGAACAAAAACACATTAATATCAGAGTAATGTTTTGTGGTGCATACTAGCATATTCATTATTTTCAATATATATATAAATAAAATACATCCATACAACTTAATTTGATCTATGCTTTAAATGTGTTGTTTATGACTTTTTGCAGTAGACTGAGCTATATGTTGAGATTTCACATTTAAGTTAAGTATACACATACACACTATACTATAGTACACGTTTCACACCAAACTGAAACGTTAGGAACCAATATAAACTATGCTCCATGGTAATTATTAACATATGCCTTATACTTTTCAATATTGAAATAGTAAAATTCATCATTGCTCGTCCCATACCTGTCCAGGAGCTTCAGCTGTTGTGGAGAGTGTCAGGATTCCCGCGATGACGACAATGCCCGCCCCCTACTCTGGTTCTGATTGGTAACCCCTGACCCTAATTCTGACGGTCCTCATTCCTAAACACCAATGGCGCCAACTCTGGCGCCAACAAGGATTACTAGCCAATCAGAGGGAGAGTAGGGTGTGTCGTCATGCCCCCCCCTTCCCCCCTCCAACCACCGCCACAATCCCTAATTTGCAGCCACCCCTCCCCCACACATACTGTGTACATACTCTCTGGACTACTTATTTATTCTCTCACAACAATATTCATACTTGTGTCCATATATTATGTCCATATACTTACACCACTACTCTTCTGCATGATATATTTTGTATACTGTACTGTATATACTGTACATACTGTATGTATCTTAGTGTACAGTTAGTGTAGTGTTCTACTTTCACTACCGATGACATTGACTCTGTATAAATCTATGGTATCCATCCGACTTGATACATATATCTGCATTCAATTTAGACCAGTGTAGACCTAATTTTCCTTGTGAAACACTTTTCATATCAGTCTTCCCTTTGATTTTTAACATAGCTTCTCCCTTCCCCTAGACCCCAATGCAGCATGGTCCCTGATATTCAGGATTACAGTATAGAGTACCTAGTGGGTGCATGTTTTAAGAGGACACAAATATGAACTACTAAGACGTCACACTGTTTCTCTTGAGCTCATGGAAATGACCTTCACCTTCCACCTACTGTCACCTGAACCATACCATACTGGGTGTAATTTGAGGTTTTGACTGTTCATTGATATATATAGATATATATATATATATCTATATATATCTATATAGATATATATAGATATATATCACTATATCTTAACCCCTAGTGGTGGAACAGCCTCACACTTGGATGTGAACCAATTTTAGAACATATTTGCTTGTACTGGAGATCTTTTAAAGTTATGATTTCTTATAGAACCCCCTGCCTCATTCATTGTTGTATTAATGTGTTTGAATAAGTCAGGCTGCCACTTAACAGCTATTGATTTAAAGAGAAACATCTATTGCTGTATTGTTCATTTCTTTGATGTTAATGTTTCCCATACGACCTTATCAGATTGCATTGTGAAACATCTGGGTCACCTAATTTTAGTGGAAACAAGAGGGTGGACTCTGACTTATGACTGGATGCATTTAGCACTTAAACAATATGATATGGGTGCCACTTAGACAACCAGACCTGTATGCTTTGCTGTGACTGTAAATGACTGAAATCTCAGATAACAAAAGTAGTTTTCTGACTTCAGTAGCTGAGGTACTCTCTACAGAAGGTAGTGTGCCCATTCTACTTCAAATCCATTTGATCCTTTTGTGTGTTATTTTGCTTAAAGCAGAGCATTCACTGCTTTAACTCAATCAGCATCTTATCTGCCAATAACATGGTGTAGAAGTGCAAGGAAATCCCAATATGTTACATGTCATTTATTATGTACAAAAATTACATGAAGGCAGTTGCAGGAAATAATTGATATGATCAACAATTCAGCTAGGGAGAAAGTTCTGTCCCTCCAGGTTTGCTGCTTGGTGTGATGGAGACAGGAGGTTAGCATCAGAAGCGGAGGCTGCAGGAGGGAGTGTGGAGCTGGAGCAGTGGTACAGCTTCACTTGAGAAGAACTGAAGGACACAAACAAACCATAGTGTTACATTATGAAGATGGTTCCCTCTGATTGTTTTTTATTAAAAAGATAAACATCATACAGGCCGCTAAAAACTAAATATGCTAAAGCTAACAGCTACCCAACACCAAGCTAAGGCCTTCCTTAGCCTGCCAGGGAGTAGCAACAGCAGCAGTGCAGCAACACAGTTATTCACACATTTACCTAATCACAGCACTCACAGTTCTTCATCAGTGAAGAAGTAACTCTCCATGTTTTCCTGTTCAGAGGAGGAGTCATCCAAAGACATTGTTGCTGTTTCAGAATATGTCAGACCCACTGCAGCCTGCTGAGCTTGAACTTTGTGCAATCTTCTCTTGAGCACGCAGAGAAGACCCTCATGTCCCGTCTCCGTTAATGCCTCAGTACTGCCTGAGAATATATGATAAAAAACCGAAACATTTTAATAGTGCATTTGTTTGCGCACACACCTTTCTTTTCTACAGAAATCTGTTTCCTGAGTTGATGTCTCCGCTTATTGCCATCTAAATTATGAAACCCAATATTTTTTGTGTACCCATACAAGATGACCAATGTAACACCAATAAAATATAAAATCCAGTCTACTACACTAATATTTGAATGTCTCTGCAGATGCTCAAATAGAGTCCTCAATGGTGTTCTGCACATCATTTTGATTGGTTGGTCCTCGTAAAGAGGAGAATAAAATGAATTTGTGCCAATATCAGTTTACAATCAAACCTTTTCTGTAGACCTTGTGTAAACAGAGTCAAAGGACATTGTGCAACAATGACATACATTTTTCCACAGTACCTGTCGTCCACTGCATAATATCTGACACCCATTACTGGACTGTGTCTTCCTGTAGATTGGTGATGTTCTCAAGGTCCTTTGCACAGTCTGTCAAAACAAAATCCGAGTACAAAATGTTAATGCCGCACAACCCTTTGCAGATACGGCTACGACCACATCAGAGCAAAACAAAACTGCAGTCTGTGAAGCAAGCAGTTTTTGTAGGTATAAGGGAAGTGCAAATATTTCTGCACGGAACATATTCAGTCCCTTAAGCAAAAAAACAATGATGGCCGACGGCAACCTCAGCGCCTTCGGCTACTTAAAGACTAGTTTGTGGAGTCTCGTGCTGCCGCCACTGACCGATACAACATCGCTCTTTAATAAAACTAATGAAGGCGAATTCACACATGTAGACAGAAATAAACAGTATAGATTAAAAGGTGTAAATATTGATACATGATGTTTTATGGGGTCATCATTATACATAACATAAAATTTTGCACATCTATTTTATGAGACAGGTGCGTAGGAGAAGAATACATTTAGAAGGTGGTGGGGTTTTTGTTTTCTACTTTCCAAACATCATTATTCATAAAAAAAAAATTGGTAGGGTACAAGAAAACTTTGTGTTGTAAAATAAGGGACAATGTAATATAACTTTACGTGTTGTCATCTCATGGATGTAGTCAAGCAAGGATGACCCCTCAGAATCCTTGGCCAGAACAACAACAACAAAAAAAAATCAATCAAGTCTCTATCATGCAAAAATATATACATATTTACAGATGTACTGTTTATGGCACTCTAAATTGTCTACCCTGATTGGCTCTTAAAAGGCGTATAGTTTACAGATCCCAATCCCGCAATCTTGAGGTCATCATATTGAGTGAACCAATCCACTGCATACAATAATAATAACAATAAAAACAAATAATTTGATGTACTAAATTCCATCAACGGTAAACAGCGGAGGTATTCTTTCAGTGTGATATTAACTTGAATTTCACCCAGCATACTTTGGGGATTTAATACAAATTTCTATTTAGTATATTATATAAAATGGTGTTTGTGGTATGTAACTTAAAAGTACCTTTTTAATGATAGGAGAATTTCTCTCCCTCATCTTCCAGTATGTGGATGGTAGTAGTGGCCTAAACCTGGCCTGTTTCTCTCCAGTTCTCCTTCTTTTTGGGAGATGATGCCCTTCCTGTTCCTCATCAAGCCAAACAAACTGTTCGGTCCCAGTTTTGGATGTTGCTGAAACTCCTGGAGCTTCACTTGGATCCTCCTTGATTAAAAAAACAGAACATATCAACTGTTACTTAAAATGTATCGCAACGCCCTAACATCTTGTTTTGAAAACATTATTGTCATATTGCATACTATAAATTAAACCAAATTAATCTGATATTGTGGAGTAATGGTAGACAAATACATCCCTTGTTATTCTAAAGCATTCATAAATCAAAGTTTAATCATAAACTGCAGGCCCTACACTGTATCATGTAGAACTATTTTATGGGCGGATTCGTAGTTTCTGTTAGTTTCCTTATACCATTACGTTATCTGTTTATGTTTCTATTGTAGCGTCCCTCAATGATGAGCTAAGCGTCTGGTTTCACCAAACATTTATTAGCACCCCAGGTAACAGGCTACCGTAGGATGTAGCCTGTGGCAAAACAACAGCATATTTGCAAATGAATAGCACTCCATTGTCTACATCGACAGACAATGGAGTGCCTCAGCACTAAACCTCGATCGTTACAATATTTAAAAACAAAACAAAATGAACTACTTACCTGACAGAATGAGCATAACACCGTCGTCTTCCAAGCGCTCCGTGTTAATGACGTAGCTTTGTGTTCAATGGACCGGAAAGTTAAAAAAAACTTTATTTACGACAGTCACACGACAGGTCCGCTCGCGCATGCGCAATCGGGCCCGCCTCGGTATGAATGTAGTTGCGGGGACTTCTTAGATCCTTCGAATTAGAGGTGTAATCTATCATCAAATATTCATATCAAATCACGTGAATAACATTCACGCTCACTGAACGACACAACGCACGGACGATGATTCAAGCAGCACGCTACGAAGTGGTTTACGGCACGGCAGCGTCCACAGCAACCACCATAGCAACGACAAAAACGTTACATAACTACGATTTTTCTGGCGAGATCTGAAAAATGTTCGTGATAACTTATAGAATATAGATCGTAAGCATGAACTGGCTGAAGATTGTGGAAGCAAAGAGCATATTTCTCGCTAGAAATGGTGTCAGAATGTATTTTAATGCCCAAACTATATTATAAAATTACATTTTTATCTGAAAATATAACGAATGTCCGCCATGTTTTCGTTTTCGCAGACGGGAACTTGAGAGTCACGTGACGTGGGCGCAGGCCAATACAAAACAACGGGCAGATAAAAACGTAGGCATCTCACAATTTGAGAGGCCAAATTGTGAGATGCCTACGTTTTTCCAAGTGGACCAACGTAGGTGGTGTACGTTTTCTGATGAGACTGGGTTGGTAAGAGTTATCAAATTAAAGGGAATTCTCCAAAAAAAAAAAAGCAGCTATAGAGGAGCTGGTTGAACAGATAACTTTTGTTGTCGTGCTCTTATCTGTTGTGCCTGCACCGAAAGTTTAAGCAGCCCAAAGAAACTGCGGATGAGCGGGACGTCCACTAACCAGATGGTCAGCAGTTCAATCCACATTCTGCATGTCCTTGGGCAAGATACTGAACCCCAAATTACCCCTGATGACTGTGCCGGCAATGTGTGAGTGATGTGTGACAGAGAAAGTGCTGCACATAGATGCACTGTATGTGTGTGAATGGCAAAACTGTACTCAGTGGTTCATCAAGACTAGAAAAGCTGCTCTATAAATAAAACCCATTTACCATTTCAGAAATTCAATTTGTGGTTTTCTTGCAATATCACGATCATAAAATAATGATTTGATCAGCAACACAAACTCAGCAAATACCAGTAATAGTAGTCACCGCTAAACATTTGAGCTGCAGTTCAATCACCATTATTTCTCTCTTTGCCTGACAAAAGAAATCAATGATCAGGTAAATGAGACCACTTTGAGTTGGAGTGCACGCCGACACTAAGTAAGTGGCGAGGGAGAGCAGCAGAGTTTGTAATGGGACAGGAGACATGTTGCAGTGTGGACAGAGATCTTGATCAGAGAGGGATGCACGTTGTTTTAAACGGTGCATTGAGATTTCGCCGACTGACTGCTGACGTAGTCTGAGCCTGGATGGAAGAGGGGGTGTGTGAGAGCAGGAATGTCATGCAGGCCGTGAAGTGGAACATAGTTTGGATGTCAGGAATTTGTTTACATGCAGAGAGGTTCCCGTAGCTGTGTGTGTCTCTCTTCTCATTGGAGCACAGAATGAATTTGAATGTTTCATGCGTCCATGTGCTTTACTTTCTAGTTTTCAAATGTGCTACAGAATAAAGGCTATCGTATCAGAGATTGTGGCACCTGAGCATAAGATATTTTTGCAAATTGTGGATTGGATTTTGAAAACAGAAAATCTGATTGATTCAGTATTTAAAGTCTGGTTTGAAATTTCAGCCTTGAGCCTCATTCAGATGCTGCAGAATTTTGGGGAATTCTACTCTATTAGTTAGTTAGTCTTAACAAACCCTCTCATTTTCCATGCCAGTCTATCCTAATATATCTTGGGCAAAATTAATATAATCAACCAGACATGTCCATGACTTTTCTGCAGCTCTTAAAACACTGATATTCACAACTTTGGGCAAATTAGACTTTCCAGTGTATTTGTTTTCTATCATTATTATAAGGAGCGTTATGTTTTTGTCTGTGTTTATTTGTCTCAGCAGCAAAATCGACTGAATGGACTGACACAAAACTTGGTGGAAGGATGCTGTACGGGTCAGGGACAAATCTGTTACATTGCTGTTTTGGATCAGGGGACGGATTCATAAAGTTTTTTTTACTTTCTATAACATTGCAAGATTTTTAAAAACATTTTTGGAGATTTCTCAGAGAATAATTTGGTTCGAGCTCTATTAATGCCATTTAAAATGTTTAGAATTGCATTTAGTCTAGAACAAAGTGGTGGAGTGACTGGCCAACATGCTCAAACCAAGACCCATGTCACTCCACAAACGTCCAGTGGATATTTGTGTTCTGACTGACTGTGCAGTGTCAACACTAGTGGATCAGTGTTTAGGTTAAAGGGATAGTTCACTTTTTTTTTTTTTTAAATCATTCATTATCTACTCACCACTATGCCAATGGAGGGGTACGTGAAGTGTTTCAGTCCACAAAACATTTCAGGAGTAAACTGGGGTAAAGTTTGTTGGAGCCAAATCTGTGAGTCAAATATGAATGTTGGGGCTTGCGGACACCTGGATGACACCACACGAGCAGTATGGAGGCATTTTCTCTTTTTTCTGTTGTTTTATGACATCTCAATTATAAGTCGCCGGTTACTTCAATTGCATTGGATAAGGCTTTAATATCGTTCAATATTTTCTGCTCAGTTGGTTTATTGCTCTTAATGTTGGAGGACCATGAAGCAGAGAAAGGTCAATCAGTTTTGTTTGGTTACCAGGCTAAATACAAAACCTGCACATCTAATGAAACATAAAGTAGACTGTTAGACTCTCGAACCATTTTCTACAGCCAATTCAAAATAGGCATCAGAAGAAAGAGGATTTTATCCAAAGCTTCTCTTCTATTAGGTTTGTCCGGTAATATCCTCTGTGATGTGCTATTAGGGAGCATGATCAGCAAATCCGAAGGTTGCACTCAAGTAGCCTGCTCACATGAGAAAGTGTGCCCACCTCAAAATATCAGTTGATCAGTGAGAGCTTATCATGTCTAAAGGATAAGAAAGATGATAAGTGTAGCGGTGTGTGCAGACTGAAGCTGACCTCAAGTCCATGGAGGCACTACAGAAGGCCGCGTGCACTGCAGATAAGCGGAGGCCTTGTTGCAAGGACTGTGATTCACGTAAACACCAAGGCGATGACGATGATGAGTAATATAATACGACGAAAGCCAACTGCCTGGTATTTATCTGGCATTGTCCACAATACATCAACTGTCAAGAAACGTTTGACTGGTCGGCTCAGAAACAGATGAAGGTGCCATAATGCACAGAATCAGGAGAAGATTTAGCTCGGCTCTGAAGGGCCTCCATAACGTCACAATGTGTCAGTCTGCAGAGTTTCAAAGAAAGAAGCACAAGGTCAAGTCTCGATGAGAAGTGCAACCCCCCCCCCCTGTCACTTACTCAAAATGATTAGACGTTGGCCGGCAAGTGTAAACAGCTCTTTCTGTTCTCAAGCCATGATGTAAACCGACTTCTCATCTTCATAATCGGCAGTCATTGTAAAATGTGAGTACACCTTCAAAAGAATATGTTAAACATACCGTAACTTTGTTAGCTTTATTGCCCTCTGAAGAACAAACCGCACAGTTATATGTGCAATGAAATGGAGCAATGTTTACTCTGTGTCCTAACAATGTCCGTACAGTGTATGTGATGATATGATGTACCTGGGCCCCAGTAAGTAAGTAAGTAAGGGTTTATTTATACAGAACCATTCAAAGCTAACATTCCAAAGTGCTTCACAAAAACAGACTAAAACAATAGAATAAGCTGAAAAGAGGAAGGCAACTACACGGGAAGAAAAGCTGTAGCAAGTTTGCACTTAAATGAAGATCTAAGTCTGAGGTTTTCAAACAATGTGGGGAGCCTTTGGTTTGCGGTGGATGATGGAGCGCAGAGGGAGAGATGTTCTGACTTGGGTGAAAGGGACAGGCGCATGCTTAGAAACAAACGTTATTTATCAGAGTTTGGCCCTCCACTGATTTGGCCCTCTCACCAGACACACAGCTCAGTCCGGTCTGAAACACGCCAAAGACCTGCTGAGATGTCCCAGAGGAGAACTCAACAACTTGTCTGAGAATGCTGATATTTTTAAGTTTTTTTCAGTATCAAAGTAATCCTGTCAATGTCTGATTCAGGAATTTTTCTTGTCACTTTCTTCCACAGAAAGGCCGTTGTTTGATATTTTCACCGGATTTCCTAGAGAATAATTCATGGATTTCTGTGGGGAAAAAATCAGGCATATATATCGGGAACTGATTGCTGTAAAGCTGCTTTCAGACATGAACTGAACTTCAGAAAATCTGACATTCTTTGGAGGAGCTGTATGTGAGAAATGTCGTAGAGGCTAGGGGCATGCCCGAATGAGCCCATATGAAAACACTGCAGGAGACCCTCCGGAAGATTCACCGCAAGCAAGTGGGCGTGTTGATGACGTTGATGCAAAAATGAAAAAAAAAAGAAAAAAAGAAAACAAATATCTTGGGATGAAAAAGTGATGTCTCGAGAGTTTTAGGTGATAAGAGCTGACGCCGGTGTCGATGTGCTGCAAACAAAAAACACATGATATCTGCAGCAGAATTATTATGTCATATCCGGCCTCTGTCTGCTGCACCACTCCTCACCTGAGCCATCTACAGATTTCTATGTTGTTGTGAAAGGAGTGGGGAATCTCCAGCTGCATTGCTCATGTGTGAAAGACAATTTATCCATTTGTATGGACATCCTCCTGAGTTCATGTCTGAAAATGGCTGCAGTGTATGTAGCTTGGTGCAGCTTTATTGAATGTAAGGGGACTGTTGGGCCTTGGCGGATGTATCTACTGCATTCTACTTGTGTGTTTATCCATGAGTTTATTGCTAATTATTGCTTTAATGGTGACAAACTATATACAAAAATGTTTCTTAAAAATCTGAGCAACGAGGTCATAGGGAACTCAATGGCAACAGTATACATTCTGTTTGCACCCCTCATATTATATAGTGGTGATATGAAGGTGTTGGTGGGGGCAGGGTGTAGTTGGACCAATTATCACCAGTTGAGTTTTTTTTGCTTATTATCTGTATTGTATTGCTTGTCCACCTCTCTGAGTTTCCTAATGTGTTTTAAATGATCCTAAATGATTAAATATCCTTTAAAATGTGTCTTTATAATCAGAGAAAACTATTTTTTTCCTCCAACATCACTCTCTGAACATCTCTGACTTCTCTTCTGTATGTCCTTCCTTTTCTGAATCCTTGTGAATCAAGTGCAGACTCTCAGCCTTTCTCATTCTTCTCCTCATCCATCCATCTTCCTGCGACCACTCACCTTACCTCTCCAAGGCCCTTGTCTGTTTACTCTATCCTGTATCCTCACTTCCTTTCCCTTCCTGTCTTTCCATAAGGATTTTGTCACCCATCACCAAACACTTCCTCCATCATCTTCTAACTCCACTGACGGATCTCTCTCCATGTCCACATTACTACCGCTTTACCTTCCTGCTCTGTTTTACATCTAGCTGTGTTCTGAAGTAAAACAAGATTGCTCATTTTCTCTCACGAAGCCAACCCTCAAGGACAGAGAAATATTTGGACTGTGCTTTTTAACTGTTCTCACTGACACTCAAAGAGGATTCAGTGCCTCAGGTCTGACCCACCAGACACTCCTCATCTTTCTGACTGACTTGATGTGTCTGCAGCTCCCTCGGGGCGCATCGTACTTGATTTACCTCATTTCTCTGACCTCACAATTAACAGCAAATTGTACTGATTGATAAAAATTATTATAATTTGAAAATGATCTTAAGTCAACAAAAATGATTTTTAATGTCATTGTAAAATGTGATTGTAAAACACATGGTGAGCATAAAACATTTATTTCATAGTGTGTGCTGTATCTTTTAATATCATATGTGTTTTTATTTATCAAAACAAAATTTAAGACTATTGTATGTATGTGTGCTATGTGTGTATTTCCCAAGCATTAGCATTAGGCTAAAACGTCCCCATGCTGTGACTTTGACCTTTGGCTGATTTGAAAAGTGCAGGTCCTACCTCTCAACCAATTTACCAAATTTACTGTGAACTGGATTAAATCTACCTGAGTTATCACTTTGACGGACAGACAAACGCCACCAATTACAATACACCTGCCTGCTACTACATAGCGGGTGAAGTAAAAGCTGTTTCTGATTATACTTACTGTTTGGTTTAGGTACAAAAATTACTTTATTGAGGTTAAAGTATGTAGTTATGTTTTTTTTTTTTATTCCAACCCTAACTGACCCAACCACCCTGATATAACAACGTCTCACTACATCCTTCATACAGCCCTGAGAGGGCTTTGTCAGCTGAACATAAACACAGTATTTGCTGGTTTTCTTTTTGGAGAACAGTCTCCAAATGATCATCCGATAAGTCACTGACCACCTTTTTTAAGCTGTTTAACAGTAAAAGACATGATCCTTGTTTACATTTGGGAATTGTTTATGTGAAGCAGCTCCAGGAAATGTTTTGTTTGCATTAACAGCATATAAACACCACAGACGGCCTTCCCACACCTACTTCCTGATAACGGTTACTGTCACACTTCAGCGACGCTGGCTGTGTCCACATGATTCATTTTGTTTATGTCAGTAAGAAATTCAGGCAGGCCTGTGTTTGATTTTGATTTGCTGACAAAAAAAGGAATCTGCACAGGAAATAAGACGCAAAGTATTACTGGGCACATTATGCCATATAAAGGTCATGGACATTTATGTTCTCAATCAGCTTATTACTATGGGAACAGACAATTTTCTGTCACTGTCAATTCATAGTCACTCAGGCAGTCCTGATGATGCAGATTCAGTTTTTGAGGATTCAACTGAATAAAACCTAAGGATGTGTTTTATAACCAACAATGTTCACTTTGCATCTGCCTGTGTGTTAATTCTCTGGAGCTACTTCAGAATTATTACTCTTCATTAGTTAGTCCACTTCAAAAGGTTTCAATGTTGTTTTTATTTGTCATGTGCAAGTTAACCCAGGCTCAACAGTACAATGAAAGGGGTTGGACGAGAAGAAACCAGTCAGCTCAGCAGTGCAATAGTTAAATTTTAAAAAAAGAGCTTTCGGTAAAAAAAGTCAAATTCAATACATCGGCAAAAAAAAAAAATTGCACATTTTCCAAAAGTGAGTTGAGAAAAAAACTGCAAACAAGCAGGTTAACAGATATGCAGAGGGTTGATGGACATGAAGTTTACAAAAGCAGTATATTGACACTTTTTATTGTCTGTGTGCAGAGCTTTTTATAAACAATCTATGTGTGAAGTTTGAAAACTTTGTGTTCATCCTACCTGGATCATTTTCAATCAATGTTTTTCTTGTAAATATGTGGCTTGTATATGAGTTTTGATGATTTACTGAATGCTGTTATTTTTCGGCCATTACAGAGGTCTGTTAAGGAAGCAACACAATCTTCAGACCCAAGTTCACAACAAAATAAAAGCTCTGTAATTCCACTCACTACAATGCATTGCAGCAACAAAACAAATGTCGTGCTTTTACTTTGAAGACAACCTGCTAAAGAGGAAGGGATTCTATGAATGTTGTTGCCATGACGTAGATCAGCACCTGTGACACCCGTGATAGAAATAATGTGATTATCAAAATGATCAGACAGGTCACATATTATTGCCAGCTGCCGATCACTGCTGTATTTTATCTAAGGTTATAGAGGAAAATTCAATGGGCCCGCAGACCTAACCTTTGACTTGTAACGCACCTTGTAACTGTGTTTTGAAAAGGTCCTATACAAACAAAGTTTACTGAGTGTCCTGGGCATTTAGTAATACACATGCCAAGAGTGAGGCTGATGAGATGAACGGTTCACGTGATACGTTTTTCACATATCGACAGATGTTTGTGGAATTAGTCGGTAGATACTGCTGTGCGAGTTTGTTCATACTTGAAGCGACATGCTTGAAACCCCAAATTAGCCTCTTGAGGTTTATTGTGTAGCTCCCAAAGGTACTTGATGACGTGAGCGGTTCGACGGTGGTTGGTGGTGACCGTCCACCTTTAAGCCTAATTACCACTGACAAATACGACTGTAATGATGAGTGCTCGAGTCACCAGCTCCTGTGTACTTCACAGCTGTAGTCATACGACTTCTCTATTGCTGAGTGGTGTTTGTGCATTAGCAGTAGAATGAACTGAAATCCCCCTCCCGGTCTTTTACTCATCTCTCTATGTGAATACCTCACAGATATTTCTCTTCTGCTGCAGAGACACCTTAATCTGCAGGATTCCCCTCTGGATGTGTTATGAGTGTGTGTTCTATGAATATTTTACCTGGAAAAAAATGCAAAGAAACCCGTTCGATGAGTAAAGTGATTCACCACTCAACACAGAATTTGTTTAAAAAACAAACAAATTACATAACTGATGGCTAATACCCCGGCATGATACAAAGCCGATGATACAATATGTTCTGGTAACACAGCTGATTCATGTGTGATTCACAGTGTGGTGTAAGCATGTGTGTGCATGCATATGCTCAAAGGTGGCACATGTTGCAGAGTTGCTGATTCACACCAGAATGACATATGTGGCTTAGACGCCTGGTGAAGCTGCAAACACACACACACACACACACACACATATATATCTACACAGCACAGTGTTGGATGCTCCTACAGTAGGATTACGCAAGTAAACCTGTGACTTCAATCTGTGCCTGGCTGCTAATACCTTCTAAAGAGGGTTTGCAGTGGGAAGCACCATTCTGTGCGCTAATACCACATGTAACTACCCATGTCTGCAGTGATGCGATCACAAAATCTGCAGTAAAGAAACCGTATGCATGGATTTGTATTGTTTTGAGGGATATTACTGTCTCATTTTACTCCTGACATCTGGCTCTTGAGAGGAAGAAGTGTCCTGTTGCTCTGTGAAGCCTTAAAACTTAAAGTAGGAGGTGAGGAAGAAGGTTAAACGTGGTGAAGTGCGACAGGGACAGGGAAAGCAATATGTCAATATGCTACTGGACATCACTGGCAAAATGGTAAAAAATCGTCACAGGTTGTTGTTTTGTTGTTGTTTTGTGAGTGTGTGCGTGTTTTAAGTGTTGGGATTGTGACAGTTACTCACACATCCTCATCTGTCGCCTGTAGGTTTCAGCTACAGAGGAATGTGTGGGACCTATGAGACTGACCCAAGAGCCAATTCAGGTAAGAATTAACACAGACTCTGGAATAATTTTATTCACCGCCTGTGTTTTATGGGATGTCTGATAAGAACAGGTTAGGTTTTGAATAGCAGTTGATGCAAAAAATGAACACTTTACTTGTAGAAAACAGAAGAACGTGATAACGAAATATTTCAAATGCTGGTTAGAAAGTAACATTTACAAAGGTTTTTACATGTTTAACCAAATCTTGGAGCTAACCTGTGTTATAAAAATGTAAAAAAAATCTGACTGATATCTATGAGTGTGTGAATCAATGGTGCAGTTTGCTTGAATTTAAAAGGACTGTTGGGCTTTAGCGGAGGTTTGTGCTCTACTGAGTTCCATTTTTGTTAGTGGCATTGGCATTGGCTGCAATAAAAAAGATTAATAAAAGTAGCAACAAGTGGATGAAAAACATTTCCCCTGAACATATAACATGTTAAAAGAAGCAATGAGTAAAACCTGGTGAAGCTACTCACATCACAAGCTCCAATTATCTATAACTTGTCTATCTGTATCCTGCCATTGAGAATAGGAAGTAATCACCATCACCAAGATTTGTATAATAGTGCTATGTTCAGGTCACACTGGGATCTGTTCAGCTTTTTCTACTTGGAAACCAGTGACCCTATCTTGTTAGTGGTAGATACAGCAAGCTGGACATTGGAACTTGTTTTCATAACCTTTAAACACTCTGATGCTCATGAGGAAACAGGTTTTGCTCGCTATAATCTTTCCTCCTGTTCACACGGGCCATTTAGAGATCTCAGTGTAAGTGATGGAGGTGGGGGTGTCCCTTGTTTTGTACAAAATGTATTAAAAAGTTTATGTGATATTGTTATTGAGTTAGTGAGTTAGTCCTGTTTTTCATGCATAACCCCTTCTTTAAGAGGATGAGTCTATGCTTTAAACAATATCTCTTATAGTTGACTCAATATCTCGGAGTTGACTCAGGGATTGTCTGTGCTCATCCTTCTCTGGTCAGGGATTAGGATGTTCTAGTTCAGATTTGCCCTTACGTAACAGAGAAAGTAAGAGCTGCTGTCAGGTTACCAGCTGGTTGAGGTGCAGGTGCCGCAAAGCATTCCTCTGTTCTGGCTGCTCCTACGTCAGGAATCAGCTACTTTATTAGGTGCTTGTTTATCGCTTTCATTTAATCTGCTGCGGGTTGAGCTGCGCTGGTTTGACCAATTTCCAGCAGTGTTTGAGTTCAGCTCAGTTTTCACTCCAGTGCAGTGATGTGAGAGGCCAGGCTTGCCACTCATGTTCATACTGAGCTACAGTATCCTACTCTATTACCTCCTCCTCCTCCTTATTCACTGCAAATAACATCACACCAGGGATCTCTGGCAGCAGGCAGGTGAAGGGACCAGGGGCTTTATTAAAAAGCCGTCTCAAGACCTTGTCTCATGCCCCATAAAACCCTTAAACTGCTCTCCCAGAGCAGCACACTTCTTCTAGAGCCACGACCCAACCTGACCCTCTCCTCCTTCGCTCCTTCCACAGGAACGGGGAGATGAAAAGAACGAGATAAAATGCTCTGCGGGAGAGAGTTATATATTGTGAGTTTTCCTTGACATTTACTGTTAACTGCCTCACAGCCCTGGAGAGTTTCAACCTCTTCCAGATACCTCCCTCCTGCAGCTTATCTAGTGATTAATGTTTTAGAGCAGCACACATGTTGTATATTTCCCATGCACGTTCCTGCAGTGTCCATATATCTTGTTGAAAACTACAACTTTTGTCAATCTGCTTTATTGTTTTTTGTATACACGTTTCCCTGCAGGATGCCAGGACATTAACAAATTAATGATAAAGAATAAGAAATTGTTGAAACCTTTTGTGAATCAATCGAATAGATCAACAAAACATTTTTGGCAAACAATCTTAATTGTATGATAGTAATTTTTTTTATCGTTGATGGGACCAAACAAACTTTAAATGTGTTATGGATTTTTTTCCCCTTGCGTTTTTTATGTATATTTTAAACATCATTTTTAAACTTTAAACATTATGTACAAATGTCTCAAATTCATTGAGGGTTGAGTGAACCAAAGATGTACTTTACTGATGCGACAATATAATCTGAAGTTAAGGTCCACGTACTGAAACGAATACAAATTTTCATTAAATTTATCTGACAATCTCTTTCTATTTTAATCTTTCATTTCATGAACTAGTGCAGGAGTTCTCCAAATGGGGTGTGGGGACCCCCAAGGGTCCTTGAGGGGTTGCAGGATGTTCCTGGCAAAAAGGGGAATGATTTATTTTCATCCATATCTAACACACTGACAGAATGTTGGACAAATTGGTCCTGAGTGGATCATTTTGCACATTCAACTACTGTTTCATCCAACAACGATTAAGAAACCCAGCAAACACCCTTCAGGGACGCATGAGTGAGTGAGAAAGAAATGCTGCTGAGTCAGCTAATTATTAAACCCATAGTTTCAGCTCAAAAAAAAAAAAAAAAAGCTAAGCTGATATCGAGTTAACATTTTATAATTAACACAAAAAACTAATTTTGTTATGGGAGCATCACATTAAAATCTCTGTGGGGGGAAAAGACCCTGCACTCTGTCACACTGTTACCTGTGCTGACTTTATCACGTTTGGCTGCTTTGACTTTCATGAAGTAAAATATACAAAAAGGCCTCCTCGACCTTCATGCACTATCTTTACTATCTGTGACTGGCTCAGACTGTGTTATACTCCCACACAGATAAAGCGCTCAGAGCTAGTTAGCTCAATTACACCTCTCTGCGCTCGGGATTCTCCCAGCGTCAGATGGCATCTGGCCTGGGTGTGCAAACATGGCGGATTAACCTCTGAACTTTGAAAATGTGAGTCAGCTCGCAGCAGGTCAGGCGTAATCTGCTGTGCCAACAGAACGCCAAGCATCTGTGTGCTTGGTTTTTAAATCATGAGGCCATGAAGTGACTGTGTCGTTTGTGTAGTTAAATATATTTAAATGTGTTGTTATTATAAGAATGCTCTAGCCGGGTAATGCAAACATAAGTTCATCTGTGTACCTTTAATTAAACAAAGATGGGTGTGTGTTTGTGTGTGTGATTCCACAACAGACATGATGGAGTGCAGCCATGTGTCTGTGTTTGACCGGGTGTACTGTACATATGATGGGGTATTAAGACCAACGGCGCCTCCTACCAGGCTTGTTGCTGGTGACATATTTGGGTGGTGGGTCGGAGACGTGTGCGGTCGGCGTCATCCCAGGGTCGACTGGGTCCTCTGTGTGTGGAATTTCACATGCTAGCACCATGGTTACACAAAGCAGTGCCGTGGTTACACTAGCCAGCACGGGATCAAAGACTGTGGACCTTTCACAGACACTCACCAATGCTAGCTCATTTTCTCCCTCTATCCTCCTCCTCCCCTTCTTCTACTTCTTCTTCTTCTTCTTCTTCTTCTTCTTCTTCTTCTTCTTCTTCTTCTCCTCCTGCCATTCTCACCTGTTTTTTTCCCATATTCTTTTTTCTGTCAGCCACATCTCCAGGTGTGAAGAACTTCATGGCTCAATATCACACTGCTCTTCCTGATTTTTAAAAACCTTTGCAGAAATGGGGAGTCTTGACTTTGGCTCTTTTTTTTTCCTGCCACTCTATCATTATCTTTTCCTCTCTCTCTCTCTCTCTCTCTCTCTCTCTCTCTCTCTCTCTCTCTCTCTCTCTCTCTCTCTCTCTCTCTCTCTCTCTCTCTCTCTCTGCTGAACCTCCATGCTCTCTGTGTCTGTCACTCTATCCTTTGTTGTCCTTTGAGGGAGTCAGGAGGTGATGCTGCTGCGAGGCAGAGCTAAGTGCTGTTGGTTCTGGCTGCAGCCCAGCTGCCTGTGTGTGTGTGTGTGTGTGTGTGTGTGTGTGTGTGTGTGTGTGTGTGTGTGTGTGGGGGGGGGGTGTCTACTGTATGTGTCTCTTGCAGTCTTGTATTTCCTCACCACTGTACCAAAGGTGGCT
The DNA here is from genome assembly GCA_026259375.1 of Verasper variegatus. Taxonomy (NCBI): domain Eukaryota; kingdom Metazoa; phylum Chordata; class Actinopteri; order Pleuronectiformes; family Pleuronectidae; genus Verasper; species Verasper variegatus. The sequence goes on from CM048060.1 coordinate 5,704,526, forward strand.
GGTGTGCTCATGGTCAAAACACAGTGTGGGATCAAAAACACGAGCTCTGCGGGCTTCATGTCTGCTGGTGTGAAATACAGATTTCATTTTGAAACACTCAGCTCAGGGGAGGGTACTGACATGAAGTTAACATGATGCTGTCTTTTCAGCTTTACCCTATTCAGGATCAGTGAGGAGGCCTGAGTCTATCCCTGCATGCACTGAGCAAAAGACAGAGCGGTGACCTGTGCATGTGCACAGGGAAAACAAGCAAAGAGATGAACACACTCACAGTAATGAACAATACAACGTAATCATCAAATCTCCTAAGAGGTGTTATGCCACTCAGAGAACGACTTATCACTCACTGACATTGATATTGACAAAACAAAATGTGAGACAAATTACTTAAAAAAATATCTTTTGAATGGTTTTGAAACTCGTCATGAATAGATTATTTTATAAATTTTAATATAACAAATTGATGGGACTTTTAAGGTATAAACAATGTGACTCTGTTCACTATATTGGACATATTGTTCCTCCATATAGTTCATGCAGTGGTGCTGCAGCTGATGCCAGCAGACATTATACGAGTCTCGTATTTTAAAATGACCTCAGACTCCATAGGGTTCACAGCCATATAATAAATCTTTGAAAACTTTATTATCAAAGTTATTGAAAAGGTTTAACAGTCATGTATACAGCCTCATCAATGCCAGTAACCTTGGTACCACACAGAGCTGTTTATACAGCTGAGGTCTGCAGCTCTGGACAATGTCCTGTCTGAAGTGTAAATGTCGTGTAGACATACTCACATACAGTAGATATTCTATAAGTATCACCAGCAGTATCCCTCTCTGACCCAGGCGTCCCTTCCCTTCTGTCTCCTGAAGGTCCTGCTGGTGTTCGCCAAGGAGGACAGCCAAAGCGATGCCTTCTGGTGGGCCTGCGACCGCGCCGGGTTCAGATGCAACATCGCACGGACGCCGGAGTCTGCCATCGAGTGTTTCCTGGACAAGCACCATGAGATTATAGTCATCGATGGACGCCTCTCACGCTACTTTGAGCCTGAAGCTGTCTGCCGGTGAGCCTGAACTTTGTGACCTGACGCAAATGGTTGCCTTCACTTCAGGGCACTGACATTGGAAGAACTTCCTCTCCAACATATTTACTTGGGCCAAAAAGATTTGATCATTTAGGACAGGTCACTTGGTAATCTGGGACACTTGTATGAGGTTAAAAAAAAAGTTGTGTATCACATTTTTTTAAATAAACTAAAATTCAATCAACAGCAAGCAACAATAACAGATTATTCATTCAGTAACTCATCCTTCTATTGGTGCTACTCAGGGAACGAATAGTCCTTGCAGGTGAGAGACCATCATCATTGATCAGCCTATTGTCTTCTCCACATGTTTGGTGAAACCAGACCACAGGGCAGACACTCCTCGCTGCTTTTTGGATCATCTCTGTCCTAGAGAAAAAACTGATTATATGCTCGTTATCAGTTTGAACAGACAGGGACAGACTGTATTTACCATTAATTCCTGACAACTGCAGATCTTCTGCTACATCTCTAAATGCATATTTCCCCCATTTAGAGAACTTCAGTGGTTGTCCCAGATTACTCAAAGCATGTTGTCCCACATTATCAATAATGTTTGATAAAGAAGGACGACTAAAAAGAAAAAAACAACTAAAACACATTTTAAACAACTTGATGCACATTTTGTCGCTTGAAAACATCACAAAATGAATTTGATAACAGTTAGGAACACAATTTATGATGAGATTTATATCGTTAACACTAATCTTATCAGAATCCTATGTCATTAGGTGCGTTCGACTTGCTGTGTTGACGTGATGCATGCTGGTCCGAACACAATGTATGCTGGTTAGGATTTTCAGACTGATGTTCTCTGCCAGCTGCAATACCTTGGGGCCGCCTCTATGATGTCACAACGCTGCTCTGATTGGCTTAAGACTTCAGTGACGTGCATAACATGTCTTGTGTTTTTATTCTAAGAATTCAGATGTGTTTTCTGCTCCGTATATCCATAAATGTAAGGTATTAAAAGCCAAACCCTATTTTTGTAACAACAAAAGCTTATACAATTTACTACAGTCAAAAATAATCAGCACTTAAAGTATGTGTTTTGTTTTTTTTAAAACCTGAAATCAGTTTACAAGGACCTTCATGTGTCAAAGAGGTTGGAGGGCTTGTTTCCGCCATCTAGTGTTCACTTGCAGTACCACAGGTATATGCACCGTATGGAGCTGCACACTCTTAAAACAGACTGATGGCTGGAGGTCTAGTTGTTGCTAAATTCTGTGTTTTGCACTAAAACGAAGCAGCAGTGGATAAAACTGCATGTCACACATTATGCGCCGCTGTTGAAACACAGAGGCATTCGAGTGAGCTTCAACTGCAGACTGTTGTTTTTATGATGTGAAAGCTGGATCGTGGCAAAGTTCAGTTTTAGAATTAGTTTTTTTCTCATCCCTTCATTTTTTTTTCACAGCCAGAGAACTATTTAGTACCATATGTTTAACATGTCAGATTTCTTTTAAACTGGCATTTCTATAGTCCAAAGTGTTTCCATCCTATTGTTGTATTAATACCTATGTGAATATTTTTTATGTGTCATTACAAGGATATATTAAATGATAATAATAATTCATTTCAAAACACAGCTACAAGGTGCTTTACAAGTTAAAAATTGAACGCAAACAACAGGGAACAGTTAAAAAGCAAACAATAAAAAAGGATTTGATGATCACACAGCAATAGAGCTTAAATACAAAAATTAAAACGTTGCAGATGGAGTTTTTAAAAAATCGAAAAAAAACATTATAAAATGAATTAAATTGACAAAAAGATCAGAGCTAGGAGAAAGCACACCTTTTAAGATATGTCTTTAAAAGAGGAGGAGTCTGCCAGACGGATCTCCTCTTGGAGATTAAATGGAAATGCAAAGTTCTTTCTGTCTAAACTCCCTCACCTTGGTATTGAGATGGTGAAATAATTGTATAGCTCATTATTTTTAGCTAAGACTTTTGCTGTGGACATGATTTCTGCAGATGTCTGGGCTGTAGTTTTTGTTAGAAACTGCACTGGTTACACTAAAAGCCACACCGTGTATTTTGTAGAGTGATTTATAGTAAGTGCTTCATTATTCCTCCAAATAAAGGAGCAGACCCATTCGTCTCCGCTGTCTCCTGATTACCACTGTTAGCCTGCTGTCTGATTTCTCTCCAGGTTGATTCGTGCCACAAAGCCCTCAGAAAACACAGTTATTCTCGCCGTCGTGCCACAAAAGTGAGTTTGATTTCTTCAGGCTCCCATTTACTGTTGGTGTGGACCAATACAAGCATGTTTCTGTGGTTGCAGATGTTAATAATGCTTTCCTGTCATTGTATAGACCGCCTGACCAGGAGGAGCCATCTGTTCTTCCTCTCCTCTGCGCTGGATTTAGCAGAGTACGTCCGACAACTTGCCTTGGCTTGTGACTGTGTGTTTATAAGAGACAAACGTAGGCCTCAGTGTGTTGCTCTTGTTTCTAATAGATTTTTCAACGGGCGCCTAAGTGACCTCAAGCTACTCAAATTTCAGCATGTAGCCAGTATTGAAGGAAGCACTTATTGTCAGCTGCCTTTGATGGTGTGAAAATGACGTAGGAGGCTGCAAAACAAGTCGCCACCAAGTGGATCCTGACTCATTCAATTTTCCACTTGTCTCTCTCCCTCTCCTTCAAACGCTGTTTAACCTGGTTTGGCCTCCAGAGGTTTGTGGAGAACAGCAGTGTGTCAGCCTGCTACAATGAGCTCATACAGATGGAGCATGGAGAGGTGCGCTGCCAGTTCAAACTCAGGTACAGCCGAGGAAAATCACCTCCACCGCACACATACATGTATATGAAAGGTTGTGTTCGCAGTTAAGTTCCTGATCCTGTGTCCTGAGTTGCTGTGGTTTTATTCGTCCACAGGGCTTGTAACTCGGTCTTCACTGCTTTGGAGCATTGTCAAGAGGCTGTGGAGATCACCAATGAGGACCACATCATACAGGTAGACACAACACCTGCACACACAGGGAGGAAAACATTAAATCTGTCCGTAAGCATGAGGCTTCTATGTTTTTTTTTCATATTCTTAACAAATTAAGGCCCATTGGTTCCTCCTCAAGACATAAATATCAAAGAAGGATAAATGATTTCCAAAAGCAGCTCAGTTATTTTTAACTCAAACTGGAGTGAGTATTGTATTTGTTGGGGACTATTTTTAGCTGTGGATGTGATGCACGTCTTTACAACAACAGGACATTGAGGAATTGAAAGAAACTACATTGCTCAAGAGTTTCCTAAAGATGACACATGACAACAAGTAAAGACACATAGACTAGAATGTCAGCAGAGCGCAGACCTCCACCAAGGCCCAACATTTCCCATTTAAATTCACTAGATCCAGATTCTTATGTGGAGATGCAACAAGTGGCTCACACTCATAATTATCAGTCCCCCTAATTATCATCAAGATCCATGAATTATGTTGTACAAAATCAACACAAATTTGGAAAAACAACCTATCTTGTAATGTTGAAAATATTAAAAAGAAATCCCTGACCCATACCGTCCCCTTCCATCAAGTTTAATGGAAATCCGTCCAGTAGTTTTTGTGTAATCCTGCTTACTAACAAACAACAAATAAAGTTACACTGATGCAATAATAAATATAAAAATAATAATAAATATAAGGGTTCCATTTTCGTGACCTTTAACACCTTCCTTGTTTTGTCCCAGTATGTGAACCCAGCGTTTGAGCGGATGATGGGCTACCAAAAGGGGGAGCTGATCGGGAAAGAACTGACTGAACTCCCCAAGAGCGACAAGAACAGAGCCGACCTGCTGGAAACCATCAACACCTGCATCAAAAAAGGAAAGGTCGGTCACACATCCATCCATCCATCCGTCTGTCTGTCTGTCTGTCCGTCCGTCCATCCATCCATCCATCCGTCTGTCTGTCTGTCTGTCTGTCTGTCTGTCTGTCTGTCCGTCCATCCATCCATCCATCCATCCGTCTGTCTGTCCGTCCATCCATCCATCCATCCGTCTGTCTGTCTGTCTGTCTGTCCGTCCATCCATCCATCCATCCGTCTGTCTGTCTGTCTGTCTGTCCGTCCATCCATCCATCCATCTGTCTGTCTGTCTGTCTGTCTGTCTGTCCTTCCATCCATCCATTCATCCGTCTGTCCGTCCATCCTCCCATGTATCTATCCATCCATCCACCCATCCATTCATCCGTCTGTCCGTCCACCCAACCATCCATCCACCCATCCACCTATCCACCTATCCACCCATGTATCTATCCATCCATCCACCCATCCATACATTTGTCTGTCCGTCCATCCATCCATCCATCCATCCCTCCACCCATCTACCCAATCTATCCATCCATCCGTCTGTCTGTCCATCCATCCATCCATTCATCCGTCTGTCCGTCCACCCATCCATCCATCCATCCATCTGTGAAATATGAGCTCTCTGTTACATGGCCTGACTCTTTCTGTTGTCTCTGAAGGAATGGCAAGGTATTTACTATGCCAGAAAGAAATCAGGCGACAGTATACAACAGCATGTGAAGATAACACCCGTCATTGGCCAAGGAGGGTAAGATGACATGAAACAACCCAAAGTGATCACATACTGTGGATTTCCTTCAGATATAATCATTGACACATCCCTCTCTCGCTCGCTACAGAAAAATCCGACATTTCGTAGCCATCAAAAGGCCTCACGTAGACAACAACAATCAGGTGAGTCATACACACATTTTCTTTTCAATTATAGTTTTTTTGTTTTCTTTCTGTTGCTGGGCCTCATGATTTCATACATCACTAACTGTTTAGCTGTTCTCACCAGAAGTCAAACAAGAGCTGTAAAACAAAGCAGTAGACATCTCCGAAGTTGATCAGATTATCCAGGTACCTGAGGCAAAAATTCTAACTTGGAATACTTTTTCCTTGCCTGCCCTGTTCCAGCCCATAATAAACAGCACCTGCACATTAGCAGCACTTTGAAACCTGAAATCACAGACTCTGAAATCTGTCCAAACTGCAGATTTGCAGGCTCAGATGATAAATCTTTAGCTTACAGGCCTTACTAGCAGCTGTTTGGTGAAGGAAAATGCATCTACACAATTTAATTAACAAATGAGCACTTCTGAGGCTCAACGTGAGTTGGTTTCGCTGTCGTGTACCTGAAGTAAATGTCAGTCCGTCAGTGGTTTTAATGCTACAGTACAACTTGGCCCAATCAAGCCTGGTGGATAAATGAATGACTGTGGCCAAACTGGACTTGAGCATTGATTGAAAACTCTGCTGGCTCCAAGTTTAACATTAATACTTCAAATGAACTGTTGTCTCAAGTGTCAGACTTAAATACTTCATGGGGGCATGTAGCCTCGCAGGCTGCCAGCTCTGCTGAGGAGTGTGCACACTTACTCTGAAGCAGGTGAGTCGCTGCTCTCAGCTGGCTTCCAGGCCAATAACGTCATACTATGCTAAGCTACGGCTAAGCACCAGGATCCCCCGGCTAAGGCCTGGGAGGGCCAGCAGCCAGGCGCCAGGGCTATTTATACCTCAGGCAAAGCTGCACGGTGACTATAGCTTTAGCTTATTGCTCTCTTTCATCATGTGCACATAAGGTGAGTCAGCTGTTGGCATCTGCCTGCCAAAGCCAAATAGCATTCATTCCCGCTTGTTGGGATTGGAAAACCTCAGACATGGCAGCCACTGATCCCATTCTCGAAATCAGGGAAGTCGTTCCCCACAACCTGAATTGTGCGCTGTCAAACTGAGTGGTATTATCAGGGTGTCTTTTTTCTGCATGGACGGGAAGTGAAGCAAAGAAGGAAGAAAAGTTAAATATTCAATATAATTTCAAAATAAATCATGTTGAGAAGCTTGTACCACAACAGGCACCTTTAGCCAGGGCCACTGAGGTCCTCTCAGGATACTACTGATCTGAGGCTTGGGACATTCTCCTCTGAGCACTAACAATCTCACATTATTCCTCATCTTTTCCCACCCAGACGTTTGGCTGTACACCACGGTTTCCATTTCATTGTGTTGTTTAGTTACTAGTATTTGTCTAAGCAATCCAGACTTACAGCAGCTTTAGGGTCAATTTTGTTTGTCTTATCCTCTCGATTAAAGCTCATCATAATCTCAACTATTCCCCAGCTTCAGTGAAGTTCATTCAAAATATGTATTTGACATTTTTTTCGACATGTCTGTTTGTGCTTCGCAGCCCAAGAAGCCCATTAAAATGCAGCCAGCTAAATCTGGCAACCTTGTATGTCATTAGAAGTGTTTATACTGTCTTAATCCTATTTACTCCGTATGGGACACACTGGAGACCTGAGCGCAAGCAACTTAGATAGTTAGAAAGGAAAAAGAGAAAATAAGCAACAGTGTCACATGGATCCTGAACATGATATGTGATACGCGGACATTTCAGGAACCACTTTCCCCACATCAAAATTATATTTTTTTATTTTTCACAAGAATGAATTAATACAGTTCATATTTATGTAAGTGTTGATCATCTCATAAATGTGCATGAAGCACTGTCAGGAATACGTTAAGATGCAGTGAGTCACTGCAGGTTGAGGGAAATCTTCTGTAACCGGATTTGAGACTCTGTCCATATCAACACATCCTGAGTGTGACTAACAGGATGTTCTGTACATGTTGTCACCTGCATGGAAATATATTATTATGAACAAGAGGAAATGTGCTGAGGGGTTCATAGAAACAACACTTTTGAAATGTCAGCTTCCTTTATTATTACACTCTTTTCTTTTAGATGCTAGCAACAGTGTTCCCATAATGTAAAAAAACATTTGAACCTTTATTTGCCATTCCATGTTGACCAGCAGTCAACTGGACTAGAGACAGGGATAATTTTACCTGTCAAACACTACACCTGGTATTCTATTGGCTGGGGAGTTTTGATGGATTTGTTGAGCAAAAGAACCCGAGCACAGAAGAAAAAATCCATGTGCAGACGTTTTCACAGAGAAGGAGAAGGAGAGGAGCTGAAGCTGGAGAGCAGGAACTCTAAGCACAAGTAGTTTGAGCTCAGGGTTTCGAGTGAGAGCATCACAAAATGGGAACGTGAAATGAATAAGTCCTGGTCTCTAACTAACAGACCACACTCTTGAATAAAGAGAGAAAGAAAACTCCCAAAGAATATTTACACTGGTACAGACCACGATGATACGCATAAGATAAAGACACTGCATCCTGCCTTTGGCTAATCTTCAGTGAATGTAAAGAGATCATTCAGTAGATACACAAAGGCTGTCCTTTCAACTTTCTTGTCCATTTAAACTATATTTTTCTTGAGAAAATAAACTTTATGTTGATATATTTAAAGTAAAAAAACATTACAATTGGTTTCAATTAGTGTATCTGATGTGAAGGTAACTTAACCACACTGAGTTTCATAAATTCCATAGTCAACAGCTGAGATTTCTCTTCCCTTTTCATCATGACTGGGTCAAATTACTTGTAACTTAAAGGCAAGTGTGTAAGTTACCGTGGTTTGACTTGTTACACGTCGTAGTCATGTACTGTAGATTTGACATGCTGTTTACAAAGAAATTATACATTTTTATGGAATAATAACTTAGACAGAAACACAGATTTAAAAAATCTATATCCTGGTCTTTGGCTTTGAGTGCTGTGTGTATTTGTCACCAGCTTCACGGGTCGTAGTTTTACAGAATCCTTGAAATCAAACTTCTCACTGCTTTCAAGTTGTGCACAGAGTGATGCTCCATGCAAATACAGTATTCAGTATAATATAAAATATCTGTACTGAACACATCGATAGACTGAGCTATAGATTCCATGAAAAGATCAAAACATAAAGTGCATCAAATCGCTGACTCACGTCAAGTCTTTAATCAGCAGAATTATAATCCTGCCAGCGAGTTGCTTCCAAGGAACAGGAAATCAGATCTCAGAGAAGGTGAAGTGGCAGCGACTCTTGATCCCAGTCCAGGCTTTGACTTTAATCTGGTGCTGCTCTCTGTCTGACAGATCCACAAGTTCAGCAAGGAGGAGAGATGCAGTGGGGAACATTCTCAGTCAGGTAACTTACCACTTCATGTTTTTAATGTTACCAGAGTCTCTTCGTTTTTATGTAGAGGTGCTTAACACTGTCTATAAAGACGATTGTAAAGCAGCATGGTTTAGATCAGTTCTGTGACTCAGCATGTGAGTTTCAGGGCTAATGAATTCCCCAGACTGACGAAATGTAGTAAAGGGTTATTAGATACATTTTAAATTATGTAACGGCATGCATCAATTCATTATATTGTTAGTTAATATTTATAATGGAGAGTAAATATAAATATTTAAAAAAGAAAATTATTGTAAGTACTTTTTTCATATTGCCTCCATAAAGCAATCTGAGTCTAAAGGTGCAATATATTTTTATTGATGTCATCTTTTTTATTCTTTTTTATTTGTATGACCATCTGTTTCTCCTTAAAGATAAATAACCTGAGATATTTGAGTTAACTTTTCTCATTGTCAGACTCTTCTAACCACCTGGAAGTAACAAAATCACATCTGCACTTTTTCCTTTTTTTTCAATTTGCAAATGTTTTCCAATCCAAACAAACATGGTAGCCGCAAAGTACATGTATAATTATCTATATTTATTATTCATGGTTATTTTATATACAGGATTTATATGAGTTCGTTGCTTTTACATTTTTCACTTGGGAAACTGGTTAAAAGTTTTTATTTTATTATTTTTTTTTTAATCAAGGATTAAGAAGAAAGTTAGAAAGACTTTTCTTTGAGGAAATGTCTTTGAATGAATGAATCATTTTATAAATGATGTTTTTCAGAATTACCTATTTATTTTATTTATATACCTTTTATGTATTTCTCAGGGGGAAAAAAAACAGAGCAATATTTAGACGTGTTATACAGTATCAGCAAGACTGGGTATCTTCAAAATGAACCAGCGAACTGAGAGTCACCTACATGAGTCTAATCATGCAGTGTACATGTAATATCCATTACTTCCCTCAACCTCTCTACAGAGTGCCATTCTCTACGTCACCGGGACCGAAGGAAAGATTCAATTGATGCCAGGTCGCTCAGCTCCCGCGGCAGTGACGGTGAGGCCTTTCAAAGTGCAGCATGTGTCTGAATGAATCCTATTTGATAAGGGAGGATGAGCGGGAGAGGTAGAGAACGAGAGCAGGAAGATGACAAGGGGGCTGAAATAAGTACGCAGTGGGAAGTCAGACTACAAAGGCCGGAACACAAAGGAAGAGTGTGGCAAAGAAAGAGATGAAGAATGGAATAGGAGACAGCGAACTGGAGAATGAGTCAGACTGTGTAATGGGAGGTACTTGAGCTAAAGAGATCCTAAAGGAGATGTTGGGAGCTGACGACATCACGAACCTCCGACCTCAACTCACTTTGACGCAGCTGCTCCTATTTTCACCCGATCACTGCTTCTCTAATCAAAACAGAACTCTTCTCCTCCTAACTTATATATACACATTTTACATTTACGTTTCCTTTCTTTTTATACTTTTTCCATTTAATCTTCCCTTTTATTCACAAGCCTTTTGATTAGGGCTAACTACTGCAGATCCTTTTAAAGTTTGAATTGGCTAATAATCAGTGAGGCATACTATGAATATCATTATTTAAAAAATCATTCATTTCTGAATTACAGCTCCCAGTTTACAGAATCGAAGATATTCCTCCGTCGCCAGGATTCACTCTATGACCATCGAGGCTCCCATCACCAAGGTATGCTGCTCTCAGCGTTAAATCATTTTACACCTAATGGTCCCACACAGAATAAAATAATGGAACATTTGTTTTCAACACGTTTCAGGTTTTGGTCTTTTTCAACTAATCACATTGGAGCTTTATTATCATTTGAGTAATTCTTTATTTTTCAAATTATTTACATACGTATGATTTATTTTATTTTGAGCCTCCAGCAAACATGTTTAAGTTACATTTAACGTTATATTACGATCTATTTGTTCTTTCTATTTATGTGTAATTAAAAAGACCATAGCTTATTTTTAGACATGAGGAATTAGCTAAATCTGGCCTTGTTTTTACTTTTCTATCTCTGGTGCAATGCTTTTAAATTTTTTAGGTAAGAAAAGTATTTTCTACTTCAGTATTGAAAGAACTTGCACCATCGCAGTGACTTGAGTTGTCAATGACCACATCTGTTTGTGTTTAAATTGGCTTTTGTTTAACCATTATTTTGCTTTATAACACTGGATTTATCAATTGAAAATATCTGAAAACAATATTGATGGAACAATTTTCTAAAGATAATTACATTTAGTGTGGATTTGACATCATTCTTATCAATGCGCTCGTTATGGCTCAGTTCAGATTTTGCAGTCAACCTGTCAGGGGTCTTATTCTTCCAATGAACACTTTCTTAAGTAAACATTTTAACGCAGGTTCGTGCCTTCAGCACTTTAAAAATGAAATGTGTCTCCCAGTGAGGAGAAATCACTCGGAGCTCATTCCTCTACCAGCGATCAGCAGGTTTCATGCGTTGGATTTCCCCCAAGAATTGAGTTATTTTGTGGCACGTTACCAGCTTGATTTGCAGGAAAGTGCTCAGGGTTTCATTGCAGCGCCTCCATTCAAACATGAGATCTGTTTGCTCAATTCCTGGCACTTTGAAGCATGTTAGTGGATTATCCCCACACCGCAAAGCCATTCAGTGTCCATTAGAGCTGTCCTCACTGCCTTAATGTTGTTGGACTGAGACAATAATGGAGGGTTCACCTCTTACAACTGCTAATAGGACATAACATTTGGCTCATAAAAAGGCTTGTAACAGACGCAACTAATGTGATTTCCTGTTAGTGAGACGTGTCACAGCCTCTTTTTCCTCAACTTATATTTAAACTTCCCACAGAGTGACAAGACTTCGTGGAAATTGTTTCTTACTTTGGAATATTTTGAGAATTCCTGCTAATAGGACACTGTAGTAAACAGATAAGCAAAAACATGACCTCCACACAACCCCGGCCCTTCTTCCTGGGTTGAGAGGTTAGTTTCCGAACATTGTAGAGTCCTGAGAAGATACATTTCTTAGGATTGATTACACAATATGAACCATTGCTGTGAAAGAGCATCATGCCTTTTGGATTCACTGTTCCACACCAACTCTCCACACATGATGGGGGGGGGGGTCTGTAGGCTGGGTCATGATATACAGTGTACAGTGGGTCACACTGTCTCGCTCTGCCTCCTGCTGCAGGTCCTGTGATGTTCTTGTGTGTTCGAGACGCGGCTTTATTTAGCTGTTTTGCCCCAGTCTTCGGCATCACATGCACATGGCCATGACACATGCACAAAGAAAGGAGCGCTCTGTTATAGCGCGTCTTGCAGAGGGCTCTTTGTGCATTTGTTTGTATGTAGCGTATGTTTTTGAACAGCATGTTAATCCCCCCCCTCCCCCTCCCCAGGTAATAAACATCATCAATGCAGCGCAGGAGAGCAGTCCGGTGACAGTAGCCGAGGCTCTGGATCGCGTGTTGGAGATCCTGAGGACCACCGAGCTCTACTCCCCTCAGCTCGCCTCCAAAGAGGATGACCCCCACACCAACGACCTGGTGGGGGGGCTCATGAGTGTAAGAGGCGGTGTTGATACTTCCTGTGTGCTCTTTCAGTTTTAGTTTGAAACACTAAATAGGTACAAAACCAGACTTTTTTAAAATCACATTGGGACATTGAATGTGTATTATTTATGAACAAAGAAGGTTCTGGCCTCAATCAAATCAAATCTGTATTTTTGGGGTGCCAACTGAGTCTTTGTTTATTTCACGTTTTATTTTTAATTTATGAGGTGAGTCTCTGCATGCAGATGTTTTTCAGATCTGTCAGTCGAGTGCAGCAACATCCAGCAGAGTTTTTTTTTTTATTATATAGTTTTTAGTCTATTTCAAAGATAAGTCTGGTGATATATTTTATTCATTACATTTATATTATTATAAACGTATAATTTATGATCTTTTTATCCAAAGCATGTGTCTTATTCCTCTCTGCCACAAAGCTCCATTTGTTCACAAATAATTGTTATCACTGTTTTCACTGGGTGAAAATAATCTTAAACAAATACAACATTTATGCCAGTTTGAGTCGTGATTGTAAGAAACCACGCTGCCCAGCTGGTTCATGCTATTACTGAGCCATAAAAATATACATTTGCACATGTGAGTTTTCTAAGGGGAGAAGAGCTTTGGGGCTGAGAGCCACAGACACACCGGGAAGTGAGAAAGTCAAATTAGAGATGGACATATGATATTTTAACATGTACGAAAAATACAAAAAACTACTTTATTCTTCCATTCCTGAATATCTGTCTTTTGCTGGAATGTTTTGAGTGGAGCTAATATGTGTAATTAATTGAACTGTTTTTGTGTCTGTAGGATGGGCTGCGAAGACTTTCCGGAAATGAATATGTCTTCAGCAAAAGTACGTTTTCAAGAACCAAAGAATTATAACAATATGCCACTGACCGTGTATCAAAATGTAAAACATATAAAACTACATTATATTGTAGGCTACATCTATCTAAGGCTGCATGCATACTACTACAAACACCGTTTTCAAACTAAAATGATCTTGATGAAGCGTTTTGGCTTCCTGTCAGTTTTAAAACAGGGCCAGCAGCGTTTCCAAACTTCTCCATTTTAGCGGCTCTAAAGCTCCAGAGTAGTGTGGGAGCCGTAGCAGGTTGGATGCTTTGTCTAAGGAAAGCATCATAATGTGGATGTAGCCTTGGCCTTGCACACTACAACAGGCGTTTTCACTTATTTTGGCTGTTTATAGCTATAGTCTGGTCGAAGCTCGTCACAGATTTACTGGGGCCTGACTGATGTTACCTAACAAACCATATAAGCACCATGTACTAATAAAAGGGGAAAGTGGTCCAGCTGCAAACAGGTGCAGTGAAACTAACAGGAAAGTGAGGATGATGTCATTCGAACCCTCATAGTACTGAGGAGAATAACGTAAAAACTATTTATTATCCTGTTTGAACAGGCTAAACTTCAGCAGCACTCTTGACTCACATTTATTCACAGGCTCAGTTCACGTTAGAGCTAAGAACAGGTAGAAGTGCAGACATTTTAGCCTGTGGCCCTCATCCTCACAGGGATCATGGAACTTGAGGTCTGCTGCCTGGAGTGAATCTCATGAATAAATATCCAGTTTTAGGTGGTTATTGTCATGCAGAAAGCTGCACAATGTTCTGATGAATTTTTCCATCTGAGTATATTATGTAACCCCATTATGATGAATAAAGTCACAAGAGCACTTAACGGAGAGAAGATCGAACTAAAGAGTCTGTTTTCCAAGAAACTGTCTTCTTTTTCATCAAGTTAAGGACAGTTTTCTTTCCTCAGAGCCGCAGCTCTGACCGCTCTCGTGTCTTTTTTTAAACAATCTAATCACACACCATCTTTCTGCCACGGTCTCAAAGGATCAGATTTACAGAGTTAGACACTTAAGCAGTATGTTTGCATATGTGTACAGATATTAGAGAGAGAGCCAAGATTTGTACACTCACTGTAGTATTTATCCATCAAATCTCAGACAAAGCTGCCTCTTGGTTTGCCCCCTTTTATGGTCAAATCACCTTGAATAATGTGTGTGTGTGTGTGTGTGTGTGTGTGTGTGTGTGTGTGTGTGTGTGTGTGTGTGTGTACACTTGTGTCTATCTGATAGATATGAGCCAGAGCCAGCTGGCCTTACCAGTCACTCTGAATGACGTGCCTCCCTCCATCGCCGAAATGCTGAATGATGAGGAGTGCTGGGAGTTCAACATCCTGGAGCTGGAGGCAGCTACGCACAAAAGGTACAAAAGAGACAAACTCAAAGAAAGACTGACAATGTTAAAAATCTGCAGATTACATGAAAACCATCTTTTTGCCTTCAAAAATTGGGTACACATCAAATATTCTTTAAAAATTAAAATACATAATAATAATTTGACATATTTGGGGAAATTCACTTATTTACTTTCCCTATGAGAGTTCACTGAGAAGTTTGATATCCCTCATGTTTGCACAGTAAATAGGAAGCTTCAGCCTCATCTGGTTAGCTTAGCGTAGCATAAAGACTGGAAGCAATCGGTTGCAGGTACTGCATGAAGTCAGTGTGCCAGGTAAAGAAAAAGTCTCTCACGTAACCGAATGTAAATCCTTTATATGCTTCGCTTTTTCTGCTCTTTCCGGTCATTAAGATTGAAGCAAAAGTAGATGACACCAAAGAAAGTCGGCTTTACTCATGTTTTAAACTGAATAAATACTGTTTATTCATATATTATGTTGATTCAGGGGATAAAGTTTTACACCTGTGTAAAAATTAAACTTTGAAGTAAATGAGTGTCCAATGAAGACAAGATCACATTTGATGTATCACAAAGATTAGAATAAAGAGGTATAGGGTAAAGTTTGGGAAAACACTGATTTGCGGTCCATTCACCCCGTCCAATGTGTGACCCCTGCAGGCCGCTGACTTACCTCGGGCTGAAGATCTTCACGAGCTTCGGAGTGTGCGAGTTCCTGAACTGCTCTGAGGCCACGCTTCGCTCCTGGCTGCAGCTCATTGAGGGCAGCTACCACTCTTCCAACTCTTATCACAACTCCACGCACGCCGCAGACGTGCTGCATGCTACTGCCTACTTCCTACGCAAGGAGAGAGTCAAGGTTAGAAGAAAGACACACACGTTGGAAATGATGGAGCACATGCACCTTTGTGCATTTTGCTGTGTGTTGGCATGACAATGTCAGGTTATACTATATTGGAAATATTGGATGCATTTAAATGAATGTAGTAATAGTTAATGATTTAGTAATTCAACCTACGCCTCACTCCCCAATCAACACTCAACCAATCTGGGTCGTTATGGTCATTCAGTCTAAATGAGGCAGATGTGCCAGTTCTCAGCCGACATAGGCCCAAGTCTGCGCAACAAAAATCGAACCAAATCTGGCAACCATTACTGGGCCAGAGCCTGACTCACCTCAACTGAACCACTGTCAGAAAACAACTGAGTGCACTGACGCCATAATCGGCCCAATTTCGCTGGCTGCCTGAGAACCTGCATCTGAACAAAGTATCATACCGAGGTTTATTCTATATAAGAACATGTTGAGATACAAAAATATGTCTCCTTCATGTCGATTAAGGTCATATATCCTAACAGCTATTGTTAAAAAAGATGATGCTGCCATTTATTTGAATATGTTGAATATATTGAGGTGTCGCCAAATGCCAAACATCTAATAACTCCTACATAGATTATGAGCAACTGGTGTTAGCTTGCTTTTTCTGGCACTTCCGTCCAAAACATGCCCAACAGGCCCAAACATTAGTCAACGTTATGTGTTCACAATAATCCACTAGAACATTTAATGTATCCTCTAAAGTAACCAACAAGCTGACAACCCCCTCTGTCTCTGCTGTCTCATTCAGAGCAGTCTGGACCAGCTGGATGAGGTGGCGGCGTTGATAGCAGCCACAGTTCACGACGTGGACCACCCGGGCAGGACCAACTCCTTCCTGTGTAACGCCGGCAGTGAACTGGCCATCCTCTACAACGACACCGCCGTGCTCGAGAGCCACCACGCAGCCCTCGCCTTCCAGCTTACTGTCCGGGACAGCAAGAGCAACATCTTTAAGAACATCGACAGGTCTGTAGTCGCACCTAGGGGCGTTAATATTTCCCCTATGCTCAGCTGCAGGCATCCATCTAATAACTAATAACACTGAGCCAAATGCTTCTTTATCCTCTTCGTGCTCTTCACCGGGGGCAGGAATCAGTTCCGAACACTGCGGCAGGCCATCATTGACATGGTGCTGGCCACGGAGATGACGAGGCACTTTGAGCATGTCAGCAAGTTCGTCAACAGCATCAACAAGCCAATGGCTGCAATAGAAGAGACCAGCACAAGTGTAAGTGTGGGAGGGCTTTGTTTGTCACAATGTAAGATTCAGTATCTCCTAGAAAGATTTTTCATTTATTATTAGTTCATCATGTGAAACATTTCACATTCTCACATGTTAAGCTGACCCACCTCTAAACAATTAATAACAGACATGTAAAATTAGGTTTTACTGAAAGGACTTGTGTCTTTCATGTCTTTCCAACAGAGCATAAACAGTGACTGTGAGGGTCAGGCGAACATCAGGAACTCTCCGGAGAACCGTCTGCTGATAAAGAGGATGTTGATCAAATGTGCAGATGTGGCCAACCCCTGCAGGCCGCTCCAGCTCTGCATCGAATGGGCAGGACGGATCTCAGAGGAGTACTTTGCACAGGTAGGTGGACACCGCCAACACAGCTTAGTTTGATAGAACAACACAGTTCAAATCTGTCTGGGTGAGTGGATTTATCTCATTTAACGTCTCTGACTCCTCCATGTGGCAAGTACATCTTGAGTTTGCATTCATTTTCCCTTGTGATCTCTTTCCCTGCAGACAGATGAGGAGAAGAGACAAGGGCTGCCAGTGGTGATGCCAGTGTTTGACAGGAACACCTGCAGCGTGCCCAAATCTCAGATCTCCTTTATGGACTACTTCATCACTGATATGTTCGACGCCTGGGATGGTAAGATCAGCAGATTCTGTGGCGTGCTCTGTATCTGGAGGGTTTTTAGATGTGGCGTTGTGTCATGTCCCGTTCCACTTCAGTTTCAAATAGGCTGCGTACCTCTGAATAAAGCCACATACTGGACATTTCTACTAAGTATGATAATGCTAGTAAAAGGTCAGGGTGGCATTCTTAGTTTGTGAGTCAGACAGTTGGTCTATAAAGTCCACTTCTAGTAAACATCGTTTCCGTGGAATGCACATTTTCATTCCTTTGAATTAAAGGAATCATTTTTACTCCATGACAAACCTCATTCAGTCTGAGCAGTCTCATTGTAAACTTTGGTAAACATACTTGTATCCAATATGAAGTTCAGATTGACTGAACTTCATAAGACCTTGAAACCCAGCCTTATTCCCCCACATAACCATCCCAGTCTCCCTCAGCAGATGGACCTGGCTCGGTTTGCTCGTGAAGATACAGTTGAAAGGTCCAGTAAAAGCTACAAAACAGCCCTTCAGACTTTATTCTTCTCTTCTCAAAGACTTTCTGACCCTCTCCAGCTCATCCTCATACTGATCCAGTGATCACAGGGTGAACCCCATTGCAACATCACCAGGAAGCTTTATAGCAAATATTCAGTTTGTTTCTAGGAACACAATATTTTAACATAACATAATTTCCAGGCATATCAAATTAATATTTGATCAGTTTCAAAGGCAGAAAAACGGGAATCTACAGTTATGCCTGCCGCTCTATGATGCTGTACTTGGGTACAATGGTGCTTGTTAGCTAAATGCCAACATCGGCTAACATGCTCACAATGACAATAATGTCATGGTGGCTGCACTACGCATAACATATTTCCAATTCCTTCTGAAGATGGGCTACTGTACATGTTGTATATATAAAAATAAATGACGCATCTTCACTTCCTCCTACTGTACAAATGTTAAGCCAAAATATCAGGAATATGGGTGCAGCCATCTTGTGCTGGTGATGTAATTTTGAACCAGTATTAATATCCAAGGTTGGGATTGTACCATGAATGTCTTTACAAAACTTCATAGCAATCCAGTAGTTTGTAGATACAGTCTGGACAGTGACTGTAGACCAACTGAACAATCAAATGCCAAAGTTAGTTACTGATCAACTTTCTATGAGATTCAGATATCCACTTTGGCCCTCCATTACTGCCTCTAGTTATTTCTTCATTCCTGTTTTTCAAGACAGATAGAAGGATAGGAAATTACGGGAACAGGTTGAGGAGGAGGAGGAGGAGGAGGAGGAGGAGGAGGAAGAGGCCAAGTCAAGGGAAACACTTTTAGCTCCTCATTCCCACTGAATTTCCCTTTTAGTTTAGTCTTCCCAAGAGGGGACTTGTTTACTGTCAACACTGCTCTGATGTCACGGAAAGATTCCAAATGCCAGTGGGACCAGAGAAGCTGCGAGGGCGTCAGGGGAAGGGAAGTTGGGAAAATAGTGGAGGGGATGGGGGTTTACGATCTCTGGGTAGCAGTCGAGCAGAACTTCACTCGCACATAAACACAAAAACACACATTTTCAATCCACCAGGGTCACTGTCAGGCCACAGCGGAGTCATTGCTGGTTCCCGAAATGCAGAGTGGGCCATCAACAAGCAGATCAGGATGTTAATAACACGGCCTGAGTGGGTCATGCACACACACTCTTGAGAACACACACACTCGGCAAACCAAAATCTGTGTGTATGAGAGAGAGAGAGAGGCAGAGAGACCTTTCACCCGAGCAGCCCTTTTATGTGGGAGCTACATCCCAAAGTGTACACAACATAAGCCAGTGTACATGAACTAACCACACACACAAACACAGATTTCCATGCTTAATAGCTTGTGTGGAATGATAACAGGAAGAGGCCGATGGAAGGTGTGTGTAGTCATTGCAGGCTTTTCACTGTAGGTGTTTGTGTTTATTCCTGGTTCCCTGGAGGACTCATATTTAACATTGGAAGATAGGGTCATATTTTCAGCATCCAAAATAATATCCACATGTTCATTTGTGTACTGACAGAGTTAGTGGTTGTTGTAATTATTCCCCCTGTCCTCACTGGCCCTGAGGAGCTCACTTCATAATGTTCTTTGTGTGGAAGAGATGGAAGAGAACTCTTTGCACAGTTAGTCCAATCAAATCATTATTTCCCCAAGTTATTGTCTTTCTGATACAAAATTACACATCAATTGATAATTTATCAATATAAGCAGTGAGTAAAGCAGCACACCAATGTTTTAACGTTGCAAAACATTAATGGATTCATGATCACTTTAACAAAAGATCTGATTTACAGCAGAACCAGAGATGTTAGCTGTGTCTTAATTCAGGGGCTGCATCCATCAGATGCTGCATTTTAAGACCGAATGCGTAAGAGTGGCATGACTAGGCTGTCCTATTTCGAAGGTTCCTTCAAATGTGGCTGACAAATGCATCCTTCCCCACCCCCGAAAGACGCGGGCTCCAATGGGTGGATCCCTCCCAGCCCAAGCTATCCCAGGATTCATTACACCTCAGTAATGAACCTTTGTAACGGCCCTGGCAAGCGATGCAAAGAGTACCATGCTTCTATTTAACCAAACAGTAAACGATACACATGTTAAAAAAAACAAGACATGTTAAAAACGTTCTCAGCGAGAATTTAGTGACGACTAGTGGTGAAGTTGCATTGTTTGTGTCTGTTTTTTTGCTGTCTCTTCAACCCACCTCACCTTTCCTGTGCATCTCCTTGCAGCCTTTGCCAGCCTGCCTGGTCTCATGGAGCACCTGTCAGAAAACTACAAGTACTGGAAGGGCTTGGATGAGATGAAGTGCAAGAGCCTGCGCCCTCCCCCTCCTTCTTGACCAACCCCTCATCGCCTTCTCGCCCCCATCACCCGGAGCAGGGTGGGACGGCGGACACAGCCCTGCGGTGGAGCAGTTCGTCTCATCTAGGCCCTGATGAACGCTGAGACGCCGTTTCCATCTCAAATCACAGCCTCTTTTCTTCCGTGGTTGGAGTTGGAGGTGACGTGCTGCCAGTGGAGAACAGGTTGTCATTTGAGCCCTGCGGTGTTGTGCTCCTAATAGCACCTCTATGAAACTGTGTGGACCTCACAGCTCCCCTGACAATCTGCACCATACAGTGTAACACACCAGAAACCTGCACTTTAGCTGATCAGGACTTTTTAATTTTAGCTTAATGCGCTTTTCACCATTTTCCTTCCCTCAGTTTGAAAGTTTTCCTGAACCAAATCTTTCCGTTCTGCATCTGTCTATTGCTGTTAACGAATCAAGGTGAATAAGATGGCGACCAAAGCACCAAAGCTACAGGTACTGACTGAAAATAAGGACCTAAAGAGATTTCCTCTTTTCTGCTGGTGAAAGTGCGTGTACTCAAAAAGTTCATTTTCCAATTTTTGAAACTGTGAAGGTGCTCAGCCGGATTGATCAACTCTTAAGAAGCTGGGGCGTGGCCGGCCGTATGAGACACACTTTGACTTGTGTCTGGGGCCAAATTGCTACCAGTCAGACGTCCCCTGTGTCCTACAACTTCCAGAGGCAGTTAGCCATGTTAGCCATGTTCCAGGTTCCAGTCAGGAGGAGCGAATCACCCAGCACACAGGCTTCCTCAATGTCCAGCCCCGTCATCAGAGGTGGCATCAAAGACGGGCCTGTTTCTGTCATCATGTCTGGATTTAAAGATCCTGCAGTCACATAACAGGGGGTTGAAATATGTCACCCAAATATCTGCTGGTCACGTCCTCTACATCGTGGTCTTGTGGCAATGTGGAAGCAGTCAGTGGAAATCTGCGTCAAATAAAGTGAGACGTATGCGTATGAGAACAAATTGTGGCAATTGAATTGCACTGTATCCGAGCTGTTTGAGTTTGAGTTATCGGATGTTACAATGCATTGCTCTGCGACACTAACTGTAGACGCCTGTACCCAAAAAACAGTTCAATCCATTCTGAATTGTGACAATATGTGACTGTTGAGTGGTGCACAAATCTTTAGTGTTTTTTACACACTTGTATTTATGGGGCAGATGAATGGAGGAGCAGCAAATCCATGTTCGGGCCAGCGTCCGTTCGTCAGCTCTGCCCCTCACATGGTTTCTGTTCAACTGATTTTTTTTTGTTGTATTTTAAATCTCTCACCTTGCGGCTATTGGCTCGTTTATCTTGGGGGGGGGATTGTTGTTGCACATGATTTTCAAATTATCTGGATTCGTCTGACAAAGGCCATCAGATCTGTGGAGATTTCTATGGTGTGTCTGCCCTCTGGTGGCCAACTGGGGGAGTTGCAGAAGTTGTGCATCGACAATAAATACCTGTATTTTTCAGAGCACTTTTGTTTTAAAATTTGACCACATGAAGGTGAGAGAAGCACTTCTACCACATGGGAACCATTTTTAATCAATTTATAAATTGATAAAATAGGATTTGCAGATTACCACTGCTGCTGTTTTAGTGCAGTGACACAATTCTATTTCTCTCCATTACCAGTTGTTGTCCCAAGGCTGCACTTGAATGAGGGTCATGAGTGAAGTAGGACATGCGGCTTTGTGTGTGTTTACATCGTGAGTGTCAATCCAGGAAGACGCACATTACAGTGTTAACCAAAGGCACAGAGAGCTCTTTACAGGTGCCTTATTCTTTGGTCAAACAGAAACAAGTCCCCGTTTTTTGGTTGAAATAGTTCCTGTTCTTAAAAGAAAAAACAACACAAGAAAAAGCCATAGAAGTTTGAGATATTTAAAAACTAAAGACTTTGGGTGCGTTGTGCTGCAGCTTTGAGTTGACTTGGCGAGTCAGTGTTCACAGTCCCGTCCCGATGGTCCTGACCTTCTTTCATTTTTTTTGTACAGCCGAGGCTTTTACACGTGTCCCACACGAACCGAATCAGGTGCAGTTGGCTCCAATGTGAATTTCACAGTTGTCTCGTCAGCTTTGACTTCAGCTCATTTTGTTCGGAAGAGACAGAACTGGTCACATCCATGTTCAATGTGTTCACCATGATGTAGTGTTTTATTGTTGATCGAGGTCTTAATCAATGCCTTAATCTTGTTTCAGTGTTTAGGTGTGCTCATGTTGCAATACACTGTAAAGCACCTGATGGAACTGTTGTTCTTGTACATACTCAAGCCATTATATCACTTTTTGCTTTGCATTCTCTGAGATTTGCGTGCGTAACTTGTGTTTAGGCTGTTATATGTTGCAGGGTTGACTTCCTCAAATCTGTAAAACAAGACTTTTTTTATTATTATTATTTTGAGTGACTTTAAATGTGGCTCCAGCTCTGAATGTCTGTATGTTTCATGACTGCTCTCACTGACCATGAGAAGATATTTTTGCTAGATTTCTATTCACAAAGACAATTTAAAAGTATTTCAGATGAACTTGCCTTTTGCTGTGTAGAGCAGTGACTGGATTGTAACGATATGAATGAGATCTGATTACAGCCAGTCAAGCCTCGCTGTGTCCCGAGGCCGAACCAGATTGTACAACTGCTTGTTATGTAATGATAAGCCTTCATCACTTCCAGTGATTTCTATAGACACTCATTCATCTTCCACACTGATGGCCGTGGCTGCGACAACGTGCCGATCCTGTGTGGTTTTATATCATTCATATAAACAGAACAATTAGATGGTGATAATGTTATATACAAATTATTTTTCAAAGAAGAAAATGAATCATTATCATCATCATCACTGGCGATGACAACTGTACTGTGTGTTTTGAAAGATTTTACTGCCTCATGCATAGAAGTGACACAAGCTTTCCGTCAGTCACTTTAAAATCTACCATGTCTGTTTGAAAGATTTAATGTATTTTGCTCTCTCTGGATTATGATGTCTTATTTTGATGTTCCCTGTCAAACACAAATGTATTGTGAGAGACAATTAAAGCATTCTTTAAATATGGTACATGAAAGGCAGCAGCGTGTTTAGAGGAACATTTTGGGAAACACCAAAAAAGGGATAAAAAACGGCCCAGGCTCTGTCCAGAGGTAGAAACAAAACAACAAACTGCCAACACAATAAAGCGCACTATAAATTATATCTTTTTGGTTAAATCCATAATGGTTTAATGGTGGGTTTGTGCTGTACATATCGTAAAATGATTTTTGAGGCTGGACAGAGCCAGGCTAGCCATTTCCACTGTTCCAGTCTTTGTGCCAAGCCAAACTAACTGTCCCCGGCTTCGTATTTAGCCGACAGATATGAGACGAGTAAGGGCTCATCCAGCTGAATTAGAGCATGGTAACAGCTCGGACTCTGTGTTGATCAAAATATGATTGGGCTGATGTTTTAAAGAGCAAATGTGCAGGATGAAGCAGCAGATAGGACGTTTCCCCCCTCACAGGAAAACAGGTGGTCTCAGATCACAACGGGGCTTTTGGTCGACAAGATGATGGGGAAGAAAAATCTCTACAAAGAGAAATGTGAAACATCAAACATTAAGACACACGCACCAAAAGGATTTTCACTCAGTGGACACTTTATTAGGTACAGTCTAATGCGACCCAGTACAACTGCTATGTCATCGAGTCAACTTTTATAATGACTAAAATATTTTTTTTAAATTCCCAACGGCGTCAATTCAACTATGTTTTGGCAGAGGTCAGAGCTAATGGTGGAGTAGTACAGCCAAAGTCTCACTTGTGTATGAAAACATAACGCAATGAAGTAACACAATCTTAAACTATGACTTCAGTAATAAACTTATAACATTGTCAACAGAAAATGAATTTTATAAATGAGGAATTTATGATGAAATTGTTGTATTGCAAGAGATTGTACAGGTGTACCTAACAATATGGCCACGCAATGAACCAGCATTTGACCCCAAAGAGGGACGCCCCAGCTTCACAGCACTTCAATCACACAAGGCTGAAAGTAAAGATATTACAATTTGTTTCTGAGATGAGGTATTTAATGAGTATTTCAAATTCAAGTTAAACACTGGTTTTCAGTCAGAAGGCAGACAACTGTTACAAGTAAACGCAAACAACAATCATTACACTGAACTTAAATTACATTTTCACCCACATCAACCAACGACGTCCCACCTCTCCTCTCTCAAGGCAGGGAGTCAAGGGTTAAAGGTCAGAGTCCTCCATTCTCCTCCAGTTTTTGGAAAAGTGCCAGGCTGCGGAGGTGCGTCTGCCTCTCTCCGTTCTTCCACAGAATCAGCAGGTGGTCCGTCGAGCATGTGACCAAACCGTTCTCCTTGAAGCTCACAAACATCTGAACAGAATGCAAAATGATTTTATTTATCTTTTGAAATGCTACCGTCACACCATCTTGAAGCGAGACTTACTGTACGTTTGCACGTCATCGTACCTGCACTGCCCCGGAGTGT
Organism: Verasper variegatus; assembly: GCA_026259375.1. Lineage (NCBI taxonomy): Eukaryota > Metazoa > Chordata > Actinopteri > Pleuronectiformes > Pleuronectidae > Verasper > Verasper variegatus. Next base: position 5,729,559 of record CM048060.1, read on the forward strand.
CCGATCAGGTCCCCCGTCAGCTCCAGAGTCCTCGTGTTGGGGACATCTATGATCTTCTTTGTCGGAGGACCGGTCTGTTTGTGTGAACGGCCAAATGTCCACATCCCAAAGAACCCTGAGTTGAAAAGAACCACTTGTAGAATATTGAATGAAACTATTACTGTTACTACTGAAGCGAAAACCATCCTTCTACAACTGATTGATTGAGCCTCTGAATTTAAAGCTTATTAATATTTTCATATTGAAAATGGATGGAATGGTTCCATGTGATGTGAAAGACAAGTTGACTTGGATGAAGATCCTTGTGCTTTTAGCCATCATGGCTGATTTCAACACTTCATTTCAGTCAGACTGCATTTGAATTGATAAGATTTATATGTAAATCTGTCGGAGGCTCAAGCAGATTGCCCCAATATACAAATCATATAATTAAAGTAATTCCCCTTAACATCTACAACAGAGGTTTTAAATGCAAAGTTACCAATTTTCATCGAGTCCCAATAGCCACATTAAGGAGAAATACAGCAGGCTTAAATATACCGGACATTTCCGTTAACCTGCAAATGCTATACTTTAGGGTAATGGAAATACATTGGGATTAACACTGACTTAAAAGTTTAATATTGATATGATAAACCCATTAGAAAACATTTGGTTATTTACACATCCAGCTATTAAATAGAAAGTTAAGCATCCCCTCTTCTTTTGCTCTGTTTTTGGTCTCTACCTACTCCGAGGGGAAATATCTGGCTCCATAGCTGCTAAATGCTCCACTATATTCATCAGCTGGTTTCTGACTATGGTCATCTGCAATTTGGTCTTGAGCACATGAAGTAGTTCAGTGGATTTTAGAGCATTTTCACTGAAAACACCTTAGTGTTGAGTCTGAAATCCAAAACAAAGAGCTAAAAGATGCTAAACAGCTGCATAGAGCTGAGAGCAATTGCAGAGGTTGGTGAAAATGCTTTCTGTGATATTCACTCCTTTCACATTACAGTGTTGTTTTGTAAGAGTCGTCATTGCCAAGTGTAATTGTCGAAATGGCCACATTCACGTGAAACACGCCAGGTTGAAATATACCAACTTTTTCCTTTAAAGACCGCAGGAGATGCATGTAGTTGGTTTCTGGTTTGCTACAGAGACATAAAGCAAACAAGAGGCCTTTGGTGATGATTAGCAAGGGATGTTCTCTCCAGCCAAGATCTATTCAGAATCAGCACAGCTCTGCACTGACTAGAAGCAGCCAGACCATCAAAGGCAAAATGTACACACAGACAAACACTCAACTTAAGACCACCGCACTCAAGTACAACACACAGCCTCTCTGAGTGCCAGGAGAGAACACTTTTCCTTTGATAAACACAACAGCACATCTGGACTGCATTAGTGTTCTTCCACACATCAAAACTCTCCACTGTAAACACACATACGAGTTGAGTGGAGGCAATTTTTCCCTCAGTCTTTGAACTTTCTGATTTATACTTAGGTATGTGATCAATCACTGGGATCGTAATCCAGTGTTCTTAACAACACAAATCCACAGGAATGAAATAGGACGATGGATTTTTACTTGATACGTCTGTATGTTAGCATCAGCAGTGTGAGGTCAGACCTGAAATTGTTTGTGTTTTTCTTGTATTGTGTATTGTTTGTGTTTATAGCTGCTTTCAGATATGCAATCTCCTGACATTCTCTGAAGGAGCTGTATGTGAGAATGAAAATGTCACAGTAAGTGAGAACACAGTGCTGATGAAATTCCAAACACGCGAAAGATACAAAGATAAAAAACTAAAATAATTCAAGGATGGAAAAGAGGAGCCAGAGATGAAGAAGACACTGAAGAAGATGTCTAAAGAGTTTTCGGTGATAAAGGCCGACACCGGTGTCAATGTGCTGTAAACAAAAATGTGATCTCTGCAGTGGAATAAATACATTACCTCTTGTCTCTGCCTGCAGCTCCACCCCTCACCTGAATCCTCTGGGGATTTCTGTTTTGTTGTGAATGCATCTGAGCAGAGAATCTCCTTCTGCATTTGTTATGTGTGAAAATGTGTGTGTATGTGTGCGTGTGTGTGTGCGTGTGCCTCACCTGGAGAGGCAGGTTCCCCAGGCAGAGGTAACTCCTGGATCTCCCACATCCTCACACTACCGTCTTCAGAGCAGGACATCAACGCGCTAAAACAGACAACAGTGTCAGAGCTTGAATGTCAATCACAAGCTGTTCTATTTCTAGTTATTCTTCCCGTTAGGACACAGACATGCACTGTGTTGTACTCAGGCTGCCACTTCTGCAGGCATCTTTATGTTTGTTTGTATTGTTGAGCTCAAGGATATCTGTAATAAAACAAAGCTGAGAAATTACACTGAAATCGAAGAAGATTTCAACAGCTGACTGATTAAACACCAGACTGATCACCTGATTACATTTATTTTACAGAGAGGATAGAGGTTCCTGTGTACCAGGTTGGGACTGGCATCTGAGACAAAGGCAGACACAAAATAAAGTCAATCATGACGAGCACCATTTGTGTTTTTTGTGATGTTGATGAAGATGAATTTCATTATTACTTTCATTGCCCCATGTGCAGTGAACTAAAGAAACCACTGTATAAAAAAAACACTTTGACTTGAAGCTTCCTTAAGATCTACAAGAGCATCTTTGAAAGAACCAGGGTAGTGGCAACCTGATGTGCATGAAAACCGTTAGTTTCACTGTTCAGTCTAAATAAGTCTGAGGCGCTTTCATCTTATCTTTGCTTTTTTGTTCTTGTTAATTACTCAATGATGTCACGTCTTTCTGACTCATATATTCTATATATTCGAATAAAAAGGAAGAAAATCTCTCTTTGGTTGAACTGGTCACACAGCCCATAGAAAGAGGTCACAAGTAAAAGTTTTATGGTATAAAAAGGCTCACAAATCACAAACCAAATATTTTTAAAAAATTGTTGGAAATAAAATATTTATCCAAAGAAAAAACTTTTAGATGTACTCATACTATAATCCTACTTATCTGTCATACTTTGGACAGGGTAGAGGGTAGAGACAGGAAATGATAAGTAGAATGTACAATGTGTTACCTGTCTGACAGCAGCATGGTGTGTAAGACATTGGAGTCATGGGCAACCTTCCTGTAGGCCACCACTGATTTGGTCCGAATGCTATATACATACAGACCACTGCCCACCGCTGCGAGGATGAGCTACAACACACACAAAGTTTATTTATTTTATATATCATAATAACAAAACAACATATCATTTTCTGATGGTAGAAAACTACATCCACTGCTCTTGTCTCCTTCACCTTTCCATTTGTGGTGAGATGCTGAATGGACATCTCACTGGGTTTGGGAGCCCCCAGTCGTATCTCAGCCTGAGCGCAGGTTTGCGACTCCTCCCACAGGATGTGCTCGTAGGCCAGAATGTTCCAATCGATCGCATCCCATAAGATCAACTCGCCCGCATGGGAACCGCTCACAAAGAGCCCGTCTGAGGAAGACATGGAAGCATACAAAGCAACACAGTCACGGTTAAGTTGTACGTAGAAAGTCACATAAAGTCGCTTTCAATACATCCGCCAAGGAGGTTATGCTTTCATGGACCATTTTTTGTTGGTTTGACTATTGGCAGGATAACACAAAAACTACAGAACTGATTTCAATTGAATTTTGTGGAGGGTTTGGGGCATGACCAGATTCAACTTTGGTGCAGATCCGGAAAAATGGGCTGATCCAGGGCAAGATAATGTGTTAGCCTTGGTTGAGGTATGTGCTCTCCAAGTACTCTACAAATGTTAATTATTGTTTCCTCAAGGACACTGACCATTGACGTTGATAAGAGCTCGAATCTGGTCTTGGTGGTCGGACAGACAGCGCATTTCAGCCACTGACACAGAGGAATCAGTAGAAAATGTCAACCTGTAGATCACTGCGACAAGAGGAAGAAATACACATTATCTTAAGCCATGTGCTTTTCCTTTATACATTCATGACATACTGTAATAAACAATCCTGTTAGGGGATATCATTAAAATCTCTCTCTTACTTATTTCTTTATCCATAGCAGCAGCTATGCAGTTCTTGGGCAGTTCTATCAAAGCAGTTATTCCTGCAAAATGGTAAAATGCGACAACAACAGTAATCAGCATGTTTGCAAACAGAGGTGTCAGGGGTGAACTCAGTTGCTGCAACAGACGACTAATGAAAGGTGTTCTGTGACAGTTATTTTTGTCCCTTTGTTTTCTCCTCACCAGTGTCGCTGTGGTTCTGTCTGTGACACTGCAGCTGAAAGTCTTTGTTCCACACACACAGCTCCTCCCCACCGGAGAACCACACACACAGCCGCTCCAGCACCAGCAAGCACTGAGGGAAGACACACACAGCTGGGTGAAATAAAGATGTGCCACACACACACACACACACACACACACACACACACACACACACACACACACACACACACACACACACACACACACACACACACACACACACACACACACACACACACACACACACACACACACACACACACACACACACACACTAGTGAAGAAAGAATCAAATATAATTAGTTGCAGCAATTAACCAACAATTAAGTCTGCAGAGGTGGAGTCGTAGATGCCATGACTGACATATACAAGAAAATCGAATGTGAAGCACCAGGATGTATTTAGCATTTCTGCAGCTGAACATTTCCTGCCTAATACTTTCAAGTTTTAATACATTGAATTCACTTTACAGATATAAAGGCAGATATCTTTGTATGACGCTTTTCAGAATGGATTGTGATGGTGAACAAGGAAAGCAGAACCAACCTGAAGTCTTAAATTGCAAAAAGCAGAAACTTTATCACATAAATAACTACTTCTGTTGACAATTATATTTTACTGCTTCTGAGATGAAACTGATATTAATATAAACAGTAAATACACACTTTGATATTGTAAATGTTACCACAAATATATTTTATTAATTTATAAAAAATTATATTATAAATTTTGATTCTGTTTACCATCAGACTGATAATTAAGGACAGTGAGCACAGTAAAGTCATGGATTATATATTGTGAAAAATTCCGAACAGTTGGCTCATCTTGAGAACGACGTTGTGTCTTAGACTGACACATTTTTTAATAAACATCTCTGCGACTAATAATTAATCTGCTGGATACATTATCTTAATTACCTGATGTATATCAACACATTCTGTTTTATGACATGTTCGATTAAGAGACTAAATCAAATGTTAATAATGCAGACAACCTCATTAAACCTTTTTATTGTGATCTAACAGTTCTGCAGTAGATGTTAAACCTTTGTGGAACTCTAGTTTTGTTTTTCGATTTCGTCAGACAAAATCCTGATGAAGGGCTAATACCAAAACATTCCAAATAAATATATCACTGCAAGTTTCAAAAAGGTTGGGTCCACTTCAGTGTGGGTTCAGTGACTTTTTTGTATGTGTGCATTAGGGATGATAGTTAAGTGGTGAGGTTTTTTGGGGTTCTTAAAAAGGCATTATAAGACATGTGTTTGATTACCCCTGTTAGTATTTAATCAAGTGCTGCTGCTGCTGCCTTCACATTAATCACTTTAGACATGTGTCATGTTGGAAGGATTAGGGGCAGGTTACTACGCCGAGACAACAGCAATTATCCAGACACGAGACCAATAAGCAATACTCACATTTATGTAATAAGTTTTATCACATTACCTTTACAGAAGACTGAAGATCTGAAATGGTCTGAACCCTGTTGCCCGTATCAGGGTCCCATAACTGAAAAATTCAGGATTAAGGAGAATCGAATAACAAACCCTAACAGTTATGTGAATAAGTCTGGAGTGTTCTTAAATGTAATGGTGTTTTCTCTGTGTTTTGGTATAAGGATACACTGAGACTTCTGTCTGAGGAGGCTGTGATGAGGGAGGTGTGCGATGTGAGTCCATTATTACAGGTGAAGGTTGTTATGGCTGTTATTTGCTGGGAATGGCCCCTCAGCTCCTGCAGCCTCTCCCCTGTCTAACAGCCAAGCAAAAAAAAACATTTTGAAATTAGTGTGTCCATGTTCGCAACATTAAACAAGGATAATACGCTTGCAATATATTACCTCAACATTCCACACCAACACAAGGCCGTCGTCCCCAGCTGAGGCACATCTGCAAAAGATTACATGGAAGGAATGAGTTGTTTCTTGAAACCAGACTCGTGTGACATATATACCTCAGAGATGTCGGCAGGTTTCATCTTCAGCAGGTTGACTAGTCAAACACTGCAAGAAAATCTCTATTTCAGTGAGGGATCATTTCCTGCAAGTCCATCTCCGCCTGGGGAATCTTAAAAAACATCTGTCCTGGGGCTTACCACCTTCATTTGCCCTTTGACCCCCGAGCATCCGCACTACCTGTTCCCAAAATCAACAGACATGATGAGCGGATGAAAAAAGAGAGATAAAATGAGAAGAGAAGGAACTGTCGAGGATACGTTTTCAGATTTCAAAAGCAATCCGGAGCGAATTTTCTGGCCTTTGCCCCCGACTGGACCTGTGTGTGCGGAGAGGACACAACCCAGAGGAGGGGGTTATTATTGGAGGAGGCCAGGCGTGAAGCATCCCACACCTCCTGACACACACACACACACACACACACACACACACACACACACACACACACACACACACACACACACACACACACACACACACACACACACACACACACACACACACACACACACACACACACACACACACGTACTTAGTTATGTTATAAATCCCAATCTGACCACTTATGCAGACCCACTGTACCATGCCACTGTGCAGCATGCTTCCACAAAGCATCGCAGAGAAAATAGCAGGTGCAAAATCCTTATGTGTGTGCGTGCATGCGTGTGCAGACCACAATAACAGGCTTTGGTTACACCGTACTGTGCACACACAATCACACAGTGGTGATGATTGGGCTCTTGTCATGCTCTGTAAGTTTGCTGTAGGTGAGGATCTCCTGTCAATCACAGGGGGATCGAGGCCAGCCAAGGGTAGAGAGGAGAGAGGTTAGAGTAAGGGAGGGGGTCGGGGGGGTTGTGGTCTGCTTACCTGAAGTCATCAATCTGCACCAGAAATCGAACAATGTCAAAATGTCCTTTCAGCACCTGCAGCTCAGTGAAGCAGTTTTTGGGCTGTTCCTCACCAATGCACAACACCAGGCTTTTCTGCAGACGTAAGAGGGAAAGTGGTGAGACAAACAGTCTGAGGTGCATGGAGGGTGTGTGTGTGTGTGTGTGTGTGTGTGTGTGTGTGTGTGTGTGTGTGTGTGTGTGTGTGTGTGTGTGTGTGTGTGTGTGTGTGTGTGTGTGTGTGTGTGTGTGTGTGTGTGTGTGTGTGGTGGAAAGTAACTCAAAGTACTTCAACTTTATTTCTTCTTTTACTGCATAACATTTATCTGACGGCTATAATTACTTTTAAAATGTATTATCTTTATTGACGTAAACATGTATTATCATCCCAGGTTCATCTGGATTATTTCTCAATTAACTGATTTATCATTAAGTGCCCACCATGAAGTTCCAGAGCCAGAGTCTGTCTTTAAATGTCTCATTTGGTTCAACCAAGAGTACAAAACCAAAACAGTTTCAGTTTACAATGATATGTGACAAAGAAAAGCAGCAAATCCTGGCATTTGAGGAAGTGGGAACATTTAGAATATAGGACAAGATGTTGAGACGAATATTTAGCAATATTTGCAATTTTTGTCTTTAAAAAATGTACCAATAGCCAACATTTTTTGTTGTTTACTGTTCAACTAATAATGTTCATATGTTAAATTAACATAATATATTTAAAGAAGAAAATGCCACAATGTGTTCTTTGGCACAGGGATGTTAAACTTTGATCCAAAAAAAAAATCTGAAGTATCTGAAATCTTAATTTAATAACGGCTTCTGCTGGGAACCACCTGTCTGAACTACTTAACTTTCATATAACATAACATAGTTTTTATTGTTGTAGCTGGGATGGCGCTTGTTTCATCCACCTTACAAACAGTTAACTTGTGTACTCAGACTAGTCAGACCCCCTACGGGTCACTGGATTAATCTGGATCCTTGTGAGATAATTATTGGGAGAGGTAAGGAAAAACATCTGATGCACAAGTTTTTAGATATTTCACTCATCACTGATTTACTAGATCATTTTACCATCCTGACCCTTCAACAGCTGTTAATAAATCAATAAATCGAACTTTCTTGTCCGTGGCAGAATGACGCGTTTCTGGGAAATATTGGTGTAAAACACTTTTAGCTAATGACCCCAAATATCGGCACAGAATTTGTTATCATTACCCATGTCAAATTTCACCCTGAGCAGTTAATATAAACTATGGGAAGTTAGATTAGGAATCAATAGAGTTAATAACAACAAACTGGTAAACATGTGGATCCTGTTGATGTTTATAATGCAATACTAGTGTGTGTATGTGTGGGTGTGTGTGTGTGTGTGTGTGTGTGTGTATGAGTGTATCAGACAAGTGCAGCTGTCAGATGAACGCAGCTAGTGTTGTTAGCCTCTGAGCTGCTGTTAAGTAGAGGACTAGTAGGAAATAGGACAATATACACAAGTGAAGGACAAGTAGTAGAATAAAGTCGAACCCTTATTTAAACGTGAGTGGAGCTAAGCTAACATTTACATGACAGCTCACCTCCACTGAGCCCTGAGCCTCACGACCACCGAGAATCCACCGCAGCATCGTTTGTTAGCAGCTAACGTTAGCTGGAGACACAGCATGAAGCCGGTTTATACACACACATCAACCAATAAACATAACTTAAATACCATAAGTGATGAAACAGGCTCAGGATTCAAGCTAACGCTACCGACGAGGGTTTCCTTACCAGTCATTAGCGTAAACAGAGCCTGGCACCCGGTGAATAAATGTCGTCCTGTTTATCCCGAGTGTGGCAACATGTTGACACCAAGTGAAAACAGATAATCTCACCGAACCTGACAAATGTAAAGTTGATGCAGAGACGTTTGAGCTGCGTGAGGGAAAAGCAGAGTTTCACAACCACAACAAATCATTCATGTGACTGAGGCTACGGAAGCTGCCGAAGGACAAGTCTCATTCAGGTCGCGTAATATGGGGAAGTGATACTAACACTGCTTTATATAATGAAAAACTGTAGATTTTCCATTTAGACAAAGACCTAATTTTAGGTCAGTTTAAGTCAATACAACAGTAATAATCCATTATTCAAAATCGTACTTAAAGTAAAAGTACAAGTCCTGCTGAAAATGATATGCTCCTGTATATTGCATTGTTAAAATGAGTACCTCAAAACCACCCACAGTCACATGATAAACTACAGATCACATGAACCGTTCTGATGACGATGATGATGATGATGATAATTATTATTATGTTATTATTATTATCATTTGATTTCACTGTCATCAAATTGTACTAAAGTTGTTTTTTACATTATGCTTTGGTACATGATGAATTTTTTGGGTGAAGTAAGTACCTCATAGGTAGATCTAAGCAGGAAGCTCAGGAAGTCCTTCCAGCTGATCTCTCTTTTGTCTATGCTCTTCCACTTCATCCACTGCCCCTGTCTTGCTTGTGTGAGGGCCTCAACACATCTTGCTGCCTCCTCCTTACTTCGGCAAAAGTCTGTCAAATTTAAATCAGTGGAGAAAAAGCACAATACTTTCCTCTGAAATGTCAGAGAGTAGAAGTATAAAGTAGCTTGAAGTGGAAAAAATACTGTAGTAAAGTAACTCACAACTGTACTTTAGTATAACAACACTGATGTAAATCTACTTTATTATTTCACCCCTGAAAATTTCAATAACTTCATCAAGAATTATTGAAATTTCCTCTACTCATTCTCGCACAGTGAATAATACGATTAATAATTGTGCAAACAGTGTTTCCAGTTGTGACTGAAAACAATGGCCCAGTCAGTGAATTTGGAACCCACCCAGCTTTCATGAAAGTTGAACAAACCTTTTCCCACAATCTTTGCGATATGGTAACATTAAGCATCAAAACTCCTCACTTACATGTAGGCCTTTTATAAGATGGTGAAATGACACTTGGTTTTGATGGTTATATGCAATGTCGAACTGAGAGAAGGGACCATTATATATTAACTTTTCGTCAACATGTTAACCAACCCAATTAAATAGAAAGTCGCTCTTTAGATAAACAAATGCTCAATTTGGCAATGCCTCATGCAAATGTATTTTTTCAAATGTTTTGCTTCTGGTCACAAGATGTTTTCTTCTTCACATATCTATTCTCAGCATGTGTCCTGCAGGTTCCACGTTTCCACACACACACAAATTGTTTACTGTAATCTGAAATTGAACTGAGATTTCCCCTTTGAATGAATGTAAAAACTCAGTGTAATGTATCAGTCTGTACTGTGAAGGTCAAATATGCAAATGAAGTAACAATGAGCAAAACATATTCTTAGGTAAATGGATCTCTACTGAGTCAGCTGTGTATCCTGCTTAAATCAGTGTCATTTTCCTTTTTACAGCTAGATGGCAGTGTGTAACAATCCCATGAGATCACACAACGCTCAACCCCGTTAGCCAGACATAACCAAATACTTTTGCCAATTGCTTCCTCTTGTATTTATCTTAAATGCATTAATATTTGTCTAAATTAAAAGGGCAAAAACATTTTTTTCTTATTCGAACAATCTCTACCTGCAGTTTTCATCTGCTCCCCTTCTTTCATCTCTTCCCTCCCATGACTTTATGCATTATTGTTGACCTGCTCTTCCTCCACATCCTCTTCTTCCACTCTGCATTCTCTCCTCTCTGTGTCTCCCCTGTTAACACACACACACACACACACACACACCAGACACACGGTCACACATCACCCTCGCTGTATCTACTCCTGCTCCCCCGATTGAGACGACAAGCAGTGTAGGGCCTGTGACCTTCATGGTGGCTCAGATCTGCGGCTGGCACTGATTTCTGATTTAGTGTCGATCCGCCGCGCTTGTCAGGGGCTGCGAGGTGCTTTCCATGTGGTAATAGAAAAGCTCAAGGGCAGCTGGAGAAAGGAGGAGGATTAGGGAGAGGGATTGGCTGAGGTGGAGGGAATGGGTTTTAGATGTGAGGACGGGTGATGCTCTGTTTGTTTAACTGCCTGTCAGATATCTGAATGAATGGGTCAAATATGTAGACTGTAGAAGGAGTGTTTTGAGTCACTATGCTGTATAATTAAAAGATGTGAGGGAATGTGATGCTCTGTGAGGCTGCAGACACAGCTGAGCTCTGAGCCACATGCAAACATCAGTTTATCTATGTGTCACAATACTCACCATGACAGGGCTCAATAAAGTTCTTAATGTTTTTCCTGGGGAGGACATGAGTGTCTGTGCCAAATTCTAAAAGGAATCCATCTGATATTACACTAAAAATAACATTTGTTTCAACCTCATGCTGTTGCTAGAGGAAAAGTCAGAGGTTCACCAAAGTCATTAGGATACATAGTGTGTGTAGTGTATTGTAAAGTGGATCTAACGCACGTTGAGCTATTTTCACGGGTTGAATGGAAATTTTTACTCTTTGGTGGCATCAGATGAAATATCATATCAATCAATCAATAGCCAAAGGTCGGATTTATCCTTTGGACACCACATCAATATATCGCAGAATGTATCGAATATTTTGTTAAAATATTTCACTGAAAAACAAAAATGACAACCTCACACTGGCACACTATTAATATATTTTCATTCAATTTCACCTCCAGCTATGATTTATGATCCAAAACAATACTTAATAAATGAAAAGCCGTAATTTTACAATTCAGTTCTCAAAGCTCTCATTTAACTGGACAGCAGTGTAAAATACTCCATTATTCAAAAGAGTATTGATAGGAGCATTTTCTTAAAGTACAAGTAAAACTTCTGTTGATTGTTATTATCAAAAATACTATTCGATGCATTTAGGTGTACTGTTTATATTTTTGTTGCATATTATTTTTCATACTTTCCGTGAAGGCAAAATGAAAAGTCATAAAAACAGTAATATGAACCACATCAAAAAAGTCCTCCAATGACCACAGTCACATAATAAAAATAATAAATACAGTAACTGTTATCACAGCAACTATAATAATAATAATAATAATAATAATAGTAATAATAACAATAATAATGTTATTATAATACATTTTATTGTTGCAGGGGAAAAGTCAGATTATCACCAAAGTCAATGGACTTTTCCTCATGTTCATGAAGTCTGTCACAGCTGTTGAGGTAGAGGTGGACCAGCATTGACCAACATTTCCAACCCAAGATGGCGCCAAGAAATCCATTGGTAAAATGAACAAGATAATTAACACATTAAAAGGAGACGACGAGAGAAAAAATGTTAAACTATTAAAATCTAAATCTAAAGGGTAGATGAAGAATGATTACAAAAACCTGATGAGAAAAGAAGGGTAGGTACCAGGAAGAAATGCAGGGACAAAATAGGAAAGTGGTTCCTGAGTGCAGCGGCCTCGGTGTGAAGTAGACAAGGTGTCAAATATGACCAATGGCAGGAATCAGCTAAGAGGTGAAGTCATGATGCGATGGCCACCAAAGCACTCACAGCACTAAAGAGCCACACAGAGTCAGAGCAAAGAGAAAAGTCCGCCCGCTCCCTCTTCCCGCGCTGCGGTGCCTGAACGCTTCGGCCCCTATCTCCAGCCTGTAAGGAAAACAAATGGTTATGATGATGGAAAAGGAATTAAGCTGTAATTTAACAATGGGCCAACAACCACATTCAATAACGGGGCCCCCGCCCTCCCTCGCCGCTCGGAGGGGTCTTGTAGAAGAGAGAGGCTCATTCCTGACCAACTCACTTCACTGTCCCTCTTCATCAGGATTCCACTGTGTTCTGCTTTAGCACACTGGCCTCTGCCTCCACATCAGATCTGCACTAACATCTCAACATGTAGTAGCGCCTCCTCCAGTCAGATGTGTCCATCACAACGATCTGACTGCCATTGCTGTGTTAAGAGAATCAACTTTCATTTCATTAATCCTAAATGCAGCAGCCTGCTCATTTAAGAACAAGGTTGGTGTTATTCAATATACACATAAGGCAAGACTGGGCCCAAAATCAGTTTGATCCTTCTGCAGGAGTAAACCTTCAAAAATGTTGTATTCACTAGTATAGTGAATTCATAGGGGATTATTTTCAGCTGCTGATTAACACACATTTAGTGAATTTGTGAGTACTTATGGCAGCACAATGGTGTATGTAAGATTGGATCAAAATTAACTACAATAGTACTCATATAGTAGTATACACAATAGTACTCAGTACTCACATATAATGCTACCAAGGCTGAACAGATGTCAGTTCCATAAGTTCCTGAAGTTCTTCATCAAGATCCATGAATATTTATGCAGTCAAGCTAACAAGCAAACAGACCAATGGCAAAATAAAGTCAGGTAACTACACTTCAGTCTTTATCATAATGAAGGGACAAGGGACACAGGTTTTGTACAACGATGGCGCTCCATGGCACCGAAAATCAATCTATCTTTCTATCTACAGTAGACAGTTTGTCTGTCTGTCTGTCTGTCCTACCATTCATCCATCTATCTATCTATCTATCTATCTATCTATCTATCTATCTATCTATCTATCTATCTATCTATCTATCTATCTATCTATCTACCACCCTCATTCTTTAAACTAAAGGATACAGTAGGTTGAAATGTTTTCAGTCCATTGTCAGTACATGGAAACAGTTATTTTTTGATGGCCAACAGCAGAGATGGGGTGAGTTCCCCTGTGAAGCTGTGGCACTTCAGGTGTCGGAGTTGCACAAAATAAATGTGTATTTTCACAGTTACAGATTCTTCGGTTCAACATTCCCTGACAAAAATAGTCTGAATGTCTCAGTTTGCTTACAACACACCTGACTCGTACAGACACACAAACACACCCACCGACACAAGTGCTCATACCTGTTCAGAATGACCACACTTGAAGGAGAGTCAACAACAAAGCTGCCAACATGGAGCAGGGTGAGATGCAACAGTGGTTCAACTGTCAGACTGCTTCTCCACTTTCATGGTTGTTCACACACAAAGTAATGGGAGTGGTTCTGCAAAGAATTCAACAAATAAAATACAATACACTTTGAAAGGAATTCATTTCTCATAATTTCACAGCAGCGCAATCTGTGTGTGAAGTCAATTCAACTGCTGGATTGTTGGTTTTAAACAGGAGTAGTAGCATGATCTGATGTGGGAAGAGAGGAGTTCTTTCTTTCTTTCTTTCTTTCTTTCTTTCTTTCTTTCTTTCTCTTTCTTTCTTTCTCACCTTCTTTTTTTAATTTCAGAATGACTATTGCTTCGGTATAAAGTAGGCAACTCAGGTTAGTACATTTGTAAAGTGTTAAGAGTTAATAAATCACAGGATTAGAAACTTACCCAACTGTTTGAAAAGAAATGTAAAAAGATACAGAAAACAAACAAATATTGTGTAGAAATAAAAAAGCAAAAAACAACCCTACTCTACTTTAGGATATTCCTTCTTGTTTCATTTTGGTTAATTACTGTTGTATTATTAAATCATTTCATTATTTTGTGTTCATGTGAACTAAATTACTTATTTCAGATTTATGATTTGAAGGACTTTTTTTTAATTTGTCATCAATCTGGGATGTTAGGCCTGTGGGAGGTGGGGATAAACAGTGATTGTTGTAAAGCTGGGTGATAATTGATTTTTTTTCTTGTCTCTCCCATTTGGAGAATAACTACTCTAAGCGATAAGAGATCAAAGAAATTGAGCATAAGAAATAATAAAAAGATTTCCCACGAAAACTGTTTGTATTTTTCTAAACTGATTTTCTAAACTTGTCTGATGATTCTTTCGCCCTGATGAAAACAAATGGGAAGTGTATGATTAGAATATATATGACACAGAATCCCGAGGATGATGGTTTTACCGCTGACCAGGGAGGAGGGCTGAGTGCATTCAAGCTTCTGTCACTTTGATTTGTCATGTGAGTGTGACTGTAATCGCAGTGTTTCACTCATCAAAGGTTAATTATCAACCTTGACCTATTACATACACACATACAGACCCTCACACAGTTCAGACATGCGGAAGGATTGTTTTTTTAGTACGATCCCAAAAGTCAGGAGCCGCTACAGGACAGCAATGTACACCTGCCACTTCTCCTCTACACTGTATCTTCCTCCTCTCTGTCTGACTGATCATCACCGTCTGTCTCTCCGCCCTCCTCTCCCTCCTCCTCCACCCTCCCTCATTTGGTGACCCACTAATGTTCTGTTCATTTTCTCTTATGAATAGATAATGGGCAAAAATCAAATCTCTTCATTTGCATGTAATACAATTAAGACCTTTTCAAACAATGACAAATGGAGGGAGCAGCGAGGTGTCAGTCAGCCTCGACAGTGAGACGGCAAAGACAGCATCGGCGAACCTCCTCCATTCTTTAACGAAAATTAATAAAACCTTCAAATGGGATTTTCTCGCCGCCATCTGGAATAACAATCACCGGGGACACTCCTAGACTCTGCCTGTCAAATAAAATTAAAGCTCTCATGAATTTGGATTCATAATGTGGATGTGGAGCCAACTAACATGTCTTTGCCCGAAAAAGCAGGAAAGAGGATTAGATTTTTTCCCCCCATCGGTAATAATAGAATCTGTTGCCCAAACTGATCAATTTCTTAGACAGTCAGTGGAAACATAAACTTTGGAAGACCAAGTGTTGAAAGTGTTGGTGAAAGTGTTGGTGACCTATGGCCCCATGTTCATTTCGCAACTGATATCTCTGAGCTGTCAAAGAGCAGGCTCACATTTTTATGACTGTCTCAAAACAATTCTCACATGACCAAATGTACATTAACACAGATTTATGTTGCAGTCGTCGTCCTCACTCTCCGTGCTGGGCCCTAGAGGGATCCCTTTATGCTTAGCTATGTTGAACTATGTTGGAGATATAGATTTGTATTTACTGTACCTCCATGAGCGCGGTAATTAACACTCAACTCGTGGAACTGGCTCTCACATTTTTTGTCTCAAACCAATGGCAGTTAGCAAAGTCCACAGTCTTCATAGGGAGCAATGTATCTGCAAATTCAGCCACAGTTAATAAGACAATTCATCACTCTTCACCAAATCAAGTGGTATGAAATCCCGTCTTTATTTGTGTCCCAATGGATGTATGGATAGACACATAGATGGATGGATGGAAGGATGCATGGATGGATGGATGCATGGATGTTTCTCGAACACTGTTGCTGAATGTAATAATTCTAACAGGTTTTTATACAAATTAAACAAATGAGATGCAACATGTCAACTGGTGAACTTTAGAAGAGCTGTTACACAGATTTCATTACCTTTTGACAGAGACACCTTTGACTAAGCTAAGCTAAGCTAACCAGCTGGCTGTAATTTCACAGGGGGATGTGAGGGCGGATTTCCCAAATGTCAAACTATTATTGTCATTTTGTTAAGATAATCACAAATATAGGGATCAAGTTGCAATTGATTTGATTATAATGCAGAAGCCACATTAATATTCATAAATATCAATTCACATATATTTTTCTGTCATACAAATCTGTAAAAAACACAAATTCACACTCAATACACGCACCAGTGCAAGAATTTGAAAAACACACATTTCCCCCCCCCCCTCTCTCTCTCTCTCTCTCTCTCACACAAACACACACACACACACACGCACACACACAGAGGAAAATTAATGAGCTCTCATTCATAATACCGGACAGAGAAAGCCATATTCACCCTTGGATGGTTTATTGACTGATTTCATTTATTTGTGTGGAATAAATAGGAGGTAAACATTGGCTCGCTCTCACATTTTCCACGACACACTCGCTGCACAGCATTCTGGGAGAATGATCCCACCAACAGCAGGGTCACTGATTGGCTACCTCGTCAGCGTGTGACAAATTACCCAATGAGAAATAGGTTGCCCATTTTCACAAACTAATTAACCTGGGTGATAGTGAAACAAATTATTACATTTATGTAATATTATTTCACATCTGTCGTTAGACTGCAAAAATCTTTATCCCTGTGCTTCCCCACCCCCAATCACCTCCTCTTGATTATAAACAGACCCAGACGTTGGAAACACCCCTCACTCTACTGTATCTACAGCATTCACAAATTCTGCTTCTTTTAAAGAACTTGTTCCCGCACAAACCTGACATTAGTTTAACGTTTATCCTTCTTTTACCAAATACACTATATTTTACCAAACACCTCAAGCATTAGTTTTCAGCAGGGAGATCTTGAAGGGTCACAAAATAAATCTGAGGGTTCATGGGATTATCATGACGCTAAATTATGTTTAGGCTTTTAAGATATGCAGAACACATTATTAATTGGAGGATGACAAGACAAAAGTGGCACAGATACTGTCAACATTAAAATATAATTTTGATCAATTTGAAATGCACATTCTGTGTCCAGTACAAAATGTGACCCTCTATTCTGACCATTCAAGGAGGAAAGGGCTAAATGGCAAAGTCTGAAGGAGGGATAACATTTTTCATGTGGCACACTGACAGGGATGATTTAACAGTCATTGTAAGACAGAACCAGCTGCCTTATTTTAAATATACGCTACGCTACGCTACGATACGATACGATACGATACGATACGATAAAATACGATGCGCTAAAATACGATGCGATGCGCTAAGATACGATGCTTAGTGGTAGATTAATGAACGAAATGCTGTTATTTCTAGATGATGAGGAGAAGTATGAAGAGGAATATAAGGTCGCAGTCCAAAGGAGGGTGGTGATAAAACTGATTAACCAGGCTTAGTGTAATTTCACATTACTTTTCAGCTCTAATTTACGGTTAATTCATTTCATCTGCTTATTTTTCTTTATATAGTTTTATATATACATTAATCATTATAAAATGTACCATGGTCTGCACTGTGAAACTTAAAATAACTTGTTTTGTTTGGATTTTCATTGAATCTTTATATGTCAGCATCCAGCTGCATTAACAGCAAACCACCTCGATCTTGTGGTCATGATTTACCTTGTGTGTGGGGGGGCTCCTACATTCCTGTGACAGTAAACTGCTTCGACCACTTCCCAAGTTGTTGGTCCAGAGAGTGGAACAGCAGTTTTCCCCAATAACTGTCCGACTGTCATGGCACCGAGGGAGCAGATGTCCCATTTGCGAATTGAGTCTGCTTGACCCAACTGTTTGAGGCCTCACATGCAGGGTTTAATTCATCCACCTCTCCAGCTTAATCTGACTTTCCTGATGCTGAACTGACAATAAGAAAAACCCAGTGTGTAAAAAAAGTTACACCTTACTTTACAAGATCTATCCGAGATGAAATACCTCCGCTGTTGAAAATACACCTGAAAAAGAAAATATGCAAAAAAAACGAAAATATTGTCACCTTTTCAGCTATTTACTGTTTGTTTAACTGGTGAGCTGTAAAAATCCACTTTATCTGGTCTAATCGGGTCTAATTTTCATAAAATCAAATCTGCCCCTGAGTCTGTACCTTTATGACCATTATGACAGGAGAACAGCAGCTTGAGATGTAGCTTCAGGACCATATATTGGGTCATTGAGGTTCCTGTTTATTAAAACCCAGGCTGACGCAGAGAGAGGGAAACAGACATTGAATTAATAAATTAAATCTTCTGAGGATCAGATCTACTTCTTCACATTTAGTAACACTAGTTTCTGGAGCAATATATATATATATCACTGTAACTAATGTCATTTGAAAAGAGAATTTAAACACACACACACATATATATACTGAATAAATATATATATATATAGTGAGACGAATGAAATAAGAGAAAGCTTTGATTACTATCACACCCTGATGCCAACCAAGCCACACTGGCTTTGTTTACCACGATGCAGACTGAGGCATTAGAGGGAAAAAAGGGTTTCCATCACAAATCTCTCACTGTTTGTATCTTCCTAATGGCCACAGCTGATGGAGCTTTCACAGCAATGAATACGTTCCCTCATACAGACCAGAAGAGGATGTGTCAGTATTTAAACCACGGCCATGTCTCTCTTTCCTCATGATTATAATCATATAATTACATCATTACTTTCACATTATTTGGCCAGGAGCAGCTGAGCAGAGGGAGAGAGGGGTCCGAGGCCTCACAAAGTGCAACACATTTCATTGTGGATTGGCTCCATTGACTTAAATGTAAAATGACGGCCTAACCTGTGGATCGCACAAAAGAGAACAATCAATGCAAATAGACGCCTACATAGAGAATCTGTGCAGCGCCCCAGCAACAGAAAACTGTCAAGTTGATGGAATCAGAAAAATCCCCAAAACAAAACCGCGATAGAGCTTTAGTCTTGATGACCACTGAGCACTTCACACTACAGTTCTTCACTTCACCCATTCACACACAGTTATACGCTTCATCTATGAACATTTACTTTCTCTATCACGTACTAGCGGCACAGCAGTTCAGAATCCTGCCCAAGATCACCTTCGGTACGCAGGATGAGCTTCTGGTTGGTGGATCACCCGCTCTACCCCCTGATCCACAGCAGTTCTTTAGAGAATTCAGCAAGAATGGTGTGAGGTGTGTTGAAATATGAGCATTTTCAGCTCAGAGTCTACAGCCCACATAGTTGTAGATGTGAAACCTACATGTCTGTTTGTCATTGTTTTATTACTAATTAATGAGCTGTGGAAAAGACATCAAGATCAATTTTTTCCATTGTTTTAGGAGATTAAACAGTTGCTCAGACTTCATGAGTAGGAATCAGTGATTTAATAAATGACTACACATTATGATGGGATTGTAGGCAGATACAAGTGTTTATTTATAGTCTATATACTTGTATATAACTCCTCCTTATGGGCTCTCAAAAGTGGAGGCTACAGTACATCATAGTGATTCAATTTCAATTCAACAGAGTTATATTAATGTAAAATACATGTTTAGTTAATATATTGAATTGTTTCAGCTGTATCTTCATATGACTTTGTTAGAATGTGTTTAAATGTTTATATACTGCTTATAAATGTTAATTAGGGGAGTGTAAGCATAAAGCAGAGTTATGCAAGGTTCAGTCACTGGATCTTCATCTTGTTTCAGGCTTTTGGCAAATATGAGACCTTTGGCTAACATCTGCTTATTTGTCAGTTTGGTCCAGATTGACTTTGACAAATCTGTCATAGGGGATTGAATGTTTTTGTGAGAAGACTCTCTGTCAATTATCCATTTTTATTTACTTCTGGTACGATGTATACAGCATCAAAACTATACTCATAATGCAAAAAGAGGCCTTCTTAGATTATTACATTCTTATATTTATTGATACATTAAGATGGAAACAGCATTTTTAATGAGCTTGAGGTGATGCTCATTTTGGGTTGTTTCATTTTAAACAGTAAATTGTACGTCTGCCAATTAACTGCTCTCAGATAAATGTGGAGGAAGAATCTGAAAATGTTTCCCTCTGAAATGTAACAAAGGTTAATGATTAAAATACTTAGAAATAGCACAAATTGAAAAACATTGTAGGTAAACGTACCTTTACTTTGCCCAACTGCCCAAAGGATTGTATTTCGGTGATGCCTACACATAGACATGATGTCCTGTTTAAAAGCGCTCAAAATTCACATGATGTTTTTAATGCTGCATGTGCATTTTTAGCATGGAAAATAAAATGGCTTCACACCACCGTCACCCTGTTTTGACTTATAGAAGATCATCTGACACATGATGCCACACGACTGAAGAGATGATTGGTTGGTTGTGAACTCCATGGTGGAGACGAACCACGGATGCAAATTTGAAGGAGATTCAATATTTAGTTGGAAATGGAGCTTTAAACTGGTGGAACCGGATTAAAGCCACAAACTCATCTGATTTTCTCCCCTTCTGATGGATTAATTGTTCTTTATAACAGGCTGAATAAACTCCTGCCCTTTCACCTTAAAGCTCCATGGTTTTCACAGTCTTTCACTTTAAAACCTTTAAGTTTCTTTCAAGAAAGGAGGTTTGATTCGTTGTGTGACATAATCGAAAATGATTTTTATTTGATCATTTACATTGAATTGATATAAACATGTCCATGAAACAAAATGGTTCAAACATTTAAGAAAGTCATATTTGATAATAAGCACAGACATAACTCTTGGAAACATAAGTTATCACAAACTGACCAAATGGGAAGAGAGTGCTTCCCCTACACAAAACATCCTATATAACAGATTATAGTTAGAGTCAGTTTCCATGTCGTCATTTGTAGTATGTCCCTTCGTTTTGTATTTGTTTATTTACTTATTTATTTTTGCCCTGGACAGCACATGCAGTCAAGTCCTTTTCCACGTTGTCCTGATTCCTGTCAAACCACCACAACCTCATCCCTCCCTCTCTTCTTTCTTTCTGGTGAATCGTTCATGTGCTCATGCTGTTAAACTTCCACGTTGTTTCTACACGTCCACCGTGCACGCGCCTTTGGCCCTTCACAGTTGCATGCTGTGCAGCAGGTTTGGAGAAAAAAAAACAAAGGGGAAATGTGTCACCTACAGTTGTGTATTTCAAGGTATCCTCAGAAATTGTCTTCAAAAACCAGTCAGTCACCGAGAGCCCCGCAACAACAGGCGAGGGCTGTGCCAAATAAATATATACTGAGCAAACCAATAAGTTAAGTTTAAATAGACAAATAAATAGTCGTCATAGGCTACATGCGAAATAATAAATTATAGCTTTAAACAGAACCAGCCCTATGCTTGGTAGAGGCCGTGAGGCCTGATAATTAGCGTCAGTTCTCCCTCTGGTCTGTGATTGGGGAGAGAATCAAACTGCCAGGTGTACAGCTCTGCTCTTTGTGATGTGAACAAGTATCCTGCTTGTATTTTTCCCGGTGGATGGATGAATAAGAACTAAACGCAGAGGAAAAGCTCTTCGTACTAGGTGAAGCTCATGGATACTGTGTGCTCCAGCGCTTTGCGGCGCAGCGACGCGATGCTTGTCCCTCTCCAGACCTCACTGTCCGGGGAGCTACACAGCTGAGGCGAGCCGGTCACGTTGTTCGGGCCGGATAAGGACGCCATCCCGGGGAACGTGGGCTGGTAGAGGTGTGTCTGCAGCCCGCCGCCGTTGGACGACATGTTGGATAGACCCATGGAGTTGTGCGGCGGCCCGGCGCCGAGGCTGCACTGAGACAGGGACTGCGCCATGGCCTGCTGGCGACCCAGAGAAGGCGGGAGCTGCAGCTGAGACACGCCGGGCATCCCTGCCGTGGCCCAGCGGGTGTCGTTGGCGTGGAAGGAGCAGAGGCTGTCGCCCATGGCCGCTGCCGCCGCCGCGGCGGACTGGAACTGGGGCAGGCCGTGGTGCGTCGGCAGGAGAGTGCCCGGAGAGCGGAACACGTTGGTGGTCTTCTTGCGCTTCTTCCACTTGGCGCGTCGGTTCTGGAACCAGACCTGCGGACAGAGAGGAGGAGGCGGTGAGAGGAGGCGGCTGTGATGGCTGCTGGGCCACTGACAGGTCATGTTATCAGAGCACATAAAGAAGGTTATGACATCAGCCCGTGATCATCATGATAATGTGAACAACCAACAATAAATCAGCTCCTGGAAAACACAGATTTATGTTTACTTCTTTTTTCCAGGGTCCCATCAGCTGGTGCCATGCTATTTACACTGCTCAGGTCTCTAAATGTTCCCCATCAACAATAAGAAAACAAGTCATTTTTTAAATGAGTTGAATAAATAACGTGTTTATTTTGGTTAATAATCCAATAACGTCCACGAAGGTCAGATTATGTTCGAAAAATGTTTACATATAAAAAAATGTTAAATTTGCCAAAAAGGCAAGTGGATTATTTTTTTGTTTTTAGCTTTTGTAGAATTTTATAACTTTTGTTATTTGGTAAAATAATTGTTAAAAAAATCATGCCACTTTAATATTTGTGAGCAATATTCCAACATTGTAGAGTTGGTGAGTAGTTTTTCTTTTTATTGATAACGGTTTGATTTTTTTGGTGCAGAATTCATATTTGTATTTATATAAGGTCATGTGTCCGCTCCTCGGGGATGTTACAGTGGTGGTGGGAGCAGTGAAGAAGCAGGCAGTCAGATAATAAAGATAATGTTAGCGCTGTGACAAATGGCTCTCGCTGGTGAACGGACTTTATTCGCCCGGGTCCTTGAGCTGCTGCTGGTTTTGCTTGCCAGCGGGCGGCTATGATTAATGTGGAGATTTGCTTGAGAAAAGTGGGGCTCGGTAATAAGAGAGGGACAATCTCACTCTTATTCCAGCTCGCGTAGCCAGCCGTGAAACCCGGCCCGAGAAACATGACACTTCAGGAGAAAAGAAAACCACAATTTCTCATTCTGTTTAAAAATAGAGACACGGAGCGCGCTCTGTGCGCGTCCGGCGCGGAGACGCGGAGACAGGCGCATTGGCTCAAACTGACTCTGGACCTGCGTCTTATTCTCATCCCTCTAATAACAACAGATGAGCGTCATTACACTAATTCTTATTTTATGTAAATGTTATGTAGAAAGTGAAGTGACTCTTATAATAACGGTTATTAAGGTATTATTTCACACGTGAGCAGCTCCAGTACATGTGCCACGTGGTTAATAAGGCGGTGCAGCTATCATTCCTTAATGTGCCTCATATTTTAGGAATTATTTTTACAGTGTGCAAACTGGAAGTGACTAAAGACACCGAGGACAACGCACAGTATTATGGGATGAAGTCATGGTGCTGACTTACCCTCATGATCACAAGGTTAAAATGTATGTAGAGGTTGATAACAGTTTTATCTGAGGCGATTAAACGAGTGTAATAAAGATAATCGTCTGGTTCCCTCTAATTAGATGAAATGACATGGGGGCAAAATTTGGACCAGTTTTTAAAATCCCTCAGAAATAAGAGGTAGTACTTAAGTCATCAGAAAACACCCACAACTGGATTTGAAACAAATAAACATAAAATATTGGGTAAAATAAAAAATACAAAAGTTTAACATCGTAAAAAAAAAAATGTCATAAATTTGTGAACGGATGAAAAAAAAATCTCAACCTGTAATATCTAGTGTCAGGCTTGTTATGTCTAGTAATAATCCACAAGGTTGCTGGTTCCAATCCGAGTGAGGTTTTCAAGCATGGACTGCTATTGGGCAAGGCATTGAACCAGAATAATACACAACCTGTGTGTTGTTGTCTTTATACTGAGTAGATATATTTATTTAAAATAACACATTGCACTTGTTTCAGCTGTTCACATGTGAACATTTTGACTGTTTGTGAATATTAGAATACATTTTAATTATACAGTGAAATCATTATAACGTGTATCTTGCTTTGCATTATATTTAAGATAATTATTTCAGTGTAAGAGAAAATTGAATTACGATGAAAAGTGTTTTCGTTATGATGGATATGATTAAAAAAAATATGAGATATAATTGAACATGTTAGAAATGAAATTAGTTTCAGTTTCTCCAGAATACAGACGGTTAGGATCAGAAACGTCTAATCTTTAATACAAAATTTTGTTAAAGAAAATGCATTTTCATTTTAAATAGAAGGGGCATTTTTTTTTGTCGATGGCGCGTTAGAAATAATATATTGAAATTAGTTTGCACACATGTTACAATGCTCCTGCAACGCAGAGAGCGAACACTATCAGTTAGAAATGTTCGGTCACAAATGTAAATTAAAAAAACTGCTGTTAGGAGAATTTGATTTAACTAGATTAAATGTATATTCCGGGTCCTGCATGTTCGTTACTGCCATGGCTCTTGGCAACAGTGAACAGATTGGGTTTTATTTTTGGAGCTCGCGGAGATTTAGTTGTAATAAAAGTTTTTAGAAAATATACACATATATTTTTCATTTAATAATTGTCATTTTAATTAATTTTGTCCTGCACATGCAGCTTGTTGCTGCTTCATGCATGTGAAGCGCAACATGAGTCATTATTTTGAGTGTTGTTACAATATGACTCACTGTTGATGAATGAGTGAATAACAACTACAGGCTGTGCTTCCAGGCGTCCTACCTGCACTCTGGACTCCGTCAGGCCGATCCTCAGAGCCAGCTCTTCCCGCATGAAGATGTCTGGGTAGTGCGTTTTGGCGAAGCTCCTCTCCAGCTCGTTGAGCTGCGCCGGGGTGAAGCGGGTCCGGTGCCGCTTCTGTTTCTGGGACTGCTGTCCTCCGGACTGGTTCGGGTTGCTGCTGCTGTTCTGCTGCTGCTGCTTCTCCTGATCTTTGCTGTTCACCTGCACCGGGTTGGATCCACCGCCGCCGCCGCCGCTAATATCGTCACCGGGGAGCATCGTGGAGCCCTCCACGCCGTCCGAGCCCGGACCGAGCTCGCCGGAGTGGCCCGGGTCGGGTCCCCCTCCGCCGAGCCTGCACTTCAGAGCCTCCCTGTGGCCCAGGAGCTCCGCCGCGGCATCCTTCATCCCTGCAAAGGCAAGCAGAGCTGGTGAGATTTGAACAGTGAACACCTTCTCCACAGGAGGGAAACACATGGTTAGGCATTTTAAACTGCACACAGGCGACATGGAAGAAATCAGGAATAGTTGAAGCAGATTTTCTGCGTCAGTAGAAAATGATGCTGCACATGCATTAAAGCATCCAGGTTAAAAACAGAAACACCAAAGCAGAAATAACAAAGCACATGATCGCAGCTCTTTGACAGAGACAACTACAGCATGCACACATTACAATCTGCTCCTTAAATACTCTTAATTCAATTCGTTCACACGATATCTCAGAAAATGGTTAAATCAAATTACGCAGTAATATAATAATAATAATTACTTTTCCAATGAATTAAGCGAGTTTAGTTCACTTCAGCCACATTAAGATGATGTAAGAAGCAAATTGACAATTTTCTGAGCTTGATTTAGGATTAGAAGTGCCTCCAGCTTACAGTAGAGTTGAAGACCGGAGTTTGGTGATGATAACTCACCGAGGCGAGCATCCAGGAGGTCGGCATGAGATAGCATTGCGCACCGCTCCAGGGCGAAATGCTATTCCCACCAACAACAAAAAAAATCTCTATGACTTTAACCTATTTAAGAAATATATATCGCCTAAATGAAAGCAAATTCGGTTTGTGGTTAAAAGGGAGGTTGGTTGCATTATAATGTAGTTTAGAGGAACGGGGAGGCGCTTAACGGCGGAATGAACCCATGAGCTGCTCCAAACGAGGACCAATCAGAGCTGAAGCCTGAGGTATGTCAGCCTCAGCCCGAGACCCCAGCGTCCCCCATTCCTCCTCGCCCCCCGTCCTCCTCCCCTCCTTCCTCTCACATCCACAAGTTCATTCCTCCTCATTCCTGTAATTGGCTTTGATTTCTCCTCTAAATTACATCCAATAAAATAACCTGATCTAATATCTGTGTGAGGGCTTCGACCCGTTCGAGAAATGTTGGATCACCACAATATTTGTTTAATTGCGCGTGCTGCTCCGCGCCCTGCGTGCGCGCAAGAATTGGGACTTATTCATAATAGGACTATAGGCACAGCATGAACACTCAGCCCACTGTGGATCATACACTCCATGACACACTTTGACTACAAGCTCCAACTTGCATTAATTGTTTGTATCATTACCGTAATATTTTCGTCTCCTTGACCTCCTCGCGACTCTAAATGGCTCCTGGAGACCATCTTAAATCCTCCAGTGCAGCCGAACAACAAACTTTCTACCTAATTCTAACCACGGCTCGTTTTCAAGGCCATTAGGCTTTTATGTAATCAGTGCCAAATCTATGCGCCTTTATTGCTAATATCAGGGCGAGATCAGTATAAATTAGTGGTAATTTACTAGTATTTAGGACCCACTGTTAGGAGGGGGGGGGGGGGGGGGGGCGGGCCTCTGTGTAAATGATGTGTGAGCAGATTAATTCGGCGGAAAGTGGAGGGAGTTGGACATGAGCTGTGGACTCATGGCTTTGATAAGACGACACAGTTACTGTAATGTGATGGCACCTGAAAACAGAAAACGCGTAATCACGTGGAGACACTTGGAAAAGGGCTTTATGCGCAACGTCTCATAGTAAACTGAAGTGAGTTTTTTTTTTTTAAATTTCCAAATGAGAGGATGAAACGTAAAATGTATTGTCACTGAATAAACCACAATGTGCCAAGTGTTTAGGAACAAAAATAAATCTGACAGATGTCACGTTAATTTATTACGTGCTTGGAAAAGTGGTACAAAGGATGCGTCCGAGCGTGAACCCGGGGCTCGTTTGGTTTCTTTTCTCCATCCATCCAGGCTCCAATTGCCTCTGCTCATCTTTTTATTTGTCTGCAATCTGGTGGCACAGACAGGACAGGGAGGGAGGGAGGGGTAGATGGAGGGATGCACGGGAGTGGAGTCGTGTCGTGGCGTCTGTTTCGGACGCGTCTTGCCATGCGGGATGAGGAGGAGATCTCGTCTTTGCGCTGATGTCTGCGTCTTTCTTCAAGGGAGGGAAAGGAGAAGATGCGCAACTGGAGATATTTCGTGTCCTCTCCCCTCTCCCGGCTCTTTTTTTAGAGGTATAGACTGAACGGTTTAAAACTGGAACTCTATGTGTTGTTGAATCAGATCAGGCTATTCGATTGTATTGGGGGGTAAAGCCAATCTTACATTTGTTTTCCAGAATAACTAGATTAGTGACAATTTATACAGACTGTGGTTATCGGAATTAATGATAATGTGGAAATTTGATAGTATTTTCTCTTGTGTTTCTATATTTTATGTGTGCAAAAAAACCCCAGTGAAAGATGTATATTTAACCGAGAGACAGAGAGGATAATGTATTTGTCATGAGATATTTATGATAAAGAATAAAGCTAAAAGATTACAATTTCAATATTAATTTTATTATACACTGTTTAAAACTAGTTTCCCTCATGTTTCAGTGTAAAAAAGGCAGCCTAGTTATAAACAGAGATTTGTCATGATGGATGAGTGTTTTTATTCTAACCAAACAGAATAAATGCATTTGATTGCTCCCACAAACCCTGGGTGCCTGTAAAACTATTGAACTGGTTATAGATTGAAGTGATTTCATGGTTTACTTTGAAAATGTAATAAGACACTTTGCCCTTTTATCATAATAATAGCAACAATTATTATTATTATCATTTTTATTATCATTTGTTTTATATTAATCAATTTGCCCATTGGGGAAATCTAAATTGGTATTCCTTTTACATCCAATGCATTTAGTTTAACTAATTCAAAGGCAACTTTTCACTTAATAGTGCCAATAGATTCTCTCTCTGTGTGTGTGTATGTGTCAGTGTGTGTGTGTGTGTGTGAGGCTGTAATTGGGGTAAACAAGGACCAAAGCACAGTTTGCTTCATCTCTCCTCGTGCTCACATCAATCTCATGCATGGTACAAATAAAAATAGACAAACAAATTCGGCCGCCGCAAAGTTAATGCGGCGCATCTGAGTGTAAAGTAGACATTTTCACGCGTTGTGGAGATGAGGATTGACTTTTAATAAAACTGTAAAAAATAATTAAATGCAGGTCTAATATTGTAAGTGGTGCACTGGAGCGTCAGTGTGTGAGGCCACCTCGGATCCATGTGTGTGACTGTTGCCGGTGGACGCACAGTTGGCGGCTGGCGGGGCTTGAACCCGCGACCTCCTGGTCACATGCGCACCTGGCTCATCCAAACCAACGCGCAGGCCCCCGGTGATTTTCGTTGCCCCCCCCCCCCCCCCCTCAGATCCGTCTGTGCAGTCTGTATTCACTCAGTTAGAGATTTCTGAGGAGAAAAACAATCGATCTTCCATCCGCACAGGCCTCCAGTTTAACAAATTCTTGTTTCACGCAGCTGATTTGGCGACAGTCTGCGGGGATTAGGAGTAATAAGTTACTGTGCGTCGAGAGGAGGGGATGCTGATGCTGCAAGTCACACACGCACACGCACACACACACACACACCCCCTCTCTCTCTCTCTCTCTCTCTCTCTCTGCGCACAGTCTGCGGCAAAGGTTTGACACGGGCTAAATTTGCGGCGAACGCAGCATCATCCCCAACTGTGCTGCTATATAAATGTAGGCATATCCCTATAGTTTATTGTTAATATGAATTATATCAATACACTTAATAACAATATTTACATGATCTACAAAACCATAGAAGTGCTCACATCCTCTTGTTACTAGAATTTTAAAATACTCCCCCTATACTCAATAACCAAGTATTTAAAAAAAGACTCTCTGAAGTACATGTGCTATAGCTTGGACCTATGGACTTCACTAAGTGCAGTATTTGAGTACTGCACTTAGCCGTTTTTCTCCCACTATTCGATTGGAAATGGCAGGTTAGTTCACTCTAGGGTCATATAGGTTGATTTCTGTGTAATATCAACCGGCCTAATGTTAGTTTTCACTGATCATTAGAGAATCCAACTCAGATGCTTCAGGGAAGGAAATATTTTTAAGAAATGAAGATATCAAGATGAGGAGCTGCTGCACAGGAAAAATATCACGTCAACCTCAATATAAACCAAATCAATTCATGAGCAATGTACAGTGCTGAGAGTACTCATTACCTAAGTACTCAAGTTAAATCTTTTAAGTACTACTTAAGTAATATTGTAGTATCTTACTCCGCTCCTTATTTCTCAGCTTTCACGATCGGTTTTGAAAATATGGATTTCAATTGATAAAAGGACCCAAAAACAGTAAATAATAAAATCCTGCTTTCACATGCATGCAATAAAAAATGGAATCACATGATAAATAACATTTTCCAGGGACCACTCTGCTGCCTAATGAGCTGCTTTACTGTTATATGGTCCACATTTTGAAATGATACTTCCTTTCACTAAGGTACGATTGTATAGGGCTTGTAACAGAGTATTTGTACACAGACATATGTCTCAGGTACAGGATGTGGATACTTCTTATCCAGCCTGTACGTGTTCACAGAGCAGCCAGCAGCCTGCACGGGTCCTCTGGTCACATAAACCCAGGTGCAGCGCACCACCGCCGCATCTCATGCCTCAATTAGCACTGCTGCCCTCTGTACGGACTCGATTAGGCCGTGATTTATCCGAAAGAAATATAATTATACCTCCAAATAAAATAATCAGCATTGAAGAGCGATTTCCTTAACGAGATGGAGCGGGGTAGATGTCACGGAGTAGCAGCGCCTCATTAGGGCGGTAATGAGACTTTGGGGTGATCCCGATAATTATCGAAATCTGTAAAATAAGGATCAAGTCAAATGTAACCTTAATTTGTCTGGCAATTGAGTTCATTCATTAGTATGACTATTTAGGAAGGAAACTCTCAGCCTTAATACAAGGTGTCGTTATTTTAGGGCCATGTGGATAATAGATGGAGCTGCTGCGGGGACGTCAGGCGGCCCTGTTTTGTCATTCATTCATGGCCATAACCAACATTTGTCATCTGACTGACAGGGATGCCCAAAGTGCTCTTGTCTTTATTGTAGGTATCAAACAATTCATTTCAGTGCTGTTTACAGGAATACCAGCAGGTGAATACACTGTGTAAGTAAATCCAGCAGTTAGTATGTGTGATTAATTGATCAAGAGCCTAACAACTGATGATCTATTAAGTGTTTTTGAAAGGGGATTCCTCAAATAGATTGTCTGTTATATTATTGAGTAATATTGAAAATAGAATTCCTATCAATAACTTACATTTCAAATAGATTAATCCACAGAATAACAAATTGTTAATTTCACCTCATGTTAGTAGTATGTGTTATATCAAGGGTTAAAGCCAATTAATGTCCTGAAAGTGTCAGATACATATAAAACAAAAGCTAAATTAAAATCATGGCGGAAAAAATTGTCACTTCATAAAACACTGGAGCCTCTGTAGTGATCTACAGTTTCTTTATTTACACTGGTGACCATTCACTTCAGATCAATTGAGCAATGGACCACAACCTTCAAATGAATTGTCATTAGATGAATGGCATACATGCGTTTGTATTTTATTGTATCTATTAAGGCCAGACAGTGTATCAATATAACAAAAACAAATAATTAAAAAACAAACTTCACTCCTCGACTGTAATAAACTGAACGTTTTACGGTCAAATGTGGGATTTTACACACAGAACAAAAGCATGAACAAATGTGTTGACATGGGGAAAAGTCAACAGTAGAAATAATAACATCAAGAACACAGGCTTTGAACGGATTCAGTTTGTCTCCATGGCCTGATGAAGGGAATGAACATTAAAGAAAGAGGTGAATCTCACAGTGAGAACAAGAAACACCTAGGGAATCATCCTTCAAGCTTCACTGAGTCCAACATCTTCCGAGCCTCTTTGTACTCCTCCGAATCGGCCAAATCCTCTTCTGCTTCCTGAGAAGAAACAAACACACACAGCTGTGTTTTATTGCCATTTTACAAAAGCACTGCCATCTCCTGCAGCCATAATGAGGAATTACAGCTGGCTTCTAAGGGATAAATCCACATCTTGGACTTTTTTGAGTGACTCAATGTGAAAAAAATATATATATTTCAACAAACCTGTCTGGATGTCACTTCATTGACATAAAACTTGAGGTCGTATTTCACTCCCTGTTCATGTTACTGGGATCTAAATTTAGCACTAAAGGGATGGACCAGGTGTTAACGTGCCTGTATGTCCTTTAATCAGGTGTGTGGGTTTGTGTGGTGGTCACCGCGGTGACAGCACTGTTAATGATCTGTGATGAGCATGTGCATATGCGCATGTCTGTGTTAGAGGAAAAAAAGGGAGTGTGAGTGATAGGGATGAGGTCATGTTGCAAATTGCAGGTTAGCTCCCTTTGGCTGCAGCTCTGGTGTGAGCATGGCAGACCAGCTAAAAAGATCCAAGTTGATAAACAAATTGAAATGTAAAGCTTAGTCTGATTCTTAAGCCCATCACCGGTGTTACACTGCATTCAGTGACCCTTTAAATCCTGTTAACCAAATATAAAATATGCTAAATCTATATGCAGAAAGATAAATTGTATTGAAATACTATTTCCATTGTGTTTTTTCCATTTAGCTTCTACAGCTATAACACAGACAACCAGTAAGGAACAGGAAACATACATTTTGTTTCTTCCGTGAACGTGACAGGGGTGATAAAATATGTGATACAATATGTGGGGAAATACGTGGTCCTACAACCGTTCAGCTAGCAAAAACTCCACTGTTTAAGTTTGATAGTTAATTACCGTAGTTTATAGTTGTGTGCCTGTTTGGTAATTGTGTCCAATTTGTTCAATTTGTAAATATAACATTATATCGCAGAGAGAAATAAAAACTCCATCCTTACAATTAACTGAGGACAATTTTATATCTTCTGCGCTCCACATTTCCCATTCAGCTTAAGTGTATTTGGGTGAGAGCATGAGTTTGTGGTGGCAGATACAAATAAACCATCTCTATGGGATGATACCAATAGGGACAAACTGACTAGTTTAGTTTGGGATATGAATTGGTATGAACAGTGTTGGAGCATTGGAAGCTACATGTATTGCAATAAATGTTTAATGAATTTTAGTTTTTGATCATTATTTTGGTTTAACAGCACCTTTACTGCATGATTCAGTCTAAAGTTTTCATACATAAACTCAGAAGAAATTCCAGACACAATTCTGTGGACTTTTTCCGCAGTTTGTCTTTTGCACATGAACAACGCAGCAGGAGATTCATCACTCAGATGCATTTACAACAGAAATCTCCTGAGTGTTAAGGGCATCGGCTCTTAACACCAAAAGTTATCTTGACATCTTTGAAAAAGTCTTCATACACATATGGCATCACTTTTTAATCCTTAGATATATTTGTTTTTTTTGTGTCTTTTATATTGTGTTAAAAGTAACACAATATAAAAGACACACGGTTTTGTTTCTCAAAAAAGAAACAAAACCGTGACGTCTTTACGTCACCATACGCTCACTCGCTCACAGTGAATCCGGCAGAGGATCTCCTGCTGTGCTCTCACGTGGTTTCATTTGGACGTTCTCCAGAGTTTCTACTGGGGGAGAGGCAGCAGAAACTCTGGAGAAAGTCCATAGGCCCTCACTTGGACATTTGCATTCTCATATACAGCCCCCCCCCCCCGGAGAATGTCAGGAGATTAGTTGGAGTTCAGCGCATGTCTGAATGCAGCAGTGCTCCCGTCAACGCAGACAGTCAAATCAGACAACATCTAGCATTTGAACTTGGATCTATACAATGTCAATATTTTGCCAATATGTCAGCATCTGTCAGCTTGTTTTTGTGTTTTTCTGCATCAAATGTGGAATAATGTTTCACTGTAGGTTAACTTCATCCTATCTTCATATGCTGGAATAAGAACTAAATCAAGCACCACTTGATGGCAAAGAGCAAATGTTTAGAGTAGATTCATGACGAATGATGAAAAATTTGTAAAATTAATAGAAACATAAATGGATTAAGAGATTCATCAGAACAGTTTTTTCATGTTATGAGATGAAAACAATTTTTCACATTTCCATTTAATGGTGACACATATCGGATACTTACAAGTAAATTCATCAGAACTTCGTGTGCTGTGGCCAGTCGACGGTGGCAGTCCGGGACCATCATTCTTGACTCTTGCAACACCTCTATCTGAAACCACACAAGAGACCACATCATCCCCATTTTATTTTTCATTACCGGTCTTCACAATAATCAACACTTTATTGAACATGTTTTCTTTCAAAGTTTACAACATTCATTATAAACAGCCAGACACAGGAATATTCATTGGCTGTTGCCTCATTTCTGACAGTAACGTGCAGGTTGTCCCACATGCACGCCGCTGTGGTTAACATCTCCCAACAAGCCGGCGGTATGAAAAATGTTATTGAGTTATCGACTGGGCAGGGAGTTGGGTAGCAGGAGACAGCCTCGATCTGACTGCACACCTGAATGAATGAAGAAACCCTGAGCCGAGGGCACTGTGATCAGGCGTAAACAGGTATTACTACGCCTGGAGTGAAACTGCGTTATAACCTGGGGAACTTTCACAGCCGCGGCTAATGTGGAATTCCCCCGGCTGGCACCCTAAAGAGCAGAGAAGAGTTAGCTAACGCTGTCAGACACACTTACTCATGACAGATGCTTCCTCACCTAGCCCTCTGTCGAGCTGGAGAGTCAAAACATGGACTCAGTTACACACAGGTACATTACACGGCTATGCACAGTAACAGGCGCTCAGATGAACTTGTGCACGGGCAGGCTGGAAGACTAACTGACATATTGCAACACGGTAGACAACTAGTTGAGTCGGTTGCCATGTAGATGTGACAAGGTGAGCCAGACTAAGCAGAGGAGTGCTAAAACAGAGAAAAGTCATGGTGCCCTCCCAGTGCAGTGGAATGATCCCATCAGTGCTGGATAAAGATGACACTTACAGTGTATTGATTCCATTAAAACAAAAACCTCTAATCCATCCTGCCTCAGACCTCTCATCTCCAACCATAATCCATCTGGCCTCCCAAACTCCCCCATTTAACACCAACCAAGCCGGCTGCTCAGCCCGAGCCACCGCTCTGGGAATGAACAAACAAAACAAAACACAGGCTGAATTTTAATGTCACCAGTAGATTTAATCAGAACTGGAGTCTGCACAGCAGCTCCAGCCTGAAATATGTACAAAAGAAATCCAAATGAAGTGGGACAGAGTACTTCTGCAGGAAGTGTAGTTAACTAATAGTGAACTCACTTATTTTGTTACTGTCCATAAAGTCAGCTTCTCTTAGTTACAATTTGGCAATTATTGGGCTTATTTAATGGTGTTTCGTTTCTTTGTCTTACGAGATATTTGTAATGTGGAAATGTATAAATGCATTATCTGCTTGCTGAAGATCTTTATGCTTGCAATGGACAAAAATGTAATCATATGCTTTGAAGTAGCCCCCTTATTTGGGCTGTTTTCATAGACTATAAACTATAACTTCCAGCTTTTAACTTGATAAAACGTGGATGTCCTTACCATGTCTTCTATGAATCTTAAATCATACCACTAAAATTTATTGTAAAATAAAATGTATCAATGTCAGCTTGGATTGGCTCCAGCTCCCCATGCAACACCGTAAGGATAAGCAGTATAGATGATGGATGGATGGATGGATCAGTTGAGTCTCACCGGCATGTTGGTGCGTCTGTCGCAGATTTAGCAGATAGATTTGCAGGTATTTGTGACAATGTATCCAAAAGTCGAAGAGACATTTCAGAAATGCCAACCACTTGATGGCAGATCACCAAAGTCATTACACATCCTCTCTCATAAACATCTGCACAGACTTTCCTTGCATTCGATCCCACATTTCAGTGAGAGAATGAGTGAGAGACATCCATAGAGCCACACTGGGAGCCTGGCTTAACATACTGTGATTGCTATTCTCTGGACACACTAATTAATGCATTTTATTTGCCATTCTTCTGAATTTCACCTTTTTGGCCTGAATCCCTGTGTAATGAACTGTACCCTTGTATCTGACTGTGTTAATCAATGACCCTGTCTTTGGCTTTTGTCTTTTCGCTTTAATTCTCTGTTAAAGTGAAAACAAAGCACAGAAATCTCCTCATACAGATAGAGTTTGTGTTTCAGATGTTGAGCGCGCTAGCACATACAAATGTCCACGCTCTTAACTGCTATCTGCAGAGAACACGCAAATGATGGAGGGCTGCAGGCAAAGTGACAGAGAATGGAGAACAGGATATGGGCCAGTGATCTGTTAGGGACACTAAATAGCTAGCATGTGTCAGTAATTATCAAACTCCTCTAAAGTAACATGATATAATTACATCTGCATCAAGCAAATTACAAAATCACTAATGATTGTCCTCTCAAAACCTAATTCTTCATTATCACTGTGGACTGACCTCATTACATGAATGAGGGGTTACTCAAATCATCGAGATACAATTTGCCTTCTAACAGTTGGAGAGGGAAAAATACCTCTTCACTTACTAAAGGATCATAACAGTTGGGGATAAATACAAAGGTTTAAAATTAAGAAACGCAAAAACATCAAAGAAGTATAGTAATATATAGAAATAAAGGACCCCCATACCTGTTTTTTGATAACATATTCATCTCCAGCCTCAGCTTTCAGGCGTGCAACCTTCTCCTCTTGCTGTTTTGCCTCATTTATATATGAAATCTCCTCTTTGGCCAGCCTGCAGAGGACGGGAAGAGAGGAAAACACAGTTCATAGTTAAAGGCAGTGACACAGTTGTTGTTCCATCAAACATGAAACATAAATGCACAGCCTCTCAGACAGATAATATAGGCTGAACCATGAAAAAGGCAGGCTGTGATGGTCACCTTTTACAGACGAGGCCATCTATCCTCATTCTCTCCTACGTTACTCTGACTGAGGGGACACAGTGAGATCATCTCCCACAGGATGGCAAGATACACAGCTCAGTAACAACCAGCGAACACATCATTCCTCCTCACTGCTGCAGGGCCTCACACAACACCGGTATCCATGTGGAGATCAGCCTCAATTTAGGCTTCCATATGAAACTTATTATTATTCATACCGTGATCTAAAACCAACTCAGGACCGCACGTGCTTGAATGAAAGATGGTTTATAGCCGGAACAAGCACTCACTATTACAACCGAATATTGTTCCAATGCAGCTGCCTGATAAGATTCTTACTCAAGACACAATGATTCATGTACAATAATTCCAAAATACAAGGCTTTGTAAAAGTCTGTGTGATCCTGTAAACCAGGGGTCTTCAACGTTTTTCAGGCCAAGGACCCCCAAACTGATGGAGAGATGGAGCAGGGACCCCTTACTATATATATTGTATAAAATTGTATTTTTATATTAAACTGGGCCTAGTGCCATGTATAATCATAGCTACCCTGTTATTGTGCATTCAATACTAAGCTATTCAAATAATACACAGGTTCATATATTCATGTTTTTATTATTGTGTGCTGACTGAAAGATAACGTGTTCTGCCTCCATTTATCCGTTCGCTACAATATGTTGGATTCATGTTAATGTGTATTTAAAGACATTTAAATTTGTTCGAAAAAAATTGGTTGGACCCCCTGTTGAAGACCTCTGCTGTAAACTATTGTGCGTTTAGAAATTGCTTCAAAGTCAAACCCTGGAATAAGTCATTCTTTTGGCAGCAGAAACAATGACTTAATATTAATACTTTTTTTAGTTGGCAATCCTTTTATAAAAAAAATGGCTTATTTACACATTCATTATATACAGTGCAAAATTATTGGTCATTTTAGTTGTTTTTTGTGTCCAACTGATGAATCAAAGTCTAATCCTTTGTCTCTTCTTTTGGTCTCTACCAACTCTAGAGGAAAACACCTTAAATACAACAATAGCACTTGTAAAATGTATTTAACTTTGGTTAAATTAAAAGTAAAGATACAAAGTGGTACAGTTCTTCTTCTGGGTCCTTCAGTTAACAACTGTCTTAACTCCTTTTTTATTTTAGTGAGAATTGGGCTTAAAGTATTTGTTAATTTTTTGTTTCTTAAAGTGCTGCCACTGTATGAATGTGTGTGAATGGGTAAATGGCATACAACTGTACGGTAAAGAGCTTTGAGTGGTCATCAAGACTAGATAAGCACTATATAAATACAGACCACTTACCATAATCTATGGTATGGTATAATTATTTCCCAAAAAGTCAACATGACAGGTTCATGCTTGTTTTGTGCATCCAGCAGTTCAAGACCAAAAGATATATTTTTAGAAACGTATAAAAAGAGATGGGAGCGAGATTTGTGGAGTTGGATTCAAATCAACATGTTTGCCATTTTTGCCTTAAAAGCTTTTTAAATGTCCATCATATAAGAGAGTTGTCACATTCCTCCAAATATAATAAGCATGTTTTACATACAAATGATGATTCAGCATAAACTAATAATGGTGAAATATTGCACAGCAAAGGCAAATACATGGTATTTTGCTTATTTCCCCTTAATTGTTAAATTGTTCTTCAAAGATATACAAGGAAAAACTTTGCAGGGACACAAGTTACAAATAAGAAAACTTCCATTGAATGAGTTTGATCACTGTCATTTAATAAAGATTTTGATTGTTAATTCTTACTGGGAAGCAAACCAACTTCTGAATTAATTTAACGTTACCTATATACATCTATATAAATTTAAAATGTCCATATTTTCAGCGACAAAAGACAATCAGCAGCAGCCACAAAATACAAAACATCTTGCTGTCCTTGTTAACTTTGTAATGCCTTCCAGCGCGCACCTTATCACTACGCTTATCTGACTCCTATATCCACCTCCAACACACACACAGACACTAAGACACACAGACACACACACCCTACTAGTCCTTTTTAGAGATTAATTGATCATCAATTTAGTCCCTAATTTGAACCAAGTCAGGTGGTAAATGGGCCTCTTTTCCTTGATTGTTAGTGAAAATGGGCTTGAGTACATTGATAAATTTTGATTATTTATCAATTACGGGCCAAATGGAACAAAATCTATTAAACAGATTCCGACCCTGATTGGCATAATGGAGTTTGAAAATATCGCTATTGATAATAATTCCCAGATAATAGTCTTTTTCCGGCTGTGCCTGCTTATTGGAATGACAACACAAATTTCATTTTTCATAAAATCAGCTGCGTGTGCATAAGTGAGTGATCCTTCATTAATCAGTCAAATTACTGGAGACCCTTCCCTCCGTGTTGCACTGCTCCTTGCTTAGCCAAGGAAGCCAACAGCACTCTGTCATATTTTACATCAATTACCATGGATTCTAATACAGTTCCATCAAGAAGCTTTTAAACAGGCACCATATGCAGCAGCAGCTCGCACCTTCCACTCTCGTGCTTGATGCAGAATGAGTGATGTCGTCTGTTTAGAGTAAAAAGAGGTGGCAAAGAGAAGGGAAAAGATGGAGGAAGGAGGGCTGGAATAATTTGAATAAAACTGAAGGACAGTCTAATAACAAAATGTCCATTCCTCCCCTTCCAGTCCTGATGTTAATTTCTTATTTCTCCCAGACTTGGAGCACTGTGTGAATGAGGGGTGGGGTCGTGGGCTCAGGCTTAATGGAAAAGGCAGCTCTCTGGAAAATAGAAAAAAAGGAATTAGAGTGAGCCGACACACACACGCACACACACACCACTTGGCCGCCTCCTCTAGCACTGTATTTTTGAGCCACGATGTAGTCTGTGCTGGGACCGGAATGACAAAGGCAAATTACTGTTGTCATTTTATTAAGGGCATCCGCCTCGCTAGGGCAGAGAGGCACTGACTGGAATGTGCAAAAGCCACTGGAAATAGGCCGGGCTAAAAGAGCAGGCAGGTTTCCTCTAAACTCCAATATCTAAAAAGGGAGGAGGGACTGAGGAAGGCAAGAGGAAAGAAAAAAGGAGAGAGGCATGGGAGAAGGAGACTGGATGGGAGGAACACACGATTACGAAGAGACAGAAAGCGAAGGCAGTCTGTACATTTAAACCTAACAGCTTGATTAAGGGTCTGTGTCATGGCAGCACTCTTAGCCTGGAGGAGGTGAGATGTAATAACTTTTGCCTTATGTCCAAATAGTATTCTCAGAGACATCAGTGCAGTAGTTAGGGACAGTTCTGATGAGGTACACTGTTGCTACACTACAGCACTGTTGTTATTCCTACACTGGACACTATGTGACATTATCCCCAGTGGGAAATCCAGCCTCCATCATTACCACCTCAGGGAGCCTGTTAGCAATCTGACCCTCATCAAAACACAATCGATAGCACATTCGAGAAAGCCATTGACAGGAGGGAATTAGAGGTCTGCCTGATCGACGAGAGACACACCCAGACCACCAC
Organism: Verasper variegatus; assembly: GCA_026259375.1. Lineage (NCBI taxonomy): Eukaryota > Metazoa > Chordata > Actinopteri > Pleuronectiformes > Pleuronectidae > Verasper > Verasper variegatus. The sequence goes on from CM048060.1 coordinate 5,769,422, forward strand.
ACACCACTACACTGAGCCAAGCACCTCAACCACACCTCATGATAGCTACAATATGTTCTCCACATTCAGATGTAAACTCTGAATAGATGCAAGCACTATTAATAGACTGGCTTAATATGGATGATGAGCTTGACGCTCCTATATCAAAAGGCATATTAAATACATTCTGATGTTATCACACTTTCAAATGCTTGGTTTATGTTTATCATAAATTTTTACAGCAAATGTCAATTTTCCTATTTTTCCAAAAGTCTAAAATTGAGACAGTATGGTCTGTATTTATATCAAATAGGGGTGCAATGATTAAATCGACGTTGTCGACAAAAATAGTCACCAACAAATTGAAAAGTCGATTCGTTGGTTACGCCATAAAAACTTGGTTTTTCTTTGTTTTTGTATCACAGTAGCCTAATATGCAGCAAAGTTTATTAAAAGACATTTTTGAATGAAGTATCAATCTTTATTGTCTTTATTTTTCAGTCATCACCTGCCGCCAACAACCTCAAGCTAAATTTAAAAGCTGTTGGCTAAATAAGAGCAATTGAGAATTTGTGTCATTCATAATCCGATTAGTCGATAAATAGCTTCAATAATCGATAGATTAATCAACTATCAGAATAGTCGTTAGTTGCAGCCCTAATATCAAATCAAATATACTTTTTTGTCCCATAGGGGAATTTGTCTTGGGCCTAAGTGTTAATATAGCACTTTTCTAGTCTTGACTATCACTCAAAGGTCTTCAAGAAAGGGGCAATTTCGGGGTTCACTATCATATCTTGCCTAAATACACTTCGGCTTGGGGAAGACTGGGGACCAAACTGCCAACCTTCTGGTTAGAGGATGACCACTCTACCCCCAGTATATTTACCAGCAACATCCATCACAAGCGAGAAAACAATGTAGAGCAGGAACAAAGTGAATAGAATTGGACATAAAAGTGCTCTCCATGCAACATATGCTGAGTAAATGGCCTGTGTTTACGTATACAGCTTCCATCCCACACTGCCGACACAGCCATCAGGGATGGGGGATTTGGGAGTTCAGTATTTTGCCCAAGGATATTTTGGCATACAGACTGGAGGAGGCGGGGATCGAACCACCAACCCTTTGGTTAGTGGATGAGCCACAGCGAAGGTTTGGAATTATGGCATGTTGCTGAAAAGAAATTATATTACTATATTTTTGACATTATGAAATAAAGAGAACAATTTCCTAGCAATCTTATTGTGTCATAGCTTATGAGTATATGAATGTAGCTTGCTGGAATTCATTCATATGCTGTGTTGAGTTTCCAAAAATGCAAATTTTAATATGTAATGACTATGATATAAAAGGCTGAAAATGGCACAATCATAGAGGTATTCATCCAACCTCTGTAAATGCTGATCATTGAAGTTGTGGCTTGCAGTGGTGTGGAGAAACATGATAATGTTAGCAAGCATGAAACGTTAATATTATGCAGACATGTCAATAGTTTTGACTATTTGACTTATCAGACATCTACTGTGTTGACCTGTGTAGATGTAACTTATAAAGTGCCCACAAAGAGTTTTTGCGAACTTCCTTATGATGCCCTGTATAGGGTTTTAAGCACTTAAGATTTTTTAAATGTCATTCAACACACAATAAATGTCTGTTTGGTGCCAAATATGTTCTGCACCATGGCAACATCCCCAAACTTACATATAAATATTTACAGAGCCTGTAATAAATTGTCCACCTTCCACAGAGGACTGATCTCAATATCACAAAGTCAGTCTGGGATCATATTACTGGAGGACACGCACACAGCCTGAATCCACAGAAGAACTGACGCGGGTTCTCTGAGATACTGGGAAGAACCCACCTGCTGAGCACCATGAAAAACTGTGTGCTGGTGTCCAGAGGAGAGTCTGTGCTGTTTTCAATGTAAAAAGTCACACTAACTAATTACTAGATTGTGTGTGGTTGAAACATTGGTAAATAAAAACCAGTAAAGCATCCTCACTTCATTTTACTGCCTGAAACTTCTGCACTTTGCTGTGACAGTAAACCATGTGATATGTGGTAGTTTAACACAAGAGAACAAAGTATTTCTGGAAACAATGGACCCTTCCCTGTTGTTGTTTCCTGTCTGTGCAGATAATGAATTCCCTACATCATCACCACATACCTCCATCACTGCAGTCTGACTAAGGTATTTCTATTTAAAGATTGAATTAAATAACTATTTGACAGGACTAAATGAATTTGTTGCTAGCAATTCTGGTGATGGTTTATTTTGTGATACAATTGAGCAAATGTGAGGTCATGATAAAAAAATATATCGCACCCTTGTTATAGGGGACCTTTTACATCAGTGTAAATGACTGTGGATCGGGCATAAATTCACAAAAGAGCCACAAATTCAACTTGTTCTCAGCAATGTGTTAGCTGGCTAGCTGGCAGCTAGCATGAGTCGACAAATTTTAGACAGCGCTACAAACCCATGTCCGTTATTAACGGTCTCTTTGAGATTATGACGGCCTTACAATGTCGCACCAGAAATATCAGGTAGAGTCCGTCAAACAACAACGAAGTGCAGCGCCATGGAAAACGAACACTGCTTCAACATCATTTCACTTCACTGACCACAGGCCCCGGCAAAACACCGGAGTAAAGTGAAGACCTCGGCGGAAAACGGTCTCCCACGCGCGGCCTGGCTTCATGCCGAGCCGGCCGTCCCACCAGGCTAAGCTAACTAGCTCGTGCAACGTGAGTGGTTTTCTAAACATGCCATGATAAGTGGAACCAGACTCACCGTCTAACGATGCCAGTCTTTATCTTTATCTGTCTTATTCCCGGGTGAGCCATGGCTGTAGATACTGTTTGTAATGCTTAGTAGAGAAGTGACGCAGGTGATGCGTGGACGATGTGCAGCCGGAAGTGCAGCCGGAAGTCAGTGCTGAAGAGATGATCACAGATAAATCGAGCAGAGGATCATCGAGCGATCAGGATGACAGAGGTACAGTGGAACACTTTGGACACTGAGATACATTTATTAACATGTACAGTATTTGGATAAATAACATGAAATATTTAGATTTTTTCTTAAATAAACATAATTATTTCTGCATTCAATGTTGTCAACAAAGCTTTTTCATTTTGTGGCTGTGTAGTTTTGTAAGTATTGGTGTGTTAAGTCACTATTACTTACTTAACATATTTTGGAGTAGTTTAATCTTCCATAATAACTATGTAATGTCGTGGAGTAAAAAAAAAGAAAAAATTTCACGATATAGAAATATAAAGTATCATAAATCACAAATACTGAAGTACAAGCACTTCAAACTTAATCAAAGATATACAGAACTGGGCTTAGCTGCAATACTGCAAATGTACTGTATTATAAATTCAAATGTCTAAGCTTTATGTCATTAATTTCTTACTTATTTCTTACCTAACAGTGAATGGTATTTTATTCTGACACGGTATTCTTCACAATCTTTGCATGACACACTTGTGTTAGAGCCAGCACTTCACTGAACACCCAAAGACAAGAGAAGATGACCGGAAGTACTTGCCACCACCAAAATCTAAGTTTTGACTCAGTATTAGATAATGCATGGTCCATCTAAGGGGATCATTCAAGTTTCATATACATCTGGATATATCATATACATATCATATACATAAGATAAGAAGTCCTTTATTAGTCCCGCATGATGTGTTGAGTTCATCTGCGGGTGCTAAATGAAATCTCTTTGACTTTGCTCTTTATTCTAAAGAAATGGCCACCTGCAGTACTTAGTGACATCCCACCACTGAATGCAAAGGGGATCAATTGTATGATTAAAACGAGAAATCTTTGAAAATGAGTTTTCCTCATTAACTCAGGTCATGTGTTATCACAGAGCTAAAACGTGGCAGTGAACAAAACACATGGAGGATTGTAATCTGAAAACAATTGGTAAAGTATTCTTGGCACAGACGTAATCCAACTTAATTATATTCTTTTAATATCAATATACCATATTATATTATATCAGTGGTGATACTCTTGTTTTAACCCTTGAAGATATAGGGTGTGATGATAACACCTAGATGTAAAGAAGGTTCATGTTTATAGCTCATGTTTATAAGTGCATTTATGAACGTGTGTGCATGTGCGAGCATGTGTGTGTGTGTGTGTGTGTGTGTGTGTGTGTGCTATGTGTTAACATAAAGTATATCTTTCATACTTAACTGTGTTTTTAATTATACTTTCTTAGTTGAAATTCATAATGTTCCTAAGTATGTGTTCTATGGTACAGAAATATAATCAGTAGTCACAAATATGTCGGCTTAGTTCTGCATCTCGTGCAGAGCATATTAACAAGTTTAAAACAACTTTGACGGCCAAGTTTAATAAGTTGTAAAACTGGCAGCTCATTATATACAGGCTAAATGCTTTATGAAGCAATTTTTGGAATACTCGTGTCTATGTGCCCAGTGTTTCTGAACATTTCAATTCCCTTTACATTTACTTCATGGTAAATAGTACATCTTAGGCAATTACATTGTCTTGTACAAAAGGCATGATTAAGATTCCATGCCATATTACACAGTTAATATAATTTTTACATTTATCTGTCAGTCTATGAAGTACATGTAATGTTATGCGTGTTCAATAATAAGTGATTCTGCCTTTGTTACCTGTCTGCTCGGATCACCCCGTAACAAAACATGAGATATAAAACACTATCAACTGCACAATAATTTCAAACTGATCTAAAATCAGCTTTCCACAATGACACCAAGAGCCCCAAAATGAAATAGCTACTCTTTACATTGCTCTTATAGTTGAGTGGACAATTAAATCACAGGTTACACCAAAGTTTACTCTTCTGGAGTGTACATCTCACAACATCTACATTTGTTAGATCTAAGTTTAAGGCAGATCCATATGTAGGTCAGCGTATTTCTTCATTTCTGTAATGTTGTGTTTTCACTTTTAGTTTGAACAGACATCAAACTCTATATACAGATAAATATTTGACACTGTGTGAGATTAGGTTTTATAAGACTCTGAATAAGCCAATTCACACAATATATCACTTAAGATTAACAATTGACATGGCTCATGAAGCTGTGTTACAAATACAGCACATTCAATATAATTTGAATCTTTGTGCATCTGATATTGATCTGTGTGATCTGTGGAAAAATAATCAATTTCATAGTATTCTTCGAGGCTACTTGTGTAAAAGAAAAAAAAATATATATTTGTCTATATTGATATGTATTTTATCATCACCTTCCACCAAAACAAATAAAAGTTTGTCACATTTCTGCATATAAAATGTATTTAACAACTTTTTCCATAAAGAAAATTGACTAATTACCATACAGTTAAAAACAGAATTGAAATGTCTAAATTGCTCTTCACAACTTATCGTAGAAACAAAACCTACAGCTGATTAGCAGAGCAGATGTTACAACAGAGGGAGGTAATTCACACCCTCTCTCATCCATGATGATGTTGTCACTGTCAGAATGTGGGACAAAAGTTCCTTTAGCGGTGCAACGTTGATGAACACAGCATTGACACTGGCAAATTAAATAGTTGAGGTGAGAAATAATCATAATATGACCCTTCATGTGCATTCAGAAGGGGGTCAAGTGACAATCATGGCAATCTGTACTGGACTATGGTGGTGCTGTTGTTATTTTAAATACAATTTCACTGTCTTCGGTTTGACTATTTGGTGTATTTTTGTCAACTTAAAGTTCCAAATAGCGTAATAAAAAAACCAAAAACATATGCAGTATATTTTTGCTAAGTCTCTGTACATTTATATATTTAACTGTTCTATAAACAAGTAAATTCATACAGAATCCAAGTCTGCATTCCACAATAAATTTTATATAAAATAAATAATATGTCACATGATGTAGGTTTGTGTATACTAACATGGAAAATTGAATAATATGAACTCTTATCAAGGTAAATAGACATCATGTTAACAGCTTTATGTTGTCTATGTCTATTTGTAGGACGATGATAAAATACAATTGATACCACAATTCAGTACAAACCTGAAGAAGTTGATTATAAATGAAAATGATGCATGGTTGCTGGGTCTTTGCACTTTGTAAATAAAACCCAGTTTAAAATGACAAAACTGTTTCCTGGTGCCTCCAGCATCCACCAGCTGTATGAAATTAAACCTCTGTTTAAACATGGTGCTAATGTACCTGGAATGATGATCCAGTCATAATTCATTATACTGTATAAACAGTATATTATATACTGAAGTATTTTTTAAAATACATTCTGCTGACTTATAATGGAGTATTATTTTCAGAAAAAATGGAAATGCAAAACATCTGAATATATCAGTTCTCCTCCTACTGAACACTGACATGTTTTTATGACAGAAACATGCAGGAGCAAGGTTTTCTTTTGAACTGCTATTAATTTATATCATTCCAGGACTGAATGGTTTAACATGGGAGGGTAGGAACCTCTCTGCAACCGGAACCATCTAATGATGTTAGATTTGAGGTTTACTGTGCATTAATGCAAGTCATTATTTCAAAAACCACCACCCCACCACTTGTCCAATATATGTTTTTCTCCCCCACTGTGGACGTGGATATAGAGTGATGGAGGTCTGCATGCATGGCAGCATCAGAGAAATCCTATACCCGAGCGAAGCTCAGGGAAAACCCTCCTGCAGCTTCATGGCCGTTGATTATTGGTATTTTCCGAGTTTTCCAAACTAATAAGTGGCACTATCAAGCATTTGGAAGCGCCATGAGACTCCAGACGGGCTGCTGGACTTAATTGATATTGAGCGGGGCTGTGGTAGGCGCGGACGGGGCCGCTGCTGGGTAATTTGCAGTTTAATCAGCGTTTGTAATGAGAGCCGCTGATTAGCGCGGGGTGGAAATAAAAGAGAGTTACAAGGAACGTCTGTCAGAGTCCGGTGATAATTCACGACTAATTGTAATGATTAGAGCAAACTGGATGACTTTGGAGTTTTCTAATGCACTGCTGCTGCGTGCGTGTGAGTGTGTGCGTGCGCGCGCGTGTATATGAAAGTGCGTAGGTGTGCTTGCGATCGCGCGTGAGTGTGTGTGTTTGTGTGCGAGCGTTTTTACATATACATTCGTAGTCCTAATATGCGTTGTATACGATCATGTGTGCGCTCGTGCGTGCGTGTGGGTGTACATGTGCATTCGGAGTCTTTTATTGTCGTATAGCCTATGAACATCCATGCACGTGTGTGTGTGTGTGTGTGTGTGTGTGTGTGTGTGTTTGATATCAGATATCAATCCACTTTGACAATTGTCTCCATCAGATTTGATTCTGCATGGGTATGAGAGAGAAAGAGAGAGAGAGAGAAAGAGAGAGAGAGAGAGAGAGAGAGAGAGAGAGAGAGAGAGAGAGAGAGAGAGAGAGAGAGAGAGAGATTGACTGAATCAGAGACTTTATTATCAAACATTATCAAGCAAAAAAGTTAATTTGTGATTGAGTTAGTGTGTGTGTGTGTGTGTGTGTGTGTGTGTGTGTGTGTGCGCGTGTGCGTGTCTGTGCGTGCATGTGTGTGTGTGCGTGTGTTGGGGGGTCCTTGATGGACTCTGCAGTAGCTGCTGAGACTAAGATGTATTCCTCGAGACGTGCCTAGGCCACTGCTGGAATAGCAAATGTGAAATTAATGAGAAATGTGTGGATGAACGTCGTTGGTCAATTAGCGAGAAGAAGAGGAGGCAAGGAAATCTGCTCACAGTACCCCCCCCCCCACACACACACACACACACACACACACACGCACGCATCCCTTCCAAGCCTTATGTGATTCTGACTCTGAATTCTAATAAAGTTGGGAAAATAACATCTCTGACTGGATGACGACTAATAAGAAGTGTGTTATTATTGGATATTTATCTGGCTGCATTTCCAGAGCCTATTTGTCACAGATCTTAAAGGGTCAGTTCATGATCTTACTGCCTTGGAGGTATCAAGCCATGCGAACATTGGGTTTGAGATATCTGTCTCTGACATTTATGCCTCTGTCCCAAAAACAATGGAAATGCATATTACATTGTTGTGCTCAGAATTGAACACAAATGCAGGAGAAGTTAATTTCAAATTAGCCTCAGACCCATTAGAACATACAGTAGCTCTGACAACCGAATTATCCAGACTCAGGGATGTTGTCTCTGGTAAGAGATCATCACAGTTCAATCTTTATCATCCCACATGGAACACAAGCATGATATGAGATTCCATTTGTGTAAAACGCAATAAACAGTAAAAAAGAGTGGTATCAACAAGCAAAACCCCAAAACATTAGTATTCCAATCATTTATAGGTATTTGCAATAATGCAACAAAAAAATAAATAAATTCTGCACTGTAAATATCAGCAAAATGAACTTAAAGTATGGCAATTATTCCTAATTGTAAAAAATGGCCCCTGTGAGTGTCAAACTATTAGATATTATTGGGTTATAATTACTGCTGCATTATCGTGTGAGCAGCATTTTAATGTTGCAGTGCGTGACAGTGGAGCGTATAGTTTATACTCTTAGCGCTTCATCTGTAACAATGCAGCATATTTCATATCAGTTCATGTTTTGTATACAACATTTTAATCTATAAACTAAACCGGTAAAATTGTCAAATCAGTAGAATTCATCCCTTTGAAATGTAGGAGTGTCGCACAACAGAAAATGGAGTGGAGTCAAGTACAAGTACCTCAAAACTGTACTTGAGTCAAACAAAAGTAAAACCAATAGTTAACATGTAAAATAAGTCTGTGTAACAAGTGATTTTTATAAGATCACGTGATGTAAAAAGCCTTTAACCATCAGCAGCTCACGTTGTTCAGAGACACATAACTTCAAATTCTAGTAGAAGAGACACCAAATACGAAAATAGTGTCTAAACGGCGCACAAGCATGTTTCTATGTTTTCTATGAGGTGGAGCCTTGAACCCTCACATTATCATTTCATTGTGTAGCTTCAGCAGCTGGAACAAGCTGATACAGAATATGTATAGGCTACTGTGAGTGATGTGGTGTCAGAGTGGGAGGATGATTTTAACAACCTTAAAGCAACTTAACAAGACATAACAGTAGTAAATCAAGGTCAAAGGAAGCAGGTTGAACTCTTAATCTAAATGATGATGGGTATCAGGGGCTGTTTGCCTCCTATAATGTTTATGTGTGTGAATCATTTCACTGGCAGCCTTTATGACCTGTTCACTTGTGTTTTCTTCCTTTTTGATGGACTTCTGTACGTTATTGTGCCGTGCGTACAAGACCAAAGGTTAAAACATACACAATCAATAATAGTCAGTCAAATATGTTCGTCTTTTGGGGGGGTTGAGTGACCCGCTGGTGTCTGTCAATTTATGGATAAAAACACGGAGCCTGTTTAATCTATTTTAACAAATATCTATTTCGACCAAATTAACTCTTTTTCCAGAGACATTTTAAAAACTGAATTGTTAATATTTTTTGTGATTTACAGACATGCATCGTAGAAAGAGCACACAGGGCATGAAGACATTTAAACAGACAATATTCTAGTTGTATTTTTTATAGTTTGACGTATAAAACGATATATTTTTCTTTATCTTGGCTTTATATGCATGGTTTTATATGCTTAAACAGACATATTTGTGATATATGTGGATTGTAGCTGAAGCTAGGGTTTGTGCTAAAAAAAAATGATAGAAAGTGAATGTGGGAAGTTTTAAAGGTAAAATAGAAAGATGCCAAAGACGTATCACAACTAAACTGGATTTATTTTGTTTACTTAGACCTGAATCTTTCTTGTCGTTTTAAAGAAATGAAGCAACTCCTCACTTTGTTGCCAGGAGACCCCATGGTGCCCCCCTGCCCCCATCTCATCTCAGGGACACCACTGGCACCAGGACACAGTTTGGGAGGCATTAAAATGCATACGGCCTCCCTGGGCGAGGCAGCAGCAGCAGCAGCACGGATGACCTGTTTGGTATCAGGTGTGATGTGCCACTAAAGTGACCTTCTCCATCTGATCCTCTGGTCCGCCAGGCAGGGAGACAGAGCCGGACGGGCCAGCAGCAGCAGCAGCAGCCCTCGATCGATTCTCCACCAAGAGGTTATCTATACGTGGTATTTTAATGTCACGGAGTCAGGCCAAATTGATAGTGATAAATATTTGCCGGAAGATTAGGTGAGGGGAGTGTGTCGAGGGCGCTCCATCTCAGACCTGTAACCCCCGGCAGAGCTGTTCCTCTCTGTGTCGGATTAGCCCCATCCATCCAGTGTCAATGGCTGTCTTGTTGAGAAAATCAGTGAGTAAACACGGCTGACAGAGAGAGGGAGAGCAGTCTGTGCGCATGTGTGCGCATGTGTGTGTGTGTGTGTGTGTGTGTGTGTGTGTGTGTGTGTGTGTGTGTGTGTGGGTGTGTGTGTGTGGGTGTTAGGTGGTAGATGGGCGGCTGATTACTCATACAAATAGACTCAAAACTCTGCCTGGTTTCTCTGAAATGTGTTTTTTTCTCTCTCTGTTCACCTCCTCTCCCATATTTACTCCCCCCTGCTGTCTCCAAGGACCCCCCCCCATCCTGCTGTTACCACTTTGTCCCCCATCAATCACTGCAGCATTGTGTCCTGGATGTTATATAGAGTGACTTAATATCCCCTCCTTCATCTCTATTCACACCCAAAATCATTCTCCATGAGGGGCCAACGCTGCAGCCATGTGTGTGTGTGTGTACGTGTGTACGTGTGTTTACTTGAAAAGGAATGGGCCCAGAAAATAATGACTTTTCTAGGGATATTTATTTGTAACTTAATGATTCTCACATGTTCAGTACATTTTATCTGAATGTCTAACATGGAATTGAATAAGAATGCAGGCTGGTGGATATTAATGCATAATGATATGTGGGGCATGTTTTTTGTTGTGTGTCATCCTCTAAAGTCTTGAAAGGTCTCAGTAAATGTCTCTGTGGCTCAGCTTTCTTAAGCTAAGCTAAGCTAAGCTAAACTAAGCTAAGCTTGCTGCTTTAGTCACACAGACATAGTTCTATTAGTCGTCTAATTGTCATCCAATATCTTTAACTCAAATATGTTCTGAGGATTTAAACAGGGGAATTGAATTGAAAGTTGAAGTGAAAATTGTACTGAACATCAGATATTATGGTCAAAACAAACACATTGAAAAATATTAATGGTATTAACATTTATTATATAAATACTATAATGTTATTGAAACCATGTTTTCTTTCTAATGTGAAAGGCTAGTGTAATTTCTAGGAGGCATCTTTACCGAGAAAGCAAATAAGTGAATCTCAAAACATCCAACTATTCGTCTAAGAGCTCATCAAAATAAAAAATATAGCTACTAACTAATAAGGCACATCTTCACAAGAAATAATAATTAAAAAAAGGCTAAAAGACTAAAATAAGTAAATGAAGTAGTTTTAGTCATTATCTAGAAAGCACAAATACAAAATCATCCAATTTCCTCTTTGATTGTTAAGTGATTATCTTTAATCTAAAAATATTATAACCAGGCAATTAACTCGAAGGTACTTTCATGCCATCTGCCGATTAGAGTACAACTTCATTTTTTTCTGTGGCCGTGCTCACGATGAGCTCAAAATTCCTCTTGTGGCTAAATTCGCTGCAATAGTCTCTTTTTTTTTTTGCCCTGTGTGTAAAATTAAGCCATCACATCTCCAACGCCATCCTCGTATTTTATCCAGGGGTCCCTGACAAATAGGGCCTCCCCGCCACGCTTGGATGGCCACCTTCATTCCGCACTTGGCTTGTTTACATAGCACCAGGACCATTTCCACGGATTAAACAAATCACTGCCCGAGGGGGACATCCATAATCCGCTAACGGGTCACCAGCAAGACAGTTATAAATGCCTGTGTCTAGTATTAGGGGTAGAATAGATGTCCGTGTCCAAAGATGACCTTCCCTGAATGCAGCACCCGCCCCTCCCTGCAGTTTATTATGGGATAGGGAGGGAAAAAAAGAAAGAATGGCTTTGTCACAGAAATGTTTCACGATATTGTTATTAAATGTCTCGTTTTAACAAAAATGTTCATCTGAAGTCAGCTTTACTGCAGTAGGAGTGAGACCCATCCCCTTGTATCAGCTTCCATCACTCTCTCAAAGACTTTGTGACACCCACAGTAATAGTGGGAGACATTTTCCCACAGATAGAAAGGCCAGTGAAGGAGATCAGTAAAATATTGTGCGGATCTCAGACCAATTTACTTCATCATTAAACATTACAGCCTTATGAATTGTTCAAATTTGATAACAAGCACTCAATTCGCTTTATTATGTAAGTTAAATTAGACTTTGCAAGAAAAAAACTACTTGCAGTGGCATTCAGTGGCTCCTTGAATAAAATGTAATTTGTGTGAGAATTTGTTGTATCTGTCACAAATATTCACAATTAGTGGCAGTAATTATTTGATAGTTTCTGCAATTATGGCCTAAACGGTTAAATTTGGAACTGTGTGGAGCCCTAATTGGCCTAAATGCGATATTTTGCATATTTGCATAATGAGGAAATTGGTAGAAAATTGTGTTCATTCATTTGTGAAAAATCCTATGAATTTTATGAATTTGAAAGGTCTGTTCCTGCAGCCTGTGACTTTGCCGGCTGCTCCCCGAGGGGCCTGGAGGAAAGTGGGACACAGGCAGATGGCCAAATGTAACTCAGCCCATCCTTTATATTTGTATTAAGTACAGGGATTTGTTGCTTTTAGTGCAGTTTATTGTACTTTTCTTGCATAATTAGAGTGACTGTCTGAAGTGGTTGATCTTTCTCGTTCTGTCCATAATCATGTTTAACATACAAGTCTGGTAATAATCTATTTTTTCTCCTTTGTTGTCAACAAATACCATGAAAAGACCAAAAACTGACAACAAATTGCTCTTGTTAACAAGTATTGTGTGTAATGTAGAGCTCCATCGCACACATCAGTGATCCACGTTGTTGGACTGGTTGACACGTTTCTTCATCATCCTGATAATGGGCACATTTCTTTGTTTTACATCAATCTCACACACACCGTCCTGCTGCTTTAGATACTAAATCCAGTGTGTTAATCCACCACTGAAAGTAGTCCCCACCATTGAGGTTTGATCTTTTTTATAAAATAAAACAGCATCTGTGACCTGATTTTAAAGATTTGAATATTCTGGATATAGAGTCAGAGTCACAGTCAGGATAGTAAAGTCAGATGTTAGTGCGAGTTGGTTTTAACAGGATTTGTGAATGACAGTGTGGTCTAGTCTTACTGCAGTGCAGCTCACTTGATCATTTTTTTTTAAACTATTTGTTATATAATTCTGTCGGTTACTTAACATCTATTTCTATTTTTATCATTAATCCTGGTACAACCCAAAAATATCTTAATGTTTTACTGTCAACCGATAAAATATAAAATCTGCAATATTTATTTAAATGCACTTGTATTGTATCCACCTGTTTGTAGAGATTAAGGATTGCAGAGCTCACCAGCAGTTACTATATTTCAGTGTGTCCAGGGTCAGGTGTTCCCTGTTTCATCTTGACATGTTACTGTTTTTGTCAAAACACCTACAAAAGAATTAAATACTTGAATGTACAATCGTATAACAACTGTTGTTATTAAACTGAGGGAAAGTTGAATTGATGACCCTGCAATTTTGAGAATATAATCAGCATACTAAAAAGATATATGTTATATGTTAAAAGTTTTGACAACACAAGGTGTCCTCCCAGTCTGCATGGGAGATGAGGTGTCATCCACAACACTGGAGGATTATTGTTTTTGCATAAAATAAAGACTAAAATACTATACTTAATAGAAAAACACAGTGGATACATCAGGTTCAACGAAGCACTCCTATTAACCTGGTTTAACAGTACGTGTATGCATCACTGTTTTGGATCACATTGCATCAAAATGTTCCTTAGTTGTTTCAGTAAGTCTGACAATTCACTGTAAATGTTTAATGAAATGAGTGAAGCATCACATAGTCAAGATTGGAATTCAAAGAGTAAAACAAATCAATTCATTCACAAAAGTTTCAGATTGTACTTGGTGATGTCCTCCGGTTCGATCAGCAGTTCCCCCCCGACCCCAGGACGTGTGAGGAACAGCAAAAATCTCATCAAATATGCGAATGGCGAACCATAATGGCGTCCTCTCACGAGAGCAGCAGAAAGACAGCAGATACAGAAAAAAAGGAGAGAGCGCCCCTCAAAACTCAGATTGCATTATTTTAATTTTAATGAGAATCTGGTTGTTTATGTTTTGTGATTTCAGGATCATCCACATTAATTAGAATTTGACAGATCCAATTAAAATTGTGGGCCCATAATGATGTGATGGGTTTGCCACCAGGGGAGCAGCTTCAAAACAAACAGCACTTGTTTAATGTAAAGGTTGCGGAGCTGGATCACAGATCCTTAAAGAGGAGCCTGGAGTGGGTGCAAGCGCACGTGCACACGGGCCTATTTTCCCATATTGTTTCGCTCCTCTCATTCCCCGGAACCCTCATAAAGCTCATAGACAATAATGATCCTGCCATAGACTGTAATGACCCTGCCATTTCATGGGGTATTACACTATAATGATGATAGTCCTCGACATTTGCATCCCATCCAGGCTTTAGCTGCTGTGCCGCACCTCCATCTTACCTGGCACGGGTAATTTATAGAGCAAAGGCATGAATAAGCCGCTCTGGAATAATACAACCCACACTTAGAGTCAACCACAAAGATTTATTACAGGACTGTAAACCCAAAAGGCAAATAGAATCGTCCGGTGTGTGTGTGTGTGTGTGTGTGTGTGTGTGTGTGTGTGTGTGAGAGAGAGAGAGTTTGTAGTCGGTGTTCGAGAATGAAGACATCCATGAAAACCCACCAATGACAGCACATAAAGGATGATGGGGAGGTGGGTGTGAGACCTGGGAGGGGAGGTGGGCTGATGTGGGTGGGGATGTGGGTGTGGTTGAATCATAAAAATATTTGTCTGCAAAGGAGAAAATTTTCACCACCGTTCTGTGCAAACAGAGAGACGCGTAACGCAACACAAAGACGACACACACTCAAACACACAAAATCACTGGGGGGGGGGGAACAACAACCCTGTGCGTATTTTACTCTGAGAGTTAATGGGAATAAAATACCTTGGTGGATGAGTGCAGATGTGTTTGATACAAATAGTCATTTTCCTATTTGCTGCCTCATTGAGCATGATGAATGATGGGAGTCAGGGAGGCGGCGTGATGAATGGCAGCACCTTGGCTCCATTGCATGCCCTATTGATTCTCCTTCTTTATTACTCCTACAACCCAGCTGGCTGCTCCTGCCCTCCCTACACTCTCTCCACTCCACTGAGGGGGGGGGGGGGGGGGGGGGGTGAGCTGGCGCAGGTAGGGCTGTGGAAGGGGGGCGGGGGGGGGGTTCTCTTTCCTACAGTAAGGCCCCACCTCTTACAGCAAAAGTGTGTGTGTGTTTGTAGATATGCAAGTGAACAAGCATAATGTGTGTGTGTGTGTGTGCTCGCAGACTGCTGGGAGTTGGTGGATGGGGGGAAAAATGAGTTTTCTGATTAGCAGATTTAGAGGCCAACAGTGGGGACATGTCTGGGAGCTGCTTAGTTAGAGGGAGCCCTCAGATGACAGAGGGGAGGCGGGGGAGAGGAAGCGGAAGCAACAGAAGATAGAAATCAAACTGGGCTTAATAAGTGTGGAAAGAGGGAACAGCGAGAGGACATGCATGTGCACTTTCCACAACTTGTGAGATGTGACTATGAAAGTTAAGAGCAGTCCGGAGGGGATGACATAAAAAGTCCAGTATTTTGATTAAAGTAAATATTGGGATATAGGTATAGATAGGTATATTTTATTGGCAATAGAAATTGATGAGCACAAATTTGAACTAAACTAGTGCAGGGCCCATTGTAAACTTGCTTTTTATAAACAGTCTGTGGTGCAGTTAGAAAACTTTGAGTTCATCTTACCTGGCTTATGTGCAAAGAGGATTTTTTATATATTATGGTTAATGTTTTTCATAAGTTAAAACAGAATTTGCTTTGTTACTCTTCATATTTGTTGTTTATATATAAGTTATAAGGATTTACTTAACTAGTGTTATTTTTTCATACATTGCATGTTGACTATTTCAGAGGTCGGTTACGCAACTGAAGGAATCTTCAGACCCAAGGTGTCAACATTTCAAAATAAAAGCTCTGTAACTTCAATTAGTATAAAGTATTGCTGCAACAAAATAAGTAGTGTGCTTTTACTTTAAGACAATTTGCTAAAGAGAAAGTGACTCTAAGTAAGTAAAGCATCTTGTAACTTTGTTTTGAAAGGTGCTATATAATTATTATTATTATTATCATTTTTGTTATTATATTACTATATTATTATTATTACAGCCTTACTATATGTGATGTTAGAGGTTTCCATGTGTAAAGTTTTACTCAGGTTAATTAGCTACAGAAATATATATTTGTAGATTTGGGACAGAGAACAAATGTGTGTAATGTTATGTTGTAATGTAATATTAATCTTCTTCCCCTGTCTAACCCCAACCCTAAACCCTAACTCTCACCAACATTAAAGTATATCTGGGCAAAATTTTATATCAGAGGAATATTTGGGGGATTTTTCATACATGTAGAACTGTAAACATCAAACCTGGTGAGTATGAACTCTTTACTTTATGGTTTAGTAAAAATGGTAATCTAATGTCATACCTACAGTACTGGATTGTAGGAAATGAAAATCCTAATTACACAGACATAAATCAGTGAAAAATACATTTTAGTGAAGTGCAATAGGAACTGTGTGCATGTATGTGGTCAAAGCCTGATCTATCTCATTCCTCTGTCACTGAGCTCAAGTCCAAAATGTATTAGAAACAACCCAATGAGCCACACTGTTGCATTGAGTGTCATGTTCCTCCATTACCATGAAGATTGGCACAGTAATTTATTTTAACTCAGTCCCACTCACATTGTTTTGCTGCTGGAAATACTTAGCAGCAAAATGTGTATTCATCTGCTGCTAAAACTAGTCCCCAACAAAGGCATGATTTACTCCTCTTGGTGAAAGATCTGTTCAAACAGTGCCGTGTTTTGGGAAATTGCTGAGCCTTTTGAAATAATGAAACCAAATCTTGTTTAGAGATGAAGTGGTGAGAAAATTGTACCATTTTTACATTTAAAGTGACCTAAATGATCATTGGTTTCAGCAGTACTGTTTAAAAGTATGTACTGATACACAAACTAAACTACACAAAGTAATTCATCCACGTTTCATATTGTAATGATACATTCATTTTCAATAGAAATAACAATATATATATGTAACACCATATCAACTGTGCAACATTAACATTGAAGAAGGAAGAAAGGCTTTACTTTGCTGTGGGAGACTTTTGTTTAACTTCCTGTAATGCAGATGAATAACCATATTTTAAAGAGGTATGGCGCCAGTATGTGGCGAGACATCCAATGCTTGACTATTAACCTGTAAACCCTTTCCTGTTCGGATGAGTTGAAGCTTGATACGATGTCTCTTCGCCTGTTGGCACCATTACCTCTTACCAAAAAAATGGTTTGACACTGAGGCGCAATAAACCAAGAGGTGTTAAAACTTTCTCGACGTGTCCGGGACGAGCTGATGATGCCAATCACGGAAATCAGCTGTAGACCAGACCGTCTCATCGGAGTCTACGTGGCCCATGAAGGAGGTGGTCTTCGTGACCCAGGTAGACTGCGCCCTCTGAAGGATTTAGCTGCTTAATTGAAACACAGGTGCTGTTACAGTTCAAACCAAATCACCATCGTAATAAAGCTTGAACTGGTACAACTAACTGTAAGGAAATTTACCAGGATCTACCATTTCAAAACATCCCTAATCTGGGTGTTCAACTATATAACTGTGTTTGCTGACAATAACAAAAAGGATTGAATTCAATGCATTAGACAATTACTTGATTAATGTCATAGCTTTAGAACAAGCTTCATCTGAAAATGGTGGATCACACAGAGCCTTGCGGCGTGTTAAGTGAGAGGTAACACGTGTCGTCTACAGAGCCGTTTGACTGACAGCGCTGTGTTTCCTGTCAGTCTGGAGCCTTTAGTAGATCAGAAAACACATCTTGCCAGGGACTGTAACCCCAGTCCCACTGGATCTGTCAAAACAAAGGCCTGTTCATTCATCCATCCTGTCGTCTGAGTCCACATCTGAGGGACTGAGGCCTCGTCCTGCACAGCAGCCCCATGGGGGTTTGGACATATGATTGTGTTCTCACTGGATCGTCTGTGTGACAAGTGGAGCGTCGCTGGTCTGACTCCAGCTTGAGTCACTGGGCGAGGGTTTGACACAGAATATTAGGTGAAGGTTGTGTCAGGAAAGACGTGGAACTTCTAGTCCAACTGATATTTTAGTGTTACGCTGAAGCCAAGCATGAAGAAGGCGTGTTAGGTTTTGGTCAATTTCCTTGAGCAGTAGCTGCAGAGCATGTGAAAATACTAGTGTTCAGCAGAAAGAATATTTCTGTATGCATCATGCATACTAAAATATTCCCATTCAACCAGGGTCAGTAAATCCAGATCCACTCCCTGATTTGAAAAACAATACTCATTGAAAATAATGGGCAATCTCTGCAACTGATGAATTAAATTTCGATTCATTTCCTAAATGGGATAGGCAGAGATAGAAATGATCCCAACCAATAATATGCATACACATATTACCCTCAGAGGCTAACACACACACACACACATAACGCCTCTCACACACGCAAGCATATACACACAACCATCTTCCTCACAGCATGGCCTGTGCAAAGCTTCCCCGACTAAATTACAAATGTTTCAGTGGATTGGAGTTGCAGGACATAATGAAGCAGTGCGGCACGCTGAGAGGTAATTACCCAGCAGCACTCCTGCTGTTCTGCAGCCCTGCGAGGTGAGAGGGAAGATGAATAGCCAAAGTACAAAACCACTGACCCTTCAAAAGTTTCATTTACCATCTCCCCCTTCTATCTCCCTCCCCCTGGTTTTGGGGGAGCTTGGAAGAGGTAATCATCTCGGGACAGTTTTGGTAGGTTGATGAATGGTGTGTGTGGCTTTGGTGCTCGTACACAAACGCACACCTATTTATCTGCTCCGGCCTAAACTCAGCCGAGCAGGGCCAGAGATGTGGAGCATGCTGAGCCTTATTGAGTCACCAGGGCTAGTTGAGTGGAGAGACAGGCCGGTTGAGGAGGAGGAGGAGTAGGGGGAGGAGGAGGAGGGACGGAGCGATGGAGGGAGGACAGACTGCCTGGCTGGGAGACGTGGAGCCGATCAATTTCCCCCTCCAGCCTATCAGTCATGTCCTCTCACTCTGTCCGTTTCTGCTGATGACACACTTTCTCTGCCCGTCGGCCCATTTCCAGGCCAGGAGCGAAAAAGAAAGTCTAGGTGTGTCTATTTGTCTTGAATGTGCATGTTTGTGTGTGTTGTCAGTCAGAGGCAGGGAGAGAGAAAGAGCACACACCAGGGAGGGTTGTCCGAGGGGGATCAGTGTCGAAGGCGGCGGCGGCGGCGGCAGGAGGGGAGGAGGCTGGCTTCTGTCAAAGTTTCCTCTCCCAGGAGTGTGAACAAGGACTGAGGACTGAGGAGCAGGGAAGGGAAAGCGGAGTGGAGGCCCCTCAGGTGAGCCCGACTCAGCCTCCTCTCCCAGGCGTGCCAGTGAAGGTGGCAGGATCCAAAGCCTTGTCAATGCATAATGCATTAGAGGCCTCCTTCTACTGACAGCCCCCTCTGCCGCCTTCCACTCCGGCAGCCTGCCCGCTAATCAAAAACGACACATCCGAATGTCCAGACATACACACGTGTGCACGCTCGCACACCCAAACAGACGCACACACACACACCGGCAGAAATCTACTAATCAAAAAGTGTATTTCCTAGAGGCTGGCTCCCAAGAGAAATCCAGCTGGAAGAAATTGGAATAATTTATTAGCTTACAAGTTTTCGTTGACAGTTAGCCCGAGGCTATTTATCTCAGTAATAGAGAATGTCTCCAATGTGGCAAAATTGACCAAATCAAACAGCTTTGATCAGAAAATGAATCTGGCAAGGCTGTCTGTCTCCGGGTGTCCCACGAGGCGAGCGGGAAACAAACAAAACTGAGAGGCAGAGAGGGAGAGAGAGGGAGATTATTTAACAAGTCGCCAAAAAAGAGAGTGAAGGATAGGCTCACATTGCAAGAGAAATCTCTCACTATATGAATGATTATGAAGCCCCCAAAAAAGGGCCCTGGCGATATTTAAAACAGAGGATAAATAATGTGACAACAGCAGAACATCAGAGCAATTTGTGGAGTTTACAGTCTCTCTTCATTGAGTTTCAGATGGCAAAAAAATGTTCAGCTTTTTCATATTACCGCAGCAGAATAGCTAATTCACTTCGTCAGCTACAAAGGCAGTGAGATGGAAAAAAACAAAGACAACTGTCTGACAGAGAAAAGTTCACGTCAACCCAGTGCACGACGCTCCGCCGCTCTTATAGGTGTTTGCAAATGTTTCAATTCAGTTAGAGCAAAACAATGTGTGTTCTCCTGTCCACTGTAACACAACCCCCCCCCCATCTGCAATCTCTAAACTCCTGCAGGGATTTTGAAGACACTTCTGAGTCAAATCTATTTCCACTTCTGCACAGTGTATATCTGTCAGTCTGTCTCAGTGACAAAGACACTGAGGCGAGCTGTAAAACATGCTTTTGACATGATCCCCTGGCATGCCTCTCACGGTGAGGGACACATTCATTTGTCGGGGAGACTGACAGACGGTTCAAAGGGTCGTCAGGCTGACACCGAAAAGGGGACAGTAAACACACCACAGCAGTCTCAATTAGCAGCCGGGCCTTTGATTCAAAGCCATCGCGAGGGCATCCCGGAGATAGGTCTCATTATGTTAAATGCATGTCAATCACACACGCCGCAGGGCAACACAGTGAAGGAGGTGGTGATGGAGTGAGTTGCCGTGGTGGTGGTTATAGAAAGCCATGTCCTGATGTCTGAGTTTAAAGAAAAAAAGAAAAGATGAAGTACATATGTGCAGTGTATGAAAAGATCAAATAAGTTCCACTCGGGGGTTTGTCTTTTGACCTCGCAGCCGAACGCAGAAGTTTGCAGCACCACAACAAAATTCTGTCCATAAGCAGGAAAGCCACACGGTAAAGAAACAATGATTGGATCACAGTGGGAAATTTCTCCATGGACAGGCATCAGCATTGACCCCCATCCTCACTGCCCCCCCGTTCCCCTCCTCTCCACCTGTTCCGCTCCGCACCCCCTCCCTCTCCTCTTCCTCTCCAATCTATCCGCCTAATGAATTTTTACCTGGCACAGACTGTTTTAAACTCCATTTGGACTTGTGCCTACAATTACCTCCTCAGAGTCTCCAAAGTAACCGCGCACGGCCTAATTAGTATGCATTATCAATTAACAAACTTAATAGCTGGCAGATTGATTGGATCCTCTGTAGAAGGGGGCAGAGCTGGAGCGAAACACAAAATGAAAAATCATCTCCCTCCACACTTCTCATTTCTCGTGCACACAAATCCATGTATGTGTTTGTGTGTTTCCAGATGGGAGCAGTTGCACAATGTTGTACATGTGAACACGTACATTGCTTTTATCAAGTAGACTTATTGTATTGTATCTATATGAAAATACAGAAAAGTATTCAAGGCCTTAACTTCATTTTAAGGAACATTACCAAAATGTAAAAATACATATACATACATGGTGGATTAAGAATTGTATTTATTAATTTTGATTAAGAATTATATTGAATTATAAATAATTAAGTAAAGTACTATCAGTTAAATGTAGTTAAGGAATCAAAAGTAAAATCACTCTATATGTAGCAGAGTGGCTCCTGTCACTGTTATATTTTATATTTGATGATGAATATATTATTACTATCATACTATTATACATGTGTAAGCAGCATTTTAATGATTTAGCTAGTTGCGCGGGAGCAATATTTTAATTTGAATACTAATTATAAGTTAATTGCAGGCTTAGTACATATACATTTCACAGTATCTAGTCACTTGTGCTAAATGTGGCACAGTACAATATTTTACTATATAGTGTAATGTAGAGCAGTAGATGTATATAATGTATAACCTCCAGTTAAGTACAAGTCCTTCAAAACCTAAGTACAGTAAAGTTACCACAGCTGTGTAATACAGATTTCAGTAAAAACACATACACAGAAGTAAATTTTTATCAACTGGACTTAAGCATAAAAACCCAATACTGCAATATACATGTACTCCATCACATGTAAATGAATGCAATGAAAATGTACTTGAGTGAAAGTACATAAGTAGCAAGAAGCAAGTCTCCCCACAAATAAAAAGAGTTGTAATCTGGGAAAATGCCATGCCATTAGTAATACTATTATTTAGACGGTTAAGTATATATATCAAAGTGCTTCAATGCTACATTCAATATTCGTTTCCATTCTGAAATGTAATGCATTATAAAGTCATGTCAAAATAGAATTTCAAAGTAAAGTTCTCAAGATGTCTTGCAAGTTACATTTACATGAGTAAATGTCCTTGCTTCCAACCTCTGTATAATATATATATACTCTACATATGATAGAATACACATTATGTGCATGTACTCCTTGGTGGTATTCAGATACTGTACTGGTGTGAAAGTAACAATACTGCAACATAGAAAGACTCTATCCTGCACTAAAAAATGTCATGTACACATCACATTTAATGGTTTATCTTCTCTGATGCATTAGTGTGTAGTATTTAACTGTTGCAGCTGATCAAAGTGGAGCTAATTTCATCTGTACAGTGGTCGTATCTTAACACTGTGCTTAAGTGCAATAACTGGGTAAATGTACTAGGTTACGTCCAACCAGTGCATATCCTTAATAAGTTATGTCGTATACAGTTTGTCCTCACACTATAAACACAAGTCTGTGCTGTGTAAATATAAGATGAGGCAGTAAAGAGGTGATTCAGTGTTACGAGCTTCATGAAGGAGGACGGTGGACGACGGAAGCAGCGTTGGTGAAAAATGAGAAACACTGTGTGCTTCCTGGGAGACGTTAAAGTGGCAGCCATGGAAGGTATGTTAGGCAAAAGATTCCAATTTGTCAGGATGATGAAAATCATCGTTAAGGCGAGAACTCGGACACTGACGTCGCCATTAAATTGTGCTGTCTGACATAAAAGTCGCTGAATGGAGAGGAATGTGTGCATTTTTCACTCTTCTCTGAATGAACGCCACTTGTTTCTCCCCAAAAGCCTGTTAGCACTGTTCAGAAGGAGAAAACATCATCAGCTGTGTTTCCTGGTGTGACTGCAAAGCCTCAAATCTCAGATTCCAACGGGACTGTTATGTTTGAGAAAGTCTTAATTTTCTCTTATTATGTTGATGCCACTTGGAGGAATGTTCCTCTTTGTCACTGTTAGACTCCTTAACTTAAGGCCACTTTAGTGCAGCTACTTAACAACACTCTACCAGTCCTGACTATTTAACTGCAGCGAGGGAACATAATCCACCTTAATATTGCTCCTTATCCGCGGCACTAATGCCTGAATAACACTCATAAACGCATTACCAAAACATGCTTGACAGAGTCGTTTTAGATGCAAATGGGCCAATACGTCCTCAGCTTTAAGTGCGGCTGTCCACGGGCCTAAAAATGAATGCTGCATTGATTCTCCGCATGCACCTTATAATGAAATCCACCTGATTCCAATGGGGTGATTAAAGAAACTTGCTTATTTACATAAATATCAATAAGAAGACATTATGACAATTACCCGCCCTATTGGCCACAAACTTTATATGCTTGAAAATATACTTTATTTTCATTAGGAAGCATGAAATCCAGTCATTAGTGCATTAATTAAGGCCACTATAAACAATTATCTGGGTTAGTTTTTTCAGTTATCCTGTAATGGGTCATTGTTGTGATAGAATCAACACCGCAGTGGGACTAATTTCTACACAACGCCACTTAGGGCAGAACAAAGGCTGTGGATTCCTACAGCAGGAAAATGAACAAATAGAATAATGTTTGGTCTTTTACAGGGGAGGAGGGAGGGAGTGGGGGGGGGGGGGGTCTGTGGTAGAAATGGCATCTCAGCACATCAGCAGTGGGGTCTTGAGGATAAAAAACCCAAAACAATCCATTACCTGGTGCAAACACCGGTTGTCCAGATAGTTCATAGCGTGGTAATACGGCGGCAGAAATGTGCTGTAAATGCGGGGAAGCGGTGAAATTGAGGAGTCACATACAATGAGTGTCACCTCAGAGGGGTGGGTGTGTGCGTGGGGGATGAGGGGGGTGGGCAGTGGCCTGAGGGTGGAAGGAGACCGGGGGAGTTGGGGGTGGGGGGGTTCAGCAGCACACTGCAGCAACTTTGAAGGAATCAGGGAAACTTATTTTTACTCTATAAAACACAAACAGAAGTGTTGACGTTGGCTCAAATAAAAAGAGTAGAGTGGGAGACAGGGGCCAAAATTCACTCACAGGAAACACTGAGGGAAATGTTGCATTCTTAATATTAGGTCAATTAAAAGTACTGTGTCAAATTATTATTTGTCATCTTGTTGGATCATTAAGCACTGATGAGTATAAGTTGCATCTTACAAGGTGGAGTCTATTTGAACTTGTATATTTCTGAGAATGTAAACCATGCTAAAACATGTTTATATTGTTTTTAATAATTGTTTCCTGCAATTCAAACAGTTGGCTACCTATACGTAAAGTAACTATCTACATATAATGAATGGAAAGCTTATTCACTGATTAAAGACCATTTATTTTAACTTTTTAAACTAAAAACAATACATGGTGAGCAATTACCAAGCACAAACACTATGAAGGTGTTTTCCTCCAATATCATCAATGGCAGGTCTCCATGGTGCATATTGTTTATAGGCTGCAGAAAAAGTGGTGTAGAGCACAGACCAATCAAAAAGGAGGCCCACAGGTCCCTGTCCAGTTTAGCTTTTAAATTGTGTCTAATCGACTGCGAGCACATTTAAAAGGCACGAATGAATGACTTATCACTAGTCCTGATTCGATTTGTAGAGCTAAATGAACATGTGAGGGTTTAAAATGGCCGAAAGGGCTTGTAGCACAAACCCACAGATGACTAAAAATAAAGAATCACAATCACAATTTTTTTTATTCGGAAAAACTGCATGAAAACATCAAGGCCTAAGAGAGAATGAGCACTCCTTAGGATAAGATAAGATAAGTAAGATCAGATAAGGAAAGATAAGATACAACTTTACTGATCCCACACCAGGGATATTAACTTATAGCAGCAGAGAGTGAAAATGAGGTGGACAAGAAAATAAAAATTGGCAATAGAATAAAAATAAGAAATAAAAATGAAGAGTACATAATATTTATCTATTACTAGACAGAAATAATGTTTGTAGATAAAACTTGAGCAAAGTGCAGTGGCTCATGACGTCTGCATGAGGATGTAAACTGTATTTGTCATTAGTTTAAGGAAATATTGTAATAGACAAATAGACAGACAGACAGACAGACAGACAGACAGACAGACAGACAGACAGACAGACAGACGGACAGACAGACAGACAGACAGACAGATAGACAGTTAGATGGACAGACCGACAGATAGACAGATAGACAGATAGACAGATACTTTATTGATCCCCAGAGGGAAATAAAACAGATATATCTATATACATGCATTTAGACTGCATTTAAACTGGGCAGGTATGGTAAACAAAATAAATATTAGTATAAAAAGCTATGTGCTTTATAAAGGTTTATATTAATGTGTTTAAATTCATTGTATTATACAGTATATTGTATATATATATATATATATATATATATATATATATATATATATATATACACACACACACACATATATACACACATACACATATTTTATACTCACATGTTTTTGTATACCATACACATATATACACACACACGCACATATATACTGTGTGCATACACACGCAGATATATATAGGTATAAATTCACAATAATATACAATATGATATATATGTATATAATGGATTTATATATTGGTTCATGTGCTTATACAGTGGCATGTGGCTCAGTCCTGTGTTATAAGAGCCTCCCTCATCGTCACTTTTTGTTTTCTTTCTTTCCCTCTTTTTCTCCCTCTTTCTCCCCCTTCCTCACTGATGTATATTTCGTTGTCCGCCGGCTTAATTTTGATTTATAGTCCGTCCATAAATTAGAAAAATATGTTTTAGAATTCCATCCCGGGGAAAAAGCGCGGCCCGTGATGTCAGGGGATTGGCTGATATTTAAGATGTCAGAAATACATATTGGATTAGTGCGCTTTGTTCCCGTGCAACAGCAGGTGTTTAATCATGGCTGATGGCTGCAGCGAAATGCGTTAGGACAGGCCGGGCACCGACAGAAAAAAAACCTGGAGCTGGGTTCCCATTGCGATAAATCATATACAAGCCAGTGTTGTACATTCACCCCCCCACCCCCCACCCCCACCACCCCCCCATCCCATCTCCGTCTCTATCTCAGGTATGTTCACTGCGTCGTGCGCCGGCCTCTCACACCTCCTGCACCTGCGCGTTAAACCAACGGATCAGCGGGGTAATAGTCTATTATCAGAGCCCGGTGCCATGACACGATCACGCACTAATATTGCCTTTAATCTGGATTTACACAGGAACCTCCATGCTGCGTAATCTGCTTTAAATACCTGTTGTTGTTTTGTTCTTATGGCAGTGATATGTGCAGGGGTCTGCTGTTATGTCCTCCTCTTAGCGCGCTTAAAAGGCCTCCCCGGGATCACGCAGCGGCGATGGATGAGAGGAGGGAGTGCAGGGAGTGCACGGAGCGCGGGGAGGGAGAGGGAGACGTTCAGGAGAGCAAACATTCTCAAGGTCACCCGGTGAACTGGAACCAGGGAGGGGAGATGCATGGAGAAAATAGTGCGTTTTGACACCAGCGCGCCGTTTGATTAAAAGGCAAAGTAATGGGTTTAAACACACGCACCAAGAATGCCGCAAGACTCTGTTGGCTTTTTTTTTCTCCCTCCGCAAATTACTTAACGGCGCAGTGATGGAAATAAGGTTGTAATGTCTGGTAATGGAAAAGAAAGCCTATACATTCTCCTTTTTTTTCTGGTCTTCTTGCTTTCTGACACACAGAATAAATTGCCCGAGCTAATAACCATGGCGCATGAGATTCTTTTTCTTTGTGTGTCTTTGCATTCGTTACCAATGAACAATCATGGTCAAAATGATGAAACATCAATCTTGTAATGTAACATTAACACACATCGGGACTGGTGAGAAACAAAAGCTTCTTGCGAACTTGAAAGAGATGGAATTAAGGAATAATAGAAGAAAAAGAGGGGGGGGGGCGGTGTAAAACGTCAAGATTTGCGTTACAAGCTTGTGTTGCAGGGGGTGAGATAGAGGGTGTGTGGGGGGGGGGGGGCAGAGCAGAACAAAGAGGATTGCAAAACACAATGGAAGATGATTTAATGGTGGCTGCGTGGGGAAAACAACTTGGAGCATATTAGCTTCCAGAGAAAAGTGCTAATCATGCATGCTCGCCATGTGGGGATATCCAGGCCTGCGAATCAGCGCTAAATATAGACTGTATTGAACATGGAAATTCGATAATCAAAGCTCCCTGAGTGGAGGAGGAGGAGAGCAGAAATCCACTGAGGGCCTCTGAGGCCGCCGGATTCCTCTGTGCCTTCTCTGTCTGTCTGTCCGTCTCTCTGTGATGGCTGCTCTGCTTATCCTGGAACCACCTCTTCAACGAGTCTCTTAATTCCTCTCTAATTCTGTGTGTCAGGGCCGCGTGTCCCCGCTGTCCCGCCCAGTGGCCCCTCCGTCGCCCCGTTCTCAGCTCTGCCCCGGCAGCATTACTCAGCTCAATGACACACGGCAAATTGCATTTAATAAATTAGCTTAATGGATTCGACGATCGGTTAGCGGGGACAGTGTTTCCTCTGGTTAAGCAAAACATTTATATCCCACAACCTCTCTCCCTCTCTCAAACACCACTTCTGTTACATCACACGCACGCAAGCATCTTTGCAGTAACACGGACGTGTGCGTAATGAGGCCACGGAGCCGGCCGCAGTCATTTTGCTCGGCTGATTCGGAAACAAATCCAATTCATTCATGAGTTCAGCTCTTTTCATACACACTGTATGATTGTGCGTCACGTGGCCCCAGCTCAGCGCACAGGTGTCACTCTCATTTTACGCATGCGTCATTTAAACCCGTGCGTAAAAGTAATTCCAAAACCACCACCACCACCATCATCATCATCATCATCATCAGTGTGAGCATCACCCTCCTATCTTGGTGCCACGCTGACTGCTCGCGGTTAAATGTCATGACACACACGCGCGCCCCCTCCATCTCTCCCTCCTCCCATACCCGCCACAACAATCCTTTATGGCCTCTGCATGTTTGGTTGCGCAAAACAATCTCATCGGACATTATTGATGTTACAGATGTTGTAGTAATCAAATTATCGGCCTGTGAAGGGCCCCTCTGTCAGCTCGCCGTGTGATGAATTATAGTAAAGGTCACAGGCTGCCGGTGCTTTATGGCGGGTTTGTACGGTAACGCTCAGGTGAGCTCC
The DNA here is from genome assembly GCA_026259375.1 of Verasper variegatus. NCBI lineage: Eukaryota > Metazoa > Chordata > Actinopteri > Pleuronectiformes > Pleuronectidae > Verasper > Verasper variegatus. Next base: position 5,798,085 of record CM048060.1, read on the forward strand.
TCCAGGGCCGCTCGCCCGGTGCCTCACGCACAAACACACACATGTGCACATGTATTGGTTCAGGTTAAGGGGGTCTCGGCCCGCTGGAGACCAGGGGTGGAGATGGGGGGGGGGGGGGGTCTTTCTTTTCATAACACAACTTTACCTTTTGCATTTACAGGTAATGAAAGGCTTGACTTCCCATGAGCCTTTGGGCGCTCAGAGAGAAGTTATAGAGAAGGTGACGTTTTCTTTACTTATTGTTTATTCATTGTTGGTTTAGGTAGTTTCCCTTTAATCTTCTGTGCCTCAGAGCTCCACTAACCATTAAAAACACATCACTGTGCCACAGGGTTGCACTGGTAAACTTCCATCGTTACCATGAGCACATCAATCCCACATAAAGGCTACATCCAAACTCAGAGCCCCTCAAACACAGTTGGGGTAAAGTTTATTAAAATACAATAATTATTTTTTAAGGTACTTTTTTTTCTCCAGTTTTTAAGGATTCGTGTCTTTAGAAGGAACTGGTGGTCACATTCTTGCTTTCAGTATTTTCATGGGATTTGTTGATGAGAAAATATAGAAAAATACCAGCATCAAAGAAAGACAGCATAATTGATTTCATTTTATTATATATTATTTATTCTTTAATGCATTTGCCATTCTCATTTGCATCATTTGCTTCTATGTACTGTGTTGTTAATATTAAATGCAACATGTCACTTGAAGTTCGTGCTAATTTATGATTGGGAAAGTGGTTTTTGATCTGAATCCTTTTTAAATCTGTACACTAACACCAATACTGATAAAACACACAATCATTACAATACAAATCAGTGGGAAACACTAAGTCTTTTGCTATGTTAGGACACAAATTAACCTTCACTTCAGACAAAGCAGCATTTGGGGATCAATGCTGCCTATTGTTTTAGTCACCTATTAAATACTCGTGCCAAAAACGAGTATGAATCAATCTGAAGCTTCTCAAATGTGAGGATATTTATTAATTATATATTTTTATTGAATTTTCTGATGAAATTAAAATCTTTACATTTTCGACTGTGGCTGAAAAAACATCAACAATGTAATTGTGGGCAAACAGTGATCAAATTTAAACAATATTTTCTGGATTTCAATTTATACACCATTAGTGGATTAATTGAAAGAAAATCTACAAACTAGAGGAATGAAAATTAAATAATTATTTATTGAAAGGAGAAGTAAGTTGATATTTTTTTGTATTCACTGTTATTCAAATTGCTGTCACTTAAGTCTCATGTCCTCTCAGATTGGTTAACTTCTCCTCTGACACATTCAGTCCTGTCCACACAAACTTTAATCGTTCAACAAGATCATTTAATATAAAATCCATCTTTACAGTGACAGTCTCTCATCTGGTTCACAAATATCTTTTACATCAAGTGAGGAATGATGACGTGTGAAGGTGATGAAAGAGCTACTAACAAGCTGCTGGCACAAACACATGATGCTACTGATATGTTTAAAGAAACTTTTTTTTTTACTGTCCAAACAGATGAATGCAACCACGAAAAATCCAACACACCTCCAGATTTCATTTTGTCCTTGATGGTGTTGAGGACTTCTGCTTTTCTTTAGTGTCATTTTACTGAATTTAGTCAATTTAAACTTTTTATAGTTCAAAGTATGTCAAAGTCAAAGTCAACTTTATTGTCAATTCTAATACAGGACAGATGGGATTGAAATACAGTTTCTCTCTGTGTAAACATATATAGGTATACAGTATATAATGTCTATCATGTTTTTTCCCCAGTTTCTTTTTTGTTAGTTTGTCTCTTTGTTTTTACGTAATTCAGGTTCTTATTATATAATCCATTTATGGCTTGAATCACCAACTTAGTTATCGCCTTCTTATTCAAGTGTTTCAACCAGTTGTCAATAAACCTGACATTAGCTGTATATCTCATAAAATACTAACTCCTAACTAACAGCTTTCCATCACTGAGCTCCTGCAGAGGCTTGTAGGAGACAGGCCCAGTTGACTGCAGAAGTGTCCCCTGCTATAACAATCAAATGCAGAGGACAGATTTCCTCACTGATGTAAACCAACGGATGACTGTCAGGTGTTTCCAACTAAATAAGGAAGAATTAGTTGGTTCGATTATTCTTTAATAAAGAGTCTGTGTCTCCTGGAGAAGGACAGAAACAGCCTCAACACTGATGTTAAGGAGAGTTTGAAGGTTATTAAAAGGAATATAAACTTCTAAGGATATAAATGTTACTAATACCTGACCATATGCTCTCTATCACTATGTTAATTCATTTATCCTTTCTATCTGTCATCATAAATATGTTTTGCTTTTGTACAGTTTAACAACATTGTGTAACTTTTTTAAGAATGTAAATATTTGTTTACTTTATGAATGTGATCATTAGCAGTTTTCATTGATTGTTCAATTTATTTTTTTGCAATTTTTGACTGAGCTGAACAGCAGATGCAACCAATGACTGCATGATAAATAAACTGAATATTTTTTTTATTTTCAGGAACAAAGGGTCTTTTGATTCATACAACTTTGACACCGTATGAGATGTTATGTTTATATTTATTATAACTCCTTGTATGAGTTGAAATACATGTGTGATGTGTGATCTAACCACCATAAATCAGCCATGAAACCAAAAGTGACGTTGTTAATTTTGCCATGGCTAAGAAGCTGCGCACACCTGCACCAATATGAATCCATTGCTGTGTATATATGTAAATAGATCCAATGAGTGGTTCATGCTTTGTTTGCTTTAAGAGCTCATAAACTCAGCCTCGCATTGTCTTAGCTGCAGCGGTGATGTGGCTCTGCGCTGCTGTCAGTCCGGGCCACATTCATCCAGACGCAATTAGGTGTCAGCGCGCCGCTGCTCTCAGTTTGATGATAGCCTTGGGCTGAGCACGGCGCACAGAGCCCTAATCACGAGAGTAAACTCCGCTATATTTCAATTTAGGAGGGCGCTCTTCCGCTCCAGGGGGGCTGTGGCACCGGTGATAAATAAAACGCCCATTTACTCCCCGGCCGTGCGCCTGCACCGCACACACCCACGCCGCGCCCGCCGCCAGGACAGTAATCATGGCGCGCGTTTGGACGGCGCACATAAATCACACAATGGGAAGCGCCGTGATTACGCGTGCCAAACTCAAACAAATGCAGCGTGTAACCTTGTCAGCCTGCGACGCGGATGTGAAATCATCTCCAATGAGAAATGAAACAAAATGGAACAAGTGACACTCATCCAGACACTCAGCAACTTCAGGCCGGGGAGGGGAAAACTCTCCAACAACCCACACGATCACAGTTTTTAATCCTAACCTAACAAGATTACCACCTCCTCTCGTGTAATCCCCCAGTATTATGACACATCTGTTATTAACGCATGGGACAAAGGTGGCCGCACGAGTGGGCCAGGCCTTGGAAGTCCTTTCAAATGTTAACCAGCATGTTCCCGGAGCCGGTTAAAGTGCTAATTGGTTGATTGAGTCCATTTATCTAATCCCTGAGTTTCCCCGCTGCCCTCAAACCCTCCGCGGCGCCAGTGGATTTGGGTGAAGTGCTGCACACGATCTCTATTCAAATATTTCCATATGACAACTGCTCACAGACCACTCCAATGAAAGGCCAGTCACTTTCTATTTAAGCTGCCTCGGAGGATCGCCGCTGTGTGCGTGGCGCAAACAAAAGGATCTTTCCAAAGCATTTAACTCCCCAAAAGTGACTCGGGCCGACCCATGGATCCCCCCCCCCCCCCCCCCCCCCCCCCCCCCCCCCCCCCCCCCCCCCCCCCCCCCCCCCCAGGGGATTAGATGCTGGATTTAGGAGGAGAATTGGGGTTGCTACACACTGACACCAACACCCCCCCCCCCCCCTTCCCACCGTCCTCCCCTCTCCGCTAAAGAGGAGCTGCCTGTGCGTGGAAATGAGATGCGCATTTAAAATCCGAGACAAGGGTCCTCCGCCTGTGGCCGTGCGCTGCCAGGGAACCTCCCCGCCCGCCCCGCCGTCCGGCCCGGGGGTTAATTAAGCGGCCGTCGGGGGCTGCGGGAGAAAGGGAGGTTGCAGGTTTGATGCTCTCTACATCTGTGATTTCAGAAAAGAGGAGGATTTTTAAAGAGCAAATTAGCATTCAGATGAGAGGCCGCTGCGTCACGGCGCTGCGCTACAGGAAGAGTTAGAGATTGTAACAGTTCAAAGTGTAGAGGAGGATGCTGATGACCGCCTGTGACACAATCTGCACCATGTCCTTTCCTAAATTCTCATAAATATCTCACATGAAGTCTTCAAACCCTACCTTAGGCATTCAAATGAAAAATACTGTTATTGCTTAGTCATATGTGGATTATGTTTCATTGATGGTATCAGACAAATATCACAAATTCCCACAGCTCAACGTGATTCATTTTCTCAAAATGCTTTATTTTTACTATAGGCCTACTGCCATTTTTTTTTCAATTCTAGACTTCTATTCTGTATTCATCTGACATCTATATTAACATTTCAGATTAGTTTTGCAGGTTTATAAAATAAAACTCACTTTTAAAGAACGAACCAGAGGTTCTTGTTCTATTTCACACACTCACATAAATCAGTCCTCTAAGAATATCTGATTGTTTTCATCTAGATCGATAAACAAATGTTGAAAAATGGAAAGTTATAAAAAAAAAAGTATCCTTGATCAGCCCCTTGATCCAGATCCTCACCAAAATTGAATGTGAGATTCCCTGACCCGTTCTGCATCCTTCCACCAAGTTTCATGGTTTCAGTTGTTTTGTGTAATCTTGCTGCCAAACAAACAAACCAACCAACAAATGAGAGGACACGGTTGAAAACATAACCATATATAGATGGAGGTAATAAGAAAGAAAACCTCCTTGTCATGTTTTAGAAGTGAGTTGATTTCCTCTGCAAACCTCTCAGAATATTCCCTTTAAATAATCTGTTGTGGCCCAAGCAGGCAAAGAATAGAGATAAAAACATTTCTCTTCCATCTTCCCTCAACCTCTGGAGGGGCCTGGCCCCTAGAATCTGAACTACTGAGCTATATGGAATATCAAGTAGCTACAGTGAAGGATGAAGCACTGATGTATTCAAATGTACAATCTAATAATATCAATTTTTTAGCATAAATCAGCCAGAGGGTCCATTTTACTGCAAAACAAAAAATGTTTCTTTGACACATTATGTACATTTAGCTGATAATGCATATTTTTACTTATGTAGGAGTTTGGATGGATTGTTGTTATAGAGTATTTTTTACATCTGGGTATAGTTTTACTTAAAGGTCTGAGCACTTATTCCATCACATGAAATAATCAGCAATTCCTCACTGGAACAGGCCAGTGTTTGTCATTTTTCCTCAAAGAATTACAAACAATCGATTATCTGAAAGAATGTTCAACAAGTTCCGGCTTGGCTAACAACACTATTTGTTGACACTGCACTGATACTGTTGAAAGTATTGTGTTGTTGTACTGAATGACAAAGATGGTGTATGCTGTTATTGTGTCCAAAAAGGAATCTAATCTAATCTAATCTAATCTAATCTAATCTAATCTAATCTTTACTACAACAGCTTCTAAAATCAGATTTTAAACAACACATCTGACAGTGTGTGTAGAAATGGATCGGACATTTCTGTACTTGTTGGCACCACATGACATGTTTGTCATCATGTCCACCTCCAGTATTTGACTTAAACTCTGAAAATAAAAGAGGTGGCACCATTGTCTCTGAAGCTTCTTAAACTTTAAACATTAAAACAAATGTCAAACCAGGGGCTGTAACGAATGGTGATTATCATAATCATTGTGTTGAATATTTTCTCCACCCGTCGACAAATTATTCAGAGTGTCAGTGACACAAACTCCTGAAGCACAAGACGAGGTCTTTAGATATTTGGTTCGGTCACAGCAAAGCCTCAACATATCAGATCAGAGAGAAGCTGCAATCTAACATTTGAAAAGATGGAAATCTTTTGGACTCCTTTTTTTTCGGTTAATAAAGTATTTCACTGTCAATTATTTTCCTGTGATTAAAGAAACCATACAGGGAAGTGTTTTACAATGTGATAACCCAACTAATAGGTTGATTAATGACTTGTCAGTATATTTAGATATCATTTCTGCATTTATGAAGAAAATATCTTATAATTAATTTTTTACTGATCTCAGAATAAGTTTGATAGATCAAAGGTAGGTGAACCTGTCAGTAAAATCCAATACAACATCAACTTAATGCCACACTGATATTAGAGTGGGTTGGTTGGTGTGGACGTGTTTAGACTCACATCACATGAGACATGTACTTATGCAAACTACATTAAGGATTGAGTTACGGTTTTACTATAGATAACTAATGATTTCTGTCATTACTGATCAAGCTGATAATGAATCTATATAAATAAATTAAAGCCCAACCAATATATAGCAAAAACATTTATATTTCCTCATATGAACTTAAAAGAACATGTAAATGTTTACATTTTACAATGTTTCAGTCAAAGACCTTCTTCAGGTGGATGCTACTGGACACTGAAACATTGTATTATATGTTCTTTGTTAAGCAGCGATGTGTGTGTGTGTTGCTTCTTCATCACAAAATACAATCAAAGTGTTGTAAAGCTTAATGTTACATCCTCAAATGTCTTGTTTAATTTGACCAACCCTCCAAAACCCAAAGATATTCAGTTTATTGTACCATAAGATAAAGAAAGTCAGCATTTCCTCAGAACTGAAAACAACAGTGCTTGGAATTTTCGCTTAAAAATGACTGAAATTGTTAATCAATTATCAAAATCTGCCTATTAATGCTGTGTCCATTAACTAATCTTTGCAGTTGATACTCAGGTCAGTTTAAGGTATTAAAACTTCCAACCCCATTTTAAATATGCTGACGATATTGTAATGTTTCAAATACACTCACAGAGCAGTTTGTCTGGAGTCATGTGTGAGTGTAAAACATCAAGTCCTGCAGATACAGGTCAGCAGCTTCAGTTTAGTCCGTTTTTTATAAAAAAAAAAGAAAAAGAAGACTAGTCCATTTCTAAAGTTCAGTCAAACCACTGCAGCTCTAATGATTATGAATCATGTGGGATTAGTAATATGTTCTTAAAGGACAGAAGCTCATGCAAACATAATGCAACATGTAACAAGCAGATGCGGCGGTGGCGAGGATGCAAATCATGAAAAGGGAAAGAGGCAGATTCTGTTTTCTTAATGCAAGTTAATTCCTTGAATGAAGAGAACATTCATTCAGAAGAGAAACACGGGCAAACACAGAGGCACTCTGTGGCTTTTTACAATCATTGAGAGGACGGAGGCTGGCGCGGATGCAAAGTGTTTGCGAGCGGAGAGGCCCGAGTACTCTGTGTCTTTATTGTGCACTCGCTGTCACATACAGGTCTTCATTAGGAGTGTGGAGAGACTTGGCGAGGGGCTTTTGTGTGCGTGAATCACTGTGGTTTATGTGTCTTTTGCACCACTAATATGCCACTATGTCAGATGGAGTCTGTTTTAGTGCACGCCTTTATGGGGGCAAATTGGTGGCGAATAGGACAGCGGAGCACTTTAACAGCACTCACCTTCTCCTCACCCCTTTTAACTTATTAACTTACATTAACTCATTTTAACCTGTCAACAGCCCTGCAGCTGGATCGCAAATAAATCAGGGTTGTGGGTGTAGAAGAGGTGGCTGCAAAATGTGTTTACCTCTGTGAACACACACACACACACAAACACACACATTTTTACCTCCTAGTCACTATTCATGAAGCCAATCTCCATCTTGACTGTGTGATCACTTTTTAATGCACTTGAGTGTTTTTTAAAGTGCAATCAAATGTTAATTAAGGGCTGGTGGGTTTTTGTTCTTGTCGACTGACCATAAATGCTCTGTTTTCTTTTGTGCATGCTTCCACTATAGGACAAATATAAGCATGAGTCAATTGTTGGATGCACCTGCAGGACGGCCCTCGGAGAACGCTGCGTCTTTCAAAAAGGACACGGAAATGGGAGGTAAACAATGTTGTGAAAGCACGGTCTTTCAAAGAATTCGCAATGATTCGTTTTTTTCCTTGCTCTCTGAGTGGAAGCGCAAACTCGAGCAGTGCATCAATCTGTAAAGCCACAGTCTACTCAAAAAGCTATTTTTTTAAGAATTTGATGTCTATAAAAGATCAATTTAAAGCCATAAGAAGCTAATGGTTGTTTTAATATTCATTCTTGCTAAATATCACTGAGGAAACAACAGTTTGTTATAATTTCACTTGGAAACATCTATTGAATGCTTTGGTGCTTTAACCTTTGAATCAGAGCATTAAAATGAAAACGTGTTTCAGTGTGATACCGCTCCCTCCTCATCTCCTCTGGACTGCAGATTGATAAATGTGGGACACCAAAAAAGGAAAGTGAGAAATCAAATCAGCAGGACTGAATGGGTCTGTCCCCCTAATCATCGGCTGATTGAACATTTCAGTGGGGAAACATGTAGCCATTAGTGTCCATGCTCCAAAGAAGCATTTAACAGAAACTTCAGAGGAGGAAAAACAAAATATAATTACAATAGGAGACTGCAGGAATAGTTGTAAAGCATCGTTTTAAGCATAATCACCACAATTACTGCTCCCACGGGTCTGCTGGAGTTACACAGTGATTGTTTTTGGGGGGAAGAAATGGTATTTGTGCAGATGTGATTCAGTTTTTCATCTCAGATGTCGTGTATTTTCCCGTCATCGTGCACGTCTGTGTTGTGAGTGAGGTGTGTTACCAAGGGGAGAAAAGTGTTGCTATGAGGATTATCTGTGTCAGTGACTTGTGAAATGATCAGTTAGAAGATTTATTAGCATTAAACAATCAGATTTGAAGAAGAAATGAGTCTGCGTGCAGTTCAAATGTCACTTTTTAATCTCCCAGTTTAAAGGGTCAGTTCACCCAAATTAGAAATATCAGAAATGCAGGTTGAGAGCTCCACAGCAGCCTGATACAAACCACTGAAAACAGACCGTAAGGTTTCAGCCGAGAAGTAATGAAACCTACTTTAAAGTGAAGATCTTCTATCAGATAGTACAGATAGAAGATCTTCACTTGAGATAATGTGACAACCCCCCGCCAAAAAAACAAGAATACTATCCCCTCCAAAGTTTCTCTGTCATGCTTAAGGCATTTTCCATAAGCAAAGAGAAGCCGACATCATCCAATCGAAATCTCATATCCTGACTATACTGAAGGAGGAAATCCATGACTTAACACTGTGCACTGACACTGCCCTCAACGCTTGTGTGTCGCATCTGTGCAGCTCTGCAGCTCGCTGACAGACGAACGAGGGGCTGTGATCAGAGACGTGCTGGCTAATGAGAAGTTGTTCTCAGTGCTAAGGTCAGGCAGGCGTTTCCCCCCCCCCCCCCCCAGCCTTCCCTCCATCCGCTCTGTACTTTCTTCAAACGGGCCGTGATGAGACCAGCTGAAGGCGCCCATCATGTCACTGTGCTGCAGCCCAGAGAGGGAATGAAATCAAGCTGTCACAGCACAGCAACGTAGAGCGAGAGAGTGGTGAAGGGGGAGAAGAGACGCAGCCCCCCCCCCCCCCCTGTTCTCTCATTCCCTCCCCAAAGGCCATTATAGCAGGTGCCAACACCAGGAGATGGATCCCTCACACACACACACACACACACACACACACACACACACACACACACACACACACACTTACTTTGTGGATCTATCAGTATGAAGATGCCCAATGAAAAGGAAGTGTTCTTAAAATTACCTTCATTTTCAAGTATAAAAGGACAAAATCAAACAAACCATCTTGTATGAAGATGATAAAATGAGTTTAGGACACACGCAGCCTGATCTTTATCCAAAGCCCCCGACCTTTCAAAATATGAGACTGACCCTGTCGATTGCATATGTTTCCTTTAGATAATCTGGAATCTGGTCCAAACTCTGCATTGCACAGAACTGTTTACAGACCTAAAAAGAGACTAATTCAGCTAATTACATATACATTATAGCGATTAAAGGGAAACAAAGAGAAGCTATTATCTGTTCAAACTGTATGTGAGTTAATATACGTCTGTTTGTCTCTAGTTGTTTCTGGGACTAGTAATGATAATAAAACTGGATTAGTAAAAGAAAAGAAGAGTAACTGAAATCCCCCTGCCATCAGCAACACTCTATGTGGTCCTGTTGTTTACGCCACCGTGTTCAATACTCGCTGCTCCGTTCTTCTGTTTACGCTCATAATTAATTAAAATAATTACAACGTGGAACATTGTGCAGCATTTTCAGATTCTGGGTGGGAGTAAAGTGAGTGGTGGGTTGTCAACAGCAGAAACTGGCCAAAGAAGAGCTACCGCAGCACAATGTGGACGCACAAGAGAACTGATGGATTCAAGTTTCTACATTCACTCCTAAAGAGTTTGTTTACATCAGAGTCATTTGCCTCTAAAGTTACAGCACAGACACAGATCTATGTTGAGTTTCAAGACGGTGAGCTGGGAGGAAATTTCAGTTTTCAGTTAACGTGTATTAGAAGAAAATCAGAAAAAAAAATGAATCTCATTTTTGTGTCAAACAACAAAATAGATGATTTAAGCCCAAAGTAAATAAGTGAAATACAAATATATAAAATCTTTCCTACTGTGATTTAAGCCCCATTTGGACGGGATATATTTCTCCAAGGGTGGTGGGGTTTAAATATTATACCTGTTCTAATCTGGATCACATGTGGGTAATCCTTCACCCCCTCCCTGGTTATAATTTAGAAAAATTGCCTACTGTTTTTCAGCGTCCCTTCATTCAAAACCCATCTGGAGCAACACATTTCTGAGGATCTCTGAGTATTTTTCCAGGGGAAGAGTTGCTTGTCCTTATACTTTCACTTTTAATCAGCTCACTGTGAAATGAGTTGCTTTCTTCTCAGGGAAATTCTGGATTTAAAAGCAGTCAGTCTGTTTTTCTAAGCAGAATTATGAAGGTTTATTCAGAATCAAAGAGAATAACACCATCATTGTATCTACATGGGTTTCATGTCTGTGGGTAAAGATTTGATTGAGTTATAATTCAGAGTGTGATTTTTTAACTCATTCATCTTGTGCACTGTCTTTGTCTCCCCCGCTCTCCCACAGGGAACAATTTTACCCCCCCCTTCTCCCTCTGTGATGTTGTTCCCACCTGAATGGAGCTGTGGGCTTGTTTCAGTCTGTACACCAGCAAAATGGTGGAAGATTGTGTTTTACTTTGAGCACATTCAGAACTTCACCAACTCACTGATTTCCATGTATTGTTTGGTTTTGTGAAGGAACTTGCAAAATGGGTAAACACTTCTGGAAGGTGTGTGTGTGTGTGTGTGTGTGTGTCAGGCCTGACACAGTGCTCGTGCGCGCGTGTGTGTGTGTAATGGGAACAGCTGGCTGAGGGAATGAGTACAGAGGGAGAGGTGATGGATGCGAGTGGAGCTCCTGTGACAGATGAGCTAACAGGTGTTCACCACAGCCCTCAGAGAGACGCTATTTATGAGCCAGAAAAGACAGCCAGACGCAAAGCACACTACGCCGCCGGCTCGCCCGACGCTAAAACACATCACGTACGTCTGCACAACTTTACTCGACGATGAACAACACAGGAGAAGTGTCTTTAGGCAGTGGGCAGGCTTTAGTTGGCTAAAAGCATCTTCACTCGACAGTGGAGCTGACGCCCTTTCATCACTCTCCCTGCACAGCATCCTCAGACATCGACAGAATGTTAACATTAAATGAATTTACACAGCGGCACAGCACTTTACTCTGCATTAACGTGGCTTCTTCAGTTTGCAGCTGAGAAACAACCCTACTATCACTTTGCTGGACTCCTAAAGGGATAGTTCATCGAAAAATAAAAATGTACTCATCATCTACTCCCCACTATGCCGATGGAGGGGTGGGTGAAGTGTTTGAGTCCACAAAACATTTTAGGAGTCTCAGGGGTAAACAGCGTTGCAGAAGAATCCAATACAATTGAAGTCAATGGTGACCACTTCTTCAAATGTAAGAAAACAACAGAAAAAAATGGAAATGCCTCCAAACTTCTCCTGTGGTGTCGTCCAAGTGTCCACAAGCCCCGGCATTCATATTCGACTGGAAACGAGGTAATTTACATCATGTTTTAAGCCTAAATGTCCTCTGATATCTTTAAATGTATTGGATTCTGCTGCGACAAAGTTTACCCCTGACACTCCAGAAGTGTTTTGGGGACTCAAACACTTCACCCACCCCTCGATCAGCATTGTGGTGAGTAGATAATGAGTAAATTTTCATTTCTGGGTGAACTATCCCTTTAACACTGGCTCTTCATCCAATGATCAAGTCTCTTTTAATCATCAATGCCATGCATGGGACAGTTTTTTGTGAGGGTGGCAATACTTTACTGGTGAAGCAGAAACATAAGCACTTTATTTAATTTAATTGTATGTATTTAAAAATAAGACTGATTTCACAATAGTTTAGTACTGTAATAGATTTTTTCATGTTCTGTATAACCTTACATTCAAGTGACAGAGTTACACATCCAATACATCTTCAAGCCAAGAAGATTGTTGAACAACATCGATCACTGTTCTCAACGACTCTTTAAATATCTGGATGAAAATAATTCTGTTCACTGCACGATAAAGATGAACTTCTAACCCGAGTTGCGACAGTCGTTCCTAAGACAAGTAGAAATAAATGTATTTATGACAAACAACAAAAGGGAAATTCATATTATTTATGATTTATTTATTCATATTATTTTGTTTGTTTGTTAGTTTGTATGAACGAAAAAACAATAGAAAGCACCCTCGATACAAACACATGTACCTAACTTTTTGGGAGATTCAACAAATATTATAATCCAGTAATTTACGGCGACTGTTTTAGTTTGTATTAATAAAAAGTGTTACAGCTTGACAAACAAGTAACATCTTTCCTTTGCCTTCAAGAAGCAAATCATATTTCTACTTTCAAAAAATGTGCGACTCAAATGTTCAAGTTCATGGGAGGAATAAACTGTGGCGAGAGAAGCTTATGTTATCGCTCATCTGGCGAAATAATAACTTGAATGTAAATGCATGTTTTGTGTCATGAGACAAGAGATGTAACTGCTTCATTTATGGTTGTATTTTTTTTTACAGTTTTAAGAAATTGAGCGTGACGTATTTGTGTTTGTGAGAATACTATTCTGCTCTAGTCAAATAGCACATGGAATAAAACTGTTGAAATATCTAAATTCACATGTTTATTTGGTTTAAGTAGAATATTTATTTGTTGTTCATGCAGAATGAGGCACAGTAGCTGCAGTTTGCATGCTTCTCTTATTTAATATGATTTACACGAGCCTTGTATTTGCATTGTTATCTACAGTGGATTTGTGAAAAAACAAGTTGGTTTGTTGTTGATTATGAAATATTTCCTTTCAGCTTTTCTCTTGGCGACATGTTTGGACCATGAGCTGTTTTTAAAGGATACAAGACAGTGGCTCAGGATGTAGAGTGGGTTTTCCACTAAACAGAAGGTAGGCAGTTTGATTCCAAGATACTGAAACCTCACCCACACACCGCTTTGTGTGATAGATAAAGTGCTGCCAAAAGATGCACTATTTGAATGTGTGTGAATGGGTGAATGGCAAAAGTGAGTGCATTGGTTTATACTTCAGCCATTTAGCAGAGCTCACCATTAACGTTCTTGGGTTTCAGCCGCACTCAGCGAAATACTGATATATCACAGCACCGACACCAAACACACCCAGAGCGTTACCAGCAGCAAGACACAAACAAAAAAGTTCAGAAAGTTCACTTTTTTTTTATTGTTCAGCAAATGCGATACAAATAAAAAGACCTTGTCATTTTACGTCTAATCTATGTTTGGTATTCTAAATAACATTATTTTCATGTGAAAGGCACTTTGACGATTGTGATTTTCGGGCAGTTTTAAAGTTGGAATGTAAAACTATAACACAAACAGATACTAGTTTGGTTTACAAAGGCTTAGAAATGTACGACAATGTTCACTTGGGTTGGCACTGCTACTCTGCTTCTCTTGGCACTAGAAAAACTATATTCATCGATGGCTCAGGCACAAATATCAATACAGTCGGACATTGACGCTTCAGATTTCTTTGTGGAGCATCTTGATTAGTAAAGAGAATAAACAGGGCCTGAATTCTTGGGCTGTAGCGTCGTAACGTAGTGAACTCTTGCTCCACAATATTTCTGGGTAATAATATACCCTTGGTAAGAACCACAAACGGTATGAATTCTTCTGAGATGAACGACCAGTTAGTGTGACATTCTCTTGACGGAGGAGTGTCATGTTTATGAAGGACAAAGTTGGACAAACAGAAATAGCTGAGGGCAGTGTCCCCGTTTTAAAAAAGGTAATATCACATCTATGATGCCTTCCTGTGTGTTTTAAAGGGGATCAACACTTAATTCAATAATGTTATTCCCGTGGTTCAGGACAATCCTTTCCAAAGTAACAGACCATAAAAATAAGAATCGCTGACCGCTCATTCTCTGTGGGCACACAAGTTCAAGCTCTAGCTCTTTAGTCTCAGGATTTCAGTCTCTCTAAATCGTCCCAAACCACAGAAATATAATGTATGAAATATTTTATTACATTTTCTCCCCCTTTACCTTTACTACAAGAACCTGGCAGGGTGGGGTGGGTGGGGTGGGGGTGGGGGGTGGGGGTGGGGGGGTGGGGGGGTGGGGGGGGGTGCTCTATGCTTGGGCGAGGGCTTGTTTGAGATCTCGGAGCAACATGGACGCCATGACGCTCTTTTCTGTGTTGATCGTGAGCAGGGCACAGGAGGACTCCTTCATCTCCAGCGACACCAAGACCAGGGCACCACTGCTGACCGTCCGCCCAGCAAACCTGCAGGGGAATGAGATCAGATTCATCAGATTCCAGGGCACACATGCACTGTGGGAGCTGTGGGATTATGGTGAATGTTGAAAGATTTCACTGGAACTACCTTCTACCAAAGAAATAGTCCCAACAATAATGCTTCTTAAGCTGGAAAGAGATTCGATGCTGGAAGAACCACAAAAAAAAAAATCCTTTCACCTCTTTTGTATTTATGGATACATTTCAGTGAGAGATCTAAAACCAATAATTATCTTGGTTAGATGTCACTAGACTTAATTACAAAATACGTTTCCATCCACCTGTCAAACTCATTTTAGGGGGATTAATTTGCAAAAGTCAAAATTTGAAAAAACAAAACACTTCCATCATCTTGGTTGAAGCAAATAGGTTTCATGAAAATGGAAAAGTACATTTCAGCCATTTATCATTTGTGGACAAATTGATGATGATGGCTGGTGTCAGGCATCTGATGCCGTTTGAAAATAAAAACAAGGAAATTTACTTTTCACTACTTGTGAGACTAATTTGTACATTGTCTTTAATGATTTCTACAATGCAATTAATATCTCCGCCAAGCAGGTTACGTTTTCATCTGCTTTTTTTGTTCTTTACCAGCATTACTCAAAGAGTACTTGACCAGTTTCAATTATATTTTGTGGACCCAACACAACATTTTTGTGGGTATATGGACCTGTGGGTGGATCTAGGAATTATATTTCACTTTTTTTTATCGCGAGTTGGGTGTTTATTAGAATATTTCATGGATCTTTATGGAAAAAAAAACAATACATGTTTTGGAGACTGATAAATATGGGTGTGAGAAATTTGGTGCTAATACAAATAAATTTTAAATCTGGTTTCATAAGGGGACTGTTGGGCCTTGGCGGAGGTATGAACTCCCACTATACTGAAATTGTGTTAATATTCTTGTTGTACAGAAAATGAACAAGATAAAAGTGATGATTTCTAACATAAAAACACAGAAGTGAAGCCAGTGACTACTATATTATTGAACAGCTGAACATCAAGCAGCTTAAAAATAAAGATAAATGTGTTGGCCAGCCATGGACCTTAACTCACATTTCTCACCTCCTCCCATAAATCCTCACATTAGAAAATTCTCTAACATCTCACACCTTGTAATTACCCTAAATTAGGGCGAGAGACAAAGGAGGAAAAACGATGTGACAGGAAATATAGAGAGTGAAGCAACAGACAGTCTATTATTCCAACTGACTAAAGAGCCATTAGGGGTGAGACACGCCCTTCATGCCAGTCAATCAGAATTTAGCCTGTTTTTATGGACTGTGGGTGTCTATGAGTGTGTGGGAGCCTTGGGACTAGGATGGGGGATGCCCCGTCCCACCAGCTCCCTGTGGGCCATCGCTAGAATTCTCAGTCCCCCCGTTTCCTTGGATACCGTCCCACTGGACCAGGGGCAGATCTGGGTGCACATGGTCCCCATTGAGAGTGCTAACAAGAGGCAGACAGGGGCTATGACCCACTGTGACCCTCTTTGAGGGTGACAGAGCAGAACTGGGCCCCCTCTCCCGCTCCCCTCTGGCCCTTTGCATCTCGGAGCCTCACGTGGCTAACTCCCAGCCATCTGCCTCCATTTAGCACTACATCCCTGCAACAAAGACCCCCCGTGGCAGCCCGCTTAGGCCTGACAAACAGCCCACAAAGAGCCCCACTTAGGCCTGACTAAAGCTGGTGAAGAGGCCCCGCAGGACGGCCTGTGGACAGGCGCTGTCACGAGAGTCCCGCAACCCTGTGCTGCGCGATGGGAGCGACTAGCACGTCCACCAATTAGCACACACCAGTTAAAGATGGGGACGGGAGGGTGGGGGCGCGGAGGGTACACACATGCACAATGACACTGTGCTGGCTCACAAACCCAGTGTGTCTGGGTGTGTCTCTGGGGAGCTGCTAAATTACCATCAACAGAGGGGAGGGAGTTTATCAGCGAGCTCTCAGGGAGAAGAGAGAGAGTCCTCCTCAGGCTTAATTAAAATATTAGCCACTTCAGCAGGAAACACAAGCCATTTAAGAAGAGGATTCATTTCTCTCAGAAACACCAACTCTTTGCTCGGCTCTCGCTTCTTTAAATTATTCAGGGGTTGTGTATTATTCTGAATGACTAACTGCGGAAATCCAGGATGTGCTTCGTTCAAACCTTTAAAACCCACAGCCAAAAATAATCATTTACATGTTAGTTTCAACACGCAATCATAAACAAGCACGCTAGTGTCCAGCTCCCACAGCCCCCCTCTCGCCCCCACTGTCCCCAGCTTAAGGTGTCTATGTGGTCCCTGTGGCTTTGCTAATGGATTTAGGATATAAATCTATCATTTACTCAGCCAGTTAACACTAGCCTGAGGCTGCTTTCATTTCGTCTCAGGAGACGCTGCTGTGGGCATTTGTTCATGTGATGGAATAAGAGCGAGTCAAAGAAACAGGAGCGTGTTGTGATTGTGTTTGATTTCCAAGCGCATTTCCTTTGGATATTTCTACTTTGCTGTTGGTGCGCGGCCAAACGCAGAGACCGGCTCCACATCACGGAAAGATCAAACATGACATCAGTGCATTTTTAAGGACGAGATGGGAAAGATTAAGGACAAGCGAGGCCTTAAACGGGTCATTAGTATTCTCCTGCACTCTTCGCATACTGGGCTAAACACTGGATTAATTGCAGTGTATGGAAAGAAAAGCAAAGCATAACCCCTGGACTTAGAGCAGGCGGATTGGCATCGATCGGCAGGGCTGCGGCTAAGCATCACTCTCCAATTATCTGTGACTCTCCTCAGTGCAGAGAGCCTGTGTGTGCCATCTGCCTCCCCTCCACCCTGCCACTGCAAACACAAAGTGGGCTTCACCTTTGCATTCACCCTCACACCGAGACGACACGGGCCGCTGATGATTCGGCCCAGCAACCAAGAATGCAGGAGAACACGATCCCACTGCATCTCGAGAAAACGTTCAGCCATGTTTTATCATTCTCTGGAAACGATTAAACCGCATCATGTTTTCACTTAAATCGGAAACTCGGAAAGGCTGAGGGCAACTGTGTGGCTGCTGAAGCTGGACGCTATTGTTCCATCCTGGTTCTCGGCCAGGTGGACAAGTGGAAGAGCGTCCTTCAACTGACTGGTCAGCGAGGCCAGAGCAGAGCCGAACACAAGCTACCAGGCTCAGAGCAGGCAGATGGCCAGAGCCATTAGCCCCAATTACAACCGGGCACCCTTCACACATCTCCAGAGCTCGGCCATACGGACACACAGACGGACATGAGAGGTATAGAGGACATATGGACGACAGAGCCTGAAGAAGAACAGGGACAAGTTGGGAGGAGGACAACACATTACCGATAACTAAGATAAACATGTTGCATCTTCATTGTTGTCTGAAAATAACCCACATTACGTCAGTTTCATGGTGCATTTCGTATCATCTGAAGATAGATCATATGCCACAGTGTCTGCTAAGCAATCTATAATGGAGAGACCAGACATTTAATTAGTCAGGTTACAAATGACACTCAATTAAATTTTAAATAGGAACAAGAATTCAACTTCACTGAAAAGAGGAAAATTCCCAGTGTTTAAAGAAACATAATTTAATTATATCAAAGTGTAAAGAGAAAGCATAGCTTATAAATCAAGGGGTACAGTTTTTTTAAAATTAGGCTGTAACCAGAGGGATTGGCAATGCATGCAAAATTCGATCAAATTTGCTTTCAAACGGACTGAAAAATAGAGCACATTTATTCTATTCCGCCTGTTTAGACATAAACAAGAACAGCGTTGTCTACATTTGCTTTCCTGCTTGATTTATTGCCATCCTCCTTTCCAGCAATCAATTTCTGTGTTTCTGTGGCATCCCCCTCCGCTTGCCCCTGCGCCTGTTTGGGGAAAAGCAGTGCTGCACCCTGCTGATAAACAAGGGGAGTGCAGGGAAGCAGTGGTGCAGAGGGGGAGGCAGGCTGTCGCTTTGTTCAACCGAACCTGTGTCGTACACGGAGCTGCAGTCAATAACACTAGGTCAGTCTGAAGCACACTTATCATTCAAAAGGCTTCTTATTGAAATACCATCCATTCTACACTAAACCCAAACTCCCACTCCCACTCCTGTGAGGGCAGGTACTTTGTGTGATCTTATCCGGGAGGCCTGGATGGAGGTCACCTCTCTCGTCATTAGTCATGAAGAGAGAGGTGACCTCCACAATAAGCTCTCAGTGGGTGTATCCGATCAGATCGATCAGCCTGTTATTCAAAGTATATGCGGCAGCAATACGCAACAGTGACCGTGATCGAAGTAATTACAGGGCCCTGAAAGGATTAGCTGATTAATTCAACAGTCAATTGTTATTAAGCAGAAAAAATGTCAAACAATCTCCGGTTCGCAAATTTTCGAAAAACATAATGATTTGTTGCTTTTCCATGTTTTATATTTGAATTTATTTTCACTGGACAAAAACTGAGGATGTCCCTACTGGACCTTGATTTCTCACTTTTGTCTGATATTAATGATAAAACAACAATCAAAAGATAATAATCCTTGTAATCTTGTTCTCTAAGACTTGGTCTAGATCCACAGTTGGGAAGAGGAAGATGTAGTTTAAAAAAAGCCATGATGATGAATAGTAAATCTAAATGGAAAACTGTTCCCAAACCAAAACAGGTTGACAGAATGAACAAACCTCAAAGCATCGGGCTGTAAAGTGAAAAGAGCCTCATGTTGCTTTGAAATGACTTACATGACTCATTTAGCAAAACTGTTAAGGTTCTGTCTATCAATGAATTGTTGCAGCTCTAATCATAACACAACTATTGCACTCAGTAGAGTCCATATCTTCACCAACACATTTTAATTCACTGGATTCAGATTTGTATCTAGGTCTGCACCATATTGCACACATATTGATATCAGTCTAAATATTCAAGATTTTTTTCAACCTTAAATTATTCTCTTAGAAATTATTCTCACAATATTAAAAGAATGAGAAAAAATAGTCTGGTGGTAATCCGTCCCATGGTTTTAGCTCAATCATGCTAACTAACAAACAAACATACAAATTGGAAGACGTAATAACATCAGTAAATTATTTGATCACCTTAAATTAAATATCCAGAACCAGCACAACCAATAGAATCGAATCTAAACCATAGATGGACGAGATGCAGAGGAACTTCTGGATAAAAGCACCAAAACATGCTTTCTTCGCATTTCTCAAAGACAAGGCTGTCAAACCCACTGCTTTCAGTCTGAGGAGACAAACACTGAGGATTTTGTCAGTGAGTAACTCCATCATTTCCAATAAGTGGCATGGACACAACCGGACAATATGAGAGTGCCTTTATTATTAGAAGACTACAGGGTAACATTGGGAGACTGTCGTCCTCTTTAGCCATCACTGAAGCAGGAGGGAGATTGATGGCCTGGAGTCATTTGAGTTATTGGTTATTCTGAATGAAGTACGGGCTTATTGGATGCCAGCTTCTCCCACTGGCTCACATTGATCTCCTCTCACTCTTTCAGCTCTCTGTGCCCTTGTGCTGTGGTCTCCTTATCCCCCCCCCCCCCAAACACTCTGACTTCCTCGCTGTCCCAGTCTCCTACATCCTCTAATTCAAGCTAAATCTATAAAGAAATTATCACCAAAGACGAACGGAAAGAGACAGACAAGCAGGAGGAGGACAGATTGTGGCGCGAAGGGATGGAGTGAAAGACAAAGAGGAAGTGAAAGAGAGACAGCGGCGTGGAGGGAGAGACAGATGGGGGGTGGGGTGCAGAGATGAGGCGAGAGAGAGGCAGAGAGAGAGCGAGAGCAGGAAACAGAGGGAGAGAGGGAGGTGTAATTATCTATCAGGTGCAACACAGGCACTTTCACTCTCTGATACACGCACATGCACCGTTTGACTAAACTCCACGTAAAGCGCAATTATGACTGGCACATGTAGCCAGGACCATTCATCTTATCGCTCTCGGACACGGGAAACAAAGTCCATGTATAAAATGATCGGTGGCTCTCAGAACAGCGTCAAAGTGTGATCTTTGTTTTCACTATTTCTCCTGATGTGAGGGTTTGTTCATCAATCTTGCTCCTGCTGACACATATATCTCTAGGGTTGAGTTTGTGTTTACATGCAATGAAATAAGTTTACATTGGTATTTTCTATTATTAATTAACTTCCATTATTGTATTTCGCAGACATGTATGTGTATCATTGCCCTTCAGTATCTTCCATGATTTGCATGTACTCTGGTCTTCCTTGAAAGTGAGATCCTCACAGGATTTAGCTGATTTAACAAAAGTATAATTTGATATTTACTTCAGACTGTGACATATAATATGTAATATGAAACAAATACAATGTGTTTATCAAAAACAAAATGGGCTTTGTATAAAGAGTATAGCTTCACAGTGGGCTGAGGCCTAATGCTAATGCCACACTACATCACACCTTTTTGCTAGAAGATGGATTTTGCTTGGACTGAGCCAGGCTACAAGTCTGTCCATGTTTTCAGTCTTTATGTTAAGTTAAGATAACAAACTGTAGATCACAAACATACCAAGACCAAGGGAAATTAATTGAATGTAGAATATTCAATTCCTCATCCGTTTTCATATAATAACCAAACAGAACTAATTCTACTGAATTGTGTCATTCACTGGGAAATCATCCCTCCTTTCCTTATTGCTCTGTGGGTGAACCTTTCCAATAGATGTCAGGAAATAGCAAATCACTTAGTGTGAAATGCTTG
This sequence comes from Verasper variegatus, assembly GCA_026259375.1. Classification (NCBI taxonomy): domain Eukaryota; kingdom Metazoa; phylum Chordata; class Actinopteri; order Pleuronectiformes; family Pleuronectidae; genus Verasper; species Verasper variegatus. The sequence goes on from CM048060.1 coordinate 5,819,739, forward strand.
TCAAGAGATGGACAAAGCATCCCATACTTCACTTCAAGCTGCACATCATCTACATAACAGATAATAAATGCAGTCAGATAACTAATACAGTATATTTTAGCAATTTTGTCTCCAAGACATCAGCTTTTCATACATTTTTCTTTCCTATCTATTTATTTCTTATCTATTTTAAATGATTTATTTGAAGAATGAAAATGTTCTCAATCCATAAAGTTACACTAATGATCCCAGTGAGGAACAGTCACAATATATATAATTAACTTCTCCATGACAAAAACACAACACATTTCTGGACATCTCACCTGTGGACGTTGTTCTGGCTGGACGACACCACTCCGACGTTGGCCGCAGACAGGACATGCTTGCTGATGGCCTGGCTGGAGGTGTTTGCTGTTGCCATGGTGATGGTTTCCGAGGTCTCATTCATGCCCAGGAGCTTACCTGAGGAGATGCAAAAGCGTTTAACCACAAAAAACAGAGACCTACACGAACAGAGGCTAAATTCAGTTACGACTGTAAATTGAATGTATTTGCACAGTTTAAATCAAGACCAAATATATGCTTATATAATTACAACTCCTGATTTCTGGGCTGACACTAACAGAACAAGTTAAAATAGCATTTAATGATTCATAAAATCAGAAAAGCAAATAAAATGGTGCATCTATCAGTAATGCAAATACAGTTTTAAAAAAATGACAGTGTTCTTATCAATGAACAAAAATTATTTAAAAAAAGAATGGAGATAAATGTGCACAGGTTTGGTAGAAATAAAAGAGGTCTTAAAGGCAAATATGATGAAAACCTGTTCAATGAAAGAATTCATTAACTTCACTCAATCGCTACAATGTGGCATCGTGCTCGATAGAAAAGGGTCCAGCAAGGCAACTTGTTCTTCTCTGTTCAATCCACTTTTGTCTGAGTGCCAGTTGTATTCAGCAGAGCTCGGAACACAGTGAATGCAGATTAATTAAGGCGGAACCAGCATTTAGAAGGCACTTAAAGAGCACACTGATGGCTGAGATATGAGTGCGCTCTCGGCTCTCAATGGCTGCCACAGCACGTAAGCTCTACAGGTGTGTGTGCTTGTGCTTTGGAGGTTTGTTTTGGAAATACCATTAAGTGCCTCATAAGAAGAAAGCAATTTGCTCTAATGAGTTACGGGTGAGGAAATGTTTAGAGGCAGGCTCGGATTTTATGTTATTTCTTTGTAGAAATCATTTATGAAAGCTGCAGACAATAAAGAAGAAAAACATGACGGTGTAAATATAAGATTTAAAGGGAGATTGAGTGAAAAATATATTTTTATATCTGTAACAATTCTATCACCTATATTTTTTCTCTCATGGTAAACAAATCCCATTTCAAAGAACAATCAATTGATTTAAAATATATATTGTCAGATCATCAATAGCCTGATAACATTGAATTATCTGTGCCATAAAGCTCCATTGTCGTTGAAAGATTAAAAGTTAAGTAAGTTTAAAACATGTAAATGAACCAGAAGTAACATTGAGCGACATGTTCCTTCATTACCAGAGCTGAACTGATCAATCTACCAGCCAATTATAACCTCCGCCAAGGAGATCTCATCAAATTGCGGTGTGGACCCAGGTCTGGGGGCGGGAAAGGACACTTTCCAACAGTGTCGTTGATTTCTCAGAGAAACTCATGGATCTTGTTAAAAAAAATCTGACATGTTTTGGGGACTGATATTTATAAGTGTGTGAAATTTGTTGCAGATCCAAATAAAAATCTGAATCTAGTGAATTTAAATGTGGTTTCATAAAAGGGACTGTGGGGCCTATGCAGAGTCATTTTGATTCTACTGAGTGACATTCTAGCTGCAAATATTTCAGTATCATGTAGATTGTGGGCTGATGACAAGAAACTAACACTCAGATATGCCAAGGCAGCTTTGAGGTTCGGGTATTGGGCTATTTACATTACATATTTCGGTTAAAAACAAATTCCTGTCTTGATGTTTCTGCCACTTTCTAGCAAGTAAATAATATTTGATAAAAGAAACCAGCAGGTCAGAAGAGGTCCTGTAATTTTGAATTGGTACAATTCCAGTTTATATTTAGTAATAATGACGATGTTATTTTGAACTCACCCTGCTCCTTACAGAAGTCCTCTTCTGTCATGGTACTGGGCATAAACAGCTCTCCTACAGCCGGCTGGATGGACACACTGAACTGGTCCTCCTTGGTGCTGAGGGAGAAAAGACAAGAGTACAGGAATAGTGATGTAGAATCGTGATATAGAATATCTAACATAAAGGGGTAATGAGGATTCTTGTAATTTATGACTTGATTTTCTGTATTTACAACTCATCTTAATCTGGATGAAAACAGAACAACATGTGTCGTAAAGTGTTTGTGAGAGTGTGTGTTTATGCTTTGTTTGTGTATGAAATGTTTCTCTTCTGATTGCTTTGCAAATCACGCTCTGTGAATGGCATTTTAGGCCGGATTGATTCCCCCATGCCGAACAGATTTTCTGATAAGTTTATTGATCGGCTGAGCAGCGGTGCCAATGGCATTCAGCAGGTTGATTTGGGCTGGGGCTGATTACTGCAGGAATAATTGTTATCCCAGTGAACCGGGATCAATTGCGGCTGATGTCTCACCTGGGAGTGCTGGCACAGAGCGGGTAGGAAAAGGAGAATTAACAAAGAACAAGAGAAGAGAGAAAACAAATGGACTTAAGAGAAACATAAAGGAGATGTGATGGTGGAGAGAGAAAGAGATGTGTAGCAGAGGGTACCAAGTGAAAAAGATGTACACCTGAAAATCTGAGAGGGAAAAAAACAAACACCTGACTTGAAATGAGTGGATGTCAGGTCGTCTTACCACAACTGGAAGTTGGCTGCTTGCGTCGAGTCGCTGAAGTCAACACCCATGGAAACCGTCACTGAGGCCTCTGGCTCCAGCCGCTCTGAACATGGAAAAGCGGGGAGGAAAGGAGAAAAGGAAGAGTGAGTGACAAGGGCACAGTGTGCATCGCATTGGAAGGAATGGAGCTGCAAAGGGAGGCGGGGGGGGGGGGCGGAGGGGGGAGGGCAGCAGCAGAGTGGAACAGACAGGCATCCACAGCACTTGTGTTTTCTACTTCACAAAGCAAGGCCACCGTGTGTGAGAAATCCATCCTTCAATCTCATTCCCCACACCTCCAGCCTCAGGAAAAAGAAAAAAAAACACATGAAGGACTAGCATATTTCCAAAACTACAGTCTTGTCAAAGAGAGCATCGGCATCAAGAGAGACGCAGTAAGGGAGATGGACAGAGTGGGAGAAACACGAGTTCGAAAAGAGAGTTAAGTAAAGCCAAAAAATGCTGAAGAGGGAGTCTGGACAGCTGAATGCCACAGGAGGAGGAGGAGGAGGGTAGGGGGGGAGGTTAAGGATGGGAAGAACACAGACAGACAGAAACATCCTCCACGCTCCCCCAGTCGGCCCGTGTTTCTCTCTCCGTGGAGCAGGGCTATCTTACTCTATAACTCTTTCTAAAGCCGGTGCAGAGCAGATAGGAGGCTCCAGAGGAAACCCTCTGAAAACAGAGCCATCATGGACTCACTCCTAATCCAGCCATCACAGCTTCTCTCACACTGTCTTTGTTACCACTCCCTGGTCTTCGGTGTCAATATATAAACTACAAAATAAACAATTTGGAATGTCATCTGAAGTCAAATGTGTTTCAAGAATAATTGTGAAGATTCAACAAGGGGCTAAAGACCTTTGTTCAAACTGTAAACCAACAATCATTCTTCTTTTGCTATTTCAATGTTAGTTCTAAAATAGTGAGTCCCATTGCAGTCAATTCAAAATCTGCTGGGTCTTCTGCTCTGCTTTCAGAAAGGAGTTATGCAATCTGGTTTATGAACTCGGGTCTTACTGTCATATTTTTGATAATTTCCATCACTTATTTATCATAGTCTTCTACTCACTTGTACTGTAGTTTAAGAACAGTGTCTTATAAGAAAAGATATACAGGCTGTCAATCAGACAGGCTTTGAGTGAAAACTTTCTATATTATCAACATCACCAAAATGTCTAATAATCCCTTATTAGAAAGAAAAACTTTGTGTGCAATGTGCACACCTATTGTTAGTGTGGTGCATCAAACGAAGCCGGAGGTGAGTCTGTAACAATAGATAAATGTTACAGGCTGTATCATAATGTTTCTTTCTCTATCAGACCTATTACAACGTCACTGGGATTACTTTGGTGAGTACAATATTATTATTTCAAATAGAAATGATGGTCAACTAAAAGCCATGTTGTAATAACCTGGAATTTTCCTTTAAAACACATAGCTAATAAACTCCGTCCAAGTTTTCACCTCGGTCAATTTGTTGGTTTGTTTGGGTTTCAGCAGGATTATGCAGGAACAACAAATTACATTTATTGGAAACTTGTTGAAAGGATGGGTCATGGGCCAAGACAGAACCCATTACATTTTTGGGATGGATCCAAAAGAAAAGGGGGCGGATCCTGACGTTTTTCTTTTTTAATTTTCCACCCATTTCCCAGTGATTACTGCATGGTTCTCAATGAAAAAGATAATCAGGCATATTTGGAAGTCTGATAAAATGAGTGTATGCTATTTGCTAAATAATTAAGCAGATTTAAATCTGGTTTCATAAGGGGTCTCCTCCTCATTTTGGTGTAGGATGTATTAAAGGTAGAGGATGTGCTCATTTTAAACAAATTATGTGTTCAATAGCCACTAACATGGAGACGGGCAGCAATGGGTAGTTCGACACCTCGTAGATGCACAGTGCAATATTTCTTATTAAATGCAAACCTGTATGTGTTATCCCTTATCTAAACACACAACACAACATAAAGCTTTGTCTGTATTCATTGTCTGCAACTTATCCAAATCAACTCCAGCCGCACGCTCACAGTAGCCGGGCTCAATCGATCCAAATTAGCCACTGTTTGGCTGCTTGAGTTCCTTCAATGCCCAATCAATCCCCTGCAATTGACAGTTTTAATGTGCTCCACCGCACACTGCCCGGCTGTGTGTGTGTGTGTGTGTGTGTGTGTGTGTGTGTGTGTGTGTGTGTGTGTGTGTGTGTGTGTGTGTGTGTGTGTGTGTGTGTGTGAAAATCTTGTGGGAGCACTGCTCTCAGCCTTATATTATACTCAGTGTAACGATCATACCACAGTGTGACAAGAAATATGAAGTCTCTGTCTGTCGGTCCTGATCGATACTAACGAACAGGGATTAGCTGAATAGGGATTGGGCTATTTGCTGGGCTGACAGCAATCAGGTTTATAGGTTTTTTATAACACAATAATCATTTAATATCTGCCTGAAAAACCATCATAGTAAAGGCAGAGCTCCATTGTGGAGGAAAGGGAGAAACATCAGATTGAAATAAATGTGATTGTTTACATTACACAGGAGGGGAAAAAAATGTGTTGTGTCACGACTTAAATCCAAAAAACTGAGGTCATGCTGGAGTTTGACACACTTGTCACCCAACATGTATGAGGTCTGACACTAAGTCAATAATAACAGTCCAGTGGATTTTTATAAAATAAAGAGAGGGAATGAGATTATGTGGGAGCTCTACAGCAATAAAATACACCTAACAATCATATTATATCTGTTTAAATAGGAACACAGAGATAAAAGATCAAATATAACCACTGGATTCATAATGCCTATTTAAATTGACTTTATTCACTTATTCTAGATAGTGTTAATTCAAGGGGTAATGTGAAGTAGTGCTTAGTGATATTTAGATATGCTGTTTATACCAAGGAAACTATCGCTTTCAGAAAGAAACACATATCTCTAAACTGTTCATCTTAAAATTTTGAATAACCAGGGGACCAGTGCTTTGTAGAAGCGGCGGCTGGGACTCATCAATGTAAGTGACGTTGTAGATTACAACGAGCAAAAACAACTTGTTTGGGGTTCTGCGTTTCGAGTCCAGCTTCACAGAACTTTAAATAAAGAGGTGCTCTGTGCAGCAGTGGTGGTGCAGCTTCAAGGTTCTGTGGACTGGAGTCGTGCGGTCGGCTTTAACTTGCTGCAGTTCACTTTTACGGTTTCAAAGGGAGCTGCAACCAGTATCACCACAAAACAAGCAAACAGCCCAATCCAAACAGTCATGTCTAGAACAGGCAATGTGCTAACTCTTAAAAAAAAAAAGCTAAACGATTTACTTAAACACTGGGTACTATTGTTATTAACAAACAATATTTGAAGTGGAGTAATTGCTGCGCCTTGTTGGGGACTATTTTCAGTGGTGGATTCATACACTTATTTTTAAAACTCCAGTTAGTATTGACAGCAGGGGAAACATGGATATGGGCTGGACTCAGAATAAACTACATTGCCCATGTTCATGATAATGAATAAACATGTAACCTGGTGCTACAATCTGGATCATTGATGTATTTTTAATAGTTTGCATTGAGGACACAACTTTAGTATAGAGGAATGACAAACATCAGCATTTTGCTTCATAAAGGAAATTATTAGTATAACTTGTTTTCATGGGAAAATATAAGAAAAATGTATGAATATCATGAGTCTTATCCTTGAATGTTAAATTTGCTGGCAATGTTAGAAATCAATGAGAAGGATTTCTTTACCACAATATCGGATTTTTAGCTTTAAAATGTGGTAGTCTCCATAATATTCATCAAAATATTTCCAAGTATGGAAATATGCCAGTGGAAATACTGCAGAAGATTTTATTCATGCTGCACAATTGAGTGAGTGAGTTACAGATTCACCAAGGACAAGTGGTGATCAGAATCTCAACAACACAAATGAATATGTGAGGACACAACCCCTCTGTCTTCTTGCTGAGGGAACAGTGGATTCATTCAGATGTGCGTCACCTGTACTCACCAATGGTGTTGAAGCAGTGGATGTTCAGGCTGGCAGGGTTTCTGTCTCCTATATGGATCTCCTCCAGGCTGTGATCTGAGCTGTTGGTCAGTACGACCTGCACCGTCACCATACTGGGCTGGTACAGACAAGGCTGCCTGGGGAAGTGGTACTTGGCTGAGAGACCTTTTCCCGTCATGTGGTGAAGCAGCTCATAGGTTGTCACAGGGCCAAAAGATGGAGTGGTGACCTGAAAAAACGCATGAAAAACAGGGAGTGGGTTTTGTGTAGTAGTTGTACAAACAATGCTGAATCAAACTTCTTGATAATCATATGTGACCATCATTATTGTCATTAAAAGCTGTGATTGACCCATGAAGTATTAACCACTGCTGACAAAAGCAGGCTGAGGCCAGTAGTGGAGACGGAAGTATTGAAAAAACCTGACATACAGAACATTGCACAGGAGCTCAGCGCTCTCCACATCAACACAATATCCAGGGACGCCTTGTGCATTACAGCCCAAATGCATCCACACAAGAGAACAGATTAATACAAGAATCCCCGCTCTTTCCATCACATATATTCATGCAATTCATTGTGTCCAATCAGCAGCCAGAATGCAGCACTTTTCTGTGGCGAGGGACAGAACGTTGGCTGATAAAACCTCCACCACCCCCTCCACCACCGCCCCTCCCTTCATTAACTCTGTAGGGTAAAGAGGGGCCCATTTAAGAAATGTTCCAAATCAGCTTAGTTAGATGGAAATGGGGCTGGATGCTCGGTCGAACCCGGCTGAATAAAAACAAGCTCTAATGAATAGAAGCACAAGTGCCTGCATGGGCCAAACCTGCCACTCGCAGCCCTTTTTAAAAGGGGCTTTTACCTTTTCAGAGGCAGGAAACCACATTACCTCTGAGAGGTGTGGAAAAGAAAGGTGGTGGAGGTGGTGTATTTCTTTTCTCATAAAATATTTTTTAAATTCTCATCCCTCCGATGAATCTGGTTCACACTTGGTGGCGTTCGTTTTTTTCCCACTTGACGGTGGCACCTGTCAGCTCTTGTAAGACAGACTGGGTCAGCCCACACAATGCAACACATATTCCCATAATAGGCATAAACTTGAGGCATGCCTCTGCCGCACCAATACAAATCATCACAAGAGTACGCCAAGCATGTGTAGCTTCTTCTTTCTTCAGTAAGAGTCAGAGAGGTCCTTCTGTTTTGAGTGGCAGCACTAATTTGTTTTAAACACTAGGATGGATAACGCCGTTTCACACCCTCTAAAACACTTAGCACCCGAGTGTGCTCACACTCCGTCACAGGGCCAACACATCCTGGTGCAAATGAGCATGAGTTAAGAGACTGAAAAAAAATATATATAATAAAATCACTTCTCAGTGCCAAATATAATTTTCTTTTCCACAGAAGTAGAAAAAAACAAAAAAACAAAGTGGTGGGCAAAAACAGCAACAGTCAGTAGTATAAAAAGAATGTTCCTGTTAACAACAGACTTCAGAAAGAGGCGATGTGTGTTAAGTAATTACGCTAATTGAATATGACTAAGTATATAACATGAAGAAACAGTGGAAACATGCAGCCATGATGGTACGGCTCTCAGCGTTGAGTGGTGTCAGTGCGTGTTGTTTTGACTCTGGTGAGAAATGTTCGAGGCGTCCTCAGACTTGTCTTGTAGCGTGTGAGGATGAAGAATCGGTTTGACGTTCAAGAGACGAGGTTTCAGCCCGCTCATTTTACATTTCCCATCATGCAACTCAATAGGATCTTTCATTTCGCCTTCCTTGCCTGTCGCATGCCCAAATCTTTGAAACTCTACACCCCCTGGTTGAAAATATTTGTTTCCTCTAGTCTCAAAAGCTTATCTGGGTTATTTTCTTACCAAAAACTTCCTGCAGAGCCACAAAAGACATCACACCACTGATTTCACAGGCCAAATAAAGCCTCTCCAAGAAGGGTAAACAGACTATTATGTGTAAAATAGTGAAATACACCTTTAATATTAACCCATGGCTGCAAAGTTCCCATTACAAATGTTGAGTCCTGTGTAACTCCAAAAGTAACGTATAACCATTTTCTCAAATCTACAATCTGTCTATCAACAGTGTCTGACTTCCCTTTCTCTAAATGACCTAACCTTTTTATGAATGCATTGTCGTTTATTAGGTACACCCTGCTAAATATAATACAGTATAATACAAGAGTGCTGCAATAAATCCTCCTTTCACAGACGTTATAATGTCACGCAATCACTTTTTGTTGAAGATTCACATGATTTTTTTATCATTTTGTGCACCCCATGTATATCAATGGGGGTGTAGACTAAATAACAGAAACACTTCTCTAAATGATGCAACATAGGCTTGAGGTGAGTTCATGTGTCATACTGGCACCAGCATTTAACAAAGAGTAAACTACAGGCAGCGTAAGTCGTATCAGATACAGCATAAACCCAATCAACAACATTATCTCTTCATCTCCTTGACAGACTAGCAGTGTCTCCTGTGCCCAGACCCGGCACAGTGCCTGTGGAGGAGGTCAAACAAACATTTGTCGGTGTGCTGTAACGACACTACGCCCTCGCGAGCGCCCGTCACGCCACCAGCAGCCTGCAAATTTATTGGGCCACTTTTGGATGTGTCAGAGCAGTCGGTGTCGATAAAGCTGGCCGTAATGTTTGCCACCCCATCACAACGGAGATTTACCTCCCTGACAGACACATCCTGCTTCAAGGTCCTGTCTTGTCGGCGCGCCCCGAGCAGGAGGCAGCGACATGAGTAGAGGGGGGGGGGGGGGGCGGAGACAGGACAAGGCTTCAAACTGCTTATTATCACCAATTTGACACAGCGGACAGTTAAAGCCTGACACGAGTGCCCACACAAGCCCCTTCACCCTTCCATCCATTGTTGTCTTGTTGCGAAGCACGAGACCATAACACCTCAAGTGTAAATAAGAGAATAAGAGGGATGTAACCTTGACTTCTCTTGTCAGTCCTTCTTTCTGTTTTTTTCCCCTTCCTTTGGCTCCCCTGGACAGGAAAGAGGGAGGTGACAATGAGGGAGGAAGTTGATTGAGAGGCTCTATTATGCATCAACTTAAAGGAAGCCCCTGTGATGGATGACACAGACACCAGTCACCTTCAGAGCCTGGACGCTACGTTCCCGACATCCTCTCTGGCAAATGACCTGAAAATCCCGCTGACATATTCAAAAAAGGCTAACCGGAGCCAGGCAGCCTTGTGCCGTGTGCACAAGAAGGCCAATTTAACAGAGCCGGGTGTGGGGAGTACAGAGATGTATGGACATATATTGAAAATCCATTTCTGGTTTTCAGACACTGTCTGCCTCCAAAAGCAGGGACAGGATTTCATTATGCTCTACAAGAGTTGTGTGGATGAAGGTAGGGACATGTGTTTGACTTTAGGGCCTAATTGTTCCCTTCAGTCAGACGATGACAATTAATTGAGGGGCATCACAAAGACCTTGACAGCAAATTGAATTAAATAAATGTTACTACAGCCTTCTAAAACTACTTTAATGTAACAAGAAGTCTCTCCAGCGCACGAAGACAGAGGTTAGTTCATTTACGGTAATTTGTTGGCAAATTAGATGTTCCAAAATGATTAATTTTGAAATTTTCCATTAAAGAACATTAGCAATTCAGAAACAGTAGCGTCCTTCCTCTGGCTTTGCAAGACTTCTTAACAAAGTGACGTCGTATTAGCATGATATTCACTCTAGCTACAACTGCTTTTTACATCTATTATCGATTATTTGCTGATTATTTTCTCACTTAATTAACAAATCATTTGGTTATAAAAGGATTTTATTAAAAATTATAATGTTCAAAAACTATTATTAAGTTATTCAAGTTCCTATCAGACTAAGAAAATCTGAATATATCCTTTTTTGAGAAGCTGTAACAAGCGATTGTTTTGCCTATGAATCACAGGTTCTTTATTCTTGTTGCTCTCATTAATCACATCCAGTCTGCTAAAAAAATTATGAAAGGAATTTCCATTTTCTGCTACTTAATACATCTCTTCAACTACATTTCAGGAAAAAATACTTTTTTATGATATAATGTCTTTTTTCCCCCCAAATCGAAATCACTTTTCTCTCATTTTGCTTATTTTACGAAAATTCTTGAACATGTCAATTTCACCAGAAAACAATGAACTATTACTGGCAGATTTTTTTTCCACTTATGTTAAAAAAAGGAATATTGAGAATTGTAATTCTCTTCATAACTATGTAATGGATACACACAGACAGAGACAAGAAACCTGCACTCACATAGTTACTGAAACTAGTTAATAAGAAAGCGGTGTTGCAACAGCTGCATTAAAACACAAATGTTTCCCAAATAGCTGCGTAGGCCGGAGCACTGACTGGCTATTTCCGCGTGGGCATTTATTCCTATTTAAGAGGCAATCTCTGCAGTTTGAGTGGCAGCGGGAGGTTTGGAGGGCAGGGGCTGCTATATTCGTGGCGCTCGGGGTCCTTCTGCTGATTCATAATTAGACGTGAACCCAGAGCGCCCACTACGGGGGAGGTCAGAGGGGTGAGGAGGGAGACGGGGGAGGAGGAGGGGGTGAGCTGGTGCCCGCCTGATGGACACCAAATGAACAAATTATGATGGCCCCCTCTGGGCGTGATGGGGTCAAACACCCCGCGCCCCGCCGCTGACAGTTCAATTTCCCCCCAACGCAGTCCCATTCGCTGACTGCTAATTATGAATGAAAAGTTATCAGCCTCAGCCACCCCGCCGTACACACGGACAGGGGACGGAAGAGGTTTGGGGAGGGTGGGGGGTGGGGGGGGGGGTGGGGGGAATTTAAGAGGCATTTGTGAGAGATCCTAATGTCAAAATGTTATTAGAGAGAGACGTAGCATGCAGAAACCGGGGAGAGGAGGAGGAGACAGAGGAGGAGGTGGGTCAAAGACAGTGGCCAGGGTTAATCTAAATGCCTTTGATAACCATGCAGTAATTCTCTAAAAGGGCCCGAGCGCTCAGCTGAGACAGACTCGCTACCTCTGTGGGCAGATTGCTGAGAAATAGAAATGACACTGGGACCAGCGTGCGTGTGCCTGCGTGTGCCTGCGTGTGCCTGTGTGTGTGTGTGTGTGTGTGTGTGTGAGCTTATATGTAAGCGTGTGCATGTGGAGAGGAGGGGCGTGTGTGAATAAAGGTGAGGTTATTTACCCTTGTCTATGAATCCCGATGCCCATCATGTATTTATGCATAGAATTGACTCTAAATCAGATGTTGATGTGCAAAAAGTTCCCTGCTCTAATCTGCATTTCTATTCTCAATTACTCCCTGGCCTTCACCTGAGGAGGAGGAGGGCGACTAACAACTAACTTGCGCTGCATAAACGCTGGCATGAGAGCAGCTGTCAATCATACTGACTGACAGGCGGGCAGGACTGACGAGCAGACTCAGAATTTAGAGTAACTGGCCACTCGACAGTGTGGAGGCCGCTCACGCTCTGCAGCAGCGGCTACACATTCATCTACATGCATGCCAACAAACTATTCACAATTAGAAGTGGATACGTAGAAAAATCTGTTACTTTGAAAGCATCATTGACATGATGCTGCTCAACACTGCAGTGCTGCAGTTTCATATAAACACTTCAAAGGTGACAGTGGTGTCAATATTCTCATCTAACTCTTGGCAAGAATGAGATAAAGTTTCTTCCCCAAAAATAAATTGTAATTGCTTCAATATGTAGAAGTACTTCTACTCCTGCTGCTCTTTGAGCCATAATATCTATTAATTGTTGCATTATTTTCAGATCACCCTCCAGAACACTGATAGGAGGGAGTGAATTTAGCTAATGACACCATTAATGATTCCTCTGTGGAATTGCACTGTAAAGAACTGCTGCCTTGTCTTTACTTATCAGACACAGAAGCTAAGTCTGTTGTTTTATGTACAGTTGTTTCTACTGTGACTTCTCTTTAGACACCTGTTGAATGTCTGTGTCCTGCAAGATGGATCCATCCTCTGTTGTAGTTTCTATTCCTGTTTTTCAACAGTACAAAGGCCGCCATGCGTTGCTGAGGTTGAAAAAGCCCTCTTAGACAAATATGAGATCTGCACTACATACATAACATAAATACTGTGAACCAAAAAGACAAAATATGAAATGTTAATCTCTGTTTTGATGCAAGATGCAGAGAGTGAAGAAGCAGCATTTATCCTATCATCCATCCATCTGTTATCGATATCGCATATCCTTTAAGGGACGCAGGGGCTGTAGCCAATCTGGGCTGACAATGGGCGAGGGGAGGGGCACACCCTGGACAGGTTGCCAGCATATCGTAGGGCCAAGCAGCATTTAATGCTCATCAAAATATTCTTAAGAAAAATTATCGTTATTCTGATGATGATCCAAACAGAAAGTGGTACAAACTTAATTTGAAACACACACACACACACACACTGTGAAACGTGTATGTGAGACCAAAGACATTACGTGGTAACACTCAGACCTAAAATATCATCATTTCCCAGTCTCACATTACAACCAAAATGTAGATTTAGGACCTAAACTATACGTTAATTAATGAATGAGTCTAAACAGTTAACTGTTTAATTTCTTTGTTGTAGATACAGATAATTTGGGTTCGTACTGTTCTTTGGAGAAAACAATTACATTTTATAGTAGTAATAAGTGATAATATTAAGTCATTTTTCAGTTTTCTCACATATTTATTTTTTACAAATAAATCTATATTTATATACAAATTAAACCACAATAAAACTTATTTAGTGACAGCAGATGACATTCAACTAAATTCAACTAAATTCTAAAATAAAGGCTCTTTTGTGTGCATGCTGAAAAAACAAGATTCACACATCAATATTGTGATTGAAACTCGTAGCCTTTTCTGATTTGAGATCTTCAAACAGCAGAGGCACCACAGACCTGACCGTGAAACACAAAATAGATACAGCAACGGCAGAAAGAATGGTCTGGACATTTCCCTCCCGGGGGAAACGACAAGATATAAAATACACTGAACGTGCAGAGCTGCACACATGCTGAAGAGAGAAAGGAGCCGTCACACTAGGAAAGGTCAACCATCAGATATACACAACATGGAGACACAAGGGACCCAACATCTGACAGAGAGATATGGAGGGTGACAGAGAGGAGAGATGAGAGAGAGTGAGAGAGAGAAGCGGAGAGAGAGAAACGGAGTGGGTGGACTTATATGACACGCAGAAATAGAGTTCAAGGGTGTGGAAGAGCAAAAGACTGTGAGGGTGAGAAAGACAGACTATAAGAGATACAGGAAATAGGCGGAGCAGTTGTACCGTCCTGACTGGCTATAAATATAAGAAGGCAGAAAAGGTCAATAGTTGGCATCTGGAGCAGAAATGTTCCTCAAGGGAGAGAGGCTCATTTCAACATCTCATATACTGCTCTGCTGTTCTGTCAGTGTCAGGCAGAAAAGGACAATTGACTCTCCACACATGCTGATGGAGGAAATGTCATCCTGTGTGTTTCTAATGCAGACACACACCAGTAGACTAACCTGTATGCCGGGGGAAACGTTGGCGAGGGACAGGCCTTCGAGGTCGGACAGCAGGCTCGAGGAGAGGACTGCGGACTTTGGTGCATGGGTTGTCGCTGCCGGAGAAACTGAAGAACCCAAAGAAAACAAAGGCTCAAAACAGACACTTTTTAAGCATTCTACAGCTACAATACAGCTTCGGCACATGTTGCCATACACCACTGTGTCCTTGTTGATACTGTCACTGGTGAGCGCCAAAGGCTACAAATACATTTATCTTGATTCAATTCAAAATTAAATTGATTTATACGAAAGTTTTAGGATTGTGTATGGGGTTATTTTACCCATTAATACAGCTTAGACAACTAAATTGATAAAAGCTGACTCATTTTAGCAAGTGTATGTTTGTGTCGCATTATAAGACCAAAGATCTAGTAATTGGTCAGCTTGAAATTAAGTACTGTTGTTATAGCTGTTGCCTCAGATAAGATCATCAGATTATGATCATTACTGTTCGACTCCCAATTGTTTGTAAGATTACAAAAAAGCAGCTTGAGTCACAAAGGATTGACGTTTGAAACGTCTGTTGTTTAATGATCCATTTATTATTTACAATGTAAATTAAAGTGTATACATAAATTAATAACTAATTTATAAATACTTATAAATAATATGTCTGAAAACGTTTTTCCAGCATGGTACACTAAATGACTGCATGGCCTGACACAGAATGAGGAGCAGGAGTTGTTGTTTGCACACCTCTGTACATATGGGGGCACTGATTATTATTAGAACATGATACAAGGTCAGGTATTGAATTTCACATGAGCCCCATATTTGCATTGTTAACAAAGAAATAAAAAAACGTTTGATGTAGACTATAAAAGGGAAACATTTTCATCAAGGTGTCACACATTTCCATTTACCCCTGCCCTCTCAAGTCGTTGTGGCGTTTGAATTTATTGTTGCACATGTACACATTAAGCAGACATGGACCAACACTGGCCTTCATTCAGTGCTGCACATCTGAACATGTGACAAAAATAAGCCCAATATTCACTCTCATATTAGCTCTTTTTTGGGCTCAAGAGAAAACGTTCTGGGTCAGCAGCACATAGATGCTTCCTCAATAGGAGTTTGTCAACTTCCTCTGTCTTTTCATGTCATTTTTTATCTGAGCTTTTTCACTGCATGCTGCTGATAAAAAGGGGGGTTTGTTAATAGATTTCAAAAAACAGAAAATTGAATCAACAAACTGAACCAGATTTAAGACTGGAGTTGCTTAGTTGAGTGGTAATTTGTATAAATTTGTCATGATAGGTGACCCCTTTACATCACACGTTTCTCACTACGCTTCAAAACTACAACCCTCTGCTGAAGTGGTTATTTTGATAAATGTTTGAGCGAAACTCACAGTCATCAAGATCCAGTAGAGAGACTTCCTTCTTGGACTTCCCTTCCACCTAAAAGGCAGACAACAGGAGAGGATGTAAGGAAATAGGCCCAGGCAGAAAAATGACACCTCAAAAGAAGAGTACTCAAGTTGAGTGTTGTGCTGTTCTGTGTATGAAATGTCTCAATTTCGTCGACAGTCTTTCAAAATCACGACACATTCAAGCCAAAACCGGGCACTCCACATTTATATCTAACATGTCTGAAATTTTCGATGGCCAGTCATGCACAGTGTCGCGTCACAACCGATTCACGCCGCCTCATGCGACTGAGCCGGGCTTGTCAGGTGTTGACTTGTGGGAATTGCAACACACGCCTCTATCTCGCACCACAACCGGCCCAATAAAAATGCATTTATACATACGAGTTCTTTTATCACCCTTTCTCCACACCCCCCTAACCAACCAGGGCGCCATTCACGTCACATAAAGAACCATAAAATTCCACTCTGCATACTCCGGGCCAAGCAGACGGCACGAAAAAAACAACGGGACAGATGAGGGAGTGAGGAATGAGAGAGAAAACAAACAATAAAAGTTAGAGTCCGTATCTTATCAGATCTTCTCTGATTGACGCCTGGTGGTGGTAATAAAGACAGAAACCTTGTTAGTAATTGGAGGTCTGAAAGAGCATGAGACAGAGAAGTGTAGAGAACGCAGGGGAGAGAGAGAGAGAGAGAGAGAGAGGGAGAGATGCATAATTCATAGGCTATTGCCAAATAACAAATTGTATGAAATGAGAATTTCATCGTGCAGAAAAGGAAAGGGAGGGTGAGAAATAATGTGATGAGCCTAACAGGTAAGAAAAAAGGTGGTGAGGGGTAAAACTGAGGCGAATGAAAGACTTGAAGATGATTAAAGAAATAAAGCTGATGGAAGCAAAATCTCACAGTACAAACTGTGATTCCAAAGCTCTGCACATGTGGATGCGGGGGACAGTGACTTCCTGAAACAACGTCTCTGCATTAACTTCCTGCACTGGTTCAAACAGGATATGCTGCAGAAATTGTAGAATATCTTAAATGAGATATTGAACATTTGGCAATGATTTCAAAAGAGAAACTACCTTGTCTGACCAAAGAAGAGTGTTTTTTCTGTTGCTTAAGTTAAGTGCTATTAAATGTTAGAAATCAACAACCTTTGTAAATAGTATCAGATCATGAATTACTAGTGCATGCAATGTGTCGCCAAGGCTACAAACACCAACATATATATCAATATTTGTATGTATTTTTAACCAGACAAATTTCATCTATTTGGATAGCGCTGGATGTCAAGAGAACCAAGAACAATAAAATCAGATCTATCATTAAACTCTTTGGCTCAGTTGATGGAATAAAGTCAGTCTTTCCTATTTAAATTATAGAAATAAACTTGCTGTGTTGTTTAATATTTATGATTATGAATTGTTTTAGCGCTAGTGGGCTCCACTCACTTGGAGCTATCTATAATTAAGCCAGCCATCAAAACAAACTGACAAAATGTAAATCTGTCGAGCCCAAACTATCTTCTAACTGAGTATACATAGTATAACATAGTTATACAAATCAAAAACACACAGTGATCTACAGCCATGTGTTACATGAGCCAGAGTTAAACATGTGTAGGTGATTAATAATAGTGAAAATGCACAAAAAGCACAGCTCTTACAATGGTAAAGAATTTAATTTACCTACATTTTAATGTAGGTAATACTTGTTCTGTTGGTCAGTGATGTTTTGCGGCACAGCAGTCAATAAATCTAAAATTGTGGTGATCAATTGTTTTCTATATATGATGCTGAATATTTAGTATCTATGATGATTAATAAGTCACATGTCTGATAAACAGACTGGGATCCAGTTTAGACAACAGTCTAATGAAGGCAACAAATTTATATTCTAGTCACTAGAATATAAATATCAGTGTACTGGGGAGTTTTATCTCTGACAGACTGTGCTCACGCTGGTTTGCATCTTCACTGCATTTGAATTCTAAAACATTTCTTAGTGGAAACATTTGCTCATCCTGGAACCATATAAAGTCAAGTTTCCTACAGCCAAGTTAATCAGAATGTCACCTTGGGTTTGGACTTCACGTCACTCTTCTTCTTCTGCACTGTGGGGGAGTCTGAGTCAGAGTCGTCTTCAGACTCAGTCTCTGAGCCGGAGGAGCTTTCAGCTGATGAGCTGCTGGCATTGGGTACAGGTCCGTTACCATTTTCATCTGACTCACTGAAACACATAGGAACAGCACAAAAGACTCAGACATGGGATCAATACAAGGAAAAGAAAACCTGAGCCTGTCTATTTGAAATATTGCTCATTAACATAAAAAAGCTTCCATGTATATTATTTTTTACAAATAATCTAGGAGGCACTAAAGAAAACTTGTTTTTTTCCTCTTTTCAATCTTATCTGGAAGATTGAGAAAGACACAGTCAGAAGAAAAAGGATCAAAGTGTTTTTGTTTGTGAAGTTAATTCAATGTTGCGTTCACTCAAACAAAGATTCCTCCCATCTTTCTCCTCTCTCTTTCACTTTTCTGTCCCTCTTCAATTTGTCCCAATAATGAGTGTTTACTCTGCCTGCCTGGGATTTTCAGCCGTTAAATTAATGAGGGGAATTGTGACGGTAACTGGCTTTTTAACTTGGGCGATGATGAAAAGCCAGTATTAATTTGGCCTACAGATTTCATTTGCTGCGAACAGGAAAAAGTGATATAAATCACTGTGGGCCTGATTAGGCCCTGCCTGAAATGACTGGGCCATAATGAGGGCATTATGCTGTGTTTGTTGTGGAAGCACTGGGGTGAGCTGCTCTAATTACAGTGTGTATGTGTGTGTGTGCATGCTTTTGTGTGTTGGAGCACTGGGGTGAGTTGCTCTAATTATACTCTCTAATGGAGAGAACAGGGTCAGCCGGCGGCCTGTCACACAGCAGAATCAGGTACATTCTACGCGAGTTTGTGTGTCTGTGAGTAAATGAAGTGGAGTGCGTAAGAAACTAAATTTGCCGCTGTGTAAGAGAGTGCGCGTGAGCATATTCAGTAGTAATGACCTAAATCTCATTCATTGGTAACACCAGGCTGCTAAATGACCAATCAAAAGTCATTATCCATTAGCCATGTAAATGTGGGTTACGCTACAGGAGGAAAATTCTCCTTGATTAGCTTGTTAATGGAACCCACAGTAACGACATTCCAGCAGCTCGGCCGGCATGTGTGCATGTGCGTGTGCGTGTGTGTGTGTGTGTGTGTGTGTGTGTGTGTGTGTGTGTGTGTGTGTGTGTGTGTGACAGAGTGGACAGAGGAGTGTATACACAGTGTAACACAATAGGTGTGTATAGGCCACAGAGTTGATGTTGTATAATTTTGTTTCTCTCTCCCATCTAAAAACACAGATGTGGATCTGATTTTGTAGAATCTTGTATTTGGCCCAATAATCTGTTGACAGATTTACAGGTACTTTTTCATATTTGATCCCCAAATTTCTCATGCATTTCTTACAACTTAAATAATAATCAATTATTACCTATATTAGGTTGTAATGTATTATTGGTATTAACTTGAATCAGACATACAGGATAGAAGCACATAAAAAAGCAACAACATCTATACAGGTTCAACCGTCCTTACAATGGACACATAGAAGTCCAGTCTGTTAATTCATTGAGGGGCTCAAGCCGTCTCTGCCGAATGGATTGGGGATGTGCAATAAAACATTTGCATACAACAAATGAACTAATAGGAATTAATCATCAAGTTTACAAGAAACAAAAGTAAATAATTGAAGCTGTCTGACCCAAGATTTCCATCCACACAGAGATATATAACAGTACCAAGAGGTACAGATCAGCAGATATAGGTCAGAGGCCCAGCTAGAAATTGGTTAAAGACCATTGCAACATATTTAGACAAAATGTATACAAGTATACAACCAAAAAAGAGTTGTTCAAGTTTTAATGAAGCATAATAAGCCACATCGTTTGTCCATTCAGGAGAATGTGCCTAAATTATTTTCCTGAATATGATTTAGTCTGCATTAAAGTATCGCAAGGGAAGATGCAAGACTTTGTTTTTCCGTGCTATGTTTGGCAATGTAGTGAAAATGTTTGCATGTTTAGGAAGAAAAGATCCAACTGAGAAGAAGGAGGTATCGTGCCAGAGGATGGGTTGCCATATACATGCAGATTAGAAAATGGCTGGAGTTTTAAACAGATGGAGGTTGATGCAGCAAAGCACTCATCACATTTGTTGTTGCCTGCGACGCCGGTGCTTCTCACAAACACACACCTGTCGAATTAGCTGAGCCGGACAGAGAAAAATAGAAAGAAACAGGCAACATATGGACACAGCAAATTCACAGGGAAGAAAGATGATGCTTTCAAAGTCAAACAGGCAGGAGGGATTTCACTGTACCTGTGAGCCGCAGCTGGCTTGCTTTTCTTCTGCGGCACCTTCTTGGTCTTCTTCTTCTTCTTCTTCTTTTGTCCTGATTCAGATTCACTGAAGCTCTCCTCAGATCCACTTGAGCTCTTTCCAGAATCAGTGGAGGTCTTTTCTGACTCACTGCTTTCCTCCTCACTCTCACTGCCACTCTCTGTACAGACAAACAATATTATACACATTAACATTAACTTGTATTTTCATGCAATTAAATCCCGTTTTAATACCATGGCCTGCATTTTCCTTACATCTCATGTTGTTCGCGCTCAGATATCACAATTGTATTAAGTTACTGCTAATGCAAACCAGACAATTCCTGCTGCTTCATGTGAAGAAGTCAAATACATTGGTTGCACCAGCAAGTGTTTGGAATTGGAATAAGGCTCATTTATGGTTAACGTTAGCTACATATACAAAAACAGACTGAGCACTTTGTCTGTAGTCTGCGTTCATTTAGTCTGTCTTTGTGCACTTCCTCTATACTGACCAAACAGAGCAGTACCACCAGAAAGCATGGGGGAAGTAGCCAATAGTTCAAGCTAGAAGACTAGGAAGACATTTCAACAGTGAGACTTTGCGAGATTGTAAGAAACTAGAGGCATCTAAATGATGTTACTGCACATGTGCACAGGGACAGTTACTGTAGAACAGCTGGGAGGACATTGGACAGGAATTAAATTTGTCAAAAACTCTACGTTACCTTCTAGTGGAAGTATAGCTTAACATCCATGCTAATGTACAGGATGCATGGAGGTATGTGGGCAGTGACGATTAGATTGTTTGAAACAGATATATCGTTTTTGGAACATAAATGCAGAAAAGTAGTCTTTAATCTGCACTTGTTGTTACCACCAGTAACAAGCATAATGCAAAATCATGGAACAGAACTCAAATCTTAATGGTTATATTTTTAACAGACAAGACACATAAGAATATAAGTGTTACTGTTTCGTTACTCTCTAAAAAGAACCAGACAAACACATCCACCTTTACACACACAGACAGACACAAACCTTCACTGCTGCTGCTGCTGCTGCCGCTGCTGCCGCTGCCGCTGCTGCTTTCTTCATTGCCACTGCTATCAGATCCTTTCTCTTCTTTCTCATCTTCATCGTCTGAGTAGAACTTATCAGCAGATTTGGATTTCTTGGCCTTCCCAACTAATGGTGCCCACTCTTTCACCTACACAGATATGGTCGGAGGGAGGAGAGAGGGTGTTAATTACAGCCAATCGAGATGAATACTTTAGGGATAAGGAAACTTTTAAAATAATTTATTATACTTTACTCAAAGGAATGATCATATCATAGTTAAATGATATGATCAATGTGAATAAAAGGAGTAATTCACCAGCTGTCATGTCATTGATTCTACTTCAGTTTAATGCTCTGGAATTAGTCAATTAACTAAAACCGTGATTTATACATTTTTTGTTACCCGAAATATTTTCCTAATATACCTGCATTAAACCTAAAACTTGGAATACAAGTTTGACACAACCACTTCTATTCTCCTTTATTGTTTTATTAGGAACCCTCATTAGTTGCCACAAGGTAGCAGCGATACAGCTTTTAAAGTTGAAGCTGGTTCTGAGAAAAAAATAGGATCAATATTAATCTTTCACTGAAAAGCAAAGCCACTTAATTTTTCTAATTGTTTTAATTTATGGTAAAGGAGTGATCAAGTAAGTCCTTGTCTTTGAGCCTGATGTGAATAGTTGTGCATGTCAGTTTTTCCAACACAAACTGATCTGAGAAGTGAGTGAGGAAGGTGGATCCCTTACTGGCTCAATGACCTCCACGTTCCTCACAGACTGGTCAGGAGCAACAGCCGGCCAGTCCGAGAGCTCCTGGTATCCCGTCGCTTTAATATTGAGACTGTGGGAGAGCGTTCCCAGTTGGTAACGGTCTCGATCTGGAGGTAACGAAAAGAGAAAAGAAAGAAAATGAGTCAAAAAAAACCACTGAAAAGATGAGATTGGTGGTAAGACGTGGGTGGCCGTAATGAATTTGATGAAAAGAGAAAATGGAGAGAGGAGGCCAAATGACATGATGACTTGAATATTAGATCGAGGCTTCCTCTCCTCCATTACAAATGACCAGGATACACACATTTCCTCTTCTCTCTCCCTAGTGGTCAACACACGAGGATAATGTCTGTGCCCTGGGAAATACATGCTCTAAAAACTCTGCTTTGCTAACCAAAAAAGAAAAGAGAGAGAGAGAGAGAAAAAACGTTACACGTGAATATTAAGAATGACAGGGGTGGTTAATGCTTTCCATAAACATCCAGTAGGTGCAAACCGCCTCTGAATTTTAATGCTACACGAGGCAGTTTCTGTCGCTTTTGTCAACGAGGGAGAGAGAGAGAAGAGGAGACAGCTAAATGAGAGAGATTATTTTCCCTCTCAGTGTCTGAAAAAGGTTAACATTAGCTCAATAATTTACCCATCTCATTAGTCCAAGGCAAAGGGGTCTGACCTAACTGCCCTTCAGAGAGACAGACACACCAGAATATTAATATCGCTGCCTGAATCAACTTTGCATA
The DNA here is from genome assembly GCA_026259375.1 of Verasper variegatus. Lineage (NCBI taxonomy): Eukaryota > Metazoa > Chordata > Actinopteri > Pleuronectiformes > Pleuronectidae > Verasper > Verasper variegatus. The sequence goes on from CM048060.1 coordinate 5,842,566, forward strand.
CTACTGGAAATGGAGCCACTCGATGTGAGATAAAAAGGTCCAGTTAATATGTGTTTGGTGAGATGAAATACTAAACAGACACAGGAGAGGAAGAATGGCAGCTATTATAAAATTTTCAAGCTATTTAGAGGATTTCATGCTTCAAAATAAGGGTAAGTGGTTGATATTAGAAATGTATGAACTACCTTTGAAGGCAGACTGAAGCACAGGAGCTGGTTTGGGGGCCAGTAGGATGCGACGAGCATACTTGTTGAGGGCCCCGCCCTTCTCGCTGGGGACTATGAGTTGTCTTATGAAGCGCGTACGGTCTCTGATGTCATAATTCTGGTCGTATTTGCCGAGATTCAGGATGTACTGGGTCAGCAGCTTGGTCTGAGGGAGGGAAAAGTAGGGTGACATGTTAAGACAGCAGACAAAAGACAACAGGATCACATAAGAGAGGCAGGATGAGTAGTGTGCATGTGGATGATAGCGAGTATCTCGTGACCAAACCCAACTAAGCCTAAGGTGAGGTGTCCACACATTAGTGCATAAAGGAATGGTTTGACATTTTTGCAAATGCCAGTCACTTACTAACTTCCTATAAACCCAAAAGTTGTCATCTTCACATTTCTGTTTATCTTCATGTTAACAATACAATACTACAATATGATATAGTAAGTAGATTGGTGGCTTTAGATGTGCATTTTTTCGAACTTTGGATAGAGCCACAGTTCAAGTACTTCCAAATGCTTAAAATTGTGTATTTCCCAAAATTGAAACCATTCACTATTAAAAAAAATTAAAAGGAAAATCTAAACCAAAATATGTCTGAAACTCAAGGTTTACCATTCATCTGAGCAATTCCCGATTTTCTCTCTCTGTCACAACGTTTGTTCATAAATCAGCCTGGATAAGTTAAATCCTTCTCATCTGGCCCAAAACAGGGGAAAAAAGAGCACTTGCATAGTATTTAGGCCGGCATAAAAACACAACTTACTGCTGCAGTGAAGCCAGAATAATAACCCAAATCCTTTACAGCATTGACTTTGTGTCTCCCTCGCCCCTCCGCGGCACATTACATAGAGCAAGAGGTTTAATGATGTGCTCATTTGGGGAGGTGGCGTCTGGGCTCATAAACCCAGCTCAGAGGCCAAAATCACCCCATCTAACCGAATGGGCCTGTGGACACCAAGCTGCGCTACGAGATGCACCATTACGTTAAAGCTGTCTCCTTCACAGCTCTATATTTAAACCAGTCGTTTAACTCAGAGTTGAAAATGTGATAAGTTAGATAGAGCTACATAAAGCTTTGGAATTCAAAACCTCACATTTAGATAACACAAAGCTGTTTTGGATCTGAATCCTCATGTGCATATATTTTTCAGAAATCTGCAGACGTAACCCAGCACCATGTTTGTTTTATTCTCGAATCAACACAATGAAAGTGTCTTAGTGCCGGTACGATTAATCTGTTACCTGTTTAGAATTGGTCAGGTAGAGTTTGGCTGCTAGATTGACTATCTGCAGCTTGACTATGTCCTCCTCCACTGTGAACGTCTTTGCCATCTTACGCAGAACATCGGGTGCAATCTTCGGCACCCTCTCGCAGTATTCTCCCATCAGCCACAGGATGCTGGCTCGGGCCATGGGGACCTGACAAAAGGAAAAGATTACGACTCATTTATTTGTTCCTGTCTCAACTTTTCAGAGCGAAAAAATGCAAAATGGGTCAAAAGTACAAATAATGCGATGGTGAATCGTACAGAGATGTTGTCAAAGAGCTTGGCCATGTGCTTGATGATCTCGCAGTGCTGGGTGGGCTGAGTCTGAAGCAACTTCTTGATCACCACAACGCTCTCGGCCACCACAGTCTCTGCACGGACAAAACGAGTTCTCACGACACAAATAAAAACAAAACTGGACAGTCACAGTGTCTCATTATACTGTGGGAGTTGTACTGCAGGTATATATATGTAAAGCAGACATTTTACCATCTCTGTTGGAAAGGAGCAGGACCAGACCGTTGAGACAGGTGTCTGTCACTTCAGAGATGTTGGTGGCACACCTGCCAATGGCCTGAATTGTGGCTGCAGCAAACGCCTTGTCCTGACTCTTCACATAGGTCTGAAAAAACAAACAGGTCAAGAACAGGTGAAGTTTAACAGCACCAAATCTCAAAATTTGAAATCTAACCCTTTACTGTTGATGTCAATTAACAGTACAAACACAAACCTGAAACTCTCTCAGAATAGTCGAGATGTTGGCTTCGTTGGCGAGGTTGGTCAGGATCTCCAACTGCAAAAAATATAAGGAGAGATTTATTTAAAAGCTGAACAAGCATGAGAGATTAAAGTATAGGTCAATAACATTTTTAGGCCATGTGTCATGTTAGAAAAGGAATATCAGAAGATCAGCCTGTCCCCTGCGATAAATGAGGAAAATTGATTATCTTGTTAAGTTATACTTAGGTATAGTTTTCACATATAACCTTATTTCTCCTAATATTATGAGTCTATTATTGTAATACTACAACGTCCTTCTAAATTATGACTTTATCAGGAGCAATATTCCTACTTCCAACCTCAATGTTAAACTGCAGTCAGTCTTTGGCGTAAACAACACCATTGATATCCAGTGATGTCTGAACAAATTTGACTCTACAGCTACTGATGCTTTTTGCAGGTTTACAAAGGTTGATGAAATGATTTATAACATCACTGCACAAGCTATAAATCGTACTGACCCTTATTTGAGTCCATAGTGTGGGAGACTATATACAATACTGTATAAAAAAGTTAAATGGCAGGTACCTTTAGTGTTTTGATATGTGTGGCATCTGTAGACCGGACATAGAAGCTCTTCATGTAGGGTTCAAACATCCCCTGTTTGAAGATAAGATAAATAGATAAATACACATCCTGCACAACACCTTTACTGTTCTGACGTCCAAAAGCTGACTTACTTTTCTCTGAATGGACATAGTAGCGATGTTCTGAAGCACGATGTACTGCACCTCTCTGCAAAACAAAAACAAATCACATAATCAGGCGCCAATAACATGGACACAGTTTTACAGTGAACTTGGGGAGGAGGCAAACAAATGAGCAGTATGTTCTACCTGTGGCTTCTTAGTAGTCGCACCAGTGACTTGGTGACAATGGTGACTTCATGTTTAGGGGCCAGATGCCAGTAGAGCTGAGCCACAGACATCACCACCTGGAAACACACAACACACTCAGAAATGAAAAGGATTCAACTTCGTCACTGGATCCTCCAAGAACAAACCTTTAGAAATTGCTTTTAGATAATGTCTTTGACTTTTTTCTTTTCTTTCTTTCTTTGATATTTGTTTCAATTTTCAGCCACTTTCTAGAAGGGGCAGCCCTCTAACTCTATACGTTACTCTCACTTGATTTTATGCTTTTAACACTTTGAAAAGCACTTTCAAACTTTTAAGTGCTTTCTTATTATTACACCACCCACAGTGCAATGCCATCTGTCAACCAGTGCTAGAATCAAATACATTCATTCACATGCATGTCATAGGGCTCCACAAAGGCACTCATGACATGACTCTATAAAGGTAATTTTTCAGCGAAGCTTTAAATAGCCAGAGGACGTGTGTCCATCATTGCAGGCAGGATGAAAGGGTTCAGGCGTCTATGAAGATGGAGGATGTCACTGTGTTGTCGTGACTGAAGACACAGCGTGTCACATTTTAATCAACACTTTCATTTGGGAGCATTTTTTCTCCTGCTGCTGCTGCACAGCGACAGAGACCTTGAGACTCCTGGGTGATAGAGATCTGCACTCACTGCAACACTACAATATATGTGTGTACACATACACACACACAAATCTTGGGTACTGCACTATAGAAGGTATGTGCATGTACCCCTACAAAGATATTGTATAATAATGAAATGATAATTAAAATGATTGCATAATTATAATTGTACATTTTAAATAATTGATGGGACATTAATTTGAAAGTGTATGAATGTCTAGTGTTGTCGTTTTTTTAAACTCCGGAGAATGTTCACAGAAATGGGTCCAGGTCTACACCTTAATGGCTCAAAGACAACTAACATAAGTCTGTGTTTATGTGAAGCTGACTCACAGCCGTGTTCCTGCTCTGCAGTAGAGGTTTGGTGTTCCTCAGCAGCAGTCTGTGATCTGGATCCATGATGTAAGGCTTGGCCTCCGTCTCCTCTTCTTTCTCCACAGAGTCAGAGTCATAGAACGCCTTTTCATTGTTCTCATCAAACACAGAACCCTGAAACACAAACAACACATAAACACCTTATACTATCACAGTGAACTATCAAATATTCACCTGACTATAGAAGAAATACCATTCCCTTTTCAACTGATTCACTGTGAGCTACAATTGAACAAACTTCAGTTCTGAGCTATGGTTCTAGGTCAAAGGAAAAATGGAGAGTAAGTTAAGAACATTGAGTGACGGTACTACGTTTAAAAAGGAGGATTATTTTCGGCAGCAGGACGGACATTGTGTGTGAAATTGAGTCAGTATAACCGTGCCTGAGTGTGTTGAAGGAATACAGCATGAGCAGTGTGGCTCAGTGATGTCTTTTCAGACAATGGAGCTCTATGGCACAGAGACTAGAGACTTATCAGCCTTTGAATACGCAGACAATTGTTTTAAGTAGGATCTGTTCATTGTTGGCTTTGTTTATCAAGTGGGATTTGTTAACAAAAAGAAAAAGATGAAGCGTTACCAGACTTAAGATCAGACAGATGCACATATTAAACAGGATTCATACTAAGAAAGCACATTCATGATTTGTGTTTTATTGTTTAGAGTCCTGCCTGATTTATCTCTTCCAGTGCTGCACATGAGCATATGACATGATACAGTTATAACAACTATATGGGTAGTTTGCATGACCAGAAGTTGTTAGTCTATGCTTTTGAGGTTCAAATATATACTTTCGGTGAATTGTCCCTTTATGGATTTTGTTCCCCAATTGTTTTTTGGTCCTTGAGGACCTCAGTGTCTCACCTCCTTCCAGGGACTGACGAACTGAGTCCTGGCGTAGCGGGTCAGCATGGAGATGATGACCACCTGGCCCCACTCTTCCACATCCACCAGCAGGTTACACAGTTTTCTGTAGTTCTTATGGATCAGGTCAATGCGATCTGGACACACCTCCTCGAAGGACATCACCACGCTGCCGGCCACCAGCTAAAGAAGAGGGAAGTGAAGAATAGATGAAACAAAACAATTTATTTTTTCCCATCAATATATCTATTATCTATAGCGCTTATCGTTTTGAGGGTCAAGGTGGTGGTGGGGGGGTCTCTCTGCCAATGTACAGAGACCAACAACCATTCACACTCACGTGGACTCAATTCAAAGCCTTCAATTAACCTAACCCCAGTGGGAGGAAGCCAGAGCACCCGGAACAAACCCACACAGACACGGGGAGAACATGCAAACTCCACACAGAAAGACCCTGGCCACCCTGACCACTAATTATTTACATTTATTTCACTCCAGTATTACAATTAAAGTTAAATGAAGTTGTAAGCATGTGTAGCTCATTTTAACTCTTTAGCAAGCCGTAATATGATAAACGCTGGTTAACAGATATGACCCTGGTCAAAACAGGTACTATAATTGCACTTGGAGGAAAAAAAATAAACACAATGCCAATTTATGACTCTGATTACAATACACACAGTTCGGCTTTTGAGTAGATAGTAGATAATTAAAAGGAAAATGTTTGCCTTAAAGTTTTAAGTGACTTATTCTACACAAATCTGCGAAACAAATCCATCAATAAGTGTGTCTCACATCTTCCTCATAGATTAGATTTAGTTTTTCCTCAGGTACAAACCTCATTTTATGTTCAATTCACTGGGAGGACATGGAGGAAGCCGCAGCTGAGAAAGCCAATAATCAACTATATTTCATTGGTAGGAGGGAAAAACCCATTTGGCCGCTGCATGCCCCCCTACCACCCAACAGCCTTCTGGCTCGCAGACTGGCTGTGAGGCTGAGTGAGTGACATGGCTGTGTATTAATATGCAAACAACATTATCACGGGCAGGCAAGGGTGAAGAAGAAGAGAAAGGGAGCAGAATCTGGTCTTCCCAATTAAAGCCTTCTGGCCCCCGGTGGCCCTGTGGGAAACCAGTGCGTTTAGCCATCAGCGTTGTCATGAGCCTGCATTGATTGTGTGTGCATCACTGTGTGTGTATGAAATAAGTGTGTGCACGGCGCCTATCTGCAGATGCTCTAGGAAACCTGGATCTTAAATCAGAATGATTATTAGCCTTTCTGACATTCACAGTACTAATACTGATGAATGAATCACTGGAAGATCATATAACTACATTTTATGGCATCACGTTGAGGTAGGAAGTTATATTTATTGAGTGGCCCGCACAGAAATCCTAGCTAGATTCAAGGAAAGACGTTTGCAAGTGGATCCAGCGTTGGTAATTACATTATGAGGCTAGCTTAATGCAACAGTTTGCAGGTAACTAGATGTACAATACGCACATGTGCAAGTTGATTAGGTTCATCAAGCTAAAACTAGTGTAGTCTAATACAGTTTTGCATTAAATCCTCCCTTCATGAGGTTATAGTAGTCTTTGTTGTAAGTGTTGTTTAAGTGTTGGTTCAACTTGACATTCATTTTGGAGGATGCAGTTTGCATTGTAGAGACAGGTGTGTTATTCAGCCCTGGCCTCATTGGGATAAATAGAGTGGACAAAATATATAAAAAAAAACTTGTTAATAAAGCTCAAAAGCGCCACAAAGTACATCCTCTCTAAAACAGCAAAAACAAAGCATTATAACCTTCATGAAGGTAGGATTTAATAAAGGTCTTAAACATAATAAACTGCATTAGTTTTAGCTTTAAGTGAACTAAATAAAGCGGCTTTTAAAAGTATAACTATTGACAATCAAAATGTCTTTTCAGCTAATAGGATTATAAAATAAATATTATATTTAGTTTTCACAATCTACACTGCCGTCTGCACTTTCCTCTAAGCGTATCGCACATTGCTGTGATGATATTAACGATATGTCAAAGTACATACATGAAACTCTTCTCAAGCAGTTGAAGCTGTATCTACTAAGTGCTCTTCTATGATTTTATTTGATTCAGCCCCGGCGGGACCAGTAAGGTTTCAGGGAGTGAACTGTGTGATCCATCTTTGGAAAATAAACTGCGTACAGTTTCTGTAAATATGTGGATTCAGCTGTTGAACCTCGAGAAACCAACTCAAGCACGATTCTTGATTTTAGCAATATTTGGTTAAGTGTGCTAAAAGAGATTTCACTGGTAATTTAAAGCATAATGTGGACTTTCAAGAACCCTCCTGTAGGAAGTGATACGTTTCCATGGTATATCTACTGATCATAGTTAGTTTGAATGCTTAAAAAAAACAACTCGCAACTCTGTAGACCTTATTTCTCAGCAGAATAGATGCAGGTGTAATTAATGCCCTGAAAAATAAAATGCATTCCACTTAGATGTGACAGTTTGAGGGCCTCGGTGTTGTGCATACTAGCTTACTGAATCCAAGTGGAACAGAGCCATGAAGAATTATATAGAACTTTTAAACCTGTGCTTTTCCTGCCGTGACACATCAAAATGCTTTGAAGAAGGTCTATTGGTACTTTGCTATTCAAACCGTTTTGGTTTCATTTACCCAGTTTCTGAGATTTATATGCCACCACCCAAATACAAAGGAAGTGAATGTGATTTCATCTGAAGTGCTTAAAGCATTGAGAAATCACATAAAAAAAAAATGTCAAGAGCAGCATCTGTTTTCAACAGTGTCCCTGTTACTCTAGATAATCCACTAAACACGGAATAAACTACTTTTATAGGGAACATTAGAGAGTAGATTCGCTGAAAATGATTCACAGCGAACAAACATTGCCAAACATCAAGGAGAAGCAATACTCTGATGCACAGTATAAACACATTCATGAAAACTGAGTAATACAGTCTTAGAGTAGATTCACTGCAAAGCATTTCAGTTACTCAAAGTAGTCAATTAGATTATATACATTCAGCGGGAATTGGTGCATTTTTGCATGAGGGAGCGTCATTCTCGCCTGGCGTTCTCCCCAGACCTCTCCTGTCTCTGAGGCTATTACAGGCAGCACCATTTCAGAGCATGTGGATCCCGCTGCAAGCCTTTGTGCATTCTCTACCAACTTCCCCCATTAGACACAGCTCCAAGGTAAACTACATGCACCATCAACAAAACTGACACCCCAATCTATGGAGTTCATACACCTCCTCCCCCTCCTCCTCCACCCTCGACCATATTATCTACGCTGCGTGACAAGCCGGTAATGGAAAAATCACACTAAGCAAATGGTTCTTCTAATAACAATAAATTTCCTATAAAATTATGAAGGGCCCAACCCGTTTCCTTGCATCTATTTTGCTATGAATTCTAATTAGGGTGCCAGAGAGGCAGAGAGTGCTGGGTCATCACGCCAGAGACAACGCGCGCCTTTTTGATTGATGGCCCAGTGTGGGGTCGGCCTATCCTCCCCGTGCTCGCTCCTCTCCTGCACTCTTCCCTCTCCCTCCTTTTACACTTAAATTAATGGGCGTCTCACCTAGCCCCTAATCATAGTACCCCTCCACCCCGCTGCCCCTCCTTTCTGTTCTCATTTCAATTTTGCAGAGGGTACAAGGGGGAGCACATGGGAGGGATCGATCATTTATCTTGTAATGGCTGGATAATAGATCCATCACGGTAAAACAGCTGCACAAACTCCTATGTTGTCTCTGTCATCAGGCCTTCCCATTTTCTCTTTAAACCATCCTGCCTATAAGGAGGCTCCCGTGTGTCACAGCCATTTAACCAAACAGGCACATCTGTAAAGGTAAATGTCAGGAGGCCTGGACAACGCCACAGCCTGGAACAATAACCAAATGTTTCCTTCTTTAAACAGGCACCAAAGTGACATCAGCTAAATAGCTTTTACACAAATGATTTTAATGTTTTTTGGTTAAATTAATAGATTAACATCAACTACAGAAGAATTGCACTAGACACATAAAAACATATTTGAAAAGCTGGCCGTCTTAAACGTGATGATGTAAGGTGGCATGCAAGCCTATATGTGGATATGTAAAAGCAGGACAAGCAAAGGGGCAATTAATATCATTAGTAACCACTGTTTTTCAGGGTGGACAAGTTCCAGGGTCATGGTATTGTGCACACTAATATGACATACTGTACTAGGATTTTAAATGGAGCAAAGCCACCATTAACAAACTGGTTTTACCAAAAGATCTGCCATAAAAAGATATCTAACCAGCTAACCCATTACAGAAGCCTTGTTAAGTCTTTTTGAACACAAGCCATTTGTATTATCTTTGTAAATAATGAGGGTTTTATTCCATTTAAGTATTCCAGTAATCAAACACGTACAACACGTGGACCATGAAAGTGACACAAACGCAGGCAGTGTTATTGTTAGAAAAGTTACGAATAGAATTAAATGTTGCTTAACTCGCAAATAAATATCATTATCTGCTCAACATGTCAATTCATGCAAGTATAGTTAATAACTGGAAAATAGTTCCACTAGTGCATGAATGTTTCAAACACGTCAATCTCAATGATTAATTTACTGGGTGGCTCTATAAAGTATCATCACACAACTGAATTATTAGAGGTAATGCAGATGGAGTAAAAAAGAAAGTTAAGCGTTGTAAATGCTTTTGTCAAACGCACGCATGCGCGCACGCGCGCACACACACACGCACAGTCTTCCATTACATGTACAATTATGTATTGTCTCCGAGCCTAAATTGAAGTAACCCCAATGATATCATGGGTCACTTTTTGTTCCTGCAAAAAGCATAATAAACTATTTTAACAGTAATCCTCCTAATGAATAGTAAACTGACCTTTATGTGAGAATTCTGTGTGGTGCCACATTACATTAAGCTACATTTTCCCTTTTGGCTGCACAATAAGAAGACCAGGAGAACCTCACCACACTGATTCAACTCCAAGACCACCCTCCCATAGTACTGCAGCAAGCTGACCAGAAGACTGTCCAGTGTTGAGGAACATGGTGAGATCCTAATATCACAAAAAATGCATTGGTTCATAGCGATTAAGAATCCATTGTGTTTGGGGTTTTTCGCCATGCATCACCAGCTGATAGTGCTTGTGCTTCTGTGTGATGATAGTGCCCTCTCTCTGCCTCCCCACACTCACAATGTGGGCTCCAAAAGGGAGAAGTCATCTGTCTTCGTTAGCGACCGGGGCTAAATATACTATGCATCTGGTAGTGGGCTCTCCATCCCCCCTTGGCCTGAGCTGCTTTGTTTTGTTTGTATAATGATAGGTATACGCTATGAATACATAACTACAACCACACTGTGACTTGCACAAACAAGCGCGACACACTCTGCATTCTACATATTTGAAATTGCCATTTAAACACCCTTCGTTTTTGCTGTGACCTCCGAAAATTAACGCCCTGCCTGCTGACTTCTGATGGGCTGCCTGCATCGTGTCTGCGACTGGACTTAACAGAGAATTTGAGAATCTGACTCTTTTACGGACCCATTTTGGTGGGGAAAGAAGATAGCCTTTGAGAGAATTAAGCTGACACTAGCATCAGTGCGAAAATTCCCTCCAAATGGACACTTAACAAGGAGCATCTGAAGATGTGTGGGTTTAAGTGGGTGTTAACAAACCGTGGCATTGCCGAATGAGCTGTGGGATGGAGAGCTAAGAGGAAAATCGCTTGACTGGGGCGCCCTCCAGTGGTATGCATTCACCAACATGAGACGTGTACTATGTTGCACTTACTGCTCAGCGTGTACTTACCGTGCTTTTATCTTTCAATAGTTTCTCTATCACTTCAATCAAGTGCTCCTTCTGCTCTGGATCCAGGCTGAAGACAAGAGAGAGAGAGAGAGAGAGAGAGACGGAGAGCTTTGAAATAAATATATGTCGACTGAGGAATGGCAATTATTCACATAATATGAAAACTTGATGGACTTACAAATTAAATCATGTCCCCTCTGTGTGCTCAGAATACAGATACATCCGGGTGCTTTCAACAGATCCAATCACTTATCTATCAGCATGTTTTGTCCTCACCCTCATTTTATTCTCAAGGTTGTGTACGGAATCACTCCAGGATGCCTTGTTTACAACCTCCCATAACAGACACTAAACAGTTAACCTATGGTGATCACTAACAAACCAATTTAGTCCTTTTTCCAACAACAACATAATATATTTGCAGCTTGAAGCTTCTCAAATGTGTTGATTTACTGATTTTCTTTGTTATATCTGACTGCAAAGTGAAAGTCTTGATGTTTTTAGGTTGTTGGTTGAATGAAACACACAATTTGAATAGAACATCTTGGGTCTGGGGAATTATATGATAACTATTATATAACAACACAAAACTAAATATATACAACAAATACATAAAATAAGGAATTGGTTGGAAAATAATTGTTAGTATTTGCCCTAGCATACCATTATCCTTATTTCATTGTGGTAATTCTATAGAGCATGAACTTGACACTCAAATAAAATGGTGCACAGTAATAAAGCGGCAGGTCATAGTAAGCAGAAAGGAATTTCAGACACAGCCCCGGTCTTTTCCTGACATCAATCAGTGAATCAAATATGCAGACTCAGCGGATAAAAGAAAGATAACAGCAAGGCAAAACCCTTTAAGTCAACATTACCCAACATTTACTGTAAAACTCTTACTTCACTGCTTCAGGAATGAAGTGGTACAGATAGAGAGCCAGAAAAGCTAACGGGTGCAGTCACTGGTATTGGCTTTCCCCAGTGCTTTCTGTAGCTTGTGTTGCAGACCTTAGAATCTGTACCTGTAGAGCTTCTGGATAGCATGGGCAGAAGTCTTCCTGACATACGGAGACAGGTCGGCTGCAGCCTCCTTTATGGCGAGCATCATGATGGGGACAATTATGGGGACACGGATACTGGACAAAACCCTCAGTGCACTGGCCCGGATGAACTGGTTTGGGTCCTGGCACAGAGAGATGGAACCACTGAGTGTCAGTGTGTGAAACAATGTTAGCTTTTCATAATGATTAAGGCGGCCGAAGCATTTAACAGAACATCGAGGTTACACACAGATTTTCTAGTGGCGATTATGTTTGACAACAATATTAATGCCAGTTTAGAAAAAAAATAACATGGTTAATTTTCATCTATTATGTACATTTAAAGATGCTCACACAGATACATAGATCAGCCATTAAAACCTGTTTTAATGTTGTGGCTGATCGGTTTATAAGCCACATTTTCTAAATAATGTCAAACCTCGACATTAGGGATGGGCGAATAGCAATATGCTAAAGAATTTCCATCAGTAACCATCAGCCAACAACTGAGGATATATTCACGCAGGTGTGCATGTGCACATGGCATACACATGCACAGGGACACACCAAAATGCATGGAAAAGCTTGCAATTTCTTTATTTTTGCTTGAATTTGGACGTAACCGTCGTGAAGTAATTTGTTGTCTTTCCAAACATGTAGAGCGCCAAAAACTTCTGACATGCGGAATTTCCCAAATCTATGTGCAAACACCATCATCATTGTGTTCATGACCAAATTATGTTGATTTTAGCCGGTCTGAGTTTACAGACGGGATAAGGAAGCAGGAGAGAGAGAGAGAGAGAGAGAGAGACAGAAAGAGAAAAGAGAGGGAGCAGAATCAGGAGGGCTGTATGAATGAATGAATGTAATGCATAAGTGCCGGTTTCCTAGGTTAATTATTCATAGAGTCAAATTAATTATCAAGAAGGCAGATCATTATATTAGCAAAATAAAATGACACTTTGCCCAGACAATCACTCAGACCATATACTTGTCCAGTCGCTTAAAATATTACAGCTTTTTTACCATGTTAGTAAAGATAAAACGAGAGAAACACCATCAAGAAGCAGACATGTTACCTTCAGGGCCCTCTGGAACGTGCTGATGGAGAGCAAAGCCAGGTCCTGCTGCTCCTCTGCATACCTCACCAGGTAGACGTATACAAGCTTCTTAAGCTGCAGAGGACAATTAAATCAAACAGCAATAAATTGAACCAGCTGCAACAGGGAATTACTGCAGCATATGGAGAAAGCAATCTACAAAACCAGCTGCGTTTTAAAAACTTAAGCAGATTTATTTGAAAGGATGTGCTGGATTTTTTAAACCCCCAATAATAGATAAAAGTCTCGGGCCATAAAAGGGATACAATAAACAATAATGTATTAAGCAACAAAGAGAGTCTTTTTTCGGCTTGGTTAATCTGTGGGATACCTGAATTTGTTATTTCAAGGGGTGGAAAAAGAAAGTTGATACAGAAAGTTTTCCTGTGTTGTTATCACTCGCTGCAGAATCAATCCAGTGTTGTTTCAGGCGGAGAACAAGGTTATGAATTTTTGTTCCTTTCTGAAATTGCCATTGAATTTATTTGCCCTCTGTCTTGTGTTTTGACTTCCACACTTCTTCTTCTTCTTCTTTGCTTGCAGGAAAGCCTGAGATAATATTTGTCCGTCTTTCTGACTAGTTTAAGCAGAGACCAAAGGTTGCTCCATTGCTGATTCACATTAACTATTCAGAATGGGAGGGGGGGGAAACAGAGCTGGTTTCTGTCTATAAGGATGTGGATTTATAGACCCTGGAACTGGAAGAAAAGTGGTTGAAAAAAATTAGGACTTACTTTCAGAGGGTACGTATAATTTAATTTGAGAACTGATTTAAGGTTGAGGTCGGGGGTAAGGTCACATCTTAGGCGCAATCACCAAGAGCTTTATCCGCTAATCAGCACCCGGCTTTTCTAAAACAGCGAGTATTGACCTGCAGCAGCGCACCACAGTTCTCAATCATCATTTTGGTCATTACTGCTGGGATTAATGGCATTACTCACTATAAGAGCAGACACAACCCATCTGCCCTCCTGGATCTAGGTTCTATGACCACAAACTATTCAACTGAATTTTTTTAACATTAAGTAGACGATTGAAGGATTTACAAGTTGTAAAACCTGTAACTTAAATATGTTCTCAAAATATTCATATGTATGACTGAGAATGGAAACATTCACTCGTGTACGATATGTGGTGTTAGAAACGAAGTGCAGCAATCATTAAGGAAAATAGAGGGCATTGCTATTAAATCACGCGGCATTGTCAATAATCTGCATGCTCTTGTGCTGTTTACTATTTAGCGGGGATCGATGGCAGCTCACAGTGACGAGGACAGAGGGAGGATGTGGGTGGGAATGCTGGAAGAGGCCATGTTTAGTGAGATATGCAGCAGTTGAGGAGGGAGCTAGGAAACGAAACAGAGAGAGCGAAAAAACATAGTCCAAGACCTCATACTACCTTGGCAGCTGGTGTGTGAGAGGTGGGAGAGGAGAGACGTGAGTGTGGGCTCTTTTCTGCCAATTACATCCACCCACCTGCTCCCCTACCCTGCCATGAGTTGCGTCGGCTGCGTGCCTTGCACACAGCGCCCGGCTTCGGGCCCCGTGCTCACATGCTGCCCCTCATGCTATCTGATTATTCTGCTGTTGCTAATCAATATTCACAGGCTCTGTCCATGGGAACCCCTCTCGAGCTGTTGCTTAGCGTTGTGGTCACTCATTTGTGTAGCCTGTGAAGACCGGCTCACAGTCTATATGATCGAGTCAGGTAGAATTTGCATTTATTCAGCATTTGTTGCAACACTTTGATTTCCAAAATAAAACTATTGTGTTTATTATATATTATTATAAAGGAAAGTATAATCGATCACAGAACTCTAGAGAGGTCAGAATTATTACAATCTGAGTTGTTGCTCACAGGAAGGAAAGCTGCACAACATTTAAATAATTACCTCTTCCGACTACTGGACAGATTACCACAAAACTTGGAAGGATGAGGTATTGGTCAGGAAAGAACTCATTCAATTGTGGTACCGGATCCGTGGGTAGATCCAAGAATTTTTTACCCCTTTCTTCAACATTGTGAGATTGGGAGTTTTTCAACATTTTCCTTGATTTCTCAAAGAATAAGTCATGGATTTTGTTGAAATAAATCAGTTATGAGTGTGTGAAATTTGACGCAGCTTGATCGAATTGAAAGGAACTGTTGGGCCTTGCCGGGGGTATGAGCTCTACTGAGTGACATTCTAGTCGATAATCTAATGGCAAATAATAGGTCTAATTCTGCTCTCTGTTTTAGGTCAAACAGAAGACGAAACCTTGATCTGACCAACTTTTTAACATGAAAACACAATTTTTAACTGTACCACAAATATATATAAAAGTTTTGTTCAGTATTTTAGTCGTTTAAATTTTTCAATTTAAACGAGTGTGTGCTTTTTGTACTTAAATATATAATCGTATCTATTCTTGAGTCACATATGTTATAAATAGGTGTATTGTCTTCCTATCCATTTTTAACGTTTGGTTTTACTGTAATTATTCATGTGTTTATTTATGATATATTGTAATGTGTCCTTGGGTTTCAAGAAAGGTGCTGTGAAATAAAATGTATTATTATTATGATAATGATAATTAGTACTACAGTTATAATAATTGTTATTATAATCATAAAGCAAACAAAGACAAAAAACATGATTTCAAATTCATTCAGTCCACATGAGCCTATTGTTCTGAAAGAGGAAATTCCCTCTTTTACATCACAGAACCCACGTGCTGTTTGGCACAAGAACTAAGTGAATCATAACAATCAACTGTGGTAATAGGAATGATGAGGTTTACCCGTG
This sequence comes from Verasper variegatus, assembly GCA_026259375.1. Taxonomy (NCBI): domain Eukaryota; kingdom Metazoa; phylum Chordata; class Actinopteri; order Pleuronectiformes; family Pleuronectidae; genus Verasper; species Verasper variegatus. Next base: position 5,858,333 of record CM048060.1, read on the forward strand.
ATATGTTTATGTGTCATACCTCTATGTTCTTATTCGCAACGTTCTTCACAACAGCAGGAAACAGCTCCGATGCATTTTTCCCTTTGGCAATCAGCTGAAAATAAATCAAGCAATAAAACAATGTTATCCACTAATCTTATTAGTATTATTAAAACAGCTGAGAGAGGACTCGCACACACAACAGTGTTTATAGTGTGACACGCTCACCCCAACGACCCTTTTCATGGCCTCAAGTTTGAGCGATTCCTTGTTGCTCTCCAACATCTCTTTGAGGTCTTCATTCCTGGGGACAGAAATACTGTTAGTCTTACTATGGTCAACATTAGAGAAGCTACGGCCTGCTGAGGTGACTTGACGAATCTTTTTCAGAATTTAGAGCTTGACCAAAGGTACTGTGAAATCTCCTTGTTTACAACATCTGTGTAAACTTCACAGATTAGAGTCACACTGGCACCATATGACTCTATAGGGGTCACTGACAAACCAAACAGGAAGAGTGCTATCTTTACCAGCAGCACAAAGGCTACAAAGCACTCACATGATGAAAATCCATGTTCCTTGGCCAATGCTAATGCAATGTCATTGTAAAGCCACACAGCAGTTTGTTTGTTCTGTACAGAGTCTTCACACTGCGAGATGTAATGTTGAGACGGAAAACAAAATGTGGGACAGAAATTCCAATGCAACCAATGATCGTCTACCTCCTTCTGTTGAGCCACCACTTTGTTTCAGAGAAGTGAAATATCTCAACAAATCAATATATGGATTTCAAGGATGTACAGACAGTCATGATCACTTTAGGGTAACTTGTGAGATTCTCTGCCCTTTCATCTTGCGCCTCCATCAGGTCAAATTCTTCCCCCTCATTCTGATAATTGAAAATATATTCACCTTGCAGGGAGATATGGTAAAGTTAAAAGGCTCATCACTTTAAATATTAAATGTGTTGTATTCTTACTAGAGTTTTTAAAGATCCAATAATCTCTTTTGTTTAACAGAGGCGTATTAGCCAACAGAAACTTTCTTAGCGTTGCACATACTACAAATCTTGAAATGAACAACTGACTGTAACTTAAGTACACACTGTTCAGTATATTCTATACATGAAAAACCTACTTGTTAATGCCTTTTGGACTGTTTGATCAATGACACAATAACAATTTTTACTAGCCTAGCATACAAACCAATACTGATATATCTACAAGTAGATACAATGATCATATATATATATATATATATCAAGTTTAACAAATCCAGAATGCCAAATATTTAGAACCATTTCAATGGCTTATTTTAATGTAGTCACGGAGCAGACATGGTTTCCCCTTTTTCAAAAGTTTCTTTTACTGAGTTGAGTATCCAGGAGGCCAACATCATGGGTAAACAATAACTTGAGCTAAAAGAAATGCACAGTTTACTATATTCTTCAGAGTTGGTTAGTAGCAGTGTGTGTGTGTGTGTGTGGTCTTACTACAGTACCCGACTTTTTGTGTCTCCTTAGGGCTCTTGCTGCTGAGTGTAAGAGCCTGTTCTTCCTGACTCAGCTCAGTCTTCAAACTGAGCTGCAAGTTCTCAGCAGACACCATGGCTGTCCGCATGGCTCCCACTGCCTCCGATCGCAGAGAGAAGCCAATATCCATACCAGCTTTCCTCCACAGCAGCCCAAACACACTTCCAACAACCAGTAACTCCTTGGAGGCTAAACAAAAAAAAACGAGAGTCCACAAACCCAACTCAGTGTAAATCCAGCAACTCCAGAGTGAAAACCGAGCTGTGGTAATTACTTTCCCCTCAGGCTGGACGCCCTGTTCTCTTGGCTTTTTTTATTTAGTTGTCTTCTCGTCTCGTTGTTGTTTCAGAACTGTCAAAGCTGGGAACTTTGGAAAAACAGCACAGAGAGCACTGGCCTTGTGCCTGTCATTCACTACTCCCTTCCTCTTCTCATGGGCACAGAGAGTCACAAGATGCCCGAACAGCTCACCAATGGCAAGTCATCCTCACTCTTGAGGGTAGTGCCTTCTCGCAGGGGTAAGACCTCTGTCCTTAGGTCCATATTCCTTCTGGAACTACCCATCAGTCAGCTGCAGTCCCGTCATATGAACCTGTTAATCCTGTCTTCTTATGTTCATTCATTCCTGGCCCTCTGATTGTGTATGTGACTGCCTGTGTGTGTGTGTGTGTGTGTGTGTGTGTGTGTGTGTGTGTGTGTGTGTGTGTGTGTGTGTGTGTGTGTGGTGTGTGTGTGTGTGTGTGTTTGAGATTATGGTCACTTCCCTCTAGGGGAAAAAAGGAGGGCCTTATCTACACTGGTGGGTAAACATGGAGCAACTTTTCATCACCTCCACTGTGCTGTAATCCACTTTAGCTTAACACCACTAAGGGCCCATACACTCCAAGTTTGGCCGACAGGGCCAACAGGACAGGCTTACATCGAAGATAACAGCACCGGGCTGAATGTCAGGAAATTACGATGAACATGTGAACAATACAGAAGGAGTTTGGAAGGGAATGTGCCTTTTATGCTTTCTTTTCTGTAGGAGGAAATGACTGATCTGAGAGCCTGGCCATGTAGAGACTCCAGTCCCATTTACAAGCTGATAAATGGGTAAAACAATCAATGTCTTGGTGTGTTGTTGGAAAAAATATTATTTCCACAATACAGTGAGTAACACAGAATGATACAGTTCAAAGTTGACTGACTTCCCGAAAACGTTTATCATGAATCTCAAGGCTTTAAGGTATTGTTGGATCCACGCCCTTAATTCAATCCACACCAAAATGTTTTGGATTTTTTTCTTGGCCTGTACCCCACCGTTCCACCAGGTTTCAAGCAGATCAGTGGAGCAGATTTTGCGTAATCCTACTGACAGACCGATTAACAGCAATGAAAACATAGCCTTCTTTGCGGAGGTAATTAGCCACATCTAACACCTAAACATATCCAACAGCCATTAGCATCACGCCTGGCTAATCATTCACTTTGTAAATCCTTTCTACATCACTGCTGAGACTGATTATATTATTATATACATTTACCTATGCCAGTTTCCTAATTAGTATCTGTCATAAATAGACCACATGTGCATCCATCTTATTAAATGCCATTGTTACATGAGGACAAAACTCACTTAAATACATGGTCATGTTTTCTCATTACGACAGCTCTGTATTTCACTGTAAGAAGTCAGATATGTGTTACTGCATTTTGGTTTATCCACCACAATCTGTCTATTAATACATACAGGATGTATATCAGAGTGATAAGGATGACAGAGACTGCAGAGATAGTGCCTCCATGTGGCGGTACGTAAATTAGGCTTTCATCAGATCACTGTATTTTGTAACAGCCAACACAACCGGAGGCAGGAGATGGATTTTTAGAGCTGAATTTTATAAGTGTTAGTAAATAAGACCTGGCTCAAAAACTGTATTATGCTTGACTTTTGTAATTCCCAGATCACTGCCAAGAAATGATACAAAAGCCAGAGGGAAGAGGGGGTGGTTTGGGTAATAAACATATGCCTGATTGAAAAGAACAATAACCTATTCAAAGCCTACATTAAAAATTTTACATGACAAATTAGAGTTGAATTGTTTTAACAGAAGAGATGTTTCCTTCTCGAGCAGAGTAAAAGGACTCCATCAAGGCTGCAGAAAACCAATGAGGGCTGAACACTGGACTCTATTTCTCCTTTCACTCAGCAAGGAATGAATGAGGAAATGCAGTTGCATTTCTCCTAAATGAATTTAAGAAAATCCAGAGCTGTATGCCTCAATTTAAACTATCACCATGAAATGAAAATGGCTGCCTGTCCAGATTTACTAGCTCTCTGCAACTGACAAAACAATCTCAACAATGAGTTTGTGCAGATAACACTGAATTACATTTGTTCAAAAGTACGTTTTCTTAAGAACTAAGGAGAACTTGTGCAAAATGTGCGATTGAATGCTCATTCTTGAAGAGAAAAAATACTCAAATTGGCACTTACAGTGTCTGAAGGTAAGGGTTTATAATAGATCAGATTTCCAAAAAACTGTATATTTGTTTGTATGAGAAGAGAATAACTCTGTGTCCATAGAAATTATCTGAGATAACAGTGGAAAAAATAAATGCAGCCTGTCCAGCTCTGGTTTGGTAGAGGATACCGAGACACGCCCATCTAACAGTTGCCTAAGAGAGAGTTTGCACAAAAATAGACTGTCTGGAGTAATGGTGAACAGAGTCCGAAAATATTCTAGATATTCTTTTAATGGATTGTGCTACTGCAAAGGGGATTAATAAACTGCAACACAATAAATAGCAAATGGATATATCCAAAGTTAAATGTATAATAACAAAAAAGTCATTTTAGAATAACAGAAAATATAAATTCAGAATTCTAGAGTAAGTGGAGAGCTTATATTTGTATTATCTGATAAACACTGGCCAAAGCAAAGTATTATAGAATCAAATTCACCTCATTTTTTTTTTAATTGCTAACCAAGAGCCTGATAAACATACATCACTCACACACACACACACACACACACACACACACACACACACACACACACACACACACACACACACACACACACACACACACACACACACACACACACACACACACACACACACACACACACACACACATTGAAAGCAGCATAATTCTAGTCAAGTTACTCAGTAACTCTTCATTCAGGCTTTTGCAGTGTTCCTGGGTTGAAATATAACTGCTTTCTAAATGCCATAACAAACCTCACTCATAATATTGTCTCTGCTAGAAATAAAAGTTAAACAAACACCTAGTCACAAAGAGTAGGCCTTTAAGACGGCAGAGCATTACAGGAATGCTGCTGTGACTTAACGTGTTGGAAACATTCAGCCACAACTTGATTTAAATGTAGCAGAACAGTCCATCTATTGACTACTCAAACAAGTCTGGGCTAACTTTAATTAACAAGTATGTAATACGTGCTGCTGACTAATGGGCGATACTTGTATTAGGATGCACAAGCGTGGGTATTGTGAATTGTGTCAGACAGACAGAAACAAACAGAAGCATAATTCATGTCCCTGCTATTCTCTTCCTGATCTTCTAGCTTGGCCTTGAGGAAAGTAAACATATGAACCCAGCATTGCCTGAGTGGGTAGCTAGTCATGTGAGACAGCTTAAAGATTCACTCTAGCATGCTAAGCAACATTTAACACAACAGCAAATGAAAGTCATCGATATAACAAAACTCCATCTTGAATTTCAAGGCAACTAAAAGCTTGCTCAAAAAGAAAATGAGAAGCTGCAGTGCAACACCTTCTTATGAAGATTTGATGTGGTGTGTAGCTTCTCGCTCACAAAGACGAGCATGAAACCAATGCAGCAAAGATGCATAACCACTGATTTTACACTGATGATTGGCTGCCCTCTAGTGTCTGGTTTCTGAGATGGAACTCAAACCACGTGCCCAAAACATGCTGACAGTCCAGTTTGAGATGTGTAATACTGAAATCTTAAACGGTCATGTTATAAAATGGTTTTGAAAGAACATTTCCTTTTTCTCCCTGGCTGCTTCACCTGGAAACACAGAGAACCCTGGACCCCCACATAACACTCCATCAGTAACCAATATGAGTTATGTTCAAATGTTTTAACAAAATCAAAAGTATCAACAAATTCTAGTCACTCAAACTCTGACTATACAAATACATTTTTTCTCTCCTACACTTAAGCATTATTATATTAAGCTCCATCTGAGTATATAAAACAGGTGGTTTAGAGCCAAATTCATGTTTTTCAATTCTTCCATGTTTTGCCTTAACTAAATTCAGACCTGCAACAATGAGTTGAGAGCCTGAAATATAATCTAGTAGTTCATGCAAAAATATAAAGAATTCAGTTTTCAGCCTCATAAACATGAAGGTTACCTGCTTCTATTTGATTGTAAAATCTATATATTGGGGGTTTGGACTGTAAGTCAGACAAAACAAGATGTAACTTAATGATTTACTGCTCCTCTTTATGAATCCCTAATTTTGTATATATTTTAATATGATTATCTTTTTCAGGTGATTGCTTTTTACGACTGAGCAATTACATGTGAATGACTAAATAGTGAGTTTTGTCACAGGTTGTCAGAGAGGCCCTGAGGAATCAGAATTAATCTGCAAACATAATTTAATGTGTGCATTTACTTTATAAACCTAGTAAATCTACCATCAAACATACTCCTGCTTACAGTCCATGGATTTTCTAAATCTCTGCTTCTAAAAAAAGGCTGTGCCACTAACTTCAAAAGTGGAAGAAGCTCACTGGTTAATAAAAGTGCACAGACTGTGCAAAGTTGGGCTGTGCAACATCTGCCCAATGACTTCATTCTCCGCCAGCTTGCACACCTTTCGTCTGCTATCAATACTAAAAATGAATGAGAACAATATGCAGGTAAAAGGCAGAGTTCACCAAAAAATGAAAATTCACTCACTATCTACTCCACACTATGCCGATGGAGGGGTGGGTGAAGTGTTTGAGTCCACATAACACTTGAAGTTTCAGGAATAAACAGTGTTGCAGCCAATTCCAATACAAATGAAGTAAATGGTGCCCCCTCTTCAAACGTTAAAAAACAGGCCTCCATACGGCTCCTGTGGTGTCATCCAAGTGTCCGGAAACCCAGACATTCTATTCGACTCGAAATAGCATAATTTACTCCATGTTTTTAGCCTAAATGTCCACTGTTCAGCCTGGAGTCGTGCTCACACTCGAGCACAAGCTTGAGCCTCTATGATCTAACCCAAGGGTCACGTGCCGGCATCAGCGAAAAACTCATGACAGTAACTGCAGTTAAGCAGCAGTGCTACCGCAACTAGTGATGCTACCAGAACTAGCGATGCTAACGGTACTTATTGCGAGTTCCCCACTGATCTCGTCTCGCACACCTTTGGGAAACAGCTTGCGTGCAGTGTGCACGCAAGCGTGAACGTGGGTCTGAGCTGATAACAACAAACTCCAACAGTGTTTTGTGAACTCAAACACTTCACCCGCCCCTCTATCAGCATAGTGCTGAGTAGATAATGAGTGAATTTTCATTTTTCGGTGAACTATCCCTTTAAGGATGAAGTTAGGCCTTTACTGATGCCATTCTATATTAACTACTACTGTCTACTACTCCATTTTATGGAAAACACGGCCACGTAAATTACAACTTTGCACATAAAAAACACATTGACAATCACTTTGTGAAATGACACAACTCACACAATCTGTTCTCATGATAAATGTTGAGTCCACCAGTGACAATGGCCAGAGGGAAAAAAAAATACCACTGAACTGAGCAAAGAGAGAAAATGAGATATAACATATTTCTGGACTCAAAGCTGAATGGATTACCAACATGGCACCGCAGTGAGCTGTAGAAACTTTGGCCATTTGTTATAAAGACGCGTTTTATGTTTCTCCGAGTGTCAAGCAACCATCAGACAGGGACAACTCGGACATGGCAGTATTTCTCCAACATACACGTTTCTCTCTTTGATAATCAATCAATTTTCAGTGTATGAAATGAAAGGAACGTCCCCCATAATTCTCTGAAGCCTAAGTTAGCAGAGTAAGTTCTGGACTTGTCTGACCTACAGTTAAACGCCTATGCTAAGTTGACTATGAAGCAAGTTGGACAGTAGTAAATACTCTTTTATTTTGGAAGCTACATTCAGGACATTTCTGCTTGAAAAGTGACATAAACAAAAGTTCTACTAATGACGTAGCTCTCCTGAGTACTGGTTATGAATGACTTGGGAATGGATGAAGCTGCCGTGTAACTTGGGGGGGGGGGGGCTGAAAACAAACATATAACAGGGTTGTGCCTGCTCTCCTTTGTGAATAGCGGGTTTATACAGACGCGGATAAACATAGATTACATATAACAGTACGGCAGATGTGTGATCAAAGCCAGACATGTCTTCTGAACGGGCTCATTCTTCATATCTATGACAGTTGGATATTCAGGTGCACCATGGCAGAGAGCTAGCCGACATTGGCCCCCGCTGCCCGGCTTCTGGCTGATGCTGCACCGCGGTGTTAGCTCCACAGAGTGGCCTGTAGCGGTGCTACTTTACCGCAGGTGAACCGTGCAGGCGCCGGGCGGAGGGACACGTCGGACCGTCTTACTTTTTGAAGTCGGTGCTGAACAGCCCGAAGGCAGCTCCGGAGCTGGAGGAGGTCGCGGTGCTCTCCTGTCCCGCTTCCACCGCAGCCTCCGCTCCTCCCTGGTCGTTGTACAAGGCGGTCGTCGACATGTTGGATTAGTCACCGTCTTCTGCTCCTCTACACAACAGCAGACTCTTCATACACGCGAGAAAACGTTGGTAGCGTTGGACCGAGCGGCAGCAAACTTCCCCAGGATTTCACCCAACTTTTCTTTTTTACACGCAGCAGCGGAAGTGTGAGCTGGACAAGCGGGTGTCACATGACAGGGCCTCGGCATCACACGGCTCATAGATCCGCGGCAGACAGAAGAGACAGCGCGGTGATGTCTGCCGGAGCTGCGTGTTTACCCTGCGCAGATCTATGTCTGGAATCCTCCGAGCCTCTGGGTTGCCACGGTAACAACGTTACTACGGTTTCTGTCAAGGAGGAAGAAAAAGAACAGAACGTTTTACGTATTTTACGTATTATTTTACCGTATCAATCAAACTGTATTTATATAGCAGCTTTAATGCAGGTTAGGGTTTCACATATGATTGACAATATCATAGTAATATAAAAATACACAAATGAATAAGTAGAACAATAAAATAAAGTATATAATATAAAAGTCTGGAATAAAAACAAAATTAAGAAACTTAAAAAAGCCCACTGTACTGTTTGCTTACTTACTTTTTTGAATACTTGTAGTTTTAGACACAGAGTGTCGTCTTTGTTCTGGCGCTTATGATCATGTTGTTTGACTCAGCTAATCGAAACATAAAATTACCCCGCAGACCAAAGGTGAAAGGTGGGGATGTTGCCAGTCACAAATATGTGGGTCACACTTATCCATCCTGGAAGTTTGAGCGATATTCTGAATGCATCATTATTATATGCCTTCATTTTTGCACTGACAGCACTGGCGCTGTTCATCATCATCATCATCATCATCATCATCATCATCATCATCATCATTACATAAATCACTATAGTTCTTTAACAGCCACCACTTACTTTGAATATTGAATGAGTAAAAAAATACATTAAAAGACAATGATTTGTTATACATACTGATAATAACCTATGCTTTTACCCCAACAAAGCCTCAGCAATAATAACAACTAGGGCTACGTTGTAGCACTAACGGGCCCGATGTCACGCACGTTGGAGCCTGTTGCGGTCGGTGGAGAGAGCGATCAGTGACCAGTCACACGTCTCCGCGTTGCATGCGTTTTGCTCACTGCAGCAAGGACAAATGCTTCACTTCCTGCGTTCGTCACATAATGTCGATCCTTGCCTGTTAACTGCTCATTACGGTTCACACTATCAATTGCACATCACACTGAAAATTTTATGTAAATCGAATGAAAGTTGTTAAACAAAGCTTACTTCCTGTTGCCAGTAGGTGGCGCCATTACTATTATTACATACAGACTCATAGATCTGTTCAACTAGGTGCTCTGATGGAACATGAGCAATTTTGTGTCAATTGGACAATGTTACAAAAACGTAATTTTCACACTGATCAGTAGGTGGCGCTATGACCCTGAACTAATATTAATATATGGATGTGTTCAGGTCAGGATTGTGATCATAGGTCAGTAGTTTGGAGCCGGTTGGATAATGCAGAGTGGATTTACAAAGTACTTCCTGTTTCATGGCGAATCAGTAGGTGGCGCTATGACACTAAGGAAATATTGACACATGGGGCTGTTCAGGCTTGGACTCTGAGCATGTTACAGAAGTTTGGTAGTGATAGGACAATGCACAGTGGAGTTATGACAACATCGTGTCCTTTGGCGAAGGATGATCCTTCGCCGCACCTCAATGTTTACACGGTTTGAGGAAATGTCACAATTCTGACCAGGGTCCAATGACTTGACTGAGCTCTTTTGAGCTGCATATTGTAAAGCAGCCAGGAGCAGTTCATCAAAGTATAAAACATTTCACTTCCTGTAGCCACCAGGAGGCGCTGTGATTTTAAGTCATGATTTCTGTGTAGATGTCATCAGGCGGGGACTCTTGTCTTACATGTCAAATTTGGACTCGATTGGACCATGTATGTCTGAGATACAGAACCTCGTGTTTTGATGGCGTGTAGTCAAACTTTGACGCCACGCCACGGTCACACGGTGTGACGAAAAATCGATCTTTGAGGTAGTTTTGATCTCCATCTTGTTGTGATGACACTCACATCAATTTGAAGTTGATCTGATGAAAGCTCTGGGACAAGTATATCAAAGTAAAAATGTGGAATATGGCCAAAATGGCCACTAAAGCCAAAATGGCGGGCTCCCTGTTTGGTCTAGCACATCGTTCCAAGAGACTTTTTTGTTTGTCATGAAAAGACACATGCCCCTATCGATTTTTGTAGATGTCGGCCAATCGTAGTGCCGGGGCTGCGCTTTAGGGGGCGCTAGTCAGTTATTCTGCCACGCCTATTCCTTAAAACCATCTGAATGTCTGCAGGGGGGGGGGCTGTTGATACACACATGTAGTTTGAGGGAGGTTGAACCTCCAACACCAAAGTTATAGCAATTTCGTGTGTCACGGCGAGTTGATGAACTTTGACGCCACGCCACTATTATGGCGTTTGACGAAAAATCACAGTAATCTTATGCCTTCATTATCAATGTCTTGAGACCAATTTACTACAGTTTGACATGGTTGTGTTCAGCGGATGTGGAGAAATTCATCCAAGTGTAAGACGTTCCAAAAACAAGACATTTCCTGTTGCCACCAGGGGGCGCTGTCATTTTAAGTCACGATTTCTGTGTAGACGCCATCAGGCCGGGACTCTTGTCCAACATGACGAGTTTGGACTCGATTGGACCATGTATGACCAAGATACAGAACCTCGTGTTTTGATGGCGTGGAGTCAAACTTTGACGCCACGCCACGGTCACACGGTGTGACGAAAAATCGATCTTTGAGGTAGTTTTGATCTCCATCTTGTTGTGATGACACTCACATCAATTTGAAGTTGATCTGATAAAAGCCCTGGGACAAGTATATCAAAGTAAAAATGTGGAATATGGCCAAAATGGCCACTAAATCCAAAATGGCGGGCTTCCTGTTGCGTTTTTCATAGTGCTCCAAGAGACTTTTTTTTATGATTAGTCACGATACACCTGTATTCCGATTTTGGTGCAGCTCGGTCGAGGGGAAACATAGGGGCTGCGTTCCAGGTGGCGCTGTTGAGCCATTTTGCCACGCCCATTTCTAAATCCTCCAGAATACGTAAATTTTCACCACTTTCTAAGTGTCTGCAAACTTTGGTAAGAAGTTATGCATGTTAAAGCCCTCAAAAAGCCCCTTCTTTTGCCTAATAATCAAGTCAATTTCAATAGGGCCTCTCACCATTCGGTGATCGGGCCCTAATTATCTACTAATATAATGGATAAAAAACAGAAACAGGAATGTCTGTACAGTAGGTCACACTCAAATGTCATTTACTAGTAACAATGTTCACTGTCTGTCTCTGGGAGAGCCGTGACGTCACTGATGAGTTCAATAGTCACAACAAACAGCCAGCGTCTCTGTGTCTCCTGGTCCCATGGCCATGGTTACTCTCTGTTAGTGGGAGAGAGCTATTTGGGATCTGCAACATAAATCTGAGCCATGTGAGGACATTTTGTTTAAAAATGATCTGTTAATCAAACCCTTAAGAACTAGATCATTAAGCAGTGTCAACTTGTTCTCTTGGTTTTCACCTTGATGTATTGAGTGGTAATAAATTAACTGCTGACCATCATGGGCAATGACTATTATCTATCTATCTATCTATCTTTCTATCTATCTATCTATCTATCTATCTATCTATCTATCTATCTATCTATCTATCTATCTGTCGTCTGTCTGTCAAACAGATAATGAGATAAAAACATAAAGCAACACTTCAAATACTAAAACCTCAAGAAAAGACATATCTATGAAAGTAAATACTAAACAACAACATACGAATACAAATCAAATGTCTGAATTATGTGAAATACAGCTAAAACTGCCAAATTAACATTATTGGATATGAAACTTTGCTGGGATCATTTTAAATCATTCATGATGTATACTTGTTTCCAATTTTCCATTAATATACTTATTAAACTCTTGCCACACTTTATCAGGGTATTACCAAAGCCAAACTAGATGAGGCAACGTTTTAGGATGTGCAATGTAAAATGAACATGATGCTTCAATATGATAATGAAAGTTATGCAAACCCCAAATAAAAATGTTTAGTTTAAAGGACACCCTCTGGTGGTGACATGTGGATGACCTCCTATTAAAATAAAATACAAATATAATTTTACAAATAACGAGGTCGTAATGAAATTCATATTAGAAAATTTTGCAAATGACACCCAGACATTTTCGGCCACAATTCATGGTGCTGTTTTTTTTTCTTTGTCTTTTTAAAGTATTTATAAACAAATTAATAAATAAGGCAATCAATTGAAAAATTGTCAGAATTGTACCCAGTGCAACTTGATGATCAGAGCTAATAGGTAATTAGACTGTTTTTATATTTAATTTTTAATTTTTTTTTTGTAATTCAAACTTTTATTATTTTTTGGTGAAATAAGACAATGCAGGATACCACATAGCAGATACAGATCATTCACATAGTAAAGGATGGCCCGTCATTAACATAAAGTGAGATAAAATAACTTAAAACGACTTTTTGGCAGCTTCTGCAGCTCTTTGAAGTCAGAGGATGTAACTTTAACCGATATTTCATAATAACATAATTGATTTAAGGGATGTACTTCCTTAAGTACAAGTACAGATGAGCTGTTTATGTTCTTGGATGTAACTAAGAGAGAAAATGATAAACCCAATAAGGTGTGAAGTAGATTTATCTTCAGTCTATATAGCATTGAGCTCACAGTGAAGGTTTGACAACCGGGACGTGACGTATCTCTACTTCCGCTGAGTTGTGACTCATGTGATCCGCTGCTGGTGACCAATCCCTCCCCGCGGTACAGTCCCTGGTAGCTGCCCACACTTGACTTCACGTCAAACCGTGACACCTCCTGCGTCTGTTCGCCTCACAGCGAGACCTAGCGGGGCTTGATCTGCGGCGACAGTCGGTCTAAACGTTGCTCTTTAAACCAGTGGAACACACCTAACGGGGAGGACTCACACCACGAGAATGTCGGATTTCGACAGCAACCCGTTCGCGGAGCCCGGCTTCAGCAACCCGCTCCAGGTAACGTTAGCTAGCTGAGGTAGCCACGTTAGCGTTAGCTGCTGAAGTGTTACACATTAGTAACGAGCAGAGGGAGTGTAGCCCCGGGTGACATGAAGTAAACTGCTGTGGTAACACCACTATCTGATTAGAAATGGTGTCTTTCCTCTGACTGTCACTTTCCATCTGTGCTGGTGCACTTTGGCTGCCTGTAGTGACACAACAACCTGAGGTGTCAGCCAGTGTTGTGTGTTAGTCTTTCAGCTGTTAAAGGTTCAGTGTGTACGATTGAGGTGAAAGGGATCTGTTGGCAGAAATTTAATATAAAATAACCCTAACCATGTTTTCACTAGTGTCTAAATTGTATGAATTGTGGTTTTCTTTACTCTTTTTATTTAAATACTTTATATTTACATCAGGAGCAGGTCCTCTCTACAGAGGCCGCCATGTGTTTTTTTACAGTAGCCCAGACTGGACAAACTAAACACCTTTTTGAGTTTTTATGACAACTGAAGGCTGCCACAGGTTCTCTTTCATGTTTGGAAGGGGAGGGTGAGGGGAGGGGGATTCAGCTGCAACATGCAACTTCACCACTAGATGTTACTAAATCCTACACACTGAACCTTTAAGACTACAGTTGTGTTTTATTAAACCATTTAGTTTTCTCCACGATGCCCTGTTTGTACATTTCTGTTAGACTCACTTCAACGCCTGTCGCTGTCTCCACTGATTTCAACTTCCCACATGTCTGAAATCCTTCTCTTTCCATACTCATAAAGTCAACATAAGCCTCTATCAGATATAACCTCCAGAGAATGTCCACAGAAATGGGTCTGGACCTGCTCCGGAGGTTGCCTCTCGTACCCAGCTATACAGAAATCTCAGGTTCAGGTTAGGGCTGGTGCAGCAAGCAGAAGAAGGATGTAGGCAAGTGTTTATTCTGCTGCTGAGATCACACATGTTTGTTTAGATAGAAGTGGATGACGCCCTCTTTTTCACATACTGTTTTTATTGCGTCTGTCCTGTTGTAGAATTGTCATCTACACAACCACAGGTTTACATGAAGCCTCTGGAATACCTGCTGATGTGTTCTCACAGGGGCTCCTTCCCACATTATCCATTATTTGTTAGACATTTGGACTCTCACATACAGCCCCTCCAGAGAATGTCAGGAACTAATCTGGAGTACGGTGGCTGTCTGAAAACACCTATACAGTTGTGTTTAGGTAAATAAACTGCTGTTCAAATGTAAAAAAATGGCCATGGATTTTTACACACTATCTCTCCAAAAAAAGTACAACATTGTAGTTGTACATTAACCATGTTATTTATGTTTTCGTAGAGCTGTTGGCATTGGTTAGGCCTCCACCCTTATTTATGCTCAGTGTTTTCCTTATAGTGTCTTGTCATGGTGAAAACATTTGATCATGTGCTCCCTCTGTGTCCTCCCCTCCTCTCTAGATCAACACCTCAGGTGCACTATGCGAGTACAAATGGCAGCAGATAGTTCACATCAGTTGTACAGTTGATTAGACTTTGAACAACATAACATTCACCTGCAACTATTTTATTAATACATTTGTCAACCAAACAATGCCCATATATTTTTCATTTATTATGTTTCAGACTAATCTTTGTCGATCAATTGATTAGTCAATGGGAACAAAATTAGTTATCAACTTTTTGATCACTGATTAAAAGTTTAAGTTATTTTTGAAAACACAAAATCAAACATTTGACAGTTTAGATTTCTCAAATGTGAGAGGAGAGGGAAACTTAAGTACTTTGGGAAAATGTAACATTTTATTAATATATTAAACAATGAAAGAACATTTTTGATGCCACTACAATCACATCACATCAGATATATACATGAATAGTCAGGTAAACATTGAATTAAAATACCACAATTGACTAAGTATTTGATGAGGGTTAAGGGCTTATGATGTCACAACTTGTTAAGCCCTTTGAGACAAACTGTGATTTGTGAATATGGGCTTAACAAATATAATTAGGTTGATTGATAATACATTATTGTACACACATATTCCTGTTTATGACGATATTGCCTCATTTTAGAAGCTTTAATTTATTGCATTAACTAAAAAAAAACCTTCGACCGGTTTTCTCTGTCAGCGTGTGGCGACGGAAAGTGCTGATGGCACAGTTTGTCCGTACAGACGCACAGAGAGTGAATTATTCACGGGGTCCCATTAACATACAGACATGACTAATGAACCCCTTCCATTCTGCCATTTTCCTGTCGCCCGTTGGCCTGCACTTCATTTTGTTTTTGCCTGAGGAGAGATGGCGCTCCCTCCACTACTCTGAGCTATCTTCAATAGTTCATGAAATCATATGGTGTCTTCATGGACGACATGTGGTGCTGGGATTTGTCCCCTCTGTTTTGGCCTATTTTTTTCTGCATTCGGGCAGATGACAGAAAAAATTAAAGGCTCTATATGGAAGTGTAGATGTAACATTTGATTGTGTCGGTAGCTCAATCAAATGTGAGATATTGTTACTGTTCTAACATTTCGCAGCTTCACCTTTAAACGCAGAAGAGTATGCCCAGTGTTGAAGTGTCACCACGTGTTAGATTAGTGCACCTGCTCACACCGAACTCTGCCAGTTTTGTTTTCACCTACGTCAGGATCTCGGTGGATTCAATTTCACTCCTTTTATATGTCGCTATAGGAGACAGGGAATCCGTAGGCGTTTTTTATAGCAGTTTTCATACAGACAAACATGCAACAGGTGGACAATGCATGGTGTTAGCTGCAGACTTCAACCTGAAAACTCTACACTTGGTGAATATGATTGTGATTGTTTGGCTGCGCAGTAGAGCAGCATTAAAGTTTAAACACAACATAGACTGAAATATTAATGACCCCGGTCTGGTGACAACTTACCATCACCAAGCCGTGTGTGTATGTGGGTGCACCAGCAGAAGAGATGCTCCCAGAAATGTAAGTCAGACCACACTGAGACTGGATGAGAGTAGCACTTCAGGAAAAACGCAGATCGGATGATAAGCTTGTGCTGCAATTTGAATAAAACTAGGGCCTGACTGACAACAGCTCATGGTAAGAGTGTTATTCAAAGAAATGTATTAAAATGTAGCTTTTGTGTTGTCATGAGGAACAGGAAGTTAACATGCAAGTGCAGGTGGAAGATACTAAACTAATTCTCTTTTAATGTTTGACCTGTTCCACAGTACAAATAAGTAAACATAGGTGATTGTAGTTGTGTTGCAATATTATTGTCAGTCACTAGTAAGGTATAGTACAGATTGTCTTAACATTGCAGGTCTGCTGTATTAAAACTCCTTTACATATAGTACAAAAGTATTGACAGCAGAATATACTTTAATTATTGAAATTAAAGTTTCCTGCAAAGTGTTTTATATTTGTATTTATATTTGTTGTTCATATATTAGTGGAGGAAGATGTATTAACATGTCAGTGTTAATGATGTCAAGGTGAAGTCAGTTTTAAACAGAAGTATATATTTTATACTCTTGGGTAGTTTTTATAATAAAGTTGAAAACAGTTTCATTAACTAATCTTAAAATAGGAAAATCTTAAACTGAAAAAGTACAATATAGTAGTAACTACAGAATTTCCCTCTAAGATGTAGAAATGAAATGTAGCTGAAAATCTCAAGCAACCTACAAGTACTTACAAATATTTATGCAAGTAAATGTAGTTTGTTAGATTCCACCTCTGGTGTATGGATGTTTTGGCTTCATTCTTTTATTTCAGTTGTTGTGCTCACATAATTAAACTGTCATTCTCAGCTAGTCCTTCATGGACAAGGTTGTTCAAATATGCTTCTCATGCAGATCAAGAATGTGGGTAACGGGAACTGTAAAGTGCTTTAGCAGTTTTTGTGCATAGCATAGCAAACTAGAAAAACACAGTCTCCCTTTTTATTTCTGTCATCAGCAGCCAGAAGCATTCGCCCTGCTCCCGAAAGCGCATGGACATGGCTATTTATAGACGTCTTCCTGTGAAAATTATTGGAATCATCCCGTCTTTGTCAGTATTGAATTATAGGCCCGTTGCATTTCAAATAACGAGGCCTGTTTGTCCTTGATTTGACAGAATAATGGAGGGTTTTCACACTTTCATGAGGTATTCTTTTACTATAGAGATTTCCACTGGTGTCCTTGGTGCAAACTCAAAGATAGTCGAGTGAGGATCGGGATATTCTGATGCCAGACTCGAGCTGTTTGCTGCTTTTACTCAGCCTCTCTCCTGTTCTTTTTATTCTCTTTTCTCAGGATCCGTCAGTGACCCAAGCAAGACAGACGGCTCCTCCTGGGTTGGAGGAGTACAACCCCTTCACAGAAGCCAAACCAGTGAGTGCTTTTACAGATTATTCACTGAGCTCATTTATCAAATAGTGGTGCAGAACAACATTCACAGGATTTTAAAGTAATCCTTGTTATTTCTGACTTTCAAATGATGCAGTAGCGTTGGGAATATATTGTAGGGCTGAACGATTTATCGTTTTCTGATCGAAATCGCGATTTCAAACAGCGCGATCACGTGATCGTCAAAGCTGCGATTTTTTTCAGTGCTCCTGACTGACCTAGGATCTGTTTTCGACTATTTCACACATGCATGCCGTCTCCGTGCCATCCTGCCAAGCTCACCAATCAGAAGCGGCATGCTGCTCGTGGACAGGTCAGGCTAACCAATCAGTGAAACCTGCACCACCTGCTCGTTAATTTCAGAAATGGCTGCAGCCGGGGCAGACGCCGACCTCGGGGATTTAATCTCCAAGAGAAGCAGCACGTCAGTGATTTGGGACTATTTCGGGTTCGACGCCACAGACGTCCAGCAGTCTCAGGTGTTGTGTAAAACATGTCGCGGTAAAGTGGCCACATCGAGTGGAAATACTACCAATCTATTTCGGCACTTGAAGAACCACCACGGCAATCTACACGACGAGTGTATGAAGAAAAAGTCCGGTGAAAAGTCAAGCGGCGCTGATGCTCAAGCCCATAGTAGCAAACAGACTACAATTACAGCATCTTTTGCCAGTGTAACTCCTTATGACAAGAGCAGCCGAAGACACCGGGAGATAACGACGGCCATAACACACTACATTGGCAAGGACATGGTGTCTGTTAACACGGTCACCAAAGACGGATTTAAAAATCTCCTCCGCACGCTCGACAGAAGATACGCGATTCCCTCCCGGACCTACTTCAACCAGGTTGCCATCCCACAGCTCTACGCGGAGTGTAAAGAAAAGGTGGTAACAGAGCTGAAAAACGTTGAATGTTATGCTACAACTACTGATATGTGGTCAAGCAGAACAACCGAGCCCTATCTCAGCCTGACTGTGCATTTTGTAAATGACAACTTTGAGTTGAAAAGTCGCTGCCTGCAAACAGCGTACTTTCCCACTGACCACACCGGAGAGAATATTGCCGTGGGATTGCGAGAGTGTCTGTCAAGCTGGGGTCTGAACGAAGAGGAGCAGACGTGCATCACAACCGACAATGCGGCAAACGTCATCAAAGCTATGGAACTTAATCAGTGGACCAGACTTCAGTGTTTTGGACACAGATTGCATCTAAATTCCTTTGTGTACCTGCTACCAGTTCACCATCGGAGAGACTGTTCAGTGCAAGTGGCAATGTTGTGACATGCCAACGTTCATGTCTTAAACCGTCAAAAGTTGACATGCTGGTTTTCTTAACCAAAAATCTGTAAAGATATAGAGGCGTCAGGGAAGCAAGTAGCATTGTTTTAGCACTTTGGAGATTTTATTTGTTATGCACCTCACCCTGACTTGTACCAGCCTTTAAGAGTTTCTGTGTTCACTATTTTTGCTTTGTTTGAATTTTTTTGTTTAATGCTATAAAAGGAAATATTTGTGTGCTGCTGAGCCACAAATGAAAGAGTAGTGTCTTTAACTTGTGCATGTTTCTTAATAAATAATTTTCTAATCAATGCTTAACTTTAGTTTTCATTCTTGCATTAGAGTAATGGCATTTATTTTGAATGGAATGATGTAATATCTGTTAATGTTACTGTACATTATGTATATTGCACTGAAACATGATTTGAAGAAAATCGTGAAACAAATCGAAATCGAAAAATCTGCCAGAAAAATCGCAATTAGATCTTTTCCTAAAATCGTTCAGCCCTAATAGATTGGTCACTGTTGTGAGAAAATATTATGTTAAATGGAAAATAAAAGAAACTGAGGAGTGCGATAACTTCATCCCCTGTGCTCATTAGTCCGACATATTCTCTTAGATGTGACATGCAGATTATCAATTGTGCCACCAGAGAGTTCTGTAACTGTCATTCAGAACTGACCTGCATGGATCAGTCTAAAACAAGGAAGTGGTAATAATTCAAAAAGCCAATTGTTCAGCTCTTGATGACACTATTCTAAAGATAATCAGCTATTCACATTTCTGCACTCATGGGACGCTTTGCCCTCAGTAGCCCTTCTTTGGGTTGACAAATTGTGCCTTGTTCAAAAGCTCTAACTCCCCTGATTCTAGCTGCACAAAGCATTTTAGGATCCAGATATCACAGAAACAGCTGTTCGTACAGAACTGGTTTAGAGTTGTTGCTCCACAGCAGACCAACTACAGGCCTTTATACGCCCTTATTTATAAAAAGATTAAAAAAAAAACATCCCACTGACTGCTACAGAGCGCTGGTCACCTGTTTATTCAATTGTTATTAATATTGAAGGTACAGCTTGTCCAAATCGCACCAAAATCTGCACTGCACTTCCCATGATTACGGAGAATACGAATGCCAAGTGTGATGTTTATCCAGATAAATGTTCCACAGACAGACAGGCAGATGGACGTTTGTGGAATTAGTTGATCGATTTCCAACATTGAATCAGACTCAGCATTGTGGGGCTCTGTCTGCTGTGATGGGGGGGGTTTGATTATAATTGTATACATGTGTTTCCCTCCATAGGCGCCTGCAGGGATGGCACCCAAGACTGCTGCACCCACCATTAACACACAACCCGCCATCATGAAACCCACAGAGGAGCCTCCGGCGTACTCGCAGCCTCAGGCCCAGGTATTACTGACCCCAGCTGGACCTCACCCTCTCAAAGAACTGCTGCTTTCTCTGCAACTTTATACTTCTGGGTCCTCGTCTTTTTCTTATGTGCTGATATTATTGGGAGTAGGTGTTAAAAGCAAGCAGGCAGGCTGTGAGGCTGGGACATTTCTAATGGTTTTGTCCAACATCACCAGCAGAGATTTAGGTTTGTACTGAAGGCAGAACATGAAGTACAATGACAGCTGGTTTCATGCTGAGTTTGTGGACAGAAAAGCAGCTCAGCAGGAAACTGTCTGTATCCGTAACCGGGCTCTAACAGGCCGACGGAGGAAATAACTTGTGATGCTGCATCTCATTTGTCGGCAGACTCCTGGGAGCGTATTGTTGTGATGTCTCTCCTCCTGCTGGCGCTGCCCCTCTAGAGAATTTGATTCATTCCAAAAGTAGAAATGGAGAATTTGTAGTGAGCCGAAAAATAATAGCCTGCCTCAGTCTCCTGTACTTTCACCATTGTGTTGATGGCTTTTCATTGCGTGTGTGCGTTTGTAGGAGCAGACGCGAGCAGCTGCCGAACTCTTGCGGCGACAGGAGGAGCTGGAACAGAAGGCTGCAGAGCTGGACCGCCGGGAGAGAGAAATGCAGTCACTCAGTGCTTCAGGAGGTCAGCACCAGACACCGGCATACAGCTCCAGAACAATACTGGCACCACAAAAAGATGAACACTGAAAAAGTGTTTACCCTTTTAATCAGGAAACAGATTTTCTGTTAGGATCAGAACAGAAAATCTGATCCTAGATTTAAGGAATAAACAAGAACATCTTGTTTATTTTTTGTCATATTTTGAATAACACGTGATCTTAATTTGAGGGAATAGTGAGACACTATTGTTGGATGAGAACATCAATATCAGTCTATGTGCTAAATATGAAGTCTGTCGTGGCAATTTCTGCAATCCCACCTTTACAACGAGGAACGAGACAAAGATTCTCTTACAGTATTGTCACACTTTAATGCTCAGAGCATGGTGCATACAATAAAGATTAGTTTGTAATATGCACACTGATGGGAAACAGTTCTTTGTATTTATACAGTTGGCTCATCCCTCCCACTCTGGGTGTGGTTGTTACAAAGTCAAAGGTCGGGGTCTTCTGATGACATGAAAACAACAATGCCTTAGTTAAAGCAATCAGGCCAAGATTCATTCAGTAGGACAGGATACAGCATGATCAATGTTACATTGTATGAGATTCAATCATGATCAATCAAAGGGGAAATAAACATGATCATATTGTGGTCAAACTGTTACATTTCCCTTACAAGTCTTTTCATTACCATGTGGCCCGAAGGCAAGCAGCAATGACGTCATGTGGTCACTGCACCAAGCTAATAAATGGTGTCAGTAGAAATAGTGGTAATTAGTCAAATGTAAAGGTTTACCTTCAGCCAGAGCCACGTTTCCTGTTTACCTAATTGCTTTCTGTCTCTCGCTTCATATTCAGGCTACATCCATACAACTACGTTCTTGTTTCAAAACAGTATTTTCAAACTCTAACAATCTCTGTCCACACAAGTGTTTTAAACCCTGTATTATACTAACACACCTGAAAGGGTATGTTCACATGACCACCCATGTTGTTTGGTTGTTAGTTGCAGAATTGTCGCACATTTTTTGAATAACAGCTCGTCTCCTACACATGTCAGCCGTTGTAACATTGTAAAATGCTGAGTTTAACTGCACAACAGCTGTTAGCAAAGACAACAGGGTCAGCAACACTAGCAATTGATCCATGTTCCGTTCTACACTGGTAACCAAGGCTGATGTCGGTTGTTTCCAGAAGGGGGTCATGCTATAGGAACCTGACTAATCACAGAAGGATAATGTAACCTTCTGAAAACTCCCAATCAGCAAGTGGTTGTGAGTGTTTTGATCAGTGCTATCAATCATCTCTGTTTCTGCCAGTCCAGACTGAAATGCAGCCCCAGAATTTTCAAACTAAACCAGTGCCAGCAAGCTTCTCTGTTTTAGCAGCTCTTAAACAGGAGTAGTGTGGGTGCTGGGCGTATCTGTAGCAGATTCATTTATTTTCAAATGTAAGCAATGTGGATACAGCCTTACTGTACAAACATGAAAGGTGATATTATCACCTAATTCTCACAAAGAGCATATAAGCAGATTTTCCGAAAGAACAAACAATTCCTTGAAATGGTCATAGATCATCTACAGAGAAGGCAGCTTGAGGTTTCTCTGTTGAACCACATTAACCACATATACAGCTTCTCTTCCATGTCTCAGAGCCGACATCTGTATGAAACACATCACATCAGCTGATGACTGTGTTAACATGCACACAACAATCCAGGCTGGAAATCAGAGAATGAATTTACTGCACTGCACATGTGAAACACACTTAAGTGCAGCTGGCCCATAAACAGACTCACCCTTGATAGTAGCTTTGAACCTTAGGTTCAAGAATGTTATTTGCACACATTGTCGGTTACAGCCACCACATTAAAATCATTACTGCTACTGCTTCAGGATTAGGACGCACATTTGCACCCGGTTGGTTTGAACCATTTTGGAGTATCCTGTCGTAGTACCCTCCCTTTACACTCCCTCCGCTGGCCTGCACTCACTTTACATTTTAACAATAAACACCCGCACTAATCAGAGGTTATTAGGACCTGAACAGTACTTGAAGCAATTACTGTGCGGAGAGTACGAATGTGGTTTGCCCCCACTGCTTAAATCCTAGAAAC
This sequence comes from Verasper variegatus, assembly GCA_026259375.1. Lineage (NCBI taxonomy): Eukaryota > Metazoa > Chordata > Actinopteri > Pleuronectiformes > Pleuronectidae > Verasper > Verasper variegatus. The sequence continues at coordinate 5,881,492 of CM048060.1, forward strand.
ACTGTAGTGAATACTCTAACGAGTCCCAAATGAAACATGAACTCATAATTTCTTTTAAAGCTTTGCTGTCGGTCACAATCATGTCTTTTATTGTCCTGTTTCAGGCAGGAAAAACAACTGGCCTCCTCTCCCAGAGAAGTTCCCTGTGGGTCCGTGTTTCTACCACGACATCACCGTGGACATTCCTGTAGAGTTTCAGAAGACAGTCAAGATCATGTACTACCTCTGGATGTGTGAGTTGTAGTTTTTTTCCCCTGTTGTCATGGTAACAGTCCACCACATTTGTCTAGACTGAAATAGCTATAGGATAAAGTGCCATGAAGTTTTCTGTACAGACATTCACATTCCCCAGTAGGATGAATCCCTCCTTTTTCATCCAGATATTGTTGATGAGAAAACAATTTGATAACTTAATCAACCTTGTGACTCCAGTTAGTTTCTGGTGAACAGTATTCGTGGAGAAGTATACTCTCGGTTCCTGCGTTCATGTTTATTCTAGGTTATTGCACAAAGAATTATTGTTACCTAAGCGGGGAAAGGCACCAGGAAATTGTTTTACTCCCATATTGTTGATGGGTGTGTTATGTTGTACCAGTAAGACAATCCAGTGAAATACAATCCAAGAATTCCCCTTTTAGAAAGAGAAAGAAAGATTTATCAGACAGTGAACACTGTACGCAGCAGTTTGTTGTACTCACAGGTTAGGGGTTTTACAACTCTGGAAAGTTTTCACCGTGGCAACTTTTTAAACAAATCTTTTATTGTGAGTAATCTACCAGGAATGTGCTCTTGCATTAGTTTGAGCCTGAGGGCATCATGTTGAAGCAAAAGTAAAGCTTTACTAAAAGTTTATTATAACTTGTTTTGAATGACTGCTGTTTCTAAAATGTGATAACTTTCCAGATTATCATGATTATTATTTACATTATTATGATCATTATCATGGTCTGTCTACAAAAGTTCTACATGGTCCATAAATCATAAAAAAAAAATATTTTCTTAAAAAAAGACCTGCCTAGTTAATCAAATCTGATTTAACATCTTTGCCTTAATAAAAAAAACAAAGTCTGTTTTATAAATGACTAAAAACTCAGTTTTCTCCCTCTGCAGCCTTTATAGCTCGGCCCTAATAGCATTTAAATAGTCACTGGAGTGACTGGAATTCAGCAGGCACATGACGAGGACATGTTGCGCAGTCATGTGGGCTGATGAAGGGACTTTGTCAGATGATTGCTAAAAGATCTGTTTAGATACACACTTCAGAGAAAAAGGCAAAGATCCTTTCTCTCTCATTTTGGTGCTTTTATTTTATTCACAGAATATCATACGAGCTGGATCTTTTCCAGGCTCAAACAGAGACAGGTCTCGAGCACAAGTGTCTACCCCCCACCCCCCATCCCCCACTCAGCTGTGGTATGTCAGCCAGCAGGATAATGTCATATGTCACACTGTGATGTAAAATCCACTCACCTTTACAGACCCCGCTTTAACCACACACTCTCGGTTAGGACCCCAAGAACAAATGGTAACGCTGAATTATTGAGAGTGTGTGTGTGTGTGTGTGTGTTTTATGGCATCAGACCTGTACAGTGTTACATGTTGAAATATTAAGCATCAGCGTTCCCTGCTCCTCCATAATGAATCTGACTTGGCAGGACACTGGAGACTCCTGCTCTCTGACTCTCACTATACAGTAACACACGCACCAGGGCTGTCACACTCTCCCTCTTTCACTAAAACCGCCATCTGCATATCTACTGTCACTCTTTTTACCTCACACCTCAGTTCATACCGGGACGCTGCTCATTAACATGGTCGGCTGTCTGGCCTGGTTCTGTGTGGATACGTCGCGTGGGGTGGACTTTGGCTTGGCCATCCTCTGGTTCATGCTCTTCACACCCTGCTCTTTCGTCTGTTGGTACCGGCCACTCTATGGAGCCTTCAGGTGAACAACACAGCATCTACCTACTAATTCCACAAACGTCTGTCTGTATGTGTAATGCATATTTTGCGAACTGTTCATCTTATCTGCCTCACGATTGACATGTTAAGGGCCCAAGAAATTTGGTGCAATTTGGATACGCAATACGTTCAATATTAATAAATATGGCAGTGCTTTTATTTTGAAAAGTTGTAAACTTCGGTCTGAAGAAAGTCTCAGAAGTCTTGCTTTAAATCGCCTCTGAAACAGCACTGAAAAAAAATAACACCTGTTAAGTAAATATTCAAACTTCAAAGAAAGCTGAATCAACACAGACCAAACAAACAGCCCATTTTAACAGGCAGGTTTCAAACAGGCACGGCACTAGGTTATGAAATCAGAAATAGCAAAAACAGATTATACGCTATGATGGACAATAAAATAAATAAACAATGTTGCATCATGTAAAAATGCATTTTGCCATGATGACATTTAATTAAAAATCCATTTAGCTTGGATGTACTAATAAACTCTCAACTCTGTGTTATTCACATCCTTATGTTCTTCCTCTCTCTGCAGGAGTGACAGCTCATTCAGATTTTTCATTTTCTTCTTCGTGTACATCTGTCAGTTTGGAATCTACGTCCTCCAGTGTATCGGCATCTCTGGCTGGGGTGCCTGGTAAGACAACAAGGCATGAACACACTCAGGGAGAAAAAACTTCATTTATTCTTAGTGCCACAATCCTCACAGAAGAAAGTAGTTCCATTGATTATGACATTGTTATTAATTAATACATATTTTTGAGACCAGAATAAATTAGTCACTTCATCTCTTATTACTTTTATTTCTCAAACATTTCATGGCGTCGTAGTTTGACAAAACAAGACATTTAAAAAAATATCATCTTGGGCTGTAGAACATCATGATGAACATTTTTCAACATTGAGAAATAGATAAAATATTTATTAAAATAATTGTTAGTTGCAGCCCGAGAGCAATCATTACAAAATTTGAACATGAATGTAAATATTCAGAACTTAGTTATGTGGTTGATTGGCCCTCAGCTTCAATCTCTTTTGTTCCTATTAAGGACACAAACCATTTTAACAGAAATATAGACTTAAATGTTTGAAAAATACTTCAGTTTTTACTAAATTAATCAAACAAGAGGATATTTTCAGCAGCGGATTAATCCACATTTGAGGCAGCAGGACGTGTGCGTGTGTGTGACTGAGACAGTTAAAGACAGTGTGGGTGTTCATGATGAACAACAGTGTGTCTCATTGACGTGTTTGGAAACAATGTAGCTCAGTCCCTTAGATAAATTGGACACATCAGGCTTTGACACACACTCTGTACTCAATTTCTCAATCAATCGATCAATTCATGGTTGGTTTTGGTCTTTTCATGGGATTTAAAGTAACAAAACCCAGACTCCTTAATGAATGTCTTGTTCTTAGTGGGTGGATCTCGGCTTTGACTGGCCTGAATCGCAGCATCCCAGTGGGCATTATAATGATCCTCATCGCTGCTCTCTTTACCTCACTGGCCGTCATGTCCCTCATCATGTTCAAAAAGGTACAGTGGACGCACCACAAGCCCAGAGATATATTCAAGTAGAGTCTGTTACAGCCTGTTCAGCTTTAACCCACCCCCGTCTCCTCTCCTTTCATCCTCACCAGGTCCATGGGATGTACCGTACCACGGGCGCCAGCTTCGAGAAGGCCCAGCAGGAGTTTGCCACCGGCGTCATGTCCAACAAGACGGTCCAGACGGCCGCCGCTAATGCCGCCTCCAGGGCCGCGCAGGAAAGCTTCAAGGCGCAGATCTGATCGGCCCCATACAGCTCGCTCAACTCTCCGTCCAACACTCGCCCATCTGCCCCGCCTCCTCTTCTGCTCACAAATGCAGCCCCCAGCTTCCCTTGAGCCAAGTGGCCTGTTTGAACACATGGAGAGCCCCCCCCCCCAGCCTTCTGACACTGTCAGAGTGGTTCATGTGAGGGTGCCGCAGTCACCCCATGATCTGTGATCTGAGAGAAAACCACTACAGGGATGATTCAAACCGGCTCATGGCTCCACCGACAACATCACACACACACACTCATCTCTGACTCTGGGAACCCCTCATCGACGCTGCACTCACACCACTCAACCAGCGGGCTCTACTATATTTTTGTATGTTTGTTGTGTGCGTGTGTGTATGTGTGTGGCCAACTTAATGATTGTTTGTGTGCCTATATAAACGTCTGTTCAGCCTTGAGGCCTGTGTGTAGACTGATTGTAATGTAGATTGAACCAAGTCCAACTCTGAAGTTACCCGGGCATTTCTCAGCCGTCTTTGAAGCTCCGTGTGTTTCTTTAATTTATCAACCTAATCACTTCTTCCTGTTTTTAAAATTAATTTATTATCGGACAAATAGAAGTCATGCAGCGCTCTCTAGCTGTCGGTGAATGCTCATGGGGCAGAATTCTGCGATTTATTTAGCTGGGGTACATAATTTGTCATTGCTGCCCCCCCCCGGTGGAGGGATTTTGTATTGTCAAAGATGAATGCTGTGCATTCCAGTTCACTACCTTGCCTTCTGCTTTCTGTTTGCTTTAGTCAGAATTGGATTTTTAGAAGGTCTGAGGTATCAAACACTCACTCCTGCAGGCTGTAGGGATAATGTGTTTTTTCTCTGTATCAAGGAGAAGTAGCCAGTTATCATTCGGATTAATCAGTTCATTGTTTTTTCTGTTGGTGAGAAGTGCACATCATGATTTCTCAGAAAGCAAATTCAAAGTGCTTGGTTTGTCCACGACTATGCTACAAGTTCCTTTTTAATTTGTTTAACCATATAAATTACAACCAATCAGAGCTCTTACCACCTCTTTCACCTTCCAGCAGTGTTTGATACTTGGTGGAATATTTATATATATATTTAAAGTTTGCTCTCCAGTATCTCTGTTTTCTTTAACTCTTTTGCCTATGCTGATCGTCGTATCCACAGTGAAATCACACCGAGTTGCACTTTAAATCCGGTCATTAGATTGTTTATAAAAATCGGTGCAATTGATATTTATTACAATGGCCTCACGCCTTCCTGTTCATTCGTGTAATTCATACGTTCTAACATGCACCAGCTGAGTTCACATGGAGCCTACCACACACACTGTTGTGTATATACAGCTGCATGTTCATACAGTCTCTTTGAGAGGAACGTTTCATTCTTCTCCAGTTTTTTGTGTGTTCTGGAGATTTACCTCAGTTGTACTCAGGATGTGCTCTTCACTTGCATGACAAGGATAAAAGTCAATTATACCAGGCCGTACAGAACTAAAGAGACTGACACCTAGATTTAAATACATGTGCTGTAAATTTAACATGTTGCAATAAAAAAATGATTAAAAAGACCATGAACATGGTCAGTAATGTTCATGTGATGTTCTGATGATTGCTTGCTTATTAATAACTGGAGAACTGTGGATTTAATAAACCACAATCACATCTAAAGATGAGGAGATTTGTTTTATTACCAGTTTGTGGTCATTAATAATGTTCAAATGCAATTTACCTGCAGAAATGTCTTATGTGGAGTTTGGGAACTGGGAAGCAGCTTTTAACTGTCTTATTTCTTTCTGTTGCATCTTGTGTTAAAGCCAGTTAAGCCTTTTGTGAGTACGTGATGTGTAGGAGTGTAAATAGAGGAACTGTGGAGCCTAATATTTGTGAAGGGCAGAGTCCGGATCCTTCTCTCTGGAGAGGAGACATTTTTTTTTATTCTACCTGTCAAATTATCCTCCAAGGCTGCAACATGCCTTCTTTACTCTCGACTCCTTTTTGCCTTTTTTATTTCACATTGGCTTAATTTGGACCAGTACATTTCTTTCTGCCTAAGCACATGCATGTACAAAGCATCATGAGATTGTTCCTTAAAGAGATTCCTGCTGGTTTCTGTCTAAAAACTTTCTGGCTTAAAAAAAAAACAAACAACACATGAGAGGAAGGCGACAGATCGAGTGGGATGGGACTGTGGCTTTAAACTGTGCTTATGATGAACACGGTTTGTGTTGGAAACAGCGAGAACAAAAAGAAAACTTTCACAAGCTTCTCTAAAATTTTAATAAAATGATTCAGGATTGTTATTATTCAGAAACATACTATGGGATGTTTGTGTATTTTGTTTGATTTACTGATAGTTGGCAGTTTGCTCTAAATTTGTGTGTGATTTAAAGATGCACTGGTTTCACCTTCAGTCGCATGTTGAGCAGTTGAGTTTTGTATATTTACTGTATAAGCACTGAATAAAAGTCTTCTTCTGTAACGTTGCTCTCATATTTGTCTGGTCTTTGCTAAACACAAATCAATCCTCCATGTTGATTGAAATAGCAGCTGAAAACCAGAGGAGGTCAGTAGTGACCAAAGAACATGGACGTTCACTGCAGATGTGTTGCAGATTATCTGTTTTATCTATTTATTTTAGGTGAATCCTCCGTCTTCATTTTTAGAACAACAAAGTTCATTGGTTGTTACATGGAAGGAGTTGCGTAGTTTTTACATAATACTGTTCTAACAAACACTGAGAAAAAAACATGAACTTTAGCACTGTCAAGACTACAGATGAGGAAGTCACTGAAGGGTTGTGTGAGGTGTAAAATGATGATGATCTGACAAACTCCTCCTTTTAAAATCCTCTTTGAAATCTCTCTTAAAGAAACATTTTTGTAGGTGTGATTTCTCAGAGTTGAGACCATTTTTCAATGTTTTATTTGATCTTGTTTTCACTCTTTTCCCGTCTGTGAAATGATTTACTTTTGTATTTGTGCTCTAATGCTGTGCGGTCTTCAAATTGTTTTTAACTGTTTCCTATTGTTTGCCTTTAATTTTCCATTTTCAACTTGTAAAGCACCTTGTAAATGTGTTTTTATTATTAATTATCAATACTTATCATCTTGGAAACAACAGTAAAACTATAAAGTCACTGCAAGTGCACACTGAGCTATAGAGAAGAGCATTGATAAGATCCCCTGTTTCTGCTTCATTCATCATCTCACCTGGTTCTGTTGTCCAGTTTTTAGTGCATCACTTTCCGTACATGCAGAACATTCACAAATGTTGTTATCTCATTAGGACAATTCCTGTTGCACACTGACAATGTGATGCAACAAACTGAGTTGTTTTTATCCATGTTAAAAGTTACACAACAACAAGAAAAGCTGTTCCACAGTGGAGCGTGAAATTCCCATGAGATCAGCAAAACTTAAAAATGACTCAAACCAAGCCGTGTTAGGTTCTTTGACACTTTTCCGATTCTGACTGGATCGGCAGATGTGCTTGTTGTTTTTTCGAGTGAGGCGGCACAGTGGTGCAGTGGTTTGCACTGTTGCCTCACTGCCTCTTGGTTTGATTCCCAGGTTCAGCCAGCATCTTTCTGTGTATGCGCTCCTCGTGTCTGTGTGGGTCGCCTGGGTTTAGGTTAATTGGAGACTAAATTGACCCTGACCCAATTTACAGATTAAATTAATCTGTAAATTGAGCCTGTGATACACTGGCGACCCCACCTTTCGCTCAATGTCAGCTGGGATTGGCTCCAGCTCCCCCACAACATTTTGCCAGATAAGTGGTCTCGATAATGGAAGGAAGGTTTTGAGTAACAGAGTAAATTGTGACTGTTTTTCACATTATTGTAGCAGTGGCAATAACAGACCTGTTAAAGCAGCTGTAAAATAAAACACACACACAGTCTAAGACAATGACAGAGCCTCTGCTCTCAAACAGCCCTGTGTGAAATAAAGCCGAGCAGCACTCTGACTAAAGAGGAAACTGGGAGCAGACTCAGTTCACTGCCAACAGGAAGGGGCACGGATGAGGAATAACAAACTGTCACTGGCTTGGGGGGCTTCTCTTCTGCCTCTCGTCCATTTCAGGACAGTGTGTGTGTGTGTGTGTGTGTGTGTGTGTGTGTGTGTGTGTGTGTGTGTTCTGCTCACACTGTGCTGTCACAGGATGAATTCAGTTGAGGTGATATAACGCGTTTGATGCAGGTGATTTCATTACACCCTGGGAGTCCCTACAGTGAAACGAAATGAGGCTGGACGGAGGTAAATGTCTCATTGTGCTCAGCAAGTCATCTGTACTCAATCAGGCTTTAGGTCTGAAACTGTTGTATCATATCTCTTGAAGGAGCTGCATTTACATTTATTCAAATTAATTATTCTTTGTCATGTTTTTGAATTTTGAGTTTGTAGGCGCGCAGCCTCCTCCCTCCTCAAGTGGGGAGGGCTGGTGTGTTTGCACTTGCTTTGGCACACCTGTGCAAAAGAATAAGAACAATACACCTTTTTCACAGCAGCATTAATTTAAATCATATTCATTATCAAAATAGAGCACAACCTTAATGAATTAGAAACACGTATGTTTACCTACTATTTCATGTCAAAATGGCTGCCGTGAAAAGGGTCTACGTCTAGAATTTGTACAATAACGACTCCCTAATCAAAAGTGATGAGTTGATTCTCTGTGAAAATGTCACAACTTCTAAACATTCTTCCAGCGTGCTTCATTTCCTATCACACACTGCTGTCAGACGCAATTTGGGGCCTCAGCATCTTGCCCAAGGAAACTGGATGAACCAGGAATCGAACCACCGACATTATGGTTAGAGGAAGTGCTGCTCTTCCTTTAACAATACTGTCGTTGCTGTGGACTGATTCATCTTAGGCAATCGAAAAATGAATCAGTTGTGACAGTAGCACAGACAGTTGAGAGAATGTTAAGACTGTTGAGACTGATTGAGAAACACCTACAAACTTCAGACTTTAACTGTGAGATGATCGTTGAGATTTCAGGTCTTTATGTTGTGTACGTGTGTAATTTCTCTTCTACACATATATTGATTTTTGATGGGTGTCTTTTGTGTTTACTTTTTTGGTGACTTATGTCTTGTGGCTCCTCCTTTCATGCATAATTAAACACTTTAATGTGTCTTATATGTGCAAATAATAAAATAGTACTAATAGTAATAATACTATTTTTACAAAGACGGTACAATTAATAAAGCATGCTGACACTAAATTACATGTTTGGCTGCTGACACCCTCGTATACCTGCTTAAAGTGAGGAGGGGGCTCCTGAGCTTGAATATATATGTATTTTTCCACTCCCAGGTGTGAAAGGAAGCAAAACTCGGAGGCTGTTTCTCCCCTCGTTCTCGTCCCCCTCTGATGCTTTCTGCAAAAGAGGAAAATGAGAGGCATGACTAAAAGCCCCTGGCAGTGAAAACAGGCCTGAATTTGGGATTGCACGATTTGTCATAATCTGGAAGTCATCAGGCTCTGTGTTTAGTTTGAGTGCACTGGTGGAGGACGGCGGCCACAGGGTTGTGCCAGAGATTTCTCTGTCGTCCACAGGGAGGGTGGAACATCTGGGGAGGGAGTCGACGGACACACACAGACACACAGAGACACACACACACAGATACAGTACATAGTAGAAAGCAAAACGGAGGCTAGAAGTGGACAGTGTATGGTTGTAATTTTGAAGATTTAAGCAATGGTGGAGGAAATAGTCAGATGTTTTACTTTAAACAAAGTATCAATACAATGATGTACAAACACTCAAAAGTGTACAAGTATTATCAGTTAAATGTACTAAAAGTATCGAAAGAAAATTTTATATTTTTTTATTCTTAGACTGAAATGGAACAAGGGACACTGGTTGAATTGTGTTGTTAATCATCTTTTCTATGTGTTAATCTTAATATAAACTTAAACTACTACAGCTGTTAGATTAATGTAGTGCAGTAAACAATTTTACAATCATGGACTGGTTACTGAACGGGCCTGGATTACACCTGCAAAATGTCCCTGTAAGAGATACAGAACAACCACAAAGAGACACAAAACAAACAAAGAGACACAAACAACCACAAAGAGACACAGAACAAACAAAGAGACACAAACAACCACAAAGAGACACAGAACAAACAAAGAGACACAAACAACCACAAAGAGACACAGAACAAACAAAGAGACACAAACAACCACAAAGACACACAAAACAACCACAAAGATACACAAACAACCACAAAGAGACACAAAACAACCACAAAGAGACACAAAACAACCACAAAGAGACACAAACAACCATAAAACAACCACAAAGAGACACATACAACCACAAAGAGACACAAACATCTACAAAGAGACACAGAACAAACACTAAGAGACACAAAACAATCTCAAAGAGATACAGAACATTCACAAAGAGACACAACACAACCACAAACTTTTTTTCATCTCTTTTAGTACGGGGGGAGAGAGAGAGAGGGTGTCTTGCTCCTGTGATGGAGGAACAAATGGGGGGGCTTTTCCATGCCTGTGCCCTGGGGTCCAGTGTCTCACGATCCATCCATGTAGTAGAGTAAAAGTATATAGAGGCGTTAAAACAGAAATACCTAAAGTAAAAGTATCAATGTATTCAGTTACTTTCCCCCTCTAAGTTCTAGGCCCAAACACACAGGAAGAGACACACACACACACACACACACAGAGAGTTCAGTTCTGCATCAGTGGAAAAACTGATCACCCGCTGGATGGAAAACGCTCCCACCCCCACCTGAGGCCAAACCAAGGTCTCGGCCCCAAACTAGATACACCCCCCCCCCCCACCACCACCCCCTCCTCCTCCTCCTCTCCCCCGCAGTGCAGCTTTCACTCAAAAACTGAAACAAACTTGATTTTTCTCTTCATCCCCCCGGTCTCTTTATTCATTTGGCAGAAACAAATGAGAACAGTTTGGACACTATCCACGACTTGAAAGACTCCCTGAAACCAGACATCACTAGAAACAGCAATACTTCATTTTTACGTGTCCTCTTATCTCAGTCCATGTCTTTGTGCACAGGTCGCAGGATGTCCGCTGAAGGGGGGGAGCAGGCGGAGACCCTTCACAGGTCCCACCTCTCAGCTTAGGCTAGGATTACGTTCATTTCCTTTCGACACGAGAAACCAAATGCACCACAGAGCTTCGTTTTGCTCGTCCTCGTGCAGTTTCACTGATACATTTCAAGGGTCTGCAAACACATCAATCATTCCTATAACAGTACATTCTGTGAGCTTTAAGGAAGTCCACTCTGAGCTAAAGGCCTTTTATTCTGCGAGTAGTTTATTCTGACTGTGTAGTGGTTCCCTCGAGTTCATACTCAAACAGTTAAAAGATCCAGGTTCACTGGTCGTGGTCTGCAGGCAACACCAGTGTGTGGTTCTTTTCCTTAAGGCAAGAGTGACATCATCTGCCCAGCTCGGATCATTCTGTGATCGTAACTATGTACAAAATATATATAATCACACGTATTTACAGAGCATGTGGTGACGGACAAAGCCTGTCTGGGCGTCCACATGGTTACACATGAATACAATAACATACACAGCACCCCTAGTGGCAGAAAGACAAAGACACACACTGAGAAAAAAGAACTTGGCACTTGTAGATTTCTCCCACATCAACACACACATGGACAAAATGAGAGTTTTAGTTTTAGTGGTAAACAATTCAGGGGTCTCCATTTCAGGAGCCGGCCTCATGAGAAAAGGCAGGAGAGCAAGTGATGATGGTTATGGCCTGTCTCTCCTCTTCTTCTTCTTCTTCTTCTTCTTCTTCTTCTCTTCCACAGGACTTTAGTATCTGAGGCCTCAGAGGAGGCAGATCAGGCTCTTGCCCTCCTCGATCTCCTCCTGCACCTTGTCGCTGGAGGTGGCGATCTCGGCCTGCGCAGAGAAGATGGCGCAGATGAAGGTGAGTACCGTGCCGCCCATGGCCGTGTAGAAGGCCCAGCCCATGGAGCAGAGCCCGGCCCGGTACGGAGCCGCGTCTTGGCCGCAGTACAGCTGCACCTTGTCTGAACCCCAGCCAGCGGGATACAGCATCAGACCCAGGATCAGAAACAGGCCTGCGAGATGGGAAACAGGGAGGAGGAAGTCAACTGATGGTAGCATATTGAAAGAGTTTACACACAGCAGCCCCCGACAGGCTATTGTGTGCAAACACGAATGTAAACGGTTTAAAAAAACATTCACTAGATCAACTTTGCAAACAAAACCTTCAACAAAAGACTTGAAACATAAAAGTATTTCAAATATTGATAATACATTTTAATTTTTAAAACAAAAAATATATATTTTTGGTTTAAGTCATGCCTGATCCAACAACATTGGATCTCAAGGTGCCCCTTAATGTTTTCAGATTAACTATTTGTTGTGTTTTGACATGTGAGAAAGTTATATTCAAACAATGAAACAAGTTTTTAGCTGCAGCCCTATTTGAGTGTGTTAGGTTTCACACACAGAGCTAAAAATCTAGAACTGAATGTGAGGGTGGTGCTAAAGGAAAAGCCAATGGGGCATTAATAATAACCATTGGAATCCATCCTCTGGAGACTATGACTATCTAACACAATGTTCAGTGTAATCTTGCCAGTAGTTTGAGTAGCTTCAGATACAGAAACTTAAAAGAATTGACCAATGTCAGCATCGTCACACAATAACTCAACCCTAACCTACACAATCAATCAAACATGTTTCACGTTCTGAGGGAGTCTGTTAATGACACACACACACACACACACACACACACACACACACACACACACACACACACACACACACACACACACACACACACACAGTTTCCTGACGACCGCCTGAAATGTGACTGAAGACGACCACGACGACTGAACGCCTGAATCTTGGCACCCGGTCCTGTCGGAGCAGCGCACAACGACGAGAGGAGAACAACAGGAAAAGGCGACCGAAGGGTTTCACCGTCTGCCCCAGTCCCAGGACGACCCTCCGGCGTCCTGTGTCTCGGTGGGAAGGACGGGGGGTCACTTCCTGTGTTACCGTGACCCACTTCTGCTGCCGTGCTGACTTGACTTCAACACTCTGATAGTATTTCTGACACACACTGCTCCCACACATCGAAAAACAACCTTACCTCTTCAGGTGATTTAACATCATGAGGATTCTTGCGTGTTCTACAAATTAAGGAGTGGAACATTTTTTTAAACCACAGAGAATGTATGGAAACGGGCGCAGGTAGCGTTTGGCTCGTCTATGCCCAGGGGCCCAATAACTCATAGTCTGACCCTGGACCCAGATATGCTGCAGCAATTAAAAAATTTAAAAGAAGACTGATTATAAATTAGTGAGTTTCCTATCCACAACCAGAGTATAATTAACTTTCCTGTTCATGACAGACAAGAACAATATTCAAGGTAAATTAAATTGAAGGCTTTTTATCTTTTAAGGAAGTGACTTGAATGCATTTTTCAGATACCCTGCTGCTCTGCACAGTCGAGGAGCAGTGAGCTGGAGGAGGCTGCCACCAATCAAACCTCAGCAGGAAACATTTACAATAATAAAATTACTGATAATAAATGAACCAGGCGGCTGATGAGAATTTCAGACCTGAATGTTTTCACCCGACTCGCTCTCCTCCATCGAGCAGGTCTTGCTGCTGTACTTCACAAAAACAAGCGTGGAGGTGAAACTCTTTCCTTTCATTCTCTCCTAATCTCTCCCTCGTTTTCTCCCCCCCTACTCTCTCTGCTTCCTTTCTTTCTCCTCCCATTCTCTTGCTCCTAAAGCACCCAATATCGTATTAAACAAGGAAATGAAAACTAGGTCATAAATTCTTTCCACATGTTGCTGCATTGCCCTGACGTCCAGACTGGCTTCAGTGATGGATTGAAGGTATGGTTTTAATTCCCAACCTCACCCCTCCGAAGACCCCCACCCTCCTCCTCCTCTCCTTCCACACACACACACACACACACACACACACACACACACACACATACACACACACACACACACACACACACTCACTCATTCCCCAAGACCCGAGACCCTCTAACCTAATATCCCACTGCACTCCACCCTTCCAGCCTCACTACTCCCACTGCACTGGCTCTTGTCTCGGTTAACTTCCAAACTGTCAATTCTTCACCATTAATCTATTTCTGGTAGCTGACTCCCTGCCACCAAACAACCAACCAACTTACTCAGAACCAATCCCCTCTTCCCGATCCAACCTCTGCTCCCCTGGCCTCCGCCTTGTAACACAGCTCTGCACTCTGCTCCAAAAATAATCTGGCCACCTTTCCCCTTTACAGGAAAATAAAGGAGAGAAGCCATTTCCACCTCTGAGATCCAGAGAGGGGGAGAGAGAGAGAGAGAGAGAGAGAGAGAGAGAGAGAGAGAGAGAGAGAGAGAGAGAGAGAGAGAGAGAGAGAGAGAGAGAGAGAGAGAGGGCATTGGGGTTTTTATCCTTCTGCTTTTCATGCTTTTGCAAAACTGATGACGGCCTTCTAATTGGAGATTACGCCACTGGTAACTGGGTTAAAGTATTCTGATCAAAATATTAGAATTGTGAGTCAAATCTCTGAGTTATCTAATATATTGATGATGACTCTTATCTATTGGGTGTAAAATGCTTAACACTGCAACATACAGTGCATGTATGTAAATGCTGCAGTTTAAGGAAAAGATTTTCTAATAGGAGACATATTATACTCGTACTGGTTCATAATTTGAATTTGGGGCACTACTTCAAAATGTTTACAGCTCCAATGTTCAGAAAACACTTAGTTTGTTAATACTGTCGGTTGCTGCAGCTGCCTCTGACGTCCATTATAAAACGAGTCACATCTCCATTGTAAACACAGGTATCCACAAACAAAACAGGACTGTTGTGTGTTTATCAGTGAGGGCTGGTGATTCAGCTTTCCTCTTTTCAGTTACACAAGAGTCAACGTCATCACAAGACAGTAACGCTGCTCATATTCCTGTAAAGGTTTTGTTTCCCTTCTTCCCTCCTCACTCCCAGCCTAGAGATTCGAGTCACCGTCAGCGGTTACACTTGTGATGGGGTGTGTGACTCACGGTTGGAGGGTAAGTTTACAGCAGGCAATAAAAGCATTCGACACCAAACGCACCAGATTTGGAGACAGCTTTACGGCCGAGTTTGTTTGCCGTCTTGTCTCTAATCCTTTTCGACGTGAATGAGAATACGTGTAAACGTAGAGAGAATTCCCTTTCAGGTAGTCTAACACACTAACTGGAGTGTGTAAGGAGTCTTCAGGGGCCCTTAAACGTGCGTCAGCAGGACGAAAAGTTTACTCGACTGACCCTCAGCAGAAGAGTCTGTTTTCGCCATTCTATTATATAAAGACGTGGGAATGAATATACCCCCGGTTGAAATCTGAAAAACCACCTGAGCTTAACCTGACCGCCAATAAACTGCCATCAGAAAGTGTGTCCCAGGGGACGTCAACGAGTGAAAAGCACAAGTGACATCAGTGTAAGAGACGATTAGGTTAATGGAGTTTTGGAGGTACTCCAGTGCAATGACGTGACCATCTCTGGCAATGGCGTCGCACTCTTCCCATCTGAGGTCAATCACTTCCCCAAACATCTGCCGTCTGGCTCCAGTTTTCTCATTACCGGAGGGTCGGCAGTCGCTGTGGAAATAATGATTTGGAGAATAGTCGTCGTGGTGGTGGATATCAGAGTGATATCATTCACAGGCCTCGTGGAAAGACGGCGCTCAAGTCGAAGACGGTTGTGTGCGCGCTAAACGGAGCGATGATTAATGCTGGTGGAACAACAAAGAGAACATCGGCTGACGAGCCGTATTGATGGGCCTTATCTGCCTCTGTGGTTAACGGGTTATCGGCCTTAAACTCCAGAAGGAAACCCTCCCACCTCCTCTGCTGTTTGATGCTTCTGTCGCCCCCTTTCCTCTTCCTCTTCCTCTTCCTCTCCACAATGAGGAGACTCAGCAGTGCATTTCCCTACTTTCATTACCTTGTTCTCTCAGGCCTTTATATAGATGGTAAACAGCAGGATTGTCAAGTGATGACAATACCATGCGCCTAAGAACCTTTCTACAGCTACAGCTTTTTATCCTTTTTCTCCAAATCCAATAGAGTCAATACTGTACAAAACGAATTCTGTGATGGACCTAAAATATGAAGTACAGTTGAACTGTGCACTTATGGGAATACTCCTCCAAAGATGTGTCTTCTTGTGGCAACATAAATAAACCCATACATACATACATACATACGTCTTATTAAATCAACACTTCAAATAGTATAGTCCCATGTTTTTCTGTATGTTCAGTCTGTTTCAAACATGTCTCCATTACTGGAGCTATATAAACTCATAGCTCGGCCAAAATTACCACATTTATCAATTTATTGGCAAAGCGATGACTGATTTAGAGCTTGAGCCTGACCAATAAATCAGCCAATGCTGTTTAAAAAAACACCTAAAAGGAATATTACCATATGTTGCTGAAAACTATAAAGAATATGATGTAGAAAAGCCAAATAAATGTTTGTGGTAAGTCAAAAAAAGTTTAAAGCAAATATTAAGCAATAATCTTGTAGAAAAATAAAATAAAAAGTAAACCCACTACTAAAAAGTGTATTAGGTTTACCAGGCTTTCTAAAGCTTCAGGGAAATAAAACAGTTGCTCTTACCACCTCTGAAAATTAATTTCCTGAGAGAAATCCTCAGGTATTTAATATCAGTCCTGATATTAACCTGAGTAATCCAGTATTGGACTGATTATTCTCTGAATATTCATTCAAACTACAGTGAAAACCGCCTGAACACAGCTGTTGCCTTGTTTGCAGGAGGCGTTTAAGACTTCAGCTCGACAATATGTGATACTGGATTTTCTCCTTTTAAAGCCTCTTAGTCAAACAGTGTAGAAAATCCATTAAGAAACTATTTACATATGAAATAAGCAACAAGGAATGTCTGGTGTTGGCTAATCCATCTGATTAAATTAAAGCACTTCATCACATTGATGTGAAAACCACACATTAATCCAACAATGCCTTGGAGTCCTGCTTCTTGATTTGCAACATCGCCCACAATTGCCTAATACAGTCAGTATTAAAGCGTCTGTTCCCTTGGTCTGAACGTTACAGCAAAATCTCTTACGTCATCTAATCAAATAAATCGTCATGTCACACAGCCCCACATGTCACACGCACAGTTTCCCTGTTGCCATTCATCATTCACTGGCTGAACGGATTCGAACCATGTTCCAGGTCAGAGGGACGCACGGATCTGGGTGAACAGTTCGCCGTCTCCCTCACCACACGCCCACCTTCTTCTGTTTGGGCCTGCACCAAATAAACAACTGTGGGGGAGGACAGCCATAATCACCAGAGAGCCCAGAGCTACAGTCTCTGAGAAAGAAATTAAAGAAGGAGGTTGAGCGGGCCTGATCTCATGGCCTCCTCCCTCCCATAATTCACCACAGTGAGTCAAAGTGGACCCAAGACACATAACCACAGCAATACACACCCTTCACACATAAACTCTGATACGCATGCGTGGTCAATTACTTTGTTTTAATTCAATCTAGGGACAGGAAAGCTCAGACCGACTGGGCAGCAGGTAAATATTTCGGTGGCAGCAGCAGCAACTAGTGACAAGAGACAAGTCACTGTGTCTTTTAGAGTCCTGACCGGTTGGTTCAAATTTCACTGAAGGCTCCACAACAACCAAACACACAATTGAGTCAGTGGAAGTTGTGGCGCTCGTAATGAATGTGTTCAGCTGAGAGCATAACTTTTAATTTACCTTGAGGAACGCCACGGAAACAAACAGGAACAGTGAGGGTTTCATGACCTGAGTTAGCTTCAGGACTCATCTGTCCTCATACATTTAGACCGAAAGTCATGTTTCTCTTTAATTCTGTCTTTCTTAATAGTTGAACCGTCCCTTAAACACGTCATTCCATTTAAAAATGCAAGTTTTCGAGCCCAAATCGGAGGAAACATAAACAGAACAATGAAAACATCAGAGAATAAACAGTTCTGAGTGGGACTTGGAGGTGTGTACTGATCCTGCAGGTTGTAAACACATCCACCTGTGAACCTCAAAGTCGGATTAAGGAGAATCAGTTTGTGAGATGTGATGTCATGTCAGAAATAAAATGGTTGTACAGGGTAAACAATGGAAGTAATTATGTAAAAATAGCTGAAAGAGTAAGTTTTACTTTTGACTCTTGCTTGATTCTCGCTTCTACACAGTTGATGTGAGTCAGTTTGCCGAAAAGGTAACTTCAGAAATTCACTGTTACAAACCTGAGTGTGTTTGATATCAGGAGCCAACCGAGGCTGGAAACCTTTAATCTAATATGACAAAAACTTCAAAGGGAGAGTTCAACAAGTGTTTGGCAGTTATCCCTCTCTAGATCTGCACCGAAACCATTTCAACATGTGTGTTATCGTGTGTAAATCTCACCTGCGATCCCTTGCAGCAATCCACACACATTGAAGATGCTCTTCTTCATGATGCTTTGGAAGCACATGGTGAAGACCGAGATGAACGCCACGGCACACAGCAGCAGGATCCCTGCAGCCAGGAAGATAGAAGTAGCCTGCCAGAACCCGCTGGCAATCTCCCCAAAGTGCACCGCGTACGGTCCACACAGGATCCCACGATGCAGGTGGGGCAGTTTTATACAGCGGCCATAGATGCCTAAGGTGGGCCTGTAGGCCTCTCCGGCTGTGGTGGCCCCATGGGGGCCGAACACGGCATCTGGGGTGCGGGGAAATCCCACCAGCCAGTCAGTGCTCATGAAGGCGATGAGCTCTCCGAACGCAGCCACAATACTCAGCAGAGTCCACAGCATGGAGCGGCAGGTGACAATGACATGGCACATGCTGACGGCGGCTGGAGTCTCCCTCTGTTCAGATTCACTGAGAGGTGAAAAGGTGTGAAACTGTGGGTTGGACACCCTCAAAGGACCGAGAGCTAAAGGTGTGATCCTTCTCCGGCTGAGATGTAAGAGCGAGTATACGCTTCACAGGAAGGAGTAGGTGACCCTGCTCCACACGAAATGTTCACGTCAATGATTCACAGTCTGCTGCTTCCCGCTTTTTCCTCTCTGCTTCCCTAACTTATCTTCTGCTGCTGTCACTTCGGCACAGCTGTTGTTCCTCCTCCCTGGACTCTCCCTCCTTCTGTCGGCTCGGTGCTCAGACTCTGACTCCGTCTGCTTTTTGGTGTCTACATTGTACTGAAGTTCAGTTCCCCGAGCCAGCCCGCTGGCGTCACATCAGACACACCTACGAGATAAAGCACAGAGACGGAACAACAGGGTGAGTCCTTTGATTACATGTATAAAATGGAACTGTTTGATCAGATAATGCTCAGAGAGGATTATTGATTACTGTTGTCTGAGGCAGAAGTGTGGAGAGGGAGGAAAGTGTGGAGGAGGAGCAGAGAGGGGAGGACGGGGGGGGGGGGGGGTTGTGTGGGGATGTGTTTGTTTGAAGAGAGAGCCTCCTCTGTTTCCAGTGTGTTTATGTTCAGGGATTTGTAATCAGGGTATTCAGTTTACTCTCTACTGCCAGTGGATCCTCATGACAGAAGCTATAAAAATAAGAAATTATTTAACAGAAAGTTTATATGACGTGTGTGTGTGTGTGTGTGTGTGTGTGTGTGTGTGTGTGTGTGTGTGTGTGTGTGTGTGTGTGTAGAGATGGGAGGGTTAAAACAAATGTGGAAACAGCAGAATGAGAAGCGGATGCAGACAGAGAGAAAAACAAGCCCGAGGCCTCTCATCAAGCAGCCCACACAGCTGACCCGGGGTCAGCCAACGGTTGATAACACAACGTCCGTCCGGCGGTCACATGACCACCTCTGTGACTTCAACTCTGCTGCACTGCACCGCACAGTGACACCACAATGAGGAAGCACCAGATAAACTCATGAAGGAAATGTGTCAGAGAGAAGACACTAATTTCCCAGATATCTGCGAATAACAGTTTTTTCCCGAAGCAACAGTCCAAAGCACAATACAGTGACTCAGCACTTCATTAACAGACAACACAGTGAGATTATGAACAAGGAAAGGCTGATACAAAGTAATCAAGTTAAAATACAAAGGGAGCTTTTATACATGAGACATAGTTAAACCTGAGCAGAACATACTCTATGGATACATCCATACGACTACGTTTGTTTGAAAATGGCATTTTCAAACTAAAACGATCTCTATCCACACGCTCCATTTACGGAAGGGGGGCGTGTGGTAGGAGCCTGACGAATCAGTGAAGGCTACGTCATGACCAAAAAGACCCAATCATCAAAGGGCTGGGAGTGCCTACCTCAGAGTTTCTAAACCTATCAGGTTCTGCCCGTCCAGACAAAAATGCAGCCCCGGAGTTTTCAAACTAAAACAGGGTCCGCAGCATTTCCAAACTTCTCCATTTTGGCAGCTCTACAACTGGAGTAGTGTGGATGCCAGGCATCTCCGTAGCAAGGGTGATGAATGAAATGGTGCTAATGTGGATGTAGCCTAAAACGCAGGAACAGGTTTTCCAGATGCATACAGGCCTTTGTGCTCATGTTATAAATACAGCTCTGGGCCAAAGCTGACAGTTGTTTCTTTTCTTTGAGCCCCTTTTTTCTGCTCTGGTTTCCCTGCTGTCTCCTGGGTGTCTGTAAGTCATTCTCTGACCAGTGTTTGGCAGGGCAGCAGAGGGAGCCGGGGGCCGCTGTTGACACGTGTGCCGCCTGCGCAGCGAGGTTCCCATCACTCGGCCCCCGGTGCGAGAGGAGCGGGGAGCCACGGTCATCCCTCTGCGGTCACATCCCAGCAAGAAAGACTCACTGTGTGAGTAAGAGCATTATACAAACTTTGATCTTTGTCATCCTGTCGAGATATCAACAACACTTCTTCTTTTCCAGTGGAGAAAATGACCCTGTGGTCTCAAGGGTGGTGTGTGTGTGTTTGTCTTTGTGTATGTGTGTGTGTGTGTGTATGTGTGTGTGTGTAGAGTATGTTTGGACTGTGTAAAACAGATGACATCAGAACAGGCACGGACAGCCGCCTCTGTGGATTTGGACCAAAATTTATTTTATGAATCACAAGCGTTCTCATTGCCTCATCATGAACAGATGCAGGAACAGATGCAGACACGCATTCGCTAACTGAACTCTCTGGAAACACTCCTTCAAACCCCCTCACATAAAGGCTGTTGACGTTTCGGGGGGGTGAGTCCCAGAGGTCCTTTGACAAGACTGATGTTTGACGTTAGGGTTTAAGACAAACGGCTTTTCAGGCACGAAGCACGGGCAGTCCAAAGTTTTAAGGTCAAACATTTGCTGGCACGCGGCAAAGACTAATTCCTCACTGACAGGAATATTGTAGCAGCTCAAACAACTCGAACCACATGGGGAGATACGCAGCTTTGAAGACCTGGACACTTAACCTTTGACCTTGCTTTGCAGCAGTGTGTTTGCATCACGTGCCTGTTGATTGCGTAGCACCTATGAGGGGGTCCGACTTGAATGTGGGTTAATAGATCTGAAACATGTCTGGACAGGTCTGCTTCTATTAATGTGCCTGGTATTTGTCACATGCGTCCAGACGTCTGCTCACTGTTCCCAGGTTTGAGCCATTATCATGAACAGGAGTTTCCCAAGATAGAGTGAGGCATGGCAGTCTATATATGTGGAGCGCTAGATGGATTTATGCGACCCTCACTGAGTAACCAGGGAGGGAAACTGAGGATTATTTGGGTTTCAGTTTACAGCCCTCAGAGTACACCCTCGCGCCCCCCCCCCCAGCACTAATACCCATGGGTGCACACACTTACAAGACTCCCTGGCTTCTTTCACAAGCTCCCCAAAGAGTTTGACCTGTCGACAGTGCAAGAACAAAAGATGTGGAGAGTGTGGCACAGGAAGAAAAGTGAAAAAAAAAAGTGACTGGGCTTCATCCTCTGGGTACCAT
Organism: Verasper variegatus; assembly: GCA_026259375.1. Lineage (NCBI taxonomy): Eukaryota > Metazoa > Chordata > Actinopteri > Pleuronectiformes > Pleuronectidae > Verasper > Verasper variegatus. The sequence goes on from CM048060.1 coordinate 5,903,228, forward strand.
GAATGTCTTTGATCCATCCCTTCGAGGAGATGTTGAGATATTTAACAGGATAAATAAAAAATAATTGACACCCTGGTGACACATGAAGAAAGTCAGAGAACACCAAGCTGATGATGATCTATCCTCTAGGCACAATGAATTTGTCTGGACTGAATCTTGCACCATTCCTTCTAGAAGAAGTAATCTACATGTAAGAGGAAGTCACCGGTCTGTAAGAGTCTATAAAGTCTGTAAAGAGAATCCTCTGGGAAACACGAATACAGGAAACCATCAAATCATCATCAAGATATTTAGTTCTGAGCCATAGAGGCCAAATTCACTGGCACAACTCTACCATCCCTGTAGCCATGTTGCTATTGTGGCTGAAAAGCTTAAGCTAAAAAAATCCTGTTCAAGTGTATGGATACGCCACGAGTAGTCATGTTTCACCATGAAAGGGGTTTATGGAAAGTCGACCATACTGACAGGACATCAAGAGAAAGCAACTAATGCAACCTGCTATGAAGCATCTGTAGTTCAGCTGCCTCATTGTGGTTAATATGACTCAATGACAGACTCTGACATTTCCAGCTGCCTTCTGGAGGCCCTGCATCTCCAGCCCTCACCCCCTTTGCCTCAGTGACCCAGCAAACAGCAGAGCAAATTTAAAACAACTGCAGCGCTCATAATCTGTGAGGATCCGTTTGAATGAGAAGCCCCCGCAGCTACTGAAAGGGAATGTGGGAGCTGATTGGTCACAGAGGACCCTAAATACTAGTCCGGGAACACTTCCTTTTCTAATATCAGATCTGGAGTCAAGATGAACCATATAAGAGAAAAAAGGTGCTTCTACAACGACCACGTCGGTGACAAAAGCCATGTGAATCAATCACCTACAAGAAAAGCAAACTGCATCTTTTTTGTGTTAAAGGTTAGAGTAAAAAAATCTTCTCATTACTTCAGGGAAATTGCAGACTTCAGAAGTAATAGTCAATAACAAAAGGAGTTCATAGTCATAGTCAGACTTTCCACTGCAAAGGAGCCAGTCTTTCCGAACACTTCTGCACATCTGCTCAGCATCCTGGAGAACACGACTAAGAGGTTGTGATTAACACCTAAAACACAATTTGTATATCCTATTGCATCAGCAAGGAGCCCAGCTGACAGTTCATATGAGGAAGAGTACCATCACTGGGTTGAATGGGAAATTAATGCAAGACAATTAAGAAAAAAAAGACAGTTGCCCAACCTGTCTCCATTGGCCTGTGGGTAAAGTCCAGTTCTCCTGGAGATGTGGCTCCTCTGCCCTGACTCTCCTCCACCGCTCACACTCTCTCTAATGCCTCTTTCAGACTGTGACTCACAGACCCTCCCTGCGCCCCTCCTCCTGGAGCGCCGCACTCTCCTCTGATTGGCTGGGCCCACACTGGAGCCACACTTCTTCAGAGGGTCCACATGGTGGCCATATTTCAGTGCTGAATCTGGGTTAAAATAACAAGAGCTGGAGCTCCAGAGGGTTTCTCTCCTTCTCTCTCTCTCAGTCTCAGTTTCTCACACCTTCTCGTCATGTTTTCGTTGCTCTCTGCACTCTTTCAATCAGCCAACGCCAACATCTGACTATCAGCCTACATGACAACTGCATTTTCACTGCTGTTCAAAAACCTCAAGCAGACACTATAAAGTATACTTCTGTGAATAAGTACAGTTGCGTTGATATATTGTTGGATTAACTCCTGGCATTCTTGGAAGTGGACGAATTTAAGACTCAGACTAACAGTTTACACTTGTACACACGTGTGTATCCACATAAATGCATCTCTGTCGGCCAGATGACGAAACTGAATCCAACTTTATTTTTCATGGGCAACTTGCAACACAGTAATGGAACATTTCTATAAATCTCCAAAACAGACAATACGACATTGTTACCTACTTCACGCAGTTCCAGGTCAGTAGTACAGAGGTAACAGCGAAGCCAAGGTCTATCCTTTTCTTTCTAGCTCTGTTTTTCCATTTGTCTCACACAAGTATTTGTGGCACTTCTCATGTGAACAACTGTGTTTTCCTAGAAAGACTGTCTGTCAATTTACACAATTATCCACATTTATATTTTATCTAGGACATCTGTAGCTTTTTGGATCAGGTATAAAACCTCAGATTTCCGACATGGTCCGACAGCACTTCTCATGGACGAGTTCTGACGGAGCATAAACAGGCTCTTACAGTTCAATGGTCTCTCACCCACACAGCTCAGCTCAGTGGCTGGGCTGATCAGGGATCAGATAAACGCTACAGCAGCTCAGTGCGCCTTGTATTTGATCATATGTGTAGAAAAACTGATGGAGCAGTTTTTTCCCCCTTGTTGCTTTAAGGAGACGAAGAACAATTGGAAATTTCAGAGTAACTGAGGACAGAGGAGACGGACCGAGGACGTGTTTAGAGAAACAGACAATGTGTGGCTATTTCCACAGACTGACACAGTTACAGTATATTATGGAAGGAATGAAACTCACATATGCCTCTTGAAAAGACAGATGCATTTTCATGTTTTTCAACATCTGGCCAGAATACGTCTTAGATTTTATTGCATTTGATTCTGAGGCTGAAAGCTTCATGAATGCATTTACAATCAGCTGTTTTTAGATCAGATACACATCTGCTCAGCACAAGAAGTGACGTGTAGATGGAGTCAAACTTATTGTAGAATGCATATATGTTCTTTATGCTACAGAACTACTAGTAATGTGTCTTTTTGTTGTGAAAATACACTTCTGGCCAATGAACAGAGAAAGAGTGCAATTGTTTTGGAATATTGTGCGTTAAGTGAAAGTTAATTCAAATCTTCAACTAATGCACAGTTTAAGCCTCAACTTTTGTTAAAAATATTCCTAAAGTGACCCTGAAAAACAATTGTGTGTGAAGATTTTACTTCATTTCAGCACAAAGCTTGTGTGGTTGCTGCCATTGTTACATAAATCTCAACAAACACGTGAACGGCACATAAGATAACTGTCTGGATGTCTAGATAACTGACTGATGGAGCAATCACTTCACTGTCTGACTAATGGATAACCTCTGGCTGATGGGAGAAGTGTCCCAGGATTGCTTGCAGCAGCACAGGGCGCTTTGAGCCAACACTGAAGTCAGCTACAGTATTTGTCTGACTTGTGTTCGCTCACAAATGACTTCCATATGAAGACGGAGGGAAAAAAAAAAAGCAGTCGAGTGAAACAGGAAGACGAGCCGATAGGTCAGCCAGGCAGTTGAGCGCAGCGTGGAAGCCCCGAGGAAGAGGCCGTCCTTATCAGTTTGAATGGAAGTTAGACCATGACAGCTCAAAAATAGATCCTTTCAGCAGAGATGAATCATTCCCAGACCTACTAAAACATCTCCTTTGACCCATTTCTAATAAACCCTGGTGACTCATCCTCTCCCCGTTGCTGTGAATTGGTGGGAAGCAGTTAATAGACACGTTTAAAGACAACTGTCTGTTCCCTAAACCCTGCCCTCTTTGGAATACTGTTCCCATGGCTGTCAGACTTTCCTCTCTGCTGCGGATGTTTACAACGGTCACGGTGGCAGATTTACAACTCCAAACTTCATCTTTGAAAGAATAGCTCCTGGATTTCAGAGCCGCTTCTCGTCTCAAGCCCACGACACAAAATTTGGAGCAAGACACACAGATTGGAGCAAGTTGGAATCGTCACGCTTATAATGGCAGCAGACAAACACACACATTCCTTACCCTTCTGCTCTTGTGGTTTTTGGTTTATGGGAGGCTGAAATGACACCACCCTCCAAAACTCCCCAATGCAGAGTCTCAGTATCACCAAAGCCACATGTGCACCACTTCACCATGTGGAGAAATCCAAAGCTACACACACCTGCTGTGACTGGTTAAGGACGCAAAGCTGTGATTGGACGGTTTCGGGAAAGGTGAAAGTGAACTTTGTTTCTAAAATACACCAGTCAATGAGACTTTAAGTTTACAATCTGAGCCATGTGCACATCACACCACTGCACACTGATAGTAAAATGATTTCTATGGCATTCATTCTCTGCATGTGTTTGTTTTTCAAAGGGTTAGCCTGAGCTCATAGTTCCCGAACATCTCTGTTTCTGTCTGTCCAGACTAAAAGGGTCAGCAGCGTTTCCTAACTTCTGTTTTAGAGGCTTTAAATCTGCGCCGGTCGTATCCGTAGCAGATCTGATGCGAAGCCTTACGGTAGCTTGTGTTTGCGACCCTGAGATACAGAAACATGTCAGACTTCACATCATTCTTCAGCCTGGTGGAAAGCTTCGTGGTGCTGCGGGACTAAAGATGCTGCTGGAGATTTCTCCTGGCAGCTCCGACACAGCGCAGACCCCTCACATCAAAGACCAGAGGATCAGAGAGGACAGGGGAGAGAAAAGATCCTATGCAGTCCTAATCCTCTCAGCACATACGCACACATGTACACACCAGACACATGCCGGGCTGAATCATTCTTTATACGGATTCGACAGAGCTATAGCTAGAGTCTGGTCGTAGCCTGCTGGTGATTCATCTTTCCCTGTCAGACTCTGATCAATAGTATCTTGTAGATCTGAGGAAAGTGGATGAGTGTGAAGCGAAGCAGGGTCACAGCTGATAAGAGTCAGATAACAGGTGGGGCAAAAGAAATCCAATCTAGCGAAGGTCAGCCTCATAACTCTTTTACACCCAAATTTGCAAGTATATGCAGATTCTTTTAAATGCGCACAAACTCGCAAAAAAAAAAAGACGACTGAGTCCTTTTCCCATTGTCAGTAGACAGGTTTGCCTTTCTGTATTTTTCCCCCTGTGCCACATGTCTGACATCAAAAAAGCACCGAAAAACAAAGGCACTCTCTCACTCGGGTGTCATGTTCCATAAAACCCGTTTCTACTGCAGAGTTACTTGACCCGGGAGTGAATGCTGATTGTGTACATTTCCATTGCAGACAAAAGCCAGATGTGAGCAGATGTTATGGGGTGTTTTGACCAGTGGAAAAGAGGCTTTACTCTGAGAGATCTCTTCCATCACATCACAATCAATTTCTTCTCCATTGATTAATCAACAAATTGTTGCAGCTCCTTGACTGTCAATCAATTCTAATCAAACAACACCGATTCAGTCCTGAAGACGCAGTTTTCAAATATCCTTGTTGCCTATTCAGCTACATTCAAAGCTACACAGATCAATATATTTGGATCAGGTCAAAGGTTTTACTTATAGAGAAAAACCCACAGCTCCACAGTTTATCACTCTACAGAGCGTTTCAACATCTTTCAGCCTTTCAGGTTTTATTACCCTCAACTTTGCTGTTTTGGTTCAGTTTCACCGCCCTCATCACCACACACCCCCAGTTCAGCCATCAAAGAGAAAGACAACAAAGTTAGCAACAAGCTGGTAAATAAAATGGAGCATGTTTTTGCCAAACATACCACAAGTCTTCACTTTATGAGTTGGTGGAGACCAAAACTGTGAATAAAAGGGATCGGAATGGATGTTGATTGAAATTTAAAGTCTGTGAATGTTTGGTTCTTCAGGTGGTTTAACATATTTTCCATTTTCTACACATCACTATCGCATCCCCTCATCTGTTTTCATTAGGCTCGTGACAACATTTAGCAAGATTGCTATCATAAGGAGGATGAAAGGCTGAAATGACCTGTTCAAAACTAGCCACAAAGAAATGTCATTGGACACATGACACTGTGGAAAGTTAGTCAGGGGACCTACAACTCCTCAACTTGAGTATATCTGCGAGATACGCAGCCTTACATAAAATATTTTTGGCTCGTGTCGACACATGACTCCCGGACGTGCCTCAGATATCTCAATGAGGTTTTTATCTCCATGTGTTTTCAATCGGAACTGGGCCTGCATGTGTTGCGTCACTCCGCCGCGCTGAAGAGGCTACACTTCACTTTCTAAAAGCCTCTGTGGAAAAGAGATGGCAGCGGAGGAGAGACATAAAAAATCGGTGGAAGCAGCGGACGGATAGATTGTGTATTTGGCTCAGACGAGAGCTCATGGAGTTTCCACTTGAGGAAAATAGTAATGGCCGCTCACTGTGTGGTGAAGTCAGAGGCACAGAAAAACCAACAGATGCAAAAACAAAAGTCTAGACAAGTGGAGAATCTGATACCTGATGGTAGCATATGGATGTTAACAGTATACCCTTCTCATTATATCTTTCAAATATGTCAGGCATTTCTCTACACCCCCAAAGAAGGACTGTCTCAATGAAGTCTAAAAGCAGATCTGAAGTGACAAATGGATGTTGGGGAGTTCACCGTCGTACATTTGCTTCTTCGTGCAATCAAAGAAGTCTGAGCTCGGTTAGAATGCCACAGTGGGAGCAGCTACGACCATCTGGCCACTTACACCACATCTGGCCTTCCAACCATCACGCCACAGCTTGATGGGTGTAAGTCCCATCAACAGGCACATGGAGACATATGTTTAACATGTTCACACAGGGGAAGGGGCCGCGTCGACCGAGAACTTTATATTTTCTAACTCACAAGAGCAGGGTTGGGCTCACGCCGATAGAGTTTCAGAACAAAAACCAAAGTGAAACTTACTTTAAGAGCCATTGACTTTAATAAAAAACGTTTTCTTATTTAACAAAAGAGGTAGAAATCCTCAAAAAGCCTTTGCATGAATAAAACTAAAATCTTATTTAGTCCTTGCTACAGACACATTTTGGTCCCAGCCCAAAAGATCTGAGTTGAACCCTGTACCACCTCATTATTAACATCAATGCTGAGGGTGTAAATACAAGTGCAAGTAATATCTTCACTGACAACCTAAAGCTGTAATTCATATATTTGACACCGATCCATTCATTTAATACGACAGCTGAGGTCAAGAGACTGATACATTTCCCCGGCGAGGTCACGCCACATCATTTTTATCCATTATGCTTTTGTGAACAGTGGTTTTATTTCGCCATATGTTTGTAAAGGGAGTGTTATCTCAGCAGTGTATTTGCTAATTTATTAACTTTCTGGGGAGTACCGCTGGAGCATACACACTCGGATGTGTTGAGGGTGAGGAAATCCCAACACTGAGCTTCGGGGGGAAGCAGGACGGGAGCGTGGGAAAGAGAGTAGGGGGGAAAGGGAATATTACAGCAGAGGCCGGAGTGTTGACCAGATTCTTCAGCTCGTGGTCAGCAGGGAGTACACCTGCGAGAGGTGTGGAGCTAACATGTCGGCCACAAAGTCACAGAGGACTTATAACAGCTCCGACTGAGAGCAGAAGTCCGAGGAACTGTTGAGAAGTATGAGGGGTGGAGGAAAGAAAAATATTTCACCTATCCCAAGAGCCTTTTTTGTCCAAATACATAATAAAAACACAGCATAGCAGTGTACACATGAACACATGAGTGCACAAAACATGCACACCTCCATTTGATCTCAGTGTGAGTGGTCAACTGCCCCCCCCCCCTTGGAAACATCTGTTCACACAATCTGAGTGACTGTTTTGTCAGTCTGGTTTGAGCAGTGAAGTAGGAGTCGATCCAGTAGGAGGGACATGGGAATTCTTCAGCTGTGCTTCTGTGGAGGACGGCCGAGGTCAGGCCCTCATCTTCTCGTATTGACCATAACACCACTCGCACGGCGAGCCCACGCCACGAGGGTAAAGAAGGTGACGGAAAACAAAGACCATCTGACACATCACAGCCGGGCCTCAAAGTGGGTGGCCGACTGATCAGCCGCAGACCGGGTGGTGGAAGGAAGGAGGGAGGGAGGGTGGGGTCACTGGATAGGCATCTTGCGAAAAGATCGCTCCATGCTGCTTGTCACAAAAGAGTTTTATTTGTCACTGGTCTGACTCCATGTGTCTGTAAGGAGTTAGATATCAGCTGGTGCTTAAGGAGCTGAGGATTAAAGAAGCACAAAACAGAGATAACATCTATCACAACAGAGGGATAACAACAGCAGAGCTACAATCACTTCTGTTTGTAGTGTTGGAACCAAAACAGAAAAAGTTGCTGTTGCATGACTGTACAAGCACTGAACTAAGGGTAATTTGAGTCAAATATCTTTCCTTTTATAAACACAGATTTAACCAAAACAGTGTTGTAGTTTTTTTACCATAAAAGCCCAAAACATAGGGACCAACATATTTTTTGCCATGTTTGCAGCGTGACTCAATGGATGTTAAGGCATAAGGACGTAGCCACAGTGCGACAAAGATAATGTGAATTTGTTTTAAATCTCTTGTTTCTTGGGAGTCTGATTGTTCTTGAACTTATCAGTAGGAACGTTTTCAGGACAGTATCTGCTTGAAGCAGCATTAGCACACAATGATCAGGTCATCTTGACATAATGTTCACTGTGAGAGACTGTGTATCTCAAACCTCTATCAGCAGCAGCCAGAAGGTCAATCACAATGAAACAGTGCAGAGAGGATCCCTCTGGTCCAGACTAGTATCTGGACATGGTTAAAAGTAATACAGTATATGATATGGAAAGACTCACTCAGGCTTCTAGAATTCAACAATCTGTATGAAGTATGGACTGCTTATAAAACACATCACAAAGACACTTCAGGGACTGAGATGTTTGTACTAGAGTCAGTACGTTGTAGGGCTGCAGCAAAAAAAAAAAAAAAACTCATTATTGACTAATGGAATAATAGCTTCAAATGACACTGAAAATGTCCATTCTAACATACTTGACCACAAAGTGTCTTGTTTCTTAATGTCTCCTTTTGTCCAACCAACAGTTCAAAACAGCAATATATTCTGTTTAATACATTTTAATACAAAAGGAACACTCGCACCAACAGCCCCACACTGAACCTCGGCAACATGGTGGTAACCTTTCTGTAATCTGTTTAATTTGCTTGGTTTAAGTATTTTTTTGCACACACTTAAAATGCAAACACACGTCACAGATAAATAACTGCTGTAGATTTTGGTTTCATACAACATTGTTCATCAATTTATTTATATTTTTTATATTAATTAATCCAGTTTTCTTTGAGTTACCAGTTCCTGGAGGTCGCAACTGGAGGCGTCTGGCTGAGGTCCAGCTGCTTGAGAACTGATTGGACTGCACCATGTTCCTCGTAATCATGGGGAGGGACATTCTTTCCTTATTTAGACTTTTAATTTTTTGACCATGGATGTTTAATTATTTGTCTGTGGTTAATATTACATGGCCTTATACTGGCGTGTTCTGTGGTTGTTGTAGTTTGTTTAAATGTTACTATGTCTTGGTCTATCCTCCTTTTGTGTCTGAGTGGCTTGATCAGCCGCTATAGATGTTTCTGTCTTCAGGTTAGTTTTGTTAGGTTGAACTTTATGGGCCCAAATTTGTTGTTAAGTTAATTTTTTTAAACTACCTGTGTCTCTCTGGTCTACCTGCTCGGTCCCTGACACTCGAGTAGAAGTCAGCTTGCTTGAAACATGACTTGAAGCAATTTACTGGTTATCACAATAGTTGCTGATTAGCTGACCAATTGATTGTTTGACTAACTGTTGCATCTGTATTATGTTATATACCTCACTGAGACTAATTTACATCTGTAATAACAAACTACAAAGCAATAAAATAAAGGTCTGGGTCAGACTAATGTGATTTTCATGTACTTCACCTATTCATCAGAAAATATTCACCAGGGCGAAATATCAATTATGGGCTACATTCTTCACACCTATTTCCTCTGACAGCTGATGGACTGGAGGGGCCCCGAGGAGCCTCAGCACTTCTGCTCTGTTTCCCACTGTTAGAGAGCTGTAGAGTTTGGGGGCCCTCAGGCATAACACTGTCTCCATTATGCTTAACCATTTCCAGCCCCACCTTAGGCCTGGAAACAGCCCCCGGGGTCCGTAAAAGGTAGGGGGTCGCAGGAGAAAACTCCTTCCACTTCAAATTCCCATGTTTCTGTTTTCCAGGCGCGACTCTGCTGAGCTGGGTGGATGGTAGGTATTTGGCCCTCTTCTCTGGAGGGGCTCAAACCATTGTTCTCACTGTGTTTTGTGTTTGGGATGAGTGCAGTTTAATCCTAACTTCCCTGTGGCTCTGACCTGCTGCTCCCAGCTGAGTTTCCCACAATAGCACACACACACAAAAAAAACCCCTCAAACCCCCTGCAAGCTGAGACCTCGCTGGCCGCTTTATCCAAACGCCCCTGGGGGCAGAGCCATAGCTGTTGTGGGCACTCAGAGCTCAACCTGATACTCCGCTCAAAATCAAAAGTAAGCACCGCTGACGAACGTTGGCACCAGACTCCCCCTCTCTTGAGTTTCAGATAATAAAAGTATCAAGTGATATCATCCCCGGCTCTCGGGCTCTTGGCAAAACACGTTACCGGCATGTGTAGGAGTCGGGGAGGTGAAGGACGGAGACAAACGAGGCGAGACGCCGGGTGAAAGCGAGACGCTGCGGACAGAAAGGAGAGGTGGGAAGCTGAGAAATGAAGAAGCGTGTTGCTTTTGTCGGGCTGGTTTCGGGGGAGTAAAGTGAGATGTGTAAGGGCTTTCACTTGCAGACAAAGAGATGAGTGTCGACGAGCCTTTTCGTATTAAACCCTCACAAAAACCTGTCCATGTCAGATTATAACAAAACAGGACAGATATGGACACCAGCGCTGTATCCTGCAGAGACAACAGGACTAATCTGGTTGAATTACAGCTGACATGGCAGGATATATAAAAACTGTCAAGTCTCATCTTTCCCGATTACATGAGCGGAGACATTCCTTGGACAACAGCTGAGAAGATACAGATTTTAACTTTTATCCAAACCCCTGATAAAAGTAAGTGTTTGTACTTGTTACATCAAAGCTCGGCATATTCTAATTGATGTGTCCGATACAGAGCATGAAGACAAAGGAGGTTCAGGAGAAAACACGTGTCAGAGTTGGACAAAATGGCGCCGCGGACGGCTGCCTCGGTGTGTTGGTGCGCAATGTTTTGTCTTGTTTTGTTAGTTAATTCAGTGTTCTGCCTAAGATCCGGGAGCTCTTTCACCAGAGAAATGCTCATGAACATCAGGGTCATAACTCCAGAGAATTTATTTCCGACTTTCATTGCCTCATCTGTTGAAATTTTGGATATTCTGGTCAAAGGTGCCCTCACATGTGGACATACAGTGAAGCGACGGAGGCGAGGTAAACGTGCCGGTTCGCTGGTGCGTCTCCGCCGGCGGGGACTTCGCACACCACTTCCGGGTATATTCCTCTCCAACGTGCGTTCACTGTGCAACAAGCTGGACGAACTCCAGCTACTAGTTGGAAAGAACAGAGACTTCTCCTCATCTTCCGTTCTGTGCTTCACGGAGACGTGGCTGTGTGAATCGATACCGGACTCTGCGCTGCAGTTGGCTGGCTTCCAACTTTTCAGAGCGGACCGCCACACGGAACTCTCCGGTAAGACGTGCTTGGACTGTACAGACTGGGAGGTGTTCAGGACTGCTACAATCAGTCTGGATGAGTACACAGATGCTGTGACTTCTTATATCAGCTTCTGTGAGGACAGCTGTGTTCCATCACGCACCAGGGTGTGTTACAACAATGACAAACCCTGGTTCACAGCCAAACTCAAAAAGTTAAGGTTGGAGAAGGAAGAGGCGTTCAGAAATGGGGACAGAGTCAGGTTTATAGAGTCGAAATATAGGTTTAGCAAGGAGGTGAGAGAAGCTAAACGTCTGTACTCTGAGAAACTCCAACACCAGTTCTCAGCCAATGACTCTGCCTCTGTCTGGAAAGGGCTTAGGCAGATTACAAATTGTAAGCCTAGAGCCCCCCACTCCATTAACGACCCACGCCTGGCCAACGACTTGAACGAGTTTTACTGTCGCTTTGAAAGACAATGGGACAGTCCTGACACCTCCACCCTCCAGCCCATCAACTACACCTCAGGAACTTCCACAGTGACGACTCTCTCCATCCTGGAGAGGGACGTAAACAGACTCTTCAGGAGACAGAACCCCCGCAAAGCAGCAGGGCCAGACTCTGTCTCTCCATCAATCCTGAAACACTGTGCTGTGTTCACAGCCATCTTTAACACCTCACTGGAGACATGCCACGTACCAGCCTGCTTCAAGACCTCCACCATCATCCCTGTCCCCAAAAAAACAAAGATCACTGGACTCAATGACTACAGACCTGTCGCCCTGACTTCTGTGGTGATGAAGGCATTTGAGCGCCTTGTTCTGCTCCACCTCAAAGCCATCACTGACCCTCTCCTGGACCCCCTGCAGTTTGCCTACAGAGCCAACAGGTCTGTGGACGATGCAGTTAACATGGCCCTTCACTTCATCCTCCAGCACCTGGACTCCTCAGGAACCTACGCCAGGATCCTGTTTGTGGACTTCAGCTCTGCTTTCAACACCATCATTCCGGCTCTGCTACAGGACAAGCTGTCCCAGCTGAGTGTGCCTGACTCCACCTGCAGGTGGATCACAGACTTCCTGTCTGACAGGAGGCAACACGTGAGGCTGGGGAAGCATGTCTCTGATTCCAGGACCATAAGCACCGGTTCCCCTCAAGGCTGTGTTCTTTCCCCTCTACTCTTCTCCCTGTACACCAACAGCTGCATCTCCAGTCACCAGTCCGTCAAACTCCTTAAGTTCGCGGATGACACCACCCTCATTGGGCTCATCTCTGGTGGGGATGAGTCCGCCTACAGGTGGGAGATTGACCATCTTGTGACCTGGTGTGGTCAGAACAACCTGGAGCTCAATGCTCTGAAAACAGTGGAGATGGTTGTAGACTTCAGAAGGAACCCAGCCCCACTCACCCCCATCACCCTGAGAGACTCCCCAGTCGACACTGCGGAGTCCTTCCGCTTCCTGGGCACCATCATCTCCCAGGACCTCAAGTGGGAGCTGAACATCAGCTCCCTCATCAAAAAAGCGCAACAGAGGATGTACTTCCTGCGGCAGCTGAAGAAGTTCAACCTGCCAAAGACAATGATGGTGCACTTCTACACCTGCATCATCGAGTCCATCCTCACCTCCTCCATCACCATCTGGTATGCTGCTGCCACTGCCAAAGACAAAGGCAGACTGCAGCGTATCATCCGTTCTGCTGAGAAGGTGATTGGCTGCAATCTGCCATCTCTACAGGACCTGTTTGCCTCTAGGACCCTGAGGCGTGCAGGTAAGATTGTGGCCGATCCTTCCCACCCGGGTCACAAACTCTTCGAGGTACTTCCCTCCGGCAGGAGGCTGCGGTCCATCAGGACCAAAACCTCACGCCACAAGACCAGCTTCTTCCCGGCTGCAGTTGCCCTTGTCAACAACGCCCGGGACCCCCACCTGACTTGGACTCTTATCCCGCCCCCACGCCTAAAGTCTGTGTTACATTAACACACATTACAGCTCATTGCACATTGCATATTGCACATTTACATTGCACTCCTGTTTCACATTTAGCATTTTACTTCACTTTTTTTATCTTTATATATTTTATTTGATATATTGTTTTTTATTCTAATGCCGAGTACTTATTGTGTTTTCGTGTTTTCGTGTTTTTATGTTCATTGTATGCACTTTTTCACCAAGAAAAATTCCTGGTAGGTGTAAACCTACTTGGCAATAAAGTACTTCTGATTCTGATTCTGATTCTGAGATAACAGGAAGCGGGGCCGCTGACATGAAGTCTCCCTATTTTAGGAAAAATGACAAACGATCATTTTGTTTATTATGTTAGCCGGTGCTTTTCCACTTTGCAACGACCTTCACAGATGGTCGCTGCTCAGTATCTCTCGCTCCATTGTTTTCCTCCGTATTGGAAAAACATGGAACCCCCCCGCCTCCATCCACCCACCCACCAACACCCCCAATTTCCAACCTCGTCCGCATAAATACACCAGACTGATTTCAAAAGTGAGCATGGCAGACGGTGAAATTACAACAGGGACCTGAAGCAGATAAAGATGCTTCAACCATCTTCAGTTAACCATTCACAAGTGGCCTTTAGACTTGGATGATGTCACATACGTAGAACTCACTTTTCTTGCATCTAAGAGAGTATAAAACATACAAATATAAAACATTCATGGATCTTAAAAGTTGTAATACACAAGACTAACACCTGTCAAACGTTCAAACGTTTTTTTCGTCACATTACCGTAAAGTACTATCTTAGCATCTCGCAAGTTTGGTTTAGTAAGTCAAAATTTAGTGCCATAATTTCAATGTATAATAATAAATTGTCCTCCATAGATTTATTTTACTTTAACTTTCTGCCATATGATGAATGAGTCTGACAGGAAACAACCGCAGGTATTCATTCAGTTTCACACATTACTTTGTCGGAAGCAATTACTCATAGTTGGAGGCTGAGTCAGAAAAAAACAACAGTTTTCAGGGTGTTTAAAGGAGTGATGTTAGGTAACACCTGCCCGGAACAATAGGAGTCATGGGAACAGCTTGTGTTTCCATTAGTAACAGACAGCTGCCAGGAACCCCAATAATATCATACAGAGAAAAGCAGGAAACCAGTGTCTGTTTGTTTTGTTGGTCCGCACAACTCCAAAGACACACACATCTCCGGAGGAAAAAGTGTTTACTGGGGCGGACAAAAGAGAGCAGATGAAATTAAAGGAAAAATGCACGATATGTTACGTAGATCGACTCATTTACAGAAGTGACGACACCGACCTCTTGTGTGGAGTCTCGAGGCGAGCACAGAGGCAAATTTCTTCAGCAGAAATCCAGATGTCGTGCGAGTCCTTTCTCACTCTTCACAACCTGCGGAGACAGTAGAAACGAGGCAATGAGTCCAAATCGCAAAACCACACCACCTCCTGAGAGGCAACCAGAGTTCAGTCATAGTTGGCTCCTCGACAAGAATGAGCATCATTTTCTCTTTGCTCATCGGTATTTTCCATCCGAACCTGAGAGTGAGCAGGACCTGCACCTGGAGAAGCTTTTAAACTGTTTCACATGTTCGTAAAAAAAAAAAAAGAAAAAAAGACAGACAGACGCTGATGTCTGCATCACTCACTTGACGTGATTGTGGGTCCCTCGGGCAAAGTTTCATAATGTTTAGCACAGCAAAACACACTATGTGTATTATGTAATCCAACTAATGCACTAAATGGGATTAGTCATAAACCCTGTGTGAAGGGTGCAAGTTTCCCCACATTCTAATTTTAACTCAACACAGACCAACTGAGATTAACATGAGTCCTACTGGTAATTAAGTGACATTAGACTCCCTTCAACCCAAAGCTTAACCCCACAACCCAACTTTCATACTGAGGGAAATCTTATTGAACAGGTTTCTGTTTGTTTTTTCTGTTGGATGATACTTTTCTGATGATTCGCTCTGGAAATGCAAGTCACTCTGAATCTAAAAATATGTTTGTCACTCAGACAGTTTTAAAGAATTAAATCACCAACTCATCAATAGGCCGTATGTGCCGAGACATCAATCATACCTTTGGAACTAATCAATAAAAACTCAAGACACTCATCATACATCTTCCTGCTGTCAGCAGCAGATTCAGGTCACTCTGCCCTCCTCATACTAAAGCCACACATACGTCAGGATGTGGATAATTAACTAATGGCCGACTCTCCTCCCTCTCACTCAGCACGGCTGAGGCCCTTTAATGGATTCTGTCCAGAGAGAGCAGCACTCAGCTCGGTTAACAGTCAGGTCACAAATCTGACATCAATAGTCATGATGTTAACAGGATTGCAGAGGTTTTTGCCGTCAGTGCTCAACAACATTAAAATAAGATAAATGGAACGGATAACGAGGAAGGACACAACAAATTTAGGTTTATCTCAAAAGGAAGCTAAATGTGGAGTTTTGTGTAAATGGATGAATGACAGTAGACTTACTAAAGTCATTACAACAACACACAGGTACACACTCAACAATATGGGTTTGGAAAGCCATGTGCATTTGGGTTCTGGTTCCAAATTGGTAAAAAATACCTTATGAAATCGTTTATTCCAGAATCTCTCTTAGTCTATTGTTCCTCTTTTGGAAACACCACAACCATCTGTACAAAAAATGGTGACGTAAACCAATAATGCTTAAAACCAATCCAAAGTGTTTGTTGATATGACTGCGGTTCTTTGCCCCATGTGACAGTGGATCATTGGTAACAGTTTCCCGCTCCATCAAACGATTTGTCGATGATTCGTAAAACGATTTTTCCCCCTCGGCTGCTCATTATGCCCCTTAACGGACTTTAGGACGCAGCGTAATCCAGCAACACTAACACTAACAGTTCTAAACTGAAAATAAACAGATACAAGAGATTCTATGTTTTATGGTTTCATGATGTCACCCCAATTGCATTTAGCACTCATACACTTCACCAAAGTCACAGAACAGCTGTGATACACTTGCAGGAAGTTTGTTGTGACAAGATGTGAGTCATTGTGTTGTGGTCTTTCTGATAACTTAAAAAAGGCGAGTGCACCACCTCAGCCCACCACTGGGGCTATAAACTGAATGAGACTTGAAGCGGTGCAATGACCACTTCCCCTTCACGTAAACTCAAGTGGATCATGTGAGGATCTACTGTATGTTTGTTGAGTGATAAAGTTGAATGGGTATTCCCCCAGGAAGGCCTCACACTCACTCAGCACAGTAGAATCTCCACGGTTAAGGTTATTGAGGGAAATACAAAGACGCATAAAAGACTTGATGATGGATTTGACTGTAATGATATCAAACAGCTCCTTTAATTAAACAAACCACTCCTCACAACTGTCTGAGTGCCGGGAACAGCCACAGATACTTGACGTCAGTGTAAACCTGACCTGTCCTACAGCAGCAGGTGTGGGTGGACAAGAAGGTCCATACATCAACTGTGTGCTTTGAGTTATGAACAGTGGAAAACAAGCAGTATTTTACCACAATAACTCTGAGATAAGCCTGAAACAATATAATTCAACTCAGCAGCTTCACTGGGATCACTACGACTTCCATACGCTAATAAACAACATACCAGCCACATACAGCAGGCATCCATTAATGCTTTTTAAGTTTTCATACTTTTAGCGTTTCTCTAGTTTTTGCAGTCCTCACCGTTATTCATCATTTTATTCTTCAGGCTTGTGATCAAAATCACAACGAAAGAAATAAACACAGAGATTGATGTTTATCAAGCTTTTCACTCAACACAAAGTGCTCCACTTGCCAAAGGTGCACCAGAGAGCCTCTGCAAGGGAAACCAGAACTTGTGAGAAAACCTTGTAACTATGATAACAACTAAAAATCCAGCTTTAGAACAGAGCCTAACAGCATGTCACGTGGCTCACCCGCTAAGAACAGGAAAATAATCCCATGTCATAGAAAATAAAACCCGGATCTAATATTTCATAACAGCACAGGCTCTCAGGTTGGGAAAGCTTTCCGCACTCGGCTGCTGTGCGTTGTTAATGTAAAATGCACATTGATCACACAATCACGCACATTTTAATAGTAAATAACATAAACCGTCTTCAACATATTATGCAAACTAAGATGTAATCTTTTAAAACTTTTAACAAGATTATTCCTTGTTTTTTTGCTATATTTGATTACTTTTTTATTATTACATTGTTTTTAACTAGACTTTTATTTTTGCTATATTTCATTATTTTACTATCAAAGTGTTTTAACTAGAGACATCCTTGATTCATTTCATTATTTTTATTTCCGCTTTTAGCTGGACACTTGTTTATTAATTTTTTTCAGAATATCCATTGTCTCTTCCATTAACTTGTACAAATTGCACTGTATGCATTTTCTGCTTTTATGCCTGTGAAGCACTTTGTAAACCTGAAGAGTGCTATAATTATAATTATTAATATACTTATTATTATTATTATCATCATCATGGGGTTTTATCTAAATAAAGTCTGTTCACGTGCTCATGACTCCACTTATGTAACAGAGCTAGCAGAGGTTAATGAAACACTGACTGTACACACATGCTGTGATTTTGTTTGTCAGTGATTTGGTGTGCGTTCAGCTTTGAGGTAAACGTTTCAGGTTGTGTCTTATTACAAGCAGTTTGCACACTGTGTTCTCACACCGTGATCTGGTGAAGCCGGATGGATGAAAACGGGAACCTCCATTCCGAGATAAGGGCAAGAACAGCATGACACATCGTATAATAACTGTAGAGTGTTCCACTGCTCACCGTCCGCAGATCCATGTTCTCACTTGAGTTTGGTTCTTACGTAAACCTCAGCGGTGTGAATGCTTGTTGAGCATTTAACTTAATTGGAAAATTTGCCAAGATGAGGGTATTTTTCCCCAGCATCACCAACCACCTACGATTCTGGCCTTTAAAAGCAATGCAGAAAATAATGCCCGCACATGCATTAAACTTGGGACTACCTCTTAGTTTGGGCCGTGTTAGGTGCTGGTGTTTGAAGCTCAGCTGTTGAACCTTAACACAGCTGGGGGGCGGGCTATTATGTGAGGACTGGGGGGTGGGGGGGTGGGGGTGTGTGTGTGTGTGGGGGGGGGGGGGGGCATCTGTAGGTATGTTCGCTGCTGCCAGGCCCCACCACAAAAGGCTCTTTCTTATAGTATTTAAGGGCTTTGGGAACAGGGGAGCAGGATGGAAGGGAAGTATGTGGGTTGTTAGCATTTAAAGAAATAGTTTAACATTTGGGAACGAGGCTCCTGTGCTTTCCTGAGGGTTAGATGAGAGGATCAATGGCGCTCTCGTATCTGTTAAATATGAAGCTACAGCCAGCAGCCTGGCATAGCATGAGGATGGGATGGTTAGCCTGGTTCTATTCAAGTGTACAGGTAAAGTGTTCAATCAAACTGTAAAGCTCAGAAATTAAGGAAAATATAAAAAATTGGGGATTTGCATCTGACTTAATTACTTAGTTGCAATCTTTCACTGTTTTCAGATGGCAACTCTGGAAAAATTCAAATTGGGTCCAGAGTTTGCCGACTCCGATCCTTATCGTCAAATGTTTCAGAAATTGTCCAGTGAAAAAGTCCTCAGCAACTGACATTTGCGTTCTCACGATATTTGGAATTCAGTGCATGTCTGACTCTACTTTGGCTAAAGCTAGACTAGCTGTTTCCCTCGGAGTCTTAATGCTGAGCTAAGCTTTTGTAGCTCTTGGCTGTAACTTCAACAGAGATATGAAGTAAAGCAAGAAACTACCTTAAACTACTGTCAAACTATTTGTTTAGGTGGAGCTGCACATTGATGCCAAATTGACCAAGTGTGCTATCTAAACAAGGTCAAAGGTCAAGGCTGGGACATATCAACCATTACTATTGTGTCCTGGCAGAGAAGAAAGAGAAGCAGTAGGTAAATCAGACACATCTTCCACTGCCATCCACACGTGTTTCTGTCTTCTCTCCTTAATGAGAGGCATGTGGGGCTGTAGCAGAAAGCATTCTCATTAAAACAACCAGCTCAGGAGTCGCATCCCTCAGGCTAACAAACACAACACAGGTGTTAGTGGATGGAGCTGGGCACAGGCTGCTTCTGAACACTAATCACCGCCATGCAACTGCTTCTGCAAAGTGCTCAACGAGCGATTTATTGGGGCGATTCATTTCCACAGCACTGAGGGCCTGCAAATAGAAACAGGGATCAGCCACAAGCAAATCCACAAGTCCACCTCATCCAACTAATCTAAAAGGGTCGAATACAACATGTTTATCTGAATTGAGAGGGAAAAGTAAAAACTGGATTCACAAACGTTCAACATGTGGGAACATCTGTTTCTGGAGTTTATAAAAACACAATGCATATTGTGAGTGTAAACTGGGTTATATAAGTCCCCTATCTAAAGACTGGAACTGAATGGGCATTGCAGCTGCTGTCTACTCATTCAATACAAAACAGATTTGTCCAACAATGACTTCATACTTGCACTAAGCAGCCAGTGTGTGTGTGTGTGTGTGTGTGTGTGTGTGTGTGTGTGTGTGTGTGTGGGTGTGTGCGTGCGCACACGGGCGTGTGTGTTTTGCCTGTGTCACTGGAACATTTTTATAGGACTAGCGAACTGTTGCTGCATCAGCACCACAGAAACCACTCAATGGCAGCACAGTAGATTCAGGACATGTGGGACAAGAGGATAATATTTTTCACGACTGTTGAGTCAAGGACAAGTGGCAGTTCGTAATGATTCTCCCATTTGTCATGTAAAATGTATGGAATGTGCACCAAAAAAGAGCCAAACGTTTAAAAAAAGGATAAATCAAAGCAATTATTGTTCTTGAGAATAATAAGCATTGTCTGTTCCTGCTCAGCTGGGCAGCTGGATTACATTCACCACACATTATTTTAGGAGCCAGCATTGAGACAGAGGGGTTTTGAAAGCTTTGCCAGGATCTCTTCAAAGAGAGGAGGAAAAACCGTTGGGTTTCTGGTGCCTGGGCAGCTTCCGATTTGAGTTTAGACGCAAGCGCGGCCTGTTGAAGGCGACTGCGAAGCTGAAACAATGACGTTCCAATATTTGCATGAAGGTTTGAGTCCAGTTGACCATTCCCAACACCTTTTAGTTATAGTTATAGAGCACTTATTGAGTTTACCATAGTAACATTGCCAGTTTTTCCATCAGTGCAAATTTGATTCCAGACAGATAAAAAAGAAAAAAAGCTGAATTCTGGTTTGGAGCTACCAGCCATCAACTTGCACCTGAATTGACTTGTACACTACTGTCAGAGTACATCAGTTACAAAAAGCCATAGACTGTATATATAGGGATGGATGACGGCTCCCCAAAAGTGAGGCCAAAGCATATCTATCGCCCTCTAGTGGCTGGCTGCAACATAGGTCATAAACCCCACCCCGTCAATGTTAGTAAATGGGACATAACAAGTCAAAATACACGTCACTAAGCTGAAAGATGGTTTATGTCCAAATGTTTTTTCTACAAAGTTTGGTATAAATTAGTTATTTGATGCTAAAAATATGAAACACTACGATTGACAGCTGAGTTTGACTTGGGATCAAGTTTGTGTTTCGTCAGGACCTTGTCACTGCAGTTCAGTCCCCTGATTACTGTGAGTGACAGACTCTGCCTCCATGATGTCTTTGGGGCAAGGTGGCAGCGTTCATATCCAGGAAGGATGGTGGAAGGAAGTGGAGAAACTCCATCCATTTTATTTTCATTTTATGTAACATACAAATCATGCTAACATTAACTGTACGAGTTGTTTGAAAACACTGTCTCCATCTAGCTTTTTGTGATATTAAGATGGCGCCTCCAGAGTGGCAGCCTGTTACAGCAGCTCTCGTTCACTTAGAGCTTTTTTTTCTTTCTAACTACATCTTTTTTAGTTCTTTGAAAATGTCCTCACTGTGGGACTGATAAAAGAGAACCTTATCTTATCTTTCAAGTATTTTCCAAAGAGAAACCACGTTAAATGCGTTTCGAATGTAAACATCATGCTAAAAGGCCTGAGGCTAAACCTAACGTGTCCCAGGCAAAACGTTAGCATCCACACACAAGTTGTTGATCCGTGCAGGTGACAAGTTGATAACGAGGCAGTGTTGCTCTTGTATTACAGTGCAAAGTTGGTTGGTCCTCATGTTATCAGTGAAAATCAAAGATCATTCTAGCATGGCGCTGTTTGGCTGACATCATTTTTACCTTTTCAAACTGTGTGTATTCAGTTTTAACATAACAAACAGAAAAGACTTTGATGATGAGGACTAACTGGTGTTTTTGGCAAACGTAATGGGAACATTTACCACAGTTGCTGGAGAGTAAACTTTCCAAAATCCAATAAAGAGCTGGACAGAGTCACTAACGCTAACAGCATCCACGTTCACACAGTAGACAAACGTTACATAGTAAATGTGATAGTTGTGAGCAGGTCTTTAACCCCGCAAACTAATTTACTTAGTAAATGATATGCTCCTTGGAAATGGAAGCAACGCTTGGTTACTAGGTGGTGAGCTACAGTTTAACAAACACTCGATTAACGTGCTGAACGCCCGACTGTCAGTTTACATTTGAGTGGACGATTCAAAGACATAGAAAAATCAAGATTTGACTTGGTATGGCTCTTTATCTCTTTTTATATCATTTATTCCTGGAATTCTTTAATACGATTATCTGCACATGAAAACTGATCCTCTGTGACATTGTCCCCTCTTTTCGATGACGTTACGCCACTAACGTCCAGCTCGATCTTCTCGGCCCCCCCTAATTCCTTTGACACAAACGCACACCCCCATTCCACTTCCACTAAAAAAAGGCACACACAAGCCGGGCCATTAAAAAAAAAAGCACTCGGTGTGTAAAAGTAAAAAAACAAGGTGTGTTTTACTCCCTCAGGCGCACGCTGATTACACACTCTGCACTAATGCAAAGATTATCCACACTCTATCCAATTTCCTCCTATATATGTGTGTGTGTGTGTGTGTGTGTGTGTGTGTGTGTGTGTGTGTGTGTGTGTGTGTGTGTGTGTGTGCATGTCCTGCCTGTAAACCACAGGCCGCACACAGAATGACATCACCTTGCAGTGATTAGTGCGTGAGCTCAAAGTGAAACACAGCAGATGGCCGCATAGCGTCATTCAGCAAGACTGGGTTTTAACTCTTAATGCAGATAAAGGAAAAACAACAGATATGGAATCAAAGAGGAAGAAGAGGATGAAAAAAAACAACCTTTAACCTGCTTTGAGTTCATGTGTGTGCAGTTTTCTTTGATCTGACGTGGTGAAGTCATCACTGCGCTCTCTCTCTATATGATAAAAGACAGGTGTATTAAGTGCTCTATAATGTGAATAGGAGGGTCATTTCTCTGGACTGGATGCAGGCCAAGTTTCTCCCAGACTGCGATGACAGACATAATGGGCAAAGGGGTTTCACATGAGTTTACACACAGAGACACAATCACATGTTCACACACACATATGCACTCACAAACGCACACAGTGCACGTGTTGCAGTCTCGCTCATGTTCCCTCAAATTACATTATGAAGGCGAAAAGACGGAGAGGCATGGTCTTTTCTGTCTGGCCTCTGAACCTGTGAACCTGCAGTCATAAAGATTCCCATTCAGTGTCTCAGGCCACTGGCCCCCAGGAATCCGATGGCTCTGCACTAACTAGCCCATAACGGCCTCTTTAATGTGTCTAACCATCCTGAGAGGTGGATAAGATCATGGAAGTGTTTACATAATCTGGTTAAGTGCCTGCCCGCTGTTAAACTGTCTCAACTGAGCAGCGTCAATACAACTGCAGATACACGGATAGTTTGATGTTTTCAGTCCACACAATATTTTCTGTTTAATGGGTCTGTTCTCAATTACGTGTTTTCACGTGTTTTACGTGTTTACACCTCTAGTTGTATCTCACAATGCAAATGTTTTAATATTAACTCTTTTTTTTTTAAAATGGTAAAATATTAGTCACGTTGCTCCGATAGTAAATAAGAGCTCAATCTCAATGAGGTTTTATTCACATTTTACACTATATTAATATATACTGTATTTGTTTATTGTTGCACTATACTCTATATACTATTAAATTATATATTTTATAGTGCTCCATAGACTATCCATATCACGTTATACTGTATGTTTCACCTTATATTTTATATTCATTCCTATATTTTACAGCACCAAGTTACATTAAATAGTACTATATTTACTTTATTTTCACTGCACTATAAACCAACTATTATATTATATTATATTATTAGAAATTGTGATTTTACCATAGTCAATGGTTTATTTTAACACAACTCAATAACATGGTTTCATATATAAAACCAGTGCGCTCCTCCATCATTCCTCAAACTAACTAGCTGTAATCTCTGATGTCTAGAAAGCCCGTCTTCATCTAGAGCTTATTAGAAATGCTGTTTGTTAAGGGCCCCTTAAAACTTAAATATCCAACAAAGCAATATCTTTTCAAAAAAACTACCATATTAATCACACATGTTGAGAGAGGCTCTTTTCTGAGTCTGTTTTTTTGATTTTCCCTTTAATCAAATACTGTAGTTTCACTTCAGCTCTCTCTATGTGTGACCAGGTAATTTCAAAAGCATTCACCTCTGAGACTTTCTCCCAAAAGCTGTCATACAGTCGTGTGGAAAGAGAACCAAAACAGTTTTCAATAATCTTATATTATCTATGGTGACTGCAGCTCTCCGGTGTATTTTAGGGATAACTGACACATAGAGGGATGAATATATGGAGGTCAGAGGCAGCTATTCAAAAGTGGAACCCCTGGAGTCATCAGTGCTGGTGTAACGATGGGGGGAGAGAAACGATGGATAGAATCAGGCAGCAAGGTTAAAAAGGCAGCTCCAGACTCCTGCCCCTGAGAGACTGGGTCACAGATGTCTGACCCAGAGCGGCTCCAGTTAATTGTGAAACAAAAGCCTCACCTTCTCTTTCTTTCTGTCTATAGTTTCCAGCTCTTTGTTTTCCTCCTTTTTCATCTCTCCCTTTCTCTTTTCTCTCTGAAACTTGTTTTCCTTTGTGTCTGTTTTTCCGTCTCCCTTCACTGTTATTACTGCCCTCCATGATTCCCTTTTCTCAGGCCTGTGTTTACTCTCTCTCTCCACACAGCGAGCGACGCCGTAATCCCTGCTGTCTTCAGACGGCAAATACCACTTGGCTGTCGAGGGCCGCCCCCGAACGACAACAGCAAACAAAGAAATGCCTCATGCCCTGCATTCTTTTTTCTCTCCAAAGCATGTGTGCAAGCTTCATAAGAACAGAGCAAAAGTCAATCACAGAGAGAAAGTTGAAAAAAGTGAAATCATAGCACTCGCGTCTGCGATGAAAGTATAAACACTGAGACAACAGCAGATTCACAGCTGGAGTGAACTGTTGTTGCAAAGACGCTTTCCTGGCAAAAACAGGTGAACTTTACACAGTGGAGATTTGAACAGTTAAGAGACTGTGGCTCTATCCTTACTAAAATGTTTTAGGATCAAAACAACATTTTAGTAAGCATCCATACTAAGACCCCTGAAAACGTTTATCACATGACTTCACATACACTGGTCATGTCTAAACAACAATATCACTTGTGTCTTTTCAGTCACAACGTGACCTTCGCTGATTTGTCAGGTCACATGACCACCTTCCCGAAAAAAACAACCAGCATCAGCCTCGGCTAGAACACAACATGGATAACTAATTACAAGTTTGTCTTTTGAGTGGTATACAAATCTCTTGTTCGCCCAAAAATGAAAATTCACTCATTATCTACTCACCACTGTACTGATGGAGGGGTGGGTGAAGTGTTTGAGTCCACCAAACACTTTTGGAGTTTCAGGGCTAAACAGTGTTGCAGCCAAATCCAATACCATTCAAGGAAATGGTGACCACTTCTTCAAACGTAAAAAAAATACAGAAAAAAACACAACATGCCTCCATACTGCTCCTGTGGTGTCATCCGAGTGTCTGAAAGCTGCGACATTCTCAAAAACATGTACATTTACACCATGTTTTTGATAGTCTGCTGTGATCCACGCACTACTGGACTCCGGATAACAGAGGACATTTAGGCTAACAACACGGTGTAAACGCCGTTCGTTGGAATACAGGGGCTTACAGACACTTGGATGACACCACAGGAGGCATCTTGTGTTTTTACCCATTGTTTTTATCCATTTGAAGAAGTCACTTTCGTTGTATTGGGTTTGGCAATAAAAAAAACAACAGGAAAGAAAACTTGCAAAAAGGCACATTTTCGTCCTGAGGCTTGTGTGCATGTCTGTGTGGTCCCCCGGGCGCTGTAACATTATCCCCGACCAGTCTAGCTGAGCAGTCACCCTCACCTGGAGAGCACTCACACTACAAATCAATTCACAGCTGCGCAGACCATTAGGTAGTGACCAGGGCCTCTCAGGATTAATGGAGACAGATTCCGTCAGAGGTTTCCAAGCTTTTATATTAAATATCACATTACAACGTTTTGCACTAAAACCTCCAAAGGTTTTTCCCTTTCAATCATTGTAAGATAATTTCATTGATTTTGAGGTCTGGACTGTACAAAACAAACACTCTAAAATAGACAATGGACATTAATTCACTTGCTATCACATACACAAATGACTAATAACTTTAAAGGACATGTACATGGTTATAATTACATCCTCTTGCTTGAGAAATATTCAATGCAAAACTTTTACTTGGAATTGATTTTTTTTTACAGCGTAGTATTGGTACTTGAAAGTATTGAATACTTTTTCCAGAGTTGCACACTGCCTATGTAATTTATGAAAATGAAAAGCTTGGCAGACAAAGAAACAGTAACTAAATTACAAACGGTCATTTTGTGACTACATTTATTAATATGAACAGCATCAGGCTGAACCAGTGACCTGCCTTACATTTAGAATGAGTCACTTTTATTAAAAGTAGTTCTGCCAAAGCAGGATGGAGACAGAGAAAGCATTATAGCTGCTGGTCCTGCCATGCTCTGGATACCAGGCTTCAGCGGTGATAATGACCGGGGACAGTCGGCCAGCCCAAACCAAAAAAGAGGGTTTCCATGGTGCTGGTGAAACCAGAACCCCAAACACAGGGAATCATGTCTCTGGTTGTGAGTAATACGGGCTTCAAGCAGCTGGATGGTTTCTCAGCTGTGCAGAGATTTAGCAGATTTAGTAAATGTGAGTGAAAGTGAAATGACTCCAGTCTGGTCTGTCCAGTCAGAAATAATCAGGGTCGTAAATGGAGTCATACTCAAAATGAAACCAGTAGATAAACTGCAGTAAGTTGTGAGATTTTTGAATTAGACACATACAAAATGTATAATCATATTCAGCAATGTGAGGCAAAAGAAATCTTTAAATAACAAACCTACATGAAATAAAATAGAATGTTGTGTTTTACTATATTATTCATTATTAACTATCTTATTCTGAAGCTGAAACGTTGTTTGGTGATTAGTTCTTAAATGTGAGGATTCCCTGTTTTCTCGTAAACTCTTTGGACAAATCAAGCTGTGAACTTGCTTCTCTCACACGTCTGATTTCACATTTAACAAACAAGATATGACACATTAATAAGTGAAGTGCTGGTAGACAGATTTCTTTTACCTAGAAAGAGTAAACTGCTTTGTGGTTCAAGCTTCATAATTAGTGTGCAATCTCCAGAGTCTTAAAGGGTTAATCCTATCACGTAATTGATTAATAAAGGAAATAATAGGCAGTTGCAGCCCTGCTTTGGTTTGACAATAAACCTATAGTCTCCATTCAGAGTCATTGTTTTCTCATTGTAACACGAACCAACTGGAACATGAGAGCAAACTATGACATTTTCAGCAGGGACACAAACACAATGTGCAGTTTGGTCTTATCTTCTTCATACATCTTAAAGCCTTTTCCATGACCTAAGCCAAAGTGAACATATGATACGGCCTTATCGCGCATTACAAACAGACGGCCTATTGTGGCGGGTCGTAACCTTCCACCATCAGCATACAGCTGTGAGGCCGAGTCCCAGAGTTCCAGCTTATTAATCAATATTCATGTCTGATACAAGGATTGCCAGTAAAGAGAAAGGGATGGTTGGCAGGAAGGTAAACAGGAGACGCTGCCGCTCACTCAAGAGATGTAAACTGAAGTGAGTGTTGAGCACGACTGGCAGAGTTTAATGAGCCTGCAGCTGCTCCGCGACGAGATAAAGTGCTGGAGGCCATGCAGCTGCAAAACCCACCGTCTGTCTGCCGCGCATTCCCCTGAGAATGACCCCCAGCTCGCCACAAAAGAAACAAAACCCACTTCTTTCTCCTCGTTTCACCCAACAGGAGGGTCCTGCCTTCCCCCCCCCCTCTCTATCTGCCCCTCCGCAAGTCATTCACTTTCCTAGATATCTCTCTTTCAGTCTGAGGGAGGGTACGTTCCACACAAACCTACAGTCAGCCCTCTATTGATAGAGGGAACAAGTGTAGGGTGCAGGCTTTGTTCCTGCCTGGACCCCACCCTGCTGGTTTCCTAGTAAACAGTGGGCTACAGAGCTGTTGTTGGAGGTAGATGTACCCCCCGGGAGAGGCTCATCTCCGGGAGCCACAGGGGAGAGAGGGGGGGGGGGGGGGGGGGCAGACAGGCAAAGAGCAGCAGAGAGTAGAAAGTAGGGTGATTAGCTCCAGTGCTGCCTAATCTAATCAGCTCATGCATGGCCGGCCCACAGCGTGGCAGGGAGGTGAGGGGGTGAGTACCAGCCAGCAAAGTTTTGGTCGAGTATCATTCTGAGGTCCATGGAGGGTTTAGAGAGATGAATCGGCACAGAAACAGGTCACATGGGAAAAGTCATCACCGCAAAGAACTCCAGAGTAGGGTTGGGCAGTTAACCGAAAATGTTTCAAATCGACATTCATAACCTCTAACTGACTTAATCTTGCTCGGGTCAGTTAATACTTTCCCCAATGCGTGCATTCACGAACTGTCGGGTTTCCGCTACGTTCATGCAGTGCCAGCTCCCCCTCTGATCTGGCTAGCGCTGTGTTTTTCCTTCCTCATACGTCGTTTGCCCCGGTTATAGCAAAGACGGACTGAGGCTTCCGATAAAGCAGATATGATGCAATTAAAAGCCGACCAAAATGAAACGTCCTGTTACCTTAAATAAAATCGTGAATTTCTCTGTGTTTGAACATTGTCAAAAACATTTTGGATAATGTTAGTACCCAAGTCAACAAATTATATAGTATACAGTAGGTTTAGTCATTTCCTGACAATTCAATGAAGAATTGTTACAAAGCTTATGTTTAAATGTGAACATTTACTCTTTTCCTTGCCATAACATTTTAGTTAATTAAGTTAATCTGTTGTTGAGGCCTTCTAGAGAAGAATTTTCTGAGATGGACCTGGTGAAGAGGTGGGGCCACTAGATGTTAGGGCTGCACAACACGCTATAGAGTCATTGCAGCAGGTCGTGCATTGGTCTACAGCGAGGAGCGTTAGTAATAGTAGTTAGTTTGTCCGTGCAGC
Source organism: Verasper variegatus (assembly GCA_026259375.1). Taxonomy (NCBI): domain Eukaryota; kingdom Metazoa; phylum Chordata; class Actinopteri; order Pleuronectiformes; family Pleuronectidae; genus Verasper; species Verasper variegatus. Next base: position 5,932,076 of record CM048060.1, read on the forward strand.
CCACTATTGTCCGATCAGCTAACTAGGTTTTTATGAAAACTAGTGAGAAGTCTGCAGAACAAATAATGACACCAAAACATCTGAGAGGGAATATGTGAGAACTTTTAGATAAATACTTGTGGGTAAAGAGGTTGACGCTGTTCAGTAACATTTAAAAAAAATAAAAGTTTATAATACAGGTTAGCTACAAGATGTTTTTTTTTTAATATTCCCTTTAGCAGACAACAAGATAACGCCTCTATGACGTCTTCCTATGGGTTTTGCAGACCATAGAAACTGAGCCCATTTCTGAAGCGGTTCTATAAAACAGAAACCAACACGGACACACGGCTGCTTTTAATTCTCTCTGGAGTACTCCCTCTAGAAGCTTGGAATTGAGAGCCCTCATAACGTAATGTGACCCAGTTAAGATATGTCTGAATTTTAAGACTTGTCTTCCCCACATTACGTCAATTTTATAGCCAAATAAACAATCTTCGGGGTAAAAGGAGGCGTACGAAAAAAAAAAAAAAACTTTGTAGTGTGTTGGTTTCATTAGAGAACTTCCCGGATGCTCCTGTTGAAAGCTTTATTGACTGCTCGCTGAGAGACCCAAAAAATATATATATCGTGGGGTGAAACAGAGACTGAAGAAAAAAGAGCCGATTGTCAAAAACAGATGTTGCTGTTCTCTGTACAAGTGCAACAGTTACAGTAGTCTGAAGAAATATGGTACAAATAAGCCAGCCTTGTTACCAGGGCCATCGACACTGGAGGAAATCCAGAGTGCTGCGACAAACTGTATTCCAGATGTTGGTCGCAGCCGGCCGGAGTCATCTGGTTTAACCTCTGACACTGGAGCAGCAGTTCAATTAGTGGATTTCACACTCAGGTCACAGATTCACTCTGGTCCCTTCTTGGGTTTCCAGCACCCACTGATAGTGCCCAGGTCTGATTTCCATCAGCAGACCTCTGGGCGATATTTACACTCACAGACGCATAAAAGTGAAGTGTTTATTTAGGCTCCAAATGTGCGGAGGAGATGTAGATCAAATACCCCGGTAAAAAAAACGAAAGTCGTCATTCCAGGGAAAATATGCTGACCAGTACCATAAACTACAGCCAGGATGCTGGATTAATGACAAAAGCACTGCCATCAAAGCTCAGAGAAGCACGGCAGGCAGATGATGTGGTCTGCATGAATGGGTTAGCAGTTAAACTTTTATTTATTTATTTATTTATTTTTACACTAAAAGTATCACCAGCTGCTTCATCGGCACCGGGCAAAAAGAGTGACTGGCAAGTTTTTTTTTTTCCATGCTTTGAAAAGTTTACCATTCTGTTTAGGGAAATGAGAGAAGAAAAAATAAAAAAACATTAAAGAAGTTTTCCAAAGCATCTGCGCCGCCAAGCTGCCAAGAGAGAGAAACTCAAGTATTTTTGCTTTTCCTGTGGCCTACACGGAGGAGAGAGAGCGTTCGGCAGGGTCGTAATGAAGGAAGCCCAGAGTTTTTTAATGGGCCAAACACGGAACCCTGAGGGACCATGTGCACTGGCACATGACTTGAAACCACTGGCAATCTCTGACAGTGGACTCCAACTGACCGCCATCTTTAATGCTAGTTGCTCATTCACTGATGACATAAGCATCATTAAACTTCTAAAGCTCACTTTTGCTAACTTTAAAAAAGGAGAAATTACAAAGAAATGGTTTCGGCTGATTACAGAATATTGACTCACGGCAGAGACCATACAGAGGCCGCACTGCTGCAACTCGCACATCTGGAAATAAGGCGACGATGATGCACTGATATACGACGATTAAGCACGTTCAACGTTAAACTGCAGAAATCCGAAGCGACACCAGCAGTGGTCGTCTACAGGCAGCGGGAGGAACATCCATGTGGAAAAAGACAGATCACATGGCTCGGATGTTTCCTACCTCAATAAATCAGTGACTGAGGTTTGGAACAACGGCACTACATCTCTCATGAACACTGTCTATTAAATCGCTGCTATAAAGCATCACATATGGAAAAAGAAGAATCACAGCTTGCTGGGAAACACATGAAGAAAAAGAAAAGTGGGGCTGTCCTGAGGCAGAATATATGACACAACGATTGACTTTGGTTGCACAGTGGTAAAGACTTCAAATATGTATATGAAAGAGTCGTGCCCTCGGGAGACCTTTCTGTTTCACACACAAACACCGGTTTACAGGCCGGACCAGTTCTCATGTTTACTGTTGAAACACAACACAGGAAACAGGATAACAATCTGTGTCGCACTTTGTCACGACCACTGACTGACTTTACCTTCACCTCACAATAGCAGAGGCAACCTTAGACCTCCGATACGTCCACTGATGCATACGGGAAATCAGCAGGTGTTTGGTGCACTCAATGGAGATCCTTTGGGGGGTAAATTACACCTCTGAGCCAAGAGAACCAATCAATCATTGATTGCCAGAAAATCAGTTCAGAGAATATCTAAGTTGGAGCATTTATTGATTTGAAAGTGTTGAAAGACATCTGAAAACATTAGCCTCTTCACTTGGCATTTTTTTTACTAAGTTTATGGACAAAACAAGAAATTAGGTGCCTCACGAGTCTCTTTTCCATCTTTAGTAAGACATTAACAGAGAATAACAAATAGATGGATAAAAGAGAGGAAATGGGTTTGTAGGTTGTTAGGGTTACAACTGATGATTATCGTCATAAGAGGTGAAAATCCAGTTGTTTTCATTAAGTCATTATGGGTAAACATCCAAAAATGATCTTGGTTAAACTTCTGAAATGTTAGAATTGGCTGCTTTCTCGAGTTTGTTGGACAAAAAACACAACTAAGAAGACATGAGTGCAATTTCAAAAGCTATTTCGAACACTTGAAGCATTGTCAACTAGTTCAAACTACATTAATGGAGGAATCCGATTTCCACAGCTCACTGTTGATACACCCAGCCCTCAGTGACACGCTGGGCTCACTATGAGCTGCATTGCCTGGCAAAGCATCAGTCTGCTCGGCTTCCCTGCCACGAGTTTTCCTCCACAGCCCGGAGAGAAGAAATGTGGAGGAACTTGGGCGGAAGCCACAAAGATCCATGTGGGAGTTTTTGCAACAAAGACGTGTTTCATAAAAGAGACCATCTCCCTGTGCTGTTAGTTTAGAAACAAGAGGAGATTCCTGCCGGTTGGAGAAGGACAGTTACTTACGTGGAACTGAGCAGCGACGCCTCTGAACTCCGGCGAGTTGAAGGATCTTCCTGCGTCTTTTTACGCAGCGTAAGTTCAACTGCGGGACTCGATCCTGGCTTGGTTTCGTTTGTTTTTTTTCTTCTCCTCCTCCGCCGCTCAGTGTCTCCTCTTCATCCTCCACGTTTTCTCCGGGACCACAGAAGAATGAATGGCTGGCTCCGTCCCCCCCCTCCCTCAGCTCCTCCTGCCCCAGACAGACTACCGTTGGGATGGGAGTGACTCCTCCGGCAGCTCCCTCCCCCATCCACCAGTCACTGGCTCTTTGCAGCTCCCACTGCTCCCAGGACAAGGCTACATGATGTATTTCATTCATGACACTATGTGTGATCTCCCATCATGTGGATGGACAACACTGGGATGTGGTGGATAACACATCAAAATAAAGTGGGCCTCCAACTTTGTGCTTTTTGAGAAAATGGTGCACGTTTTAATCTTCTACATTTATCTAACGTGCAATTTAAGTGGTCACAAGACTTAACACACAAAACATTACCTCTAACATATGATTATAGATTAAACTATAGTCAGATTAGAGTAGTTTGAATTAGTAAAATGCTGTTTGAAATGCATCCAAATGAAACATACTAATATTTAACAACAACAACATAATAATAATAATAATAATAATGAAACTTTATTTTAGAGCACTTTTCAACACAAAGTACAAAGTGCTGCACAACAAGAAAATGAATGGTTAAAATACAGAAGGAAGTACATCAACAATAATGGTTATAATAAAGATAAAAAAACAAATATTCAGGAATATGCCTTCTGAAAAAAGTAGGTTTTTAGTTGAGGCTTAAAAGAAACAGCCTATATTTCCTAATATAATCTTCAAACATAGGGGACTACTTTCTGAATAACGCAGAGTTTGCTTTTCATTAAAGTACTTTCGCTACAAGTTTGGAAGCACAACTTTTTTTTCAAAATTTAGTATTTTAATATTTTAGCTAAGTTTGTGTCCGTAAAGCAACTACTTCCTTCACTGTTGCAAATGTGTTGAATTGAAGAAGCTGCCTGAGGGCAATAGCTGATTTCCCATAGTGGCGTGCAGACTCTCTCAATGGATCCCATTCAAGCATCATGGGAATAGCTTTCATCTCAAAGCTCCCTGGGTGTAGTTTAAGTAGAGGAGTGACTTTTCTAATTATAGATTAACCCTCCTCCATTTCTCAACCAAAAAGAAAGGGAGACAAAATGTCAAAAAGTGGTAATGAATCTTTTACCAAACTAGTTCTTTGGAAAGAATGTATAGTTCACCAATAAAGGGTTTAAAGTACATTATCTTGACATTATCAATCAACTTATTTTGTGTGTAGTATTTCTCATACTTACTACTCATACGATGTTTAAACAGCTTGTAGAGCAAAAAATATTAATGATTGCACCTTAAAGTGAACGTTTAGGAAAAGGTAGCATGCTCTTTTTCTGCTATTTTCTGGCTCACAAGTAATATCTAATAGCAACCAGAAAACATAACTACACTTACATCTGTTTGTGTACAGCTTATGAACTCTGGAGAAATGATCACACAATTTATTATCCTGATATAGAATATAAAATAAGTCAACAATACAGGGTTGGATTTTCACCAATATTACTTGGGAGCTTGATTGACTTTTGGAGCTGATGGGTCAAAGGTCAAGGTTTGCAAAAATATCTTCCAAAAGCACATTTTCAAAAATATCGTATAACGTTTTTGTCAATTTCAGGGAACAGGGAAACAGTGTAAAGATCTTAGAACTGCAGTGGTATGATCCATCTTCTTGGTGTCAGTGAGGACTCGAGCAGCAGCATTTTGAATCAGCTCCAGCTTACTTGTGAACACAAGACTACAATAGTCAAGTCGGCTGAAGATAAATGCAAGTTTTTCTAAATCCCGCTGATACATAAATCCTTTAATCCTTGAAATGTTCTTAAAGTGGTAATAAGATGATTTTGTAATTGTGTTAATGTGGCTGTTAAAGTTAAGGTTAACCTCATACTGATGTGTGATATCACAAGAATTACGTCATCATGACTTCTTTTTGATCTACAGCTTGTATAGATTAACCAATCATTCCTCGGCATATGGTATAAATTATGTAATTATGAATTGGCTTTATTACAATATAAAAAAGTTAGTGTGGCCTGAGTGGGGTGTGCACAGGGTATGCATCAGCTGTCAGATGTTTTTCATTCTGATTGAAAAACACATGCAGACACAAATGCATTAGGTAACTTAATGAGAAGAAATTAGCATTTTGTCACATGATATGAAATAGTCTGATTCCCACAGTCCCTCTTGTAAATATAAACTATCCACACAGCAGTACATGAACATTTGTGTACCTGACACATCTGAATCTCTGTGGATCTGAGTCTTAACCTTCATGGGGAGGCTAACAGCTGAACCAAAGACCCTGAGCCGACAGCAGTCACTGCAGATTGCTCACATTCTGAAGGCTTAGTCAGGTCCAACATGTCTGCGTCCATGCTACACAGCAGAAAGCCATACTTTGCATTATTTCCGGATGTGTGTCTATGAATGTACCCACTCCCAGTCTCCAAGTCTTCTATAGTTGCCAAGTCCAGTGGAAATATAAGTCACCTGTTTGCAGTAGATAGGGTGACGTGGTGCAGTTGGCAGAACAGGAAAAAGTGTGAAACAAAAGCTTTTGTATATTCATGTACGGTTTCCACGACAGCGTGAATGGTCTATTTTGAGAATGTTGTGTCTTGTAAGGAAACAACTGGTGCCAGGACCTCAGTGCCCTCTTATTTGTGCTCCTTGGTCAGTAAAATGAGACCTGAACAGAGAGAAAACACAAAGGCAGTGGCACGACTTTGGTTGGAGAGTTTCTTGCAGCTCTGCAGTTATTGACAATAACAACAGCCCTGATGTTATCCATCCAGCTCCTCATTGTGAGGATCAGTGTTACTCCGGGTGACGTCTGGTTTGATTGTCAGACTTAAACAACAGGCGACAGTAGAATGACCTCACTTACCTCTAGAAAATGACTGATTGTTTCCAAAAATGAGTCATAAGATTTGTAGTTTATCTGAGATCTGAATGGACTTGAAGTATCTGTAGTCAGTGTTTCAATTACAATATACAGGAACTTTATTTAGATAAACATAGAGACAAACAGGGGAAGCCAGTTGAAAGTGGTGATGGAGCTTTCACATTCATTATTTCTTACGTTTTCCCATCAGATGTATGTGTATAAATACACTTTTTAAAACCTTGCACTATATTTCTACTATTTATGGCTGTACATTTTACAGCAGCTTTTGTTGAGTGAAAAATTAGAAGAATAAAAAGCTAAAGAGAAAGACAGAAAAACAACTGATAGTTAAAGGTCAAGATGAAAGCAGAGAGAGTCGGCAAAAATTAACCAACATCAGTACAAATCCGGGAAGAAATGGTTGCTTCTCTGCAGATTTTGCATTAAAAATATATCTGGAACAAAGATAAGGATTTGACAATGTTCTAAGTAACACTGTTATTATTTAGTATATATGGTTTATCAATGAAGAATTTGTTAAGTATTGATACTGTAACAAATGCATAAGTATGTTGAAAGAAGGCGAGACAGCTTTAGAAATGAGTTACATAGTAAATACTGAATATTTAACAGACAGTCCCAGCATATAGGCAACAAAATGATTGAAACTAGACCATTTACAAAAAGATATTACATTGCCAAAAGCTTTTAATTACAGAGTACTTAGTATTAATATTTGTGTAGTGTACACATTAGCCTGGATAGAAAGATCTTCTTAGCTATTTCTATGAGACTCAGGTGTATGTTTTAAAAATGATATAAAACGCATAGGAATATCAAAGTAGTTGTGGTTTTCTATAGTCCAATGATCAAAACCTTCGGTTTAAGAAGAACCTACAAGAGCTTTTCTGTTCTGTTATATCATCACAGTCATTTTGACTATTTTTATCTGTGATGATTCATTAAAATACAGAAACGCCTCTGTCTGACGCAACACACTTCAGCATCACCATGATCTACATCCTCTGAAACGGTCATACAGGGAAATCAACACCTTTGAAAGTTTTCAGAAAAAAATAGCATTGTCAGCTTCATGACATTAGGAGCATCATGAGCTTATTGTGCCTAATGAAATGACAAAGAGTGTGTAAGAGTTCAAATCTGCTCCACGCAGCTAACTTTAAAATCCTGCTGATACATGTAAATGCACACATGATAAAAAAAAACACAAAGGCTCATTCTACATAATAAGTATTTGTACGTTTAATTATTCAAGTTAGATATTTCTGATACTTTTACTTCAATAAATGATGTCTCCGTGCAGCAGCTCATCAGCTTCATTGAATGTGATCTGCCCAGCTACAGTCATGCTCTGTGGTGGTCTCCTTGCTCCGTGATGGACTGTTGGGGGTTTTCTTTTTTCTTTTTGTCAGGCGCGATGAGCTGTCGGATTTCCCCCCTTCCAGGCTCAAGGTTCAACACATTCCTGGCTGCACTGGTCAGTATGATTTTAATCTGTTTTCACAGGCAGGGCAGCACACACAGACAAGACACAATCTCGTTTGGAATTCCAGTCCCTCTTTGCCACGAGGGACCTTCAACTACACCACGGAGGGGAATCGAGGGGAGGTGGCATCCATTTCTGTGTCCCACATGTGCTCACCATCAAAACATCTGGGCCTCTATTTGTCAAACCCAATTTGTGTGAAATCTGTGGAAATTATTAACAAGGGGAAATAAAAACAGTTAATGTATAAACAGAGATTACTGTATATATACGGAAATGCTTCTCTTTGTAGAAGAGAGGACAAATGTGATGAGGACAATTTATTATGTGTCAGATTCATTCTGGTTTGTTCGTTTCCACCATACATATGATTAATTCAAAAGAAACAAGATAAAGTGGTGTAAGTACTCTTAAATGTGCAAACTGAAATAATGCAGAAACTATCTTACTCTTAACTACACTGCTTTTGTTAATGTATTATCAATACATAAACAAACTGTCGTCTTTATATTAAAATAACTTTGACAAATTAGTTTTTAATGATTGCATTTGTCAGTAAAAGTGAAGGAATCTTTCATTAAAGCACAAAATCTGCCTTTCAGCTGTTTTATAGATACGAGCTGTGAGCATCATGCCAGCTAGTCATATCTTTACACCGTCATATCTTTCCTCGGAGGCTCACACTTCTGTGTCACAGCTGAAAAAACAAAACGTGAGGGTCAGGGCGACGTCAGAGCCGCTGTTGATTCAGCAGGGGAGTGTGTTTGTCACTCTCTGTGAGGCTGACTTCACGGGGCCAGTGTAAGTGCAGGATTAAGTGTGAAAAACACACCGAAACCACTTTGAAAAGTACGAAGAGGAGACAAGTAGTGGCACCGCCAAGGTTGGCCACTCATAATGACAAGGAGGGGGGGGGGGTGCTGGAATAGAAGCTCACCACAGGCCGGGTCTGTGAAATGCAGCAGTGGTATGCAGCCGAGCTGAGAAACTCGCAGGCCTCGGTTTTAGGTGACTGGCGAGCGCTGGCAACATCTAATTATACGAACCATCCCATCAGCCTGAAATGCAGAGTTTTGATTGCAGAGTAAACTAACAGAATAAGCGAGTGACAAATTTATGGCCTCAGCAGTGTAAGAAGTGCTTTCTCAGAAACAGAGAATAATCGTGCGGTCTACTGGTAGTCGTCCATTACCGAAATCCCACTTTAAATTCAATATCACAGCTGCCAGTGTAGAAAATGGTCACATACACTTGTACAACTTTTCTTAAAAAGCAAGTGAATATATGAACAGTTTACCAGTCTCCATGTGAACCTTTCCAATTCATTCAAATTCACTAAATCCAGATTTGGATCTTCACCCAATTACATACATGATAAAGGCCAATGCATTTCAATGTGTTCCTCCTCATACGCTCTCCACATGGACTGTTTACCTGCAGGCAACCAAAGCCTGCTCAAACCTGATTCCTCAAACTAGTAATGGAAACCAGAATACGTCCCTCGCCCCCAGATCCAGCATATTCATATTAAACCTTAATTCTGCTAATGTTACACCCATCTGTATGTATCTGTGTGTGTGTGTGAGGAAGAGGAACAGAAAAGATGATGAAGCTTGTGTTTTCTCTCTATGTGAAGTTGAACTGGAGGCATATGATGCATAGAGGCCCAGACAGGGAATACACCGTGCCTGTGGATCTCCCAAAGAGGGCAACCAGCCCTGCTGAGGTCACTCCTCCTCCACCTTCTCCTCCATCCATCCCTGCTGAACCACAGTCAGCAGACACCCCTCCACCAGCTCCTCCATCCATCTCTGCTGAGGCTGCAGCCGTCGCTGCTCCAGCCCGTTTGACTCCACCTCCTGTCAGCAGGCGGACACGCACCTCAGCCAGGACGAAGCAAAAATAAATTAAATCAAAAGTCAAAAGCTGCAAATCATCGCCTGTCCCGCTGGTGCAGGACACTCATTAGAGCATTTCCTGAGTTTCCACCATCACACACACACCATTTCTATTTTTCATTTATTAAATAATACATTTGTTGTTGCATCGCAATTGGTCTCTAACAGTCCTTTCCAGTTGTGAGTGGCAAAAGTAAATTAACACATTCATTAAAATTTGATTTCTTTTTTTGCATTTAAATACATCCAGAAATAACATTGAATACAGGAGTACTCATTTCATTAAATATTTTGCAGAGGTCGTCCTGTCCTTACTCGAGGTTCGATTACCATCTCACCACAATGTAAAAAAGTAACAAGTCAAGTGCTCAAACTTTAACTGGAACAGAAGTAAAAGAATAATGAAAAATACCTTAAGAAGTAGTACCTTAAGTTCCTGAGCTCACAAGTTTTTTTAAATCCTTCTCTGAGATGACTGAGCAAAATGAGTCCAATGATGTGGGAAAAGGGATGTTGAGATTAGATTGCTCTGTCAAACTACTCCTTAGTACTTCCTCTATTTAGGAAGAAATGTTCTATAGCAGTTAAACAATTTCTGAAATAATCAGCTTTAGATGTGAGGACATATTCACTTTAATGTCCATCTCCAAAAATCTCCTGGCACCTAAAAAGCTCATCAGTTTACATGTTATATCAACATTTTTTTTTAAGCATATAGAAATGATAAATTGTGGTTTTGCATGCCACATTATTTCTTGGCTGCATGCAGCGACTGGTTTTAAATGTTCACGAGTCCTGTTAAAAACCACAAATAGCCAATTTACCCAATAATTTTTATAAAACATATAATGCAGCAATTACTTAATTTTAGAAGTGCTTAAAAGCATTTGTTTTGTATTTTCACACAGTGCCTGGTTAGTTTGTCTGTAAAACCTAATGAACAAATAAACAAATTGCCTCTACAAACAATGCATAATATTCAACTTATTTTGTTCCTTTTTAAAAGTATCTGAAAAAACTAAAGTATAAACTGTAATACAAATAGCAAGCATCAAATAGTTTGTAAGCTCCATCTATTTTCATTCAGGGATGAGAGTGATGTTTATGTTCCATCAAGCACAAATGTGAACTATTCCTTTAGGCATCCCTCTCTTTCTGCATGTGTTATGTTTGGTTGTGAAAAGGAGCAGCCGGACTCATTACATCCAGCTCAGTTATTTTATCTTCTACTGTACAAAAAGCAAAGAGCAGCTCGGACTAAATCGCGACATTGAAATACAACCCCACCTCCCTGGCTGCAGCAGTGACAGGTCTGACGACTGGGCCAAAACAAAGAAGACACATCTGTAAAAGAAACGAGCTTCACCGACACAACGAACCAGCTTATATGTCAAATGGCTTTCAGCTCCACTGTTTTCCCCAGTAACCGCCGTTGTTGCTGCCTCGCTCGGCCGCCAATCAACTCCCAGAGGCGGGTTAAGGGTCACAGCCCGCATTAGGACGGGGCTGCCCAGTCTCTGCAGGGAGCATTTCCTGTGGTAGTCTGCACGCTGCTGCCAGTAGGAGGTCAAACACCAAGGGGCCAAAGGTCAAACTGGGAGTATGTATTAAGGGGTTAGGGTTAGAAGTTTGTTTCTCCCGCTCTGACTCCAAATATGCTAATTACTCCTTTGGAAGGATCCGATTTTTAGCGTTTAGTTTGTTTACCCTTTGTAACCGTCCAACTTCAGCTGATCAAGTGAAACAAAATCAGTTTCCACAGCAGCAGAGAAAAATCTCCGTCACGTCCATGAGAACAGAAGATTCATGAATGACTGGCATGTGGGAGCCCTCTCTGAAGCCATAACAGAGATACCTGAAGTCCTCATGAGAGTCCTCACATTTTCAGTCTCTAAACAGAAACACACTGAACTCATTTAGCGCCTACTCATTAGGAGCTTGAAGGCAACAATGAGGGAAAGAAATGACCTCAAAATAAATCCACTTGTACTTCGCTGAAGACAAAACAAATTAACTATGAATACAAAAAAAAATCTATGTATGGCACAAACCAATATTTAAAATAAAATTACCAGCTATTTCTGAAAATAGCTTCTAATTGTTTGAACTGATGATTGAACTGGGAGAGTGTGATGCCGCTCAAAGCTGAAGAAGTGCTCCAACTGTGAGACATTCAATTTTACTTATTGAACCAGGGGCACCCAAAATACCTAAAAAAAAAAAAAAAAGATCTACTGGCGGTCCACAGCAGAATTAGGTTGCATTTGTTCCAGTAAAGAACAAGAGCAGAGCTTAATGACAGTTTGCAGTAATATTTTAGCATTTTGGGCAGAGAGCAGACATCTATGATATCAAGAAGAGATCTTTTAAAGATACAACCAACAGTTGGAAAACAAGTGTAAGTTATATTCCCCCCCGTGGTTTGAACAAGGAACAATATGTGCTGAGGTCACAAATGCAGTTACAAGCTTCCATCAACTCCTGAGGAAACAGTCTGACTTGTTAGCAGTTAGCTACCAACGTGTCTAACTTTAGCCGCTTTCAGACATGAACTCCAGAGGCTGTTTGCACAATTGGGTCCAGACTTTCTCCAGAGTTTGTCTTTTGATTCTCCGGGCAGAGAGACGCTGGGCGATAGGGCTTCAAATCAGTATCAAGATTCTTTCAAACCTCTTCCTCGAATGTTAATCACTCAGCATCGATCACCAATTGACTCTGCTCATTTCTAATCACACACTTTGAACTGATCTTTCTAAAAACCTGCTGAATTCATATTTATGTTCCTGGATAAACAGAGTGTCGCTTCTTCTGCAACAATGGAGTTAACATCGCTCTTTTTCATTGAATCCTGTGCAAGTTCTCCTGCTGTTCTCACCGCCCCTTCGATGTTCAGCGAGGGTCTGAAAGCAGCTTTAAACATGATGTGCTCCTACTCACTGTGTGCATACTATCATAAAAGAAAAAGCTCAGAAAAATACCTTGGAGAGGCCCCACAGTTTGGACGGTGACATGTTTCTCTCAGGTTAAATACTGTCTGCTAGTTTCGTGGGGCTTTGTGTTTGACAAAAACAAGGAGCCTGCAGCTTCTCAACAGTAGATAAATGAAGTGCAAATACCTGAAACAGCAGGGAGAGGGTCTTTACAAATCAGCAACATGTGTCTCTAACACGGTTTATGCAATCGCTTAATTTAACCTCTGACAGCATCTATCAGTCAATTAATTGATGGATGACATGTCACATTGAGTTTCTGCAAAGCACAGGAATAACATACTTTTGCCTTTAAAAATCTGCATTATCAAATTTTTATTGGTTGTCATTGTAAATAATAAATCATCATACATTAAAAATATGTCTTTCTCCACAGAAGAAAAACAATGTTCATCATCTCCACCTAAACCCAGGGTCCCCAGGCTCTGTCGGGGCCTGGGTCACATTTGGGGTCATCGTCTGGGAAGTTTATCGGCAAGGCACTCTTCTGGTGTTGGTGGAGCCTAGAGATGAGATAATCCACCACTGCGGGGAAGTGAGCAGATACCTCGACCCTCTCCTCTGGATCCTTGTCTATGTTGAACAGCATGACAGGCTTCAGTGGATCCAGGCTGGAGTGGCTCGACTTGGAGCTGTTGTGGCCAGGCCGCGGGAACCACACGCTACAGCCTGGAGGAAGAAAGATGAAGGGCATTAGCAGCAGTGGTGGAAAGTACATTTCCGCAAGTGCTGTGTAGCTTATACTTTAAAATGTATATAGAATTTTATGCTACTTTATACAATTTCAATTTATATAAATAAATTATATATAGATTTTATATAAAAACATATGAGCTTGTAGAATAAAATAACCATATTGTGTCTAAGTGGTTGGATAAGTTTGGTACATATAAATAAAGAGCAGGGGAAAAAAGTTAAATGTAGTTTCTTAGAGTCCAAACTGACATCTTTGAAATACAAGCTTTAAACAACCAACCATCCACAACTCAAAGATACTTTAGTAACTGTCATATAATAACAAAAACAGAAAATATCCACATCTGAGATAAATACTTAAATATTTGGCAATTTTGTCAAAAAAGGACTACACAAGATTAGTTTGACTTGATTGGTATTATCATTGTAGCTTTACTTCCACTGGAAACTTCTGATGGTTCCATTAAAATAAAGAAATTATTGAGACAAAGACGGAAAACTCATTACTTTGACCTAAAATGGACAAAGATCAGTCTAAAACAAATAGATTGAGCTTCTCTTCAATCAATCATCTCAACCCCTTAGACCTGAGGAGTCATGATTAATGGAGGAGATGAGCTCTTTTAATACTTTAAGTAATTTCAATGGAACAGGACATTTCATGCATGACTTATTTTTACAATAATGTCCGAGTCCTCCACTGATTAGCAGAGATAAGAAGTGAATGTGTGCCTGTGCGTATATACACGTTCTTGATTTTCCACTCCCCACTTAGACTAAACATGTCATTATGGGCGACAGGAGATACTGACCTGGGTAGCCTGTCAGCAGCTTCCAGTTTGAGGATCGAATGGCGGCGTGAATGGACACATTGAAGCCGGACTTGGCCCACAAGTCTCCTCCGGCCATCTCGGCCAAAGTTAACCGATGCTCGCTGGAAGGACCTGCACAGAGCAGAGGACAGAGCTGATCATCGAGGTCATTGATCTTTTTAAAACAAAGACAGAAACTGCTGATTAAGATGATATTAGAGTACCACTGCATACAAGACGTGCTGTGTTGGCAGACTGGCACCGAACCTTGCATACCTGGAAATCAGTCTGTATTAAGTGAAGGTGTGAAAATAAACAGTCTGCGAGAAAGACTTCTTTTGTGCAGAAAACTCTGCAGTGAAACAGCAGAAGTCTGAGTGGTGCAAAAACTGCTAAAAACAAAAACAAATTCAGCACTATCTTTTTCTTTAAGAGCAGAAATGATTTGACGTATTAATTTCTTTAAACACACGGTACTTTGGGGTTGGAAGAATGTGACAAATTTGGTGGTAATGCGGTCGACTCAGCACCAGTCTTTCACGTCTGCCAAGCACAATGAATAATTTGACCCTGCTGCAGTCGGGGCAGATTGGAAATCGGTAAGAAATGAATGAACAAGGGTCTTACATACCAACTGGCTTCATATTTAAAAGTTTCACAAGGCAAAAGTAAATAATTGATCCTTATTTTGCTGTGTCCAGAATTATCTGTAGCCTCCTGCATGCTGCCTTTTCTGTTCTCGTGGAAAATGTCTCCCAGAAGTGAGCACACGTCAAGGTTTTTTTTTTTAATCTGGCCTTGGGAGTATTCTCAGGTTCATGCTGTGGTTGACCCCCACAATATGGTCCTGATTAGACAGATTTGCAAGTAATTTTTGCCTCCTCACGCTGTCAAAAGCAACTATTTCCCAACATTCTTTGCAGATGGACAGAGCCCCACCCACACAGAGCCCACGTTCCCATTGAAACTCGTTTTATAGAGCCGATGCGGCCACAGCGACATGACGGGAGAATTAAAACATTTCTGATCTCAGCGTTTTTTTGCAACCACATGTTAAAGCTGCGGCATTGAATTCTTCACTGCTCGCAAATGACATGCGGGTGTCTTAATTGCTCTCACATGAGACACGGAACAATACTTGCATATCCAGGTTGTGAAGCTAAAATCCTTGCATAAGAATAGTGTGTTGACATCTCGCCGTATTCTGGTGTATAGTACAAATGGTTTGGACTATGAAAACATGAGTTGGAGGAAAGGGGCTTCGGTCCCCAACAGTAACTCTGCCACTTTTATTATGTTCATTCCTCCCACGGGACAAGAGAATGTCATAGCAGGCCCTGCTCATCTGGATCCACAAAGAGGCTCAAGAAAAAGCAGGGAGGAGAGAAACGGTGGGAAGAGACCCTTACAGAGCAAAGAAATTGCTAGGACAGCGGAAGGGAAATTCTTTTTTGGGGGGGGATTTAAGTCTCTCTCTCTCTCTCTGGCCCATTTGAATCGGGATCCCTCTTGTCACACAGTGCAAGAGCAAAGAAGAAGGTTTTTGAACAGCGACTTGAAAGGAGAAAGGTATGCAAGAAAAAAGGGCCACGGTCTTTTTATCAGCTAAATAGACAAAACCCAAAGAAGCATGAAGAGGGATCCGAGAAGAAATGTGGAGAGCGCGGTTCCAAACAGAGGCCGGGTTAATAGGAAAGAGAGGGGGTGAAAGAAAAAGAGGAATCTCAGGGTGGAATGCACCGAGGGAGGCTGGTTGTCACTGTGGAGGTTGACAATAAAGACTCAAACATAAAACATGGGGGCGAAAGCTTGTAAAGCTTCAGGGTTTTTCTCTGATCATCCAAGTGATTTAAATGGTAACGACCAGTAGTAAACTTGGAGGATAATTTGAAGATTGGTTGGCTTAAGCTTTATAAACACACACACACACACACACACACACACACATATATATAAGTTCTCAGAAATGGAACTTTCCATAGACATTATTCGTCACACAGAGGCCACTTGTCTCTATTCCCAGTAGGTCTTTGCTACTTCTTAGCCATTAGAGGAAAGAAAAAGTAAATTTTTACTCTTAAACTTTTTACACTTAAACTTTTCCTCTTTAATTTAAAGAGCCGCAGTTTTTGTATTTGCATATTGACAATTAATAAATATTACAGTTTAATGTGAAAGGTGACTTTGCAGATCTGCTCAGATCTGTGGAATGTTTTAGTGTCACTCAGCTAATGGTTTTACGGCCTGAACCATTAATGATTTGGTCTCCACAATCCATCAACCATGTTTATGGTTGCGACAGGAAGCCGTTTTCAGATAATGTCATCGTACACAACCTGCCTGGCACCACACAGCCCACAGAGAAAGTTAGCAACAAGCTGAACAACAGAGGACAAAAATGTACTCCTCCTATACCTCTTCCATTTCTGAATGTTCAACAAAAAAAAGGTGCAGCGTCCTCCACAAAGTCAGAAATGGTGGCTTCTCACCGGGACCCCGCTTCCTCCTCAGAAATGGCAGTGGTTTGGTTCACCTAATAGTAAGTGGTTCAGGCAATAATGAGACCACTCCACTGTATCTCAAAGCAATAATAATAAAGAGCAGTCGCAAGACCCATTTCCTAGAAACCTCCCTACAATCAGAGTTTAAACTGTACGCACCCTGCCCTCAAACGTCAACCCTCTTGGATGACTGATTACAGTTTCCACAGTGACTGATTACATTTTCAGACCTCTGTCCTCGGCACCCCGCACATGAAAACACAAGGCAACCGTGTGCGGTACAGTGATCGGTCCACTGATAAAATATTTTCTTAAGAGAATTCAGATCACCTTTGCACACAAGTGGAGGTTTCATTTTAATGAGCAGGCAGAATTTATAAAAAAGTGGCTAAATGGGAGACCCACTGATGATAATCCAGACAACACGAGAGATCAGCCACAAACAACATCCACCCAGAGACTCGCAATTCAAACAAACTTCGTAATGAGCATAATAGGTTAATAGGCTGAGTTTAGTCAAATGTTATGTAATACGCTTCCCCCGTCTGTTTTAACTTGCCTCAATTGGATTTTACAATGTCTGGTGTTTGGGAGTTTTGGCCCAAACAATCAGGCCTTGATACTTGTGGCCATGTTTGGGAAAAGAGTGGGAGAGAAATCAGAAAAGAAAGAACACGCTTCCCACACAAGCGTTTAAATATCACACGTTTTCCATCACCTCAACATCCTTTGTCAAATTGATACCTTCAGTGGCAAATGAGTTACGGCTCCGAGGGTTTCCGCCAGCCGGGGCTGTGCACGTGTCTGCACGGGTTTCCTGCCACAGTCCAGAAACATGCAGCTTAGGTTAACTGGTGACTCTAAACTGCCTGCAGGGGTGAATAGTTGTGTGTCTGTTTGTCAACCCTGTGACCTGCCCAGCTTGCACCCCTCCTCTCTCGCCCTGTGTGAGCGGGGAGTCTCCGGCATCCATCCATGCATAGATAATGGGTGGATGGATGGGGTTTAAACTAGAGGTTCCCAACCTGGAGAGAGGTCAGCAGATAATTAAAAAGGGATATAGTTTACAGACAGTGGGATCACAACCGCCACTGAGCTCAATCTTCTGGGAACTATGAATGTCTATGCACATTCTTGGCAATCTATTTTAAGCATCAAATAACATCCAGACGTTTTAAATGAAGACTACAGGTCCAAAAAGAGATATTTAACTTTCCAATCTGCTGGGGCTGCTGAAGGACAAAATCAAGAGATCACCAAAATCATTAAGATGTATCCTCTCAGGAACATGAATGCATGTACAATATAGGGTGGTAATCCCTCAGGTAAATTTTGAGATATTTCTCAGGATTCACCATCATTATTAGGATCCATCCAACACAAATGTCTGCACAAAGCTCCATGGCAATATCTCAGCCTGGATGAAAGTAGTGAATCAACTGACAGTGACACTGCCATCCATAGAACCATATACTTAGAAAATAAAAAAAATCTTATCACACAAAATTAATATTACTTTGACCGTTTGTGTGTGAGAATGAGTGAAAAAGTCAGAGCTCCATATAAATACAGATCATTTACTATTCATATCCATAGTAAAGCTTCAACCTGGAATGAAAGACCACAAGCAGACATCGTCGTATTTTAAAGATGTCTAAAGACTGAAAAGTTGGAAACCAAGGGGTTAAAACTCTTTCAATATGATTCTCTTCAAGGCTGAGAATACAATTTTATATGTATTAAATATAATGTTTTGCTGAAGTATCATATGTACACTGAAAAATGCTCCGTTACCTCATTTCCAATGACGTTCAGTATAATAGGAGAAGTGTTAAATCTGTTCAACAGGACAAGGTGCAGGAGTTCAGCAAGAGTAAAGTCAGGTAAAGAAAAGTAGGTGCTAGTTAGGTGTTATGATATATTGTAGATTGACAACCCTTCTCTGGCAGAATTTGGTAGTTCGTTCCACCATAGAAGAACTACAGACAAGAGTATGGACGCGCAGGGATGCCGATGCCAGACGACGTTCCTTGGAGAAACGCGGCGGTCAAAAAGGATGATTTACATGTAGAAGTCAAATGATCTCAGCCTGTTGGCAGGATTTGCTGGGATCTGTTTAGCTTATGTCAGTCAATGTTTCTATTTCACCATTGTTTCAACATTCATGTCAAAATTCTCTCTTCACCAACTCTGGAAAAGAGCATATTCAGTATATGGTACATGCATTAAGCTGTGGCTCAGAGCACAGGGGAGGCAGAGTGGGAACGTCCAATAACTGCTAACCAGAAGGTCAGTGGTTCAATCCCTAGCTCTGCACGTTGAAAAGGCCTTGGGCAAGACTCTGAACCCCCAAATTTCCCCTGACTGCTGTGCCATCTGAGTGTTAAGGATGTGTGATAGAGAAGCGCTGCATATCGAGCCGCAGTATGAATGTGTGTGAGAATGGATATATAAAGTCCATTTACTGTAAATTCACACAGGGTTTAGAGGCATTAGTGTGTAATATGTGCACAGCCAACGACTCTCTCGCTGCAGCTTCTCCAATAGAAAAATAGACTACATGGTTTTCATATGCGTGTAACCTGAGCTTTGTCATGATGGGCGTTCTTCATAATTGTTTGACATTTTATAGATTAAACCATGAACTGAATAATTGAGAAAACAATCTGAAAGTGACATGATGAAAATCATTAGTTGCATATGTACGTGTTCTGATATACAGTGAAAATGTGAACTTACATGGAGCGATATCATTATAGAGAGGGTCGATGTTGTGCAGCAGCTCCAGTCTGGGTGAGGCAAACCCCTTGCTGTAACATAAAAGCAATGTTACTCCTAAAACATATGAATACACACACACACTAACTCAAGCCCTGCAAAATTTGCTGGGATGTGTAAATCTGAACCAGCTGGCCGATGTTCACCAGGCAGTCATATGCTCTGACCGCACTCCACCACAGAGAGAACGTACCACTCTCACTGACCACAGTGTCTGATAACACAACTAAAATAACTCACTCTCTGCTGCCTGCCTACTGTTTTGGTTTCATTTGGTTTTTATTTCAGGACCGGAGCCGTCAGGCTGCTGTTTTCTGTAACCAGCGAGCCAATTAAAAGACAAAATGAAACTGTAAAGCAGTGCAAACAAACAGCAGTTTGTTCCCCGTGTTGTTGTATGGCTCACACGGCAACGCCAGCGGTCAGCTGATGTGCACCAGCCAATCGAGTCAAGTGGAAGCTGTGAGTAGTAGTTTGTGGTTGTGGCTAAGCCTTGATTTTCTGCTGGGGCTCTGCAGTAGCCCTCAATTTCACCTCTTTCACTGCGTCCACATTTAGTTTACAAATATAATTTGTCAGTCAAACGGGACTTGGCGACAGCTTGTTCGATGACCTGAGCACAAACTAACATAGAAAATTGACTTAATCTGATTTATCAAATCACCAATTTCTTTGCAAAGGTCTCCAAACCATGGAACTTCAAGAACACATGATTTAATATATTAAGCATAAAATAATTACATCTCAGGTTTGTTCCACTTCCAACTTAAAAAGATTTGCAGAAAAACAAATTAGCTGACATAAAGGTAGACTTTAATAGTTCTGAGAGGCAGATGTGGGGATGGAGAGCACGTAATGGCAAAAAACAGAGGGATGGGGGGGACTACACATTGGTGTGAGAGTGACTGATGGAATTTCCTTCTCTCGGAGCTCCCATTGCCACAGTAACAAAGGGCTTATTGAAGGAGCAGGAGCTCCTACAAGAAAAAGACGCTGGGTCAGGGAGACAGATGGAGAGAGTTGGAGCGAGAGTGCACTGGGGGAAGGATCAGGAAGGGGCACAAAGAGAGGGCAGGCTGTCAGAAGTGAAGAGCTGCTAACTGCAGGCCACAGGTCGACGTGCCACCTTCACATTCTCAGCAGTGAATTTAAACCGTCATCCCTGCTCACCTGATTGCGTGCCACACGTTGAATCCATCTAGAGGCTTTGGGGTTTTGGGGATCCCTCCTGCTAGGCCTACAAATGTAGGCAGCCAATCAGAGATGTGGATCAGTTCATGGCTGACGGTTCCGGATTGGTTCAGTAGCGGACTGGCGACAAATGCGACTCCTCGGATGCCACCTTCCCACAGTGACCACTTCCTGCCTCGCAGTGGCCAATTGCTGCCGCCGCACAAAGTCTGCCCTCCATTATCTGCCGGAGGGACAAAATGTAAAGTCACAAGCAGCAAAATACACAATTTCAAGTCAGTGAATATAAAGATGGCCGAGAGGTCAATGTACAACAGCCACACTAACCCCACACAGAACTCAAACCTCAGGGTTAAAGGCAGAATTTCCATCAAATGTGAATTTCATCTGTGTTCTCAAACAATTAAAATTCACATCACATATCTCTTCTCTTTACATCTGCTGTAATGATTTGGGGCTTTATAAATACAAAAGAGTTAGGTTTTATAGCCCTTCAAGACAAAGTTACAAAGAGACAAGAAAAAAAAAAAGGTACAGATGTTAAAATAATGACATTAAATTAATGATATGAAAATATACACATTACATGACAGATGCAAGAGATGCTACAGAATTTCTTAGATGAAGAAGACGAGTAGTGTGGTGCAGTCTGTCAACATAATATTTTTGCTTCATGAAAAGTCACAGGCTAACCAATCAATCATTGGGATTTTTCCTCTGGGAACAATGACTATCTGTATAAGATTATGTGCCAATAATCAAAAATAATAAAAACCTGATAGAACCAGGAGAAAAGTCAGGGGCTCAACAAAGTCGTTATGCTTCATCTTCTGGGGACCATGAATGATCGCAAAAACATGTATAACACTCCCTTCCAATAGTCGGTGGGGTATTCTAACAAAAGCCAGATATCTGGTTTATGAGCAAGAGATCAACAAATTCAGAAAGTTTCATCTTCTGGGGACCAAGAAAACCTGCAAAAAGATTTATGGCAATCCATCCAATAGCTAAGTCCAGACTAAAGCGGCAGGGTGACTAACAGTTAGCATTGATAAAAACAAGATATTTAAGACATTAAACAAACAGAAATATGCATCCCTTTGTCCGCCAGGGCTAGACAAATATTCCTGCACCCCATCCAACCATTACACAAGTGCGCACACAGGCAGCGAGGCCGACTGTCATCCTCCCAACAAGCCAGTCCAGTATAAACACACATGGCCAATCGCATCCAGCCAGGGCTCCCCTTTCAGTGGCACAATGTCGTGCAAGTCCAGGAAGTAGTCTGTGCCGATTCCCGAACTGTTCTGGAAAAGACCGTCTCGCTCCTTAATGCCTTTTCAAGCTGCCTTGGCTCTCTGCTGCTGGCCACCCCTCGCACCCCCCCCCCCACTTTCACTGCGGCTTATTTGCTTACAGTCAAGTCCCAGAGAGGCGGTCAGTTTGCAGTCAATTTCATCACAAAAGGAACAAGTTCAGGGCTCATTTGTTTCCTGCGAGGCCTGACACATGTGGGTCAATAATAACAGCTTGATCATGAGAGAAACTCAAATTATCAAGATGGAAATCTCATTAATGAAACCTGTGATCAGATAACTTTTCAGCAAAAGGATGATTTGTTTAAAAACTATATTCTGGTCACATCAGAGATTACATAACCAGTGCATAACATTTACGGACACAGAAAACGGAGTTCTTAGATTTTTTTGTTTTTTCCCCCCTCAGCCTCAAATCAGCAGAGTCAGTGTCTGCGCAGCACATGGCTGACTGAATCCTCTGAGTCAGAGCCAACCAAATGTGTGGAAGAACAATGAAACAGGCCACCTACTGCAGCCCACCACACACATTAAAACCTCACACTTCACTTTCACAGCATTGTTCCTGTCTTCTAATTACCCCTTTAAACCCCTAAAAATAACCCTTCAAGGAGTTACCTACTTCAGATGCAAGCCATTATAAGTTCCACATGTGGAAACCAGTGAGTAGGCACATGTTTAGATGATGGCTCTAGCCTCGTCTTGGCCTTATTATGTTCCTCAAAAGGTTTATGGGATGGATACTTTAAGATTCAACAGAACTGAGACTCCAGTGGTCTATTTGAAGACATGAGCCAAGTGAAGTCTTCCTTCTGTCCGTCTAAATCTCTGTGTCCTGCTCGACCCTGATAAACAAGAATCCCCGTTACAATTAATAGTAAACACTGGTCTCTAGTGGACAAACTGGGTATTACAATGGCACTTCTCCACTGTAACCAGTCGTGTATTTGTGGAGAATGACTCAAAATCACTCAACTACTGCAAACATCCAACATGCAAAGCAGCAGTAGGGGCTCAGAATCAGGAACCGTTTTAAAGAAGGGGAGTGGGCCATGTTTGTCAAATGTGTAAAAATAGTTTAAAGCTCTGGTTCTTGGTGTCTAATAAACTGTATTATTAATATTAAATAATACATGGATAACTAATAGGCAAGTTTAAATACTCTGAAGTGAAATGTAAGGAAATGAAATGCATCAAAAAAGACAAATGAATAAAGTCTTCTAGAATCACTTTGAAGTTGTTTTGCACTATGTTTTGTTGGTTTGGCATCATTTCATGTATTTTTAATAATTTTTTTTCCACTTCTATTGTCATTTTGTGTTTGGGCTGTGTCACTTTGTTTTGCTTTTCATTTTGTTCCTCTTTGGTTGATTTGCTTCTATTTGCGCTTAAAAAAAAAAATTATCTTTAGAGTTGTTTTTAATCTTTTCCTTGTGTCTTTGCGTTCTGTTATTTGTGACCATTCAGCCTGTTCTTTAAACAACCAACTCCCTTTCACCCTCTGGCTCTGGTCACCATGAGCGATCAAACCAGTTTTTGACGCAAAGCGATCCACTACATTCTTAAATCAAGTTGTGTATTAAAATGTGCCATCGAACCCTCTGATGCATTAATTCAATAAACCTGGAACTAAGCCTTCATCTGAACTCTTTTTCAACCTGGACAAATTTGACTTTGAAGCGCAAAGGAAATCAGATTTTCTGTCTGCAAACATTAAATGGGACTACTCTTTTACTTCATCAGCATCCACTGATCTGGTTTCCATTCTGGCACAATATAAAAAAATCCCCTAGATAAAACCATTCCCAGTGTTGTTCATGTGATTATCCCATTTGTGGGCAAATATTGTTTATGACTTGGGGGGCGATCAAGACACTTTGGCTTCACTTTTGGGAGCTGTCCCGTTAGCCATCTTTATATACAGTCTATGATACTGACCAGTGGTTCAAATCACAACCATGACAGAGACAGTGTGATTTATCCAGTGGCTCAGTACAGACACATACCTGTCGAGAACACGAGCACCGTGTTGTCCCAAAGTCCTGCCTTTTTCAGAGCCGCGGTGATGTTGCCCACTGCCTCGTCCATGGCCGACACCATGCCGGCGTAGAACTTGCGGTTACGGTCTTTGATAAAACTGTAAGGGGCCAGATAGCGCTCTGGCACCTGCATTGGAGAGTGGACTGCCTGCAGCGCCACATAGAGGAAAAGCGGCTGAAAGATAGAGAGGACAACATGTGAAGACTCATCTCTGTTAAGTCAAGCTTACTTTTATTTACACAAAAGCCTGATCTGCGTGTGTGTGTGTCACCTCGGTGGAGTTGTGTTTTCCAATGGTGCTGATGGCCCTCTGGCTGAATAGCTCAGTCGAATAAATTCCTTTGTATCCGGTGGCGACTTCTTCTCCGTCCCTCAGGTCCAACGCACAGCGAGTGATGTTCAGAGCATCGATGCGATTACAGCGCTCATGTGTGAAGTAATCCTCGCTGCCTGTCAGGTAGCCTGCAATATAAAACACTTAACTTCATGAGTAATGCTGTAAAAACAAGCCTATTTAAATTTTAAAGAGTCATTGACTAAAAGACCCATGAACATGTTCCTCTTCTTGCCCGAACACCCATCTCCAGAGGGAAGTTCTGAGTTTGTAAAAATGCTCATGATTCTCAGCGATTAAATTCTAACTTGTGATTGCTCCTAACCTGTAGCTTTCAGCTGCATTGGAAATACCTTTTTCCCCACAAACTGATGACCAACAAATAAAATACAGTACAGATAAAAAAACGTTATACTCGTATATACTGTGCATTTACAAATACAATTCCACCCGATTTCCACAAAGCAGATAATGATCTTACTTATCATAATAATATTTAGGAGAAAGTATCAGGCCTCTAGAGGGTTTAATGTGACTGGTCTAATGAATTATAATGCAGAAATGTACATGTATTTTTATATGTACTAATGTTATGACAGCATGAAAACCAATTTAATAAGGATTTAAATATTTGCCAAATGAATGTAAATTATATATATATATTTTTATAACACATTAGTCACAGCATTAAGTCAAACTGTGCCCTCTGAGATGATTATACAACAGACAAACCAAAGTAGGAGTCAAAGCCGCGGCGGGTGGGCAGGCATCCCTTCTTGTACATGCCCAGGTGCCACTTGCCGACCATGTGTGTGGCGTAGCCCTCCTTCTTCAGCAGCTCGGGCAGCAGCTTCTCGTCCAGAGGCACACAGTATGGCTGACAGGGCCAGATGATCTGGTGCTGCATGCCGGTGTGGATCTGTGCAGGAGGACAAACATGTTGATAATGGCTCCAAGCCAAGTGGGAACCAACAGACTTAAAAAGGTTACAATGGTGCAAAGAGAAGTTTCAAAACACACATCCTGAAGGGAGGAAAATGTAGTTCGTCTTCATCATTAAAATGTTTTACACGGCTTTTGAAATGATCTGTTTAAGTATCAGATGTGTTTAATAATATGTTCATTGAGTAAAACCTTAGCTGTTGGAGTTTTTGCATCTGCAGTTGTTTTGTGTCTTTTTGCAGGGACAGCAAGCCAATATTAATCATCAGATGAAATTGCATAACTTTGTGTGCCTTCAGATTGATCTTTGTTCAGCTGACTAAATACCCAACATATGGTTTATTCAACTCAAAGCATTGATATCCAACTCAATATTTGTATTTAACTTTTTGAATTTTGTTACCTTGACATTTTGAGTTCAGTTTTTTGTTGGTTTTACTTTTAATGGGGCATTAATACATGACTGTTTTATCTACAACTATCAGAGTCCACAGGAGCTGTTGTCTGGTACTCAGGGCAAATTCTAAAAGCAGCTTTAAGTCACTAAGCAGCGCAGAGATGGAACCAACTGCCTGATGGGATCAGGAATGCTCCAGCTAGTGCAGCTTTTGAATCCAAATTGAAACTAATTAACTAAACTAATTAGCAATTTCTAAGGTCATACCATTATTGTATTGTATTTTCATTGAATTATTTTACACATTTCTATCTGCATAGCGTTCACCACAGCTTGTCCAGACTAACACCCGTCACATGTGCTCAGTGTGAACCGGCTCTCATCTGTGAAGAGAACGGGGCGCCAATGGTGGACCTGCCAATTCTGGCGTTCTCTGGCAAATGCCAATCGAGCTGTGAGCACAGGTCCCAGTAGAGGTCGTCGGGCCCTCATGGAGTCTGTTTCTGACAGTTTGGTCAGAAACCTGCACACCAGTAGCCTGCTGGAGGTCAGTTTGTTGGGCTCTGGCAGTGTTCCTCCTCGCACAAAAGGAGCAGATACCGGTCGTGCTGCTGGGTTGATGCCCTTCTACGGCCCTGTCCAGCTCTCCTTGTGTAACAGCCGGTCTCCTGGTACCTCCTCCATGCTCTTGAGACTGTGCTGTTTGACACAGCAAACAGCACGTATGTGAGCTGGGCTACCTGATCGGGCTGCAGGTGCTGCCTCATGCTACCAGTAGTGACAAGGACACCAGCAGGACACAACTAGAGAAGAATAAGTCAGGAAGGATGAGGAGCACATGTAAAACCGTTCCCTTTTGGAGGTTGTCTTGCTTCTGCAGTGCACCTGTTGTCACTTTCATTTGCACCAAAGCAGGTGAAACTGATGCACAATCACTTGTGCTTCCTGAATGGACACATTGATCCCTGAAGTTTAACTGACTGTTATACTGTGATGATTAAGTGTTTTGAGCAGTGCATTTCATTTGTATGATTGTACTCCTTCAACATATTTGTTTTGATATGGATTTCATCCTTTTAATCTCTTTAACTGTTTTAGTTTAGTTTTTTTAATCTCTTTAATTTGGCTAATTTCTCTTGCTTTAAATAACGTTTTTTTTATTTAGTCGTTTGAGTTAATTTTATTCTCTATTTCACACAACTCCATTAATTTTATTTGTATTATTTTACCCTTTAAAATATTACATTTGTATACAGATTCATCCTCTCATTCTTTGACCTCTTTGTGTCGCTTGAAAGTAGTTTTAAGCTGTGCTCTTTGATATTAAATTGATTCTTTAACGTTGTCTCTGTTATGTTTGATGTCCCTGTGAAGAATCGACTTGTGTGGATGAACTTTAGAAATCAAGCTGCCTCTCCTGTGGACCGGCCCGCAGCTCAGCCGCTGTGGCCGGGCAGCGGGCTGCGGGCAGCGGGCTGCGGGTCCCACCCCGTGGTCTCACCTGGTACCTCCCGGTCATGAGCTGGTTGCGGGACGGGCTGCACAGAGGCTGCACGTAGTAGTTCTCCAGGCGGACTCCTCCGGCCGACAAGCGGTCCAGGTTTGGCGTCAGGACCTCCGAGCTGTGATACCCGACATCGTTCCAGCCGAAGTCATCGGCCAAGATGAACACGATGTGAGGCTGCCGGGCAGCAGCCAGAGCCGGGCAGCTGAGCAGAAACACCACGGTCAGGAATCTTCCCTCCATCGTTAGTTAGTTTGTCATGTGCGCAGCAGCTTCAGACTTTGTCACCCAACGCTCGGCTTAGAGGCACAAGGCGGAAGTGGAGCAGCAGTAACCGGACGCATCAAACTGAAGCTTTTATGTGTTTTTTAACGGAAACACAGTGAATTTAAACCGCTTCCGCTCTTCACTTCCCTGTTCAGCAGGTCAAAAACCCTGCCTCAGCGGCAGCGACCAATTAGCCTGGAAAAACAACCAATCAGGTGAAGGTACGGAAGCCCAGTGTCATCAAGTGTGGAAACGGTTTCGGGTTTCGTCATCTCTGGTTTATGTTTGTACCTGTGTGTGTGTGTGTGTGTGTGTGTGTGTGTGTGTGTGTGTGTGTGTGTGTGTGTGTGTGTGTGTGTGTGTGTGTGTGTGTGTGAGTGAGAGTGTGTGAGTGAGTGTTTTTGTGCTATTTGGTCTTTCAGTTGTTGCTTTTGTTTGAGGTTCGAGTTTTCTTCATGTGGTTTTGCTTTTAATAGATTTTTTGCTGTCGATTTGTTTTATTTGATTGCTTGGTGCTTTTCAAACAAGGAAATACCTTGTTACAAGACAGAGTAAATTGCTTTTTTATTTATCAAGGTATTGATGTACACCAATTTAATTACATACAAGTAAAAAAAACAGATTTATAAAACAATGTTTGTACAAGTTTGCAAACATTCTGTTTCTTTTTGTTATTGGTGTTTAAAACAGCTTTTCTCTACATGTTGTTATTCTTTGTCAGAGTGTTCTCATGACCGTGAAAACTGCAGCGGCATCATTTGGAACTTTGAAATAAACAAAACAAGGTGATTTCATTTGACCCTTTGTTTGTTTTTCTTTGCAAAAATCAAGCATTTTTCACAAAAAACATTAACAACTCATCATTCAATTACAAAAAGTAATTTACTCCTCCCACATTTTAAGACACGTGGTGCTATTGCATTGCTCTCAGACACACTCTGAAGATGACTAAACAGTCTCACTTGATCAACAGGATAGAGCACAGGAAGAGGAACTGGTCAATGATGTGACTGTGCTTCCTGAAGTGGCCGTTGAACATATCAGTACATGGATTGCACATGATTTCTCCCAATGAAAGCTTTACACATCATCATGTCAGACCGTTCATATATAATTCACAGTAGGATTGTTCATCTGTAGCTGATTTGAGGACAGTCTGTGCTTATGCTTTTCCCTTTGCTTTCTTCTGCAGCCGGGTCCGTGTGGGCTCGGTGAGGACTAGCGGCTCCTGGATGACCATGGCGGGGTATTTCCTCCCCAGGAGTTCCACCTCCACCTTCTGACCCACAGAGCACAGCTCCGGAGGCAGGTAGGCAAACGCCAGGCTCTGCTGGCTGCTGTAGCTGTAGGCTCCGGACGTCGTGTTGCCGACCACCTGATGAGAAACACGAGGGACACGGTCAGCAACCTCAAACTAACCACGTGAAACAGGAAGTGTTCAGCAGAACGCTTCAAGAGGCCGGTTGCTGTTGCTTACCTTGCCATTGTACCAGACGGTCTCGTTGCCCTCGGGGTCGATGTTATCCGTGTCCAGTGTGATGTAGGACAACTTCCTCTTCAGGCCTTTGGCTTTGATTTCCTGAAGAGCTGCTTTGCCAATGAAGTCAGCAGGCTGGACACACACAGAGACAAACAGTTCACATTCAATTGAAATAATAATAATAATAATATATAAGTATAAGTAATATATAGTGTAATAACTTTATTTGTATAGCATCTTTCAAAACAGTCATTACAAAGTGCTCAACATGAAGAATTCAAAACATTAAAGACAACAAAATACAATAGCATTTAAAATCACAGAAAGCTAATATATATATATATATATATATATCCCTCCTATATATGCTAATAAACACATTTGTTCACAAAGACTAAATTATGTTTGTCCACTTGTGATCGGATCACTCAGGTAGATGTTAATACCAGGTGTGGACAGGGTTAAAGAGTCTACAGCCATGTTCAAACCCCAAAAAGTCAAATCTTGAAACATTTCTGATGCTCCAGTGAACCTTTGTGGAGCATGTTCCCCTCTGTCAGCCACAGGAACAAGAATTTGGAAGAGAATAAATGTAGGATAACCCCCTCACTGGTAATTTGTTCCTCTCATCGACAAATAATGAAGTAAATGATAAAGAAACAGGCCTAACTTTATCAATATATAAAGTGAGCTTTTCATTTTTTCCCTATGATATTTGCTCATATTTTTTTCCCTTCCAAACGTGGCCTAATATTATGACAATCTATTATAGTTCTGTATTATCTATATCCCTGGCAGATTCTGGAGCAATTCATCCACAAGTTGATGTACAGTATTTTAGTCTGGACCATACTGGTGGGAGGACAGAGCAACCGACATCTCTATCCCTGACGTCACACACAACTAAAAACAAGACAGATGGTTACCTTGTTCAGTTTGATGAAATAATCCAACCCAGCCTCCAGAGGATTGGTATCACAGTTCATCTGAAAAGATCGACAAGTTAGCAAAAATATCAGAAATGGTAAATGGTCTGTATTCATGCAGCACTTCTCTAGTCTTGATGATCACTTCAAGTGCTTTACAACGCAGTTTTGCCATTCACCCATTCACACACACATTCATAGAGTGCATCTATGGGCAGCACTTTTCTTCTATGAGGGGCCATTCAGGGTTCAGTATCTTGCCCAAGGACACTTCAGCATGCAGATGGGGAAGACTGGGATTGAGCCGCCGACCTTCTGGTTGGAGGATGACCGCTCTACCCCTCAACCACAGCCACCCAAACCGAAGAACCAGCTTTGTGTGTGTGTGTGTGTGTACCTCAGCTCCCCAGCCCCTGAAGCCTTTCTCCAGTCTGAGGGAGGACATGGCGTAGGTGCCGAAGTTGTCGATGCCATCGTCTTTCCCCGCTTCCATCATGGCCTGGTACACAGCTGCCATGCTCTTCTGGTCAATGTACAGCTCCCAGCCGAGTTCACCTAAACACACACACACACACACACACACACACACACACACACACACACACACACACACACACACACACACACACACACACACACACACACACACACACACACACACACACAGGGACATACAGTATCACCATATGCAGTAGGCGATTTGTGGGGGGATGAGAGGGGACGACATCCTCAGTTAACCACAGTGACAGAAAATGTGTCCCCCTTGAAAACCTAACAATACTGTCATCCTCTCTCAGCCACCCCCCATCACCTCTGAGAGACAGGGCCGCGTGTGCAAATAGAGAATTTGTGTGTCCAAATGAGAATCCTAGAGACAGGTTTATTTTTAAAAGTTAAAACCGGCTGCACCTGCAAAATTTGCATTGGTGGGATGCAGAGCAAAACAGGGGGAGGTGAGAGTAGATACACACAGTAACTACCATAATGACAAAAAAATAAAAGGCACGGACCATCTACGACAGTCAGATTGAACATCAGCAACACCAACTGCAGTTATCCCTCCTGGTAAAAATGTATAAATCGCAAACAAATGAAACTTAAGCATCCCGGATGGAGAGTATTAGCGGCTGATGGTCAAACTACTCCCTTCAACGTGAATTTGTAGAAATACATCACATCTAGAACCAAGTTTTTGAGAGCCAAAAGAGCCAATTATACTTTTTGAATTCTCACAGCTTTTATTGTCTGCCCACATTTATGGCAGTGTGAATACATCCATGGAAGCGAATATCTGAAGGGGCTCGTACACTCTGTCAGAAGTGTTTGCTGGATGGTCGGAATATGAACCACTTCTTCTCTAGCATAAGAAAATAAGAAAAGAGGGGACTTGATCTGGAGCCAAAGCTCAGTCCTGTAAATGTTAAGTAGTGGCTGGTGAGCCGACTAAAGTGTACAGGACACTGCTGTGCTGTTTGGGTCGTTGAGTATCATCTATATCCGCTGTATTATGCTGGAGTACATTACCCCACTGTTTGTGTTTGCACAACATATTTTCTTTGTGTGTTTTTCATATGCTGCTGTTCTTGTGTTGCTTCTGTTTGTGACTCAACGAAACTGTTCTGAGGAGCTGATTAACTGGAATTTTTCAATTTTGTTTCGAACTGGGCCGACAAAAGAATGATTTAGAACAAACAGGGAGTGCTCTGTACCGGTGTAGGAGATCCTGATGGCCCGGACAGGAATGCCAGCCAGCGTGATTAACTTGCATTGGAGAAATTTAAATCCTGCGTCGCTCATATCCTCATCCGTCAGTTTCTGAAGAACTTTGCGCGAGCTTGGTCCCGCAATGCCCAGCACGCCAATATCATCTGTTACGTTGCTGATGTCCACGTTGAATCCACCATCTGTAGCTTCTGTCTCTATCCACCTTAAAAGCATAACATAGCATAGCAAAGATATTATTAATATTAAGCATCTTTATAGCATACCATTTTTGCAGATTACCCACATTTTTCATGTGGTCCAAAATATTTTGGTCTTGTTAGTCATGATAGACCCGCCCCCAGCCCCTGACGTAAGCGTCTCTTTCTTCTGGACCAGCAAAGTGTTGGTGTCAGAGTCAAACCGTTAAACTGCCTTTCTGTGGAAAAGGAACTGTAGTGACTCCCCTGTACTCCTCACTTGTAGTATTGTCGCATCACCACTAGAGGTCGCTACATAGCATGAAACTGTCCTTGCCTCCCTCATGCTGGGGAGTGTTGGTTACAGAGAAGGAAAGGAGATGAATGATTTAATATGCTCCCTAACGATTGGAGCAAATGGAGAGGCGTTGTGTTAACAGCTGCTGAGTCTAAAGTTTCTGCAGAGTAACACAGATTGTGAGAGAGTTTCATTCTGCACAGATTGAGACTCAAATATGGTCTGTGTGTGTGTGTGTGTGTGTGTTGGTATGAGAGACTGAGAACTGAGGAGCATTTACTGCCAGCAGCACGTACTACTTTTTTTTTGTGCAGGGACACTGACTACTGAAATGTTGTGCCTACTACTGTACGTATGCATCTTTGCTAAGATGCATAAAAATGGAAGAAACACTGATTTTATGCACAAAGTAAGTTTATCCAATTTAATAAAATCTTTTACAAAAATTCAACTTGTTTAAACGGGCTTAGCACAGGAGAATATGTGTAAGAGAATGTACGAAGGAAGTGGACACATTTCTGCAACAACTGTGTGTGTTGGGGTATGAATCAGTCAATGCCAACAGGGTTTCTTAAAGCAGAGGTTAGGTCATAATAACAGGTTTCATTGTAGAAACTCAGCTTATTTTATATAACTGGAAGAGCCCACATACACCAAAATGTACAGAGTGGCTTAAACTCCTGTGTTCAAGAGGGCACAGGGTACTAGTTAACAGACTATCAAGGAATACCGGGAATGTTATTTTAATTGCTTCCTTTGTTTACATAACTGTCTCTAACTTTGTATAGTATTATTTACTACTAAGGTACTTTAGAAAGACTCTTACTCTAGATTATTTCACTGTCAGATTTGTACGATCTGTATTTTCATATATAAATCAAAAAATGTTTAAGAAATAAATAATAAAATTTACAAAAAAGAGCCATAACACATTGACTTACAGTGACTAAAATCCATACAGTTGCAAATTGAGAGGAAAAACTTTAATTACAGTTTAAAGTTCATTTTTCAGAAGACCGTTGTCCTTTGTTTAAACTGTGTGTAACTGTACTCCTGTAGGGCTGGTTGTGCCAAATGACGTGACTGTACACTGTGTACATGCTGAGCAGCAAGCTTTTTTTCATTGTATGAAAAATGAACCTGTGGCATTTTAATGCATATGGCAACAAATCAGGGGAGGGGAAAATGTCCGGCCTCAAGGCTGTGCATGACCCACAAGACAATTTGATCCAGCCCGCAAGACAATTCATGAATACATAAAAAAAAGCATCTACGAAGGACAAACAAATTTTCGTGACAAATATTCACTTTCTGAGAGTAGTGGACAAACTTTAGCCTCTATCCCTAGTTCATGGGAACACAGTCTACATTAAAATCCATGATAATAACGATGATTCCCAAGGTGCATTTTGATAAAAAAAAACGTCCAATCAGAGGCCGGAAAAAACTAAAGACAACAATGTTGATTGGTTTCTCCCTGCTGTCATGCCGAACTAACGCAAAGCAAACTAAAACCGGTGGTCAAAACATATAACTACTGGATTGTTCGATTTTGATTTTATCTATCATGAACGTCTCACCAAACTGCAGCTCATTTCCACCTCTACCAGTTGCATCACCATTCACTTGGAGTCGTGTTTGTGTCCACCTGACAATTCTAAGCCCAGTATTATAGCTCAATTTTGGTCTCTACCGACTCCTGAGGGAAATAGC
This sequence comes from Verasper variegatus, assembly GCA_026259375.1. NCBI lineage: Eukaryota > Metazoa > Chordata > Actinopteri > Pleuronectiformes > Pleuronectidae > Verasper > Verasper variegatus. The sequence continues at coordinate 5,965,787 of CM048060.1, forward strand.
TTCTTAAGCTGCTAAATCCTATGCTACAGTTACCAGCTGGTTTCTGATTCGCTGACGTAAACCGCTTCTTGCTCTGCCCCCTCCCAAAGAAGAAAAAAACAGTTAACTTGAGCATTATTGTGCATGTGTCGTGATGCATTTCACCTGAGGTCGTGTAGCTCTGACCCCGAGCCAGTGATGAGCAAGAACTCTCCTGGTGCCAGCTGCGTGATGGTGACCTCAGCAAAGACCCGCCCAGTGGGTGTCAACATGTGGCTGACATTAGTCTGGCCAACCTGAAAACACACAGGTGAAAGGACACAGAGTCAGAGAGAAGGAAGTTGAGAGTTTTTTAATAATGCATCCCCAAATCTGTCAACATCTCACCCAACATTCACAGCTACAGCAAGTTAACAACTGCCACTTTTTAAACTGACTCTACCTTGGGCATGGTGTTAGCAAAGAGGCGGTCCAGCAGCTTGTGCGAGTCCTTCCCCTTCACGATGAACTTGGCAAAAGGAGTCAGGTCGATCACTCCCACCTTCTCCATCACCAGCTTGCACTCTCTGCCAACTGGTCCGAACCAGTTGGTGCGACGGAAACTGGGCCTGAGTACAAGCACAATGTGAAGAGCTGCCTAACATCTGGATCCATTATTTAATACACGAATAGCAACTCTTTGTTCCCACAACTGTAATTGGCAGTTTTTTATTAGATTGCACAATACAAAACTAGTATATGGGTGTAATAATGAATGAACATTGTTCTAACAGAGACAGAATTATGAAGCTATTGCTTAACATGTATATACTGAAGCTCTATAGGTTCTTGCCCAAGGACACTTAAGCAAGCGGCTACCTCCTGAGCAACAGCAATGTATAACAAAGTTTACCTGAAGCAGATTAATGTATTAACACTGTCCCTGTTTTTGAGCTTTTTGATCATCATGATGCAAAGTGTTGAACAAATTGAACTTTTCCCCTGACCTTTGCACTTGATGCTTTGTTAAGGGCTCGACAAAGTTATGACTCATTCTCTGTGGAGCCTGAATCTCTGACCTACATTTCATGGCAATCAGTTGTTTAGATGATTCAATTCAACCATACCATAAATACCACAAGTGTGCCTTATAATACAATATAGCAAAAACTGGGGAAAGTGCATTGCATGGCAGGATTATGACTGCTGCCTTCATGTCTGTACAAAGACACATCTGTGTCACAGATGAGCCAAGTATGCAGCCACTGAGAAGGCCGTCTGAATTCGACACCCGAGGTTAGGTAGACTAGATTATCTCACACGATCTTTGACCATGGGTTTTTTTAAGAATTTCATGGTGCATATTTACAGACTCAGATCTGATGATGTTGAATGTTGATCAGCTGCTCTGTATATGAATGGTTCTCTTGTCTCGCAGTCAGTGTAGTCTGTTGGATGATTTGTGTCCAACTGAAAGAGCTGGGAGGGAACTCTGTGCGAGAGCATGTGTTTTTGTTCTTCTGCATAACTCCTATCTTCACCGAGAACATTGTGTCCCCTAGCGTTTATTCTGGCATGCCTTCCTTCACGCCACCATCATTTACACAGTATGTACATGTATGCAGAGCTGATTATCCCGCACCACAGACTATTGTTGTTGTTTTTTTTATGCGTTGGTATGCAAGCGCCATATATTATCCTTCTTTCACAACAGTTATGATAGGGTATTTTGAAATGCAGAGGTGGATGTGGTGTGGATCTAGAGCAGGGACTGGCTATGCGGCTGGAGCAGTCAGCAATTAAAATGAAATCAGTTATGCAACAAAAGCTAAAAAATCCTGTTCAAATGTTTACTTATGGAAATGTTGGTCAGGTCTGAGACGCTGTAGATGCAGCAGGTCAATCAAAGAGAGATTTTACAAAGAAGCATTACTTGTATCCGGTGTCGTCTCCAGGTTTGTAGAACCAGTGAGGTTGTTCCCAGCCAGCGTGAAAGCCCATAGATCCATTGTCTTTTAGCAGATCGTAAACGCCGCTTTTTCGTCTGGTTGGCCGGCCAGCGAAGCGCTCCTCCTTGGGGTAACCAACTGGAGGCATTGACAGAGTGCAAGGAGTTCATTGGAAGTAAAAAGAGAAGTGCTTCCCCAGAGAACTCTCGATTATATTCGACTTACCAACATTGTTGAAGCCATAGGACTCCCGGGCTTTGGCGCACATGAAAGGCACATCTGCCCATTTGCCGTAGCGGTTAGGGTCACATTCAATCAGGTCATAAGGAGGCTCTCCATTCCTGATCCAGTCGCTCAGGAACTTACCTATACCGCCAGCATGGATGACTCCATACCTGAACACATGAATTGGTTATCTCTAGTGGTCTTTAACAAAACTATGTTGAAAAAGCTTTGGACCACTTGGTTTTCACAAACTACAACTAATTAAAAGATAACTTTTGCCAACAAAAGATATGACATATGTACAAGTGATCAAATTACTCTTTGAATTCAAAGTCTTAGCATGCATCTGCAGACCCACAGAATGTAGCCCCTGATTATAAAACTGTTATCCTGTAATCCTCCTCTGACCAAATATCTCTATCTCAGATGGTAATTTAGACCTGTTTTTGACCTGTAGCAATGCTGCTGTTAAGAAGCATGGTATGTTTAGGAACTTTCTGTTTCTGTCGGGTATCTGATATTGGAATAAACTGATTCATGTACTAAATTAATCGACAATTGACAAAAAATCGGACAAGCTTCAACAAAACAGAGCAGATAAAGTGTAAAAACATGCAGGTATTCATAAAACGGTGAGCTAGTATAACATTTATATACATTAATATAGTGTCTTTCAGAAAGTTCAGGACTTGAAGTTGACATCGCTGTAGGTGTTTGCTAAAGTGGACGAGTATGACAAAACAATACACTCCACATAAATACTGGTGGTTACCAACTGCTCTCATCCACACATACCCAAAGCCAATGGCAGTCCAGTAGTTGGGAACTCCGTGGTGTGGTCCCACCATGGGCAGCAGGTCAGGAGTGTATGTGATTGGTCCCGACACAATGTTGATAATGTCAGCTTTCTTCAGCACTGGGACCATCTCCATGGCCATCTCCACGTGCTCCATTATCCTGTCAAGGTCCGACTCAAACAACTCCTTACCGAAGCCTGTGGCAGCCAGAGGGGACACATGGTGGAAAGAAACATTAAATGTAATCTCCAAGAAATGTTCTTGTAGTTCTTGAATGTATGGACAAAGCTTTGCGGAGGACAGACCTGGAGGCACACCATCTCTGACCCAGGAGTCCTGCAGCACCATCTTCTCCATCTTTTCATAGGGGCCAAACAGCAGGCCGTCTCTTTCCTGACGCAGGTAGTAAGAGCTCTCCAGGTCTCTGATGACAGCCAGCTCCTTCTTTAGAGCCTTCACCTCCGGTACTGTTGCTGTCACTATGTACTGGTGATGCACTGGGATGGTTGGGTGATCAAAACCAATCAACTGTCCCACTTCCCTGGCCCAGAAACCTGTTGACCAACAGAGATTAAACAATTTAACACGATGCATACATTACTTTTAACTGAATGTAGGTTTTCTTTCAATTTACCAAATTAGTTCACTCTTGGTGATGCGTAGGCTTAGGAGTATACACCAGTTGCTCAAATTTGAACCCTTTCAGTCGACTGTTGCATCAACACGTAGCTAATCAGCAACCAAAGCCTCATGTTTGTTCTGTGGCAATTAAAGGAATAGTTACACTTCTTCTCCATCTTGGTAAGAAGATCAATATGTGCCGTTTGAGTGTGAAGCTGGAGCCAGATAACAGCTGAGCTTAGCAAAGAGACCAGATATGGCCTGGTCATATACAAAGACCAAACCTGCCTGCAGCACATCTAAAGCTCACAAGTCTGTTTCATACCTTGCTGGTTGGCCCGTACTGAAAACATAGCGTCATAGCAACATTTTTTGCTTCAAACAGAACAGTGCTAGCTTCTTTCTAGATCAGATTTTTTCTTTGCTGTTTACATTATCTTTTAAAATGGGGCCAGTATCAGACAATGTGAACTGGTCATGGCCCTGATGTGACCAGACAGGACACCATGTATGGAAGTAAACAAGGAGAAGAAGTCGGTGATAAACATGGAGGCCAAAGATGTGAGCGCTTTTTTACAAGCAGAAGTACTTCTCGTGACACGTCTTTACAAGCAAGTGTTGCTTGTAAAGACGTGTCACGAGAAGTACTTCTCTAAAACCTCATAAGTACTTAAAATGCGAAAGTCGCATTGAATTCTGATACTGGTCACATGGCTGTTCAGAGTGAGGTCGCATTAAAAAAAATCTGATCTGTATCTGATTCATAACCAAATATGAAAGTGGCTCAAATCTGATTTGAAAAGATCACATTTCGTTTTCAATTTGTTCTGTTCACACTGTAATTAAACGATCAGATCTGTGGTCACATATGGGGGGAAACTTGGGCCTGCATATGTGAACTTAGTCAAACAGACATGAGATTGGTAATGCTGTTCTCTTTTAACTCTCAGCTTAAAAGTGAAACGATTCCTTAGCTGCTTCCACGGTATAAATACTGTGGAAAATCTGCAGGGGGCTGGTACAGTATGTTCTCCAGCTGCCTCCATGTTTTATTGGATCTATAGGGGATGCACAAAAAGCGATGAATGGATAGTGTTTCCAAGCCCCACCTCCTGCGACACCCCTCTTATACCATTTGGTATTAATGTGAATTCAGGCACTGTTCCTTGTGAACCCAGTGCAGTTATTGTAGCATTTTCTTCCCACCCAGAGGGCACGACAAAATACTATAGACTGCTTAATTTCAGCCATGTACACCCAGTCGTCTGCTGAGACTTTGCATCAGGCCTTCATTGTCTTTTTAGATATCATGCAAACAGTTGAAAATGCAGGTCATTTGCAAAAATCCCCAATAATCCTGCACTACAACAAATGCTGCAAAAATATGGTGTCAACATTTTGCATTGAAATTATTTGAGCAGCATTTCTGCCACTGGGACTTTGGTGGCGTATCCAGACTTCACAAAATAAAAACACCATTTCTGCTCCATTGATTCCCAGTGAGACTGCAAACTCGCAATCTTAAACCAAAAACTATCTACATGGCTTGATATGATCAGGGGTTGTTAAATGTCCAGGTTTTTAATAACCAGATACAAACATTGTACAGGACAGAGCATGTTACCAACCACGTTAAAATAAGTATCAACACATTTCAGACACATTCCTGGAATAAAAATAGACACCAAGAGCAGAGACAGATGCGCAAACACTCACAGAAAAGTGTGGACACGTGTGACTGAGGGAAAAAAAGCAATGATTTAGTGTCACCCCCATGAGGATTCAAAGTATTTTAAGGGAAGAACTTTTTATTTCTAATCACCACAGGAATCTGCTGTATTAACCTGCTTGTCCTTACAGGATGGGACAAAGAAGGTAAAGAGGTACACATGGGCGGAAAAAGCACAGGTAAATTGCAACCAAATGTCCAGGTTCGTCACAGGAGCTCAAGCGGATTTGTTAAACTGCCCAAAGCCACAGCATCAAGGAGAACTGCCAAGATTGTATTTACTTACCAGAGGGCTGTTTGCGAGCAAACAGGATATTATTGAGTTACACAGCATTTACATTTTACATTATGTAACAATAGCAATTTTTCATTTCGCAAGGAGTTCCTCTTTAATATTGTTGCAGCATCTCAATATCAGGCTGAAATAAAAGTCAGCTGACTGAAATATGGACCAGAATATCAGAACAATACATTTACTTTTTTTTGTTATTATTTATTAATTTATACTTTACTTTTTAAACACAGTTCATTGTCAAACAAAACATTTGGATCATGTTATTTACTACCATCTTTGCTCTGTTTTGGTCTCCACTATGTTCCTCTGTGTTCAGTTGCTGAGTTTGTCGGCTGTTTGATACAGGGCAGGAAGCCTGTGTGGGTTTATTAGAGATGTTCTGTTTTGTCATTGGAAAAAGGCTTTATGCAACCTGGTTCATAGACTCAAACAGCCACAAAACAAATACCCTGTGTGTGTTTAGAGTCTGTATGCGGGAGTTGTGACCTCAACAAAAATCAATGTGGACCTTGTGCCAACTCAGCTCCTGTGACCAGAGACAGCTGGAGCATGCGGACCTGTCCGTCTCAGCTGCTATCTTCAGCCGTGTGTTGCAAGAGGGACACTTATCAACGGTGCTCCACAAATCCAGCTTCATTTTTTAAGTTTACACTGCAACTTATGTTCATCTTTGTTAGTGCATCCAAGTCTGCAAACAAAAACAATGCAGCTTCTATTTTAAATTCTGTACTGGCTCCATATGTGAACTTTATCTCGAGGTAAATGATGGGGCAGGGGTGCATAAATGCAACATGCTGATAAATGCAGGCAGTTTAGGTAGGAGTGGGGTCTGTTTACCAGGCGCCTGCACACTGGGCCGATTCACTGCAGGTTACACACACGGTGTCAACAAGCTCAACAACATACAACAAACTTGTACGGCTGCTGTGTCTACATCAGCCGTCCATGCTCTTAAACTCTATTTACGAATCTATATTTATAATAAACAATCAGAATTTGGTGACCAGTAGTTAGTAAGCGAGCAGAGAACTTGAAATAGTTTGCTTAACATAGTGCAGAAATGATCCAGGTTGTTTAAAGTAATGAATAAACAGTTAAAACTATTCAAAAGGGATGAATATGTTTAACAAATTTGGATAAAAGGAACAAATATACAAATATAAAGAAGAAAAAGTTGCCAAAATTAATGCATATATTTAGAAATTATAAATTGAGCTTCTGCAATTCCAAGTTGAAGCACAAATGCAAATTTGTGTTGCATGGAAAATAAACGGATAAAATGTATCGATATAGAGGGACATTTATAATTGGAAAAAGTGCAGGCTCCTGTTTATACAATGCTCAAAGCACTGCTCTCCTCTTGTTGGTCCCAAAGCTGATCTGAGGAAACTGATCTTATTGGAGCGGGGTGGGGAGGGGGTTCACATTCCAAGGAACATGACCTTTGAATTTTATTGAGGCTCACTGGTCAGGGGGAGAACAGCCCATAGTATGAGGTTGTGGCAATAGTATATAGGGGAAGGAGATTCATTGACTGGAATAAAAAAAAGGGTGAGTCTCTGTGGAGGCGGTGGTGGAAACTGAGAGCATTTTGAATGAATAAAAAAGGAGAAGAATAAGGGGAGGAAAAGTTTAACTAAAGATGCTTGGTGTTATGCAAGCTCAGCAAAAAAGCTGCCTGTGGATTTCCAACTGTACGTGAGCACAATGCACTTAAATAAAGACTGAGGCCACTGTTGGTTGTCGGGAAATGTCTGCTTTGTTATGTGGAATGATTAAGGCTTAATTTTTTAACTAGCTGATTTACGGCTGCAGCTCACAATGCATCTGTTGTTGCATGGGAGTCGGCACTCCCAAACTCCACACGGCGACCCTGAGTTTGGGGCGCAACTTGCAAAAGCCATTTAACACACACAACTTAGCTTACAGTGAGACAAGCATGCAAACAAACTTAAAATGAAATTCAACTGCAAACTCATGGACACATAACACAGTGGCGCAGCGGCAAAAGAGATAAACCCGGATGAAATCTGAACTGCTGGTCTACTTGGATTGGCCGACGGTCACAGTGAAGGCAAAGGGCCAGCTGGGCCCCACAACATAAACTGGCTCCAACGAGAGAACAGAATGTGCACATTCAGGGAGAAAATACGGAGCGAGAAGATGTGCACAAATGTTTGATGCCATTTACAGTATAGTGCTTGTGAGTGTAGCAACATTTACTTCCACCAAGGAGATTCAGTTTTTCTCCCCTGTCCCTTAGGTTTTTCTATTTATATGTTTGTTTGTCAGCAGAATTATGCATAAACTATAGGATGGTTTCCCATTAAACATTAAAGGATGGGACATGGGCCAAGAAAGAACCCATCACATTTTTGGCGCAAATCTGGACAAAGGAGCAGATCAAGATTTATTTTTTTAACTTTCTTTAACATTTTAAGGAGGCTGCTTTTTGACATTTTGTCAAATTTCCTAGGGACTAATTCATGGATCTTAATGGAAAAAAAAAATCAGGCAAATGAATTGTAGATAACATAAGTCTGGGACAGTGGTACTGGAGATTTTCCAAGCAGCAAGTCAACACCATACATAACAACACAAAATGACCATTAGAACCTACATTAGACAAAAGACTCCAAGACCTACAGACATTGTGCATAGTTGTATAGGTCTAGAACTCTTATTTAACTGCTGTAAATCTTTCAAGATTCAAGATTCTCTATTGTCTCTGTACTGCTGCAAACAACAACAACACAAGGAAATTGCAATGGCATTAGCGGAAAACTTATATATATAAAAATGAGATGAGTGATGCAATGGTAAGCACTGTCGCTCTATGGAAAGCATTTTTTTTTGGTTTGGTCTTTCTGTCTGGAGTTAACATGTTCTCCCCATGTCTGTCTGGGTTTTCTTTGGGGACTCCAGATTCATCCCACAGTCCAAAGACCTGAAGATTGAGGTTAGACTAATTTGAGACTTTAAATTGCCTGTGGGCATACATTTTAGCATGAATGGTTGTTTGTCTCTATATAGCGAAGCAATACAGTAGCCATCTGTCCAGGCTGTACCCTGTCACATAGTCAGCTATGATTGGCTCCAGCTCCCTGTGACTCTTAAAGGATACGTTGGAGGGATGAAGGGATAAAAATCACACATTATTCAGTGGATTTCATATGAATACTAGCTTATGCTTTGAACTCTGTCTGGTTTTGTTTTGCACTTCAGACCCTCAAGATATACCTGCATTTACATGGTGTACATTTATTCAAATATTATAGTCAATGCTGTTTAATATTCAAGGATATTTGTAATTTGTAAAGTTTTTACCAATACTTAATTTTTACATTATATTATCTATCTGTCTATCTATATTGTCTGTTGGTTCATATGTAAATGAATGCAGTGCAAAAGAAAGGTGATGCATGACACATACAGTACACTGAGATACTGAGATATGTTACATAATAACCTCTACAGGCCAAGAGACTAAAGTGATTTCCTGAACCTCACCAGATAAACAAGCGACAGCAGGAAAATCCCCCCTGAACTGGTATCACCCAGTTCAAGCCGAGACTTTTCTCCCTGAACTGTGCGAGCAGTGGTCTGTGTGGGCAAAGGTCTCCTGCTGCAGAGTTTGTATAACAACAGGTTTAACAACAAGATAAGGTGTATAGAGCAGAGCCTCCTTTTTTCTTCAAATAATGTACAGTTATGTACAGATAGCGGGGGTGTAACGATTCACCAAATCTACGATTGCGGTCAGATCTTGATGATTGAGCTACAGTTAAACATGACTGGACCAAAATAATCATGTGACACATGCAGTTGGACAATAAAATAGGTGTTATGTGTAATATTAACTAAATATACAGCTTTTCCCGACTTGAACTGGAATAATCATTTAGTCATGTGTTAATTATGAAAAAAATAGTTTTGTAAGAGAGTTCAACAGGCTGCACCTGCAGCTGCATCAGCGGGTCGGGGGTACTGAGGTTTTGTGGTTCTGTATCGTGATGCAAAACTCAGGACACTGTTTCGGTCTCTGCTTTACAATCATAACATCTGATAGTCATTCCACCGAGCCCAAACCAAAAGGAAAGCAGGAGTTCATTAGTATATGACTGGAAAATCCTGTTTCAAGCTGAAACTGCACCAGAGACGAAGCATAAACATCTATATCTATATTTCAGAAATAAATGTGACTTTCCCATTTTCTCTGATTTGAGAGAAGATGCACGTTTGGAAAAAAAAACATGTTTGAACACTAACCTGAAGCATTGACAATGCGGTTGGCGCGGATCGTTCCATGAGGAGTCTGGACGTCCCATTTGCCATCAGGGGTTGGAGTGAGGGCAGTTACCGGGGCTGGGTTGTAGATCAGGGCGCCGTACATACGAGCCCCAGCCGCCAGAGCCATAGTCAGAGAGTAAGGGTCAATGTGGCCGTCTCCTGGGGTGTACAAACCTGCCAATACCTGAAAATATACACAACAGAACCTACGTAAAACATCAAACACAAAATCGAGTTCAACGAGTTTTCTGCACTGGAATAAGTTAGCAATTCTTCACCCACCTGTAATCTTTGAGCACTGAGTATAGGTCTATATATCACTGACGGAGGGCTGCACGATATAAGGAAAACATGCGATATGCAATAATGTTGTTTAATATCACGATGACAATATATCGTGACTCCCTACACTGTAGTAACAAATGTGTATTAATCCACTGCTGAAAATAGTCTGAAGGAAAAGTATTATTATTGAAAAAAAATAAAATAAAGAAATCAAAAGTTAGCTTGAAGTTACAGACGTTGATCTGATCAATAATGAGCTGTGCTCTCATTATTGATCGATTGATCGAGGGCATTTCACTGCCAATCCATCATTAATTTATCAATCAATCAAATTTTATTGATGGGGATGCATTAGTAATGTTGCTGTGACCTTGTCAATGTTGAGCAAAGGGAAAAGTTCGAGGACTTTCTCCGGTCCGATGAAGTACTGTTCCGTCACATGCCAGTGCGTGCGGGTCATCTGGTACCTCATCTCGTCCACCCGGGCTGCTGTCGAAGCGATACGGACACTGCCGGGCTGGTGAAAGCCCACCGCCTGCACAGAGACACAATATGAATGACATGCGGGCGCACAAACACACATCTCATCACAGTTACGGAAGACGAGCACAGCAACTCACCTGTCCAGTTTCAGCCTCCAGAGTCTCGTATAATTTAATGCTGTCAGAGTGGACGTTCTTGAGGTTGATGCCAGGGTGGTAATATGTTGTCAAACCAGCCTGGAAAACAAAACCCACAATTATCCATGATGGATGATACAGGTCTTTTACACATAAAACAAATACAGGGCATCATTGTTATCAACTTGGAGTCATGTTTGTGTCCACCTGACGAGTGTAAGTCCAATATTCACTGTCCTTTTAGCTCCATTTTTGGTTTCTACCACTAAAGGAAACAATATATGGCTCTTTAGCTGCTTAATGCTGCACAGTGAAAGTATTAAAAGCTTCCTAAGTTAAAGCAGCAGCACAGCTACAGCTGAAAACAGTAAGGTCGTGGACCAAAAACCAAAACATTGAGCTAAAAGGGGCTAAACATCTTCATAGTGAGAACTCGTACATGCACAGAGTCATTCAATGCAATATCAATAAAGAATAAATATTGATTATAGCAGCGTCGTTTCTATGCAGCTATTTACTGATGAAATTTTCACTGGATCATCTTCATTGAGATTTTTAATGGAAAGTGTCTTTAAATCTTATTCATGTTGTGTTATATAGAGCATGTCTGTGTGTGTTGACTCTGGGTGTGTCTCTCTCCAACAGCCCAAAAAGAAAACTCTCATCCCTCGGAGTGAATATCAACCTGGCAACTCGCCTTTCACCCAGTGCATGCTGGGATAGATTTCGCAGAAGCAGAGGGTAACCAAATACATCTGCGAAGTCAAACATGTTAATGCCGTTACAAGACCTCGAATGCCTTGAAAACCTATAACGTGACAGATGCTACGACTGAAAGACACAAACAGAAGTGCTGGTAAACACCCTCACTAAACGAGGCTGCTGAGGAACAACCACTCCATGCTTTCATTTTCAAGCTCAGCCGTCACTCGAGATATTATTCTTACTAGTCACATGTCAGACTAACAGACTAATTTATAATTATCAAGAAAAGGCCTCAATAGAAAAGAACTTTGTGTTGCCACTTGTGGCTGTGCCATCGTTCCAGCCTCTAACTTGCGAGAAGTTGCTTTTTGCCTGGAGAGCTGCAGCGATTGGTTGATTTATTGATTTGGAGGAAATTAATTATTAAACTGTTTAAATATTCTCTAGTTCCAGCTTTTCAAATGTGACGATATCCTGCTTTTCTTTGTAATAAATTGTAGTAAATCAAATCTAGTTTGGCTCTGCACATGATTGCATAAAAATAGAAATCTATTAAATGTTCTTAAATTAAAATAATTATAGTAAATATAGTAAATTAATCTAGGTTGATTAATACAAAATGAAAAACTGTTAGTTCAGTCCTTGAAAGCTATAAACTTGGGCTTTGGCAAACTGCAATTTTCTGATATTTTACGGATCAACTTATGGATCAAGAAATCAATTAGGATCAATAATGATTGTAATCATGAGTTGCAGGCCTAACTAGAAATATGTTGGAAGCATGGAGTGTAGCAACATATGCTGCTGAAAAGCCACTATGGGACAAAAACATATCTGGGTCTTCAACATTAAAAGTGATTATTTTGTCCTTTACAAACTTTGTCCACCTTCACATTCATGAACCTGGGGACACTTGAGACCAGCATGGTGCGTATGCCATAGGAGAAAGAAGCGCAGACTGTGGTAGACGTACAGCGTGCCAGGTGGATCCAGCCGTCAGCTCAGACTTCTCCAGCAGCACCACGTCCTTCACGCCACCTTTGGCCAGGTGATAAGCCAAGCTGACCCCGACACATCCACCACCGATGATGACGGTGTCCGCTGTGTCCTTCCACCGCTTCCCCAACACCAAGGACTCATCACTGGAGGAAGGAAAGAAAGAGAGGGGGGGGAGTTGGGGCTGCATTAGGAGATTAATGGCTATTATTGACCCAAAAGTCAAAAACCAAAAGATACTCACTCAAGTCTGGAGAAGAAAAGTGTAAAATCATATTTAACAAACTAGAAACCTGTAAATATTTGGCATTTTTGCTCAAATAAAGTTTACTTTACCAAATATTTGTCAATCAATTTTCTGTGAAGTGACTAATCAACCAATGGACTAATGGGTGCAGCTTTAAAGGAGATAGGTGAATAAATGTGAGGAGTTATATACACCATTGAAAACATTGTGCAATCCTGCAACCACAGACTGAAGTCACCATGTACATATGAGGGGACTTACATTGACTGTCAGGATCTATAATAAGTATACAAACAATAATCTGTCACACAGCTCAGCTGCAGGACTCAACCAGCTGTGCAACTTTACGCATGAAACTACAACACTGGAGAGTTTTATTTCTACTTTAAACCCATATATGAGTTTAATAGTCTTCACTAGAACGTTTTAAATGTAAATTCTACACAGGATGTGATTCACTTCCATGTGTAAACTGTCTAAGAATCTCACCTTTCAGCGTGTTTTCTTGTCGTGCAGCTGATGGTCCTCAGAGGAACCCGAGCCGTCCCACGACACGCGGATACATCTCTCTGCAGCTGAACCCTCAGCAGGTTTAATATTCGAGACATGATTATAGAAATATATATATTAAAAAACCAAACATGTGCAGCTCAGCGCTTAAACAACACGGCAGTGCCCTGCAGACACGACTGTCCCTCCTCTGCGTCTGCACGCAGCCGCGGTGACACGCCCACACGTCGACAACCAAGTCGAGACGAAGCTTTACCAAGAACAACCCTCAACCAAATTAACACTTGCTGTGCCACCGCCCCCAAATATAGGTCACACGCACACACGCACACACGCACAAAGCCTCCTGACAGCTCTAGATGAAAAGTTACAGGATCACCAATCTTTGCACCAAATTCCACGGCAATCCATCTCAACAAACAGTTTTCAGCATTGTTTTAATTTGGTTTATTTATTTGTATCAGAATCCATCAGCCCCTTTTATTCTTCTTTATTCCATCCAACAGTTGTTGAAACTGAAAACCAAACATTTCTACAAAGAAAAAACAACCAAAACAAAACAATGAGACCGTCATAGACAGTAACATGTACATTTTCAATTTAATATTTGTTTTTATATATATATTCAGTTACATTGATAAAAATCTAATAGATACCATCCAAAATACATGCAGTATGTTTCGAAGTGTTCGAATAAATGAATGCAACAGTGCAGATTGACAGATCTGTTCTCATTTATTGGTTTGTGTATCGTGTTGTGTGGTCAAAACCTGGAAGCGTCAGTCTGATCCAGTCTGAACTATCTGCACAGAAACATTTATCTCTGATTGGTCCTTGAGCCTTTTGTTGCAACACAGCCTCTAACCCTCCTGGATCAACGGCAGCAGGTTTGAACTGGACACTCCTGGTAAGTGAAGTGCATTTGTCCAAAATGCCGCAGCACGTGTCCTGACAAGAACCAATAAAAGAGACCATATTTCTCCTGTATTAGCTTCGCTACACTGGCTTCCGGTTAAATCTAGAATAGAATTTAAAATTCTCCTCCTCACCTTCAAGGCCCTTAATAATATGGCACCATTATACCTCAAAGAGCTGATGGTACCTTATCAACCCACTAGAGCACTGCGCTCCCAGAATTCAGGCTTACTTGTCGTCCCTAAAGTCTCTAAAAATAGAGTAGGAGCCAGTAGAGGAATCATCTCCCACTTTCAATTCGGGAGGCAGACACCATCTGTACGTTTAAGAGTAGACTTAAAACCTTCCTTTTTGAAAAAGCTTATAGTTAGAGCTGGTACAGGCTTGTCTTGGACCTGCTCTTAGTTATGCTGCTATAGGTCTAGAAGGTCGGGGGACACATGACACACAGAGCTTCTCTTTCCAGCTTCTCATTCCTCTTCTCAATTGTTATCATATCAAAGTAATTCATGTCTCATCAATACATGTTACTGACTTGACTTCTTCCCCGGAGTCCCTTTGCCTTATTGTCCGCAGATCCAGGGCCGCAGCTGTGGCCACATCATGGATTAGGATCTGTGGATCGCGTATCAGAGATCGTAATGGTGGATCCAGTATGGCGGATTCTGTATCGCTCTGGCTGATCGTGATAATAAAGGCGGATCCTTTATCGTTTTGGCATCGGAAAATGGTGGTGGACCACGACCAAGGTGGCAGCTGATGATGGATCGTAATGGCAACAGTGGACAATGACTGTGGACTATAGTGGCATCCGATCTTGATGGTGGATCATGATCTTGCTGGCTGCTGACCATAGACTATGATTGCAGCAGGACTGCTTGATACATAGTATTTCTTAGATACTTGACCATTGATGACATTAATCCACCAATTCACTGACCTTCAGTTATGCTTCAGAAAGGTCTACCCCTATCAGTACTGCTAAAACCTTGATGATGTTCTCCTTCACACTTGAATCTATTGCACTTCTGTCCGTCCTGGGAGAGGGATCCCTCACATGTGGCTCTCTCTGAGGTTTCTACGTTCTTTTTACCCTGTTAAAAGGTTTTTTTTGTAGTTTTTCCTTACTTTTGTTGAGGGTTAAGGGCAGAGGATGTCACACCTTGTTAAAGCCCTATGACACAAATTGTGATTTGTGAATATGGGCTATACACATAAAAGTTGATTGATTGATTGATTGATTGATTGACTGATTGACTGATTGATTGATTTGTAAATGCAAACTGAGAAAGTAAAAACAAACAACAACAAGGCTGGCATGTTTGCCAACAATGACATTTTACTTAAAAATACCAAAAAGGCCTGAAGAAATACAGTACACAATACAAATCTGTAGCAGCGCTGAGATAAAGTGGCATCAGGTTATTGTCACTTCTGAAAAGATTATTTTTACTTTTACACAATTTTATTGGCAAATGACGAATAATTGTGTCGTCACTTTATCATTTTAGATAAGACAAGATAATCCTTTATCCAAATTTAGTGTGTTATAACAGCAAAGCTAATAGTTTTAAAAAAGTAATAAATACGTAAAAATGTGTTGCACCATTAAACAGACAGGACTCCATCTTTGTTTGGAAACTTTATTCTCCCCGGTGCCCTATTATTTTTTTGTCATGTTTTCCAAACTCAACAAGTGCAGACAAGTGCAGACAACATCAACGATTGTTTTTCCACACTGCCGGAAAGCGGACTGATGTCTGACTGTCGCTCAAAACATCAATACAATTTGCATGCATATGCAACAGTAGAAATAAGAATATATGGGGGTCGACCAAGAGAAAGCGTTAAATAATGCATGAATTAAATTTAAGTACATCTTCTGCTTCACAGCCTGACTTTTCATTTTCTTTGCATAAGATCAATTCAAATATTACTAGTTGGCAACGCATGTAATATACACAGAAGGAAATGTGAAAATAGTAGTAAAATAAACAATACAGTGTAATGTAATACAGTGGGTGGGACAGGTTTCCCATCAAAGATGATATCTGAGCCACGATTCTCCTCCATCCCACGACCTCCACTGGGTCAAGGGGGCATCTTAAAAGTGAGCTATGCCTTTTTAAAGAGTCTGTCCAGCCTTCTCTTGTCATTTGGTGGTAATGGTCAGCAGGTATGACTTATCACTTGTGTTTTCTGTATGCAGATTTTTATCCTATATTTGGTTTTCTGTTGTGTGTGTGTGTGTGTGTGTCTGTGTTTGATAGAAGAATTGATCTTAGTAGAATTGATCTGGTTGAAAACCAACAGGCTGATAACAACATGAGACTGTGCAAAACTGAATCCTCTGGATCAAATTTCTGTCTATATAATATGTGCTTTCACTGGATCTAATGTTATGTTGCTTGTTACTTTGGAGTTTAGAAAAGATCCAAGAAATCAGCAATCAGCAGCAGTGTTAAAATAATCTGTAAATCCTGGAAGAAATCAAAAATTATAACTACTCTAAATCTATACCGGGCTGATTCATGCAGCACATCAGTGTTTCACTCCTGGCTACTTTTGCTCAGCTCATGAAGGACATCCTTCTCTGCCCCCACCCCCAACCAAATTTTACCCCATCTCTAACACACCACTGGTTGCCTGTGGTGTTAATCTTGGCTGGATTACCAAAGAAGGAGGGTCATCGCCATCGTAATCTGGGTTGACAACAGAAAACAGAAGGGTCTGCAATGCAAATTCTATTTCAGGATTTTTCTGAGTAGTTTTGTGATGATTCAATTTGCATCTTCTATGAACTGTGGGATGATTCTCCTGAACCAACAGCATGGAGTTGCATTTAATGTTATTTATCTGAAACACTCTACTACACAAACTCAAACTACCTCCTTCTGGCTGTGTTCGATCAAGGGCTCTCTTGAATAAAGGACAATGATCTGAGTTAGACCGTTTAAATAAATAATGAAAAGCATCCAGAGGTGATTCATACCCTGCATGCAGGCTGTATATTCTCCAATGAGACAATGCTTTTTCTTACTTCTCATCACTATTTCATATTGCATTGATGCCATTTCATCATGATGTAATTTATACCATATTATGGCAAACGATTGTTTGATCAAACTGAACTAGTTCTTGTCTTTAAAGTTATTGAATGTAAAAGTCAATGCATATAATTTCCCGTCATGTCCTGACTTCTTTGTGACTCCTTCATGCCATTACTTATCAATGCGACATCATATGATGCAGAATAATTCAAATGGAAAAATTCAGACCAATCAATGGTGAATTTCAGCACAGCTGCTTTTTTTACTTCACATAAAGGTGTTAAATAAACAAACTGTTTCCCCTGGAGGATTAAGAGACAGGTTGTGAACTGGTTCTGCTGTCACACACACCAGCAATTTCAAAAGGGCTTATCAGACAGTGAAGTCTACACACAAAATAAAGTCTAAGCAGGAGGAAAACTCTGTTCATTTTCACCTGAGGAGGTTCATGTGTGCAACAATGAGGACAAGTGGTGGACAGGTGTGGAATGACAAGGTCTTGAAAAGATAAGGAGACATTATGAATGAGAAACAGATGAGACGTCATCTGAGACGTGTTGGTGCAGGTTGCCCCATGGACGCATGATCCATCACAGTCAAAAAGCTCATCCAGCCTGTTCACAGACGCCCCTGGGCAGTAAGACATACTCATCATTATTAAGTAACACTTCTACAGCTGAAGCCATTCATTTATATCACTCCGTGGATTAACAGTGAATTGTTCGAGTCATTTTTATTTTCATTTTTAAGTTCCAGCTTGTAACCTATGACGATTTATTTTACTTTTCTCTGTGCTTTTGTGACCTAACAGAATGTTTTTTAACTTCATTTATAATGCACCTTTCAAAGCAAAGTTACAAAGTGCAAGTAGTAAAATGTAACAAGATAAAACACTATAAGTCTACATTAATTATAGCTCATCCAAGCAGCTAGACTCCTCACTTTATGCACTGGAAGAGAGTATATTTCTATCAGGAGATTGAACAATGATTTTAAAAAAAGAGTTGCAACCCTGGGTGATTCCTTCTCATACATTATTGCAAATAGGCAAATGTAAAAAGAAAATCTCCATTCACAATCATCAGACAACTTTTAAGTGGCAAAAAAGGTAGACGGAGGAAAAGGCATTTAAAGCAGGTCTACTGAATGGATGAACAATATTAAAGTTTCAGATTTCTAATTTCTCGAGTTCTCTTTAAATAGTATTAAACTGATTATTGTATATATTTGTGCAGCAGGCCCAAATCAGGGTGACACCACAAAGGGTTAAAGATACTACTCCAGACATTTAAAAATACTTTCCTTTGAGCAATAACTTGTTTTTGGTATGTTTGGCTTGTTGTCTTGTTAGAATTCCAACACAATCTCCTCCTCCCTCACTAAAAAAGTCTGTATGTATGCAAATGTTGCTTTTTTCAAATGTTTGGAGGACTACATCACTGTAAAGCCCCTTTGCCCACTGGAGTCAAGTTTTGCACATGTTTTCCTTGTGTAAGATTGAACCAGACGTGGTTCCCACAAAAGCTGAGAGGTCACTAAAATCATGCTCCACAGTACAAGCATGAAACTCAGATTTTAGTGGAGCATTGAGAAACTTTGTTCTTGCAGCAGATGGATGTGAAATCAGCCAAACTCTGCACACACACGCACACACACACACATACACACACACACACACTCATACTCCATGACTTCAGAGGACATTATATTCACTTACATGGATTTCCTGGAGACCTACTCTAACCTTAACTATAGTTTATACTTGACTAAGCCTAATCTTCACTGAAACCTAACCCTAACCCTGTCCTCATCTAAAAATGTTATGATTTCTGTTATGGAGACCTGTTTTCTGTCCCCAGAAGGACGACAAGTCCACATAATGACCCCATTTAAACAGATTTAGCTTCATTCAACATGACGCAGTGAAGCTGAAACATCCGAGTGGAGTAACAAAAAGCATTTTTGAGTTTACATGAATATACATTATATTATTTTATATTACATTATATTCATATATTTATATATTTTATGTTTGTAATCCATGTTTTTTGAATGTTGCACCTGTGTATCTAAAGGCTGACATATCTTATTTCTGTGACTTTAAGTTCTAATGTCATCAACTAAACTCACCAATAAGCCACAATGTTGCAGAGGGTAATACATTCTGTTATTAACCATGAACACACACACACACAACAACAAACACACACACACACACACACACACACACACACACACCACAACAGCAACAACAACAACAACAACAAACACACACGCATCAGTCTGTGCAGTGAAGTTCAAACATCACAAGTAAAGTAACAAAAAGCAAAATAAATGCCAAACCAATCAGTCAGCACAGTACAGCTCTGAACTTCATCACATCACTGCTACAGTACCAGGGCTTGTACAATATGTTCTCTCACCCACCACATTATATGGGCTTTTGGGATCATTCCAGAAAAGAAAAAGAAAAATCACAGCCACTCACAACATCATGGCTGCTACCGCCCCACATTTTCACCTGCAGGTCTTAAGGTGTAATATGCATTTAGTAATTTATTCAAAATATTTAGTATGCACTAATCTCTGTATCATCTTGTGTGCAGGTTATGTGTCTTCTTCATTCATGTATATGTCAAATAGCCACTTCAACGCAACTCACATCCTGTTCCCACATGTCATCCTGATTTATATCTCCCAAAAGCACCAAAGTAAACGTGCCAACATCCAGCTCATCATCAGAGCTGACTCTTCATGTTTCTGCTGGTGAACTGGTGAACAGTGGGCTGCTCTGTGGAAACTTACAATGACTGCGAGGAGGGGTGAGAGGCGGGATTTGGACGTGACATCAGGACAAACGCGCCCCTCTTGGATTATAAATTGAGCATGGATGCCCGTCACTGCTGCAATAAATCATGGCACCAGCTGGATCAAAGAGGGTGAGTGACTGGATGGGATGTCTCAACCTTAAAGGACGAGTTCTCAGTCCATTGCACTTGATTTTCTCCTGTAGAAGAAAGTGGGTGTGCGCACTGCCTTGCGCCCGAGCGGCAAAGTGTATCCAAACTTTTGCGCATTTCTGTGTTTTGACTCTCTGCGTGCGTAATTTGGATCGCAGGGTATTCTGGAGCGTCTGGATGGGGGAGAGGTCGTCATCGGGGACGGAGGCTTCGTCTTCGCCCTGGAGAAGAGGGGCTACGTGAAGGCAGGGCCGTGGACACCTGAGGCTGCAGCCGAGAACCCCGAGGCGGGTAATTTCCCATCCTCTTTAACTGCGCAGACCATTCTTGTTGACGGCTGAGCTGCATATCCAGTTTTGTGAGGAATGAAATGAGCCACATTTTTCTTGCTTTCTCTCCTCTTGCAGTGCGGCAGCTGCACAGGGAGTTCCTGAGGGCAGGCTCCACTGTCATGCAGACATTCACCTTCTATGCAAGCGATGACAAACTGGTGAACAGAGGCCACACTCAGCGCTTCACTGTGAGTTGTGTTCATATTAAAGTATTTTTTAGTTTTTCCACATGAACTCCGGAGAATGTCCACGCAATTGGGGGTCTGGACTCTCTCCGGAGTTTGCCTTTCACACATGAACAATGTAGCAGGAGATTATCCGGTCACATGCATTCACAATAACACAGACATGTTGGGAGCGTGCAGGTGAGTGGGGGTGCAACATGCATAAGGCAGGATGTAGCATACTAATTCGTGCAGAGATCTCTGGAGGATCTCCTGCTGATTTCTCCCATGGGCTCATTCAGAAGTTCTCCGGGTTTTTTTACTGAGGGGCTGGCCGAGAGAAGTTCTGGAGAAAGTCTGGAGCCATTCACTCAGACATTTGCGTTCTCACATACAGCCTGACTTGAGAATGTCAGGAGTTTATCCAGAGTTCAGTGCATGTCTGAAAGCTGCTATAAAGTTTCCTGCAGCTGCTCAGAGGTCCTGCAGAGAAATTGGCAGCTTGGCACCGGGGTTTAATACGACTCCCACACTGCCTACAGGCAAAGCACGGAAACAGAAGTAGCAATTCCATGTTCTCCCTGATATGAAAAGTTTTTCTTTTTCATTTCTTTCCATCCACAGGGGCAGCAAATAAACGAAGCAGCATGTGACCTGGCCAGAGAGGTGGCCAATGAGGGGGATGCTCTGGTGGCAGGAGGCATCTCTCAGACTCCCGCTTACCTCAGCTGCAAGAATGAGGCTGAAGTGAAGGCCATCTTTAAGAAGCAGGTCGACGTGTTTGTCCAGAAAAATGTGGACTTCTTGATCGCAGAGGTACGTATAGGAAAGACTAATGATCTGTTTCTTTCACCTTAAAGTTGATGTCACATGAGATTATATCTGAAGATGACTGAAGGTCTGAACTGAAGCAGCGCAGGATGAAGAATTCCTGACCTTTTCCTTAGCGCTATGTAAATCTTGTTATTCCTAAAACTAGCAGTTGGTACCTGATGCGTATCTGTCCACAGCTTCCAGAGTAAGGTTCTGTTTCATGGGCAAAATCGGTGAGGAAAATGTCCCCAACAACTACCACGAGCTCCACAGGCGCTGCAAGAAACTCCCATTTGCAAAATTGATAAACACAACTTGTGACGTAGCCGGTGGAGACAAAATCTAAATACTCACTTGAAAGCCTCACTGGTCAGGTTTCAAACAGTCAGCCCCACATTAGGTTGTTAAAGCGGCTGTGAGACGTAATGCAATATGCAGCGACTTGTTCCTGTGCCAAGTTATGTAACATGTGAAACAAAGGACAAATGTGAATGTGTGCAGTGAATTGTCCACGTGCCTCAGGTTTCATATCTTCAAATAACATGGTGGACAAATGTAGCCAGAGGGACTTTCATCTGTCTCCACATTACAACTCATTTGTATGTCAACTTATCATTTTTCCGAGGAAAATGATTGTTAATCTCCACCATCTTTTGGAGACAGTTTTATTCTGCAGTTTCCCGCAAAATCTACAAATGCACTTGATTAAAAATGTCACATCACAAATGTGTCTTGTAAGATTAATTCATAAATAAATGCACAGTGGTTTTTATTTGCTTTTAATTTCCGACTAATCATTTGTTCCATACATTTTTGAGGCTGCACCCTCCTTCACAAATTTAATTTTTAAGCGAAAAATGTCCGAATCTGGAAACCGATGCTGCAGTCAGACTGATCGGATCTTTGACCTCCAAACTTTAGTTTTCATTTAATGTGAGTGCAAAACTTATTTTTTCTTTAAGATGAATGATTCACTTGTTTTATTTACCTGGCTTGTCTTTTGCTCTGCAGTACTTTGAGCATGTGGAAGAGGCTGAGTGGGCAGTCCAGGTTTTGAGGACCACCGGCAAGCCAGTGGCCGCAACTCTCTGTATTGGACCTGATGGAGATCTGAATGGAGTCAGCCCTGGAGACTGTGCCGTCAAACTTGTCAAAGCTGGTATGGTCGGATCTAAATCCACTGCAATGCATGAGTCCCTGTCCCAGTGTGGAGAATAAGGTGCGAGGACATGTCAAGGACTGTCCTCGCACTAAGGAGAGAAAGAGGGGGTGACGCATTCTGATGATGCAGAAGTGAGGCCACTGTGCAGAATTTAAATTTAATTTGTGGCAGCAAGTCTAATGTCTAACGCAACAGATCCTACTTTCATGAAGGATATAATGTTCAGTCCATCCCATTTATATCAATGAGAGTAGGCTGAATAGCTGCAATACAAACTAAAGCCTCCAGTTATTAGACAGTTAAATTAGCATCTCTCTAACAGAACATCATAAACTTCATGAAGGTGTGTAAAACTGCATTATCTTTACTATGTACCTGAAACTGAAATCATTTACATATGTGTAATAGTTTTACATACATGTGCAAATGCAAGAAAAATTACCTTCCATTAATCTTAGAATCCCAAACCTGACTTTTCAAAGATTTCAAAATTAAAGAAGCTGAGATTCTGACTTTTATAATCTGAATGAAGTTCTTATCCAAAAAATGCTGAATCCTTCAATTCCCATAATGCAACCTGGCATCTTTTATATCAATCCTGATACATCAATCCTGTTTCCTCTTTGTAGGAGCTCACATTGTGGGCATCAACTGCCACTTTGACCCGGAGACCTGCGTGAAGACTGTGAAGATGATGAAGGCCGGAGTGGAGAAGGCCGGCCTGAAGGCTCACTACATGAGCCAGCCGCTGGCCTTCCACACGCCTGACTGCAACCGCCAGGGTTTCATTGATCTGCCCGAGTTCCCCTTCAGTACGCACACACTCTGACAACTGATGCGCCTCCACACTATTAGTTTAACTGTTGTGATGGAAGATCATAATCCACACACTCTTCTATAACTGTTCTCCCACAGCTCTGGAGCCGAGGGTCCTGACCAGATGGGACATGCAGAAATACGCCCGGGAAGCATACACTGCCGGCATCCGCTATATCGGAGGCTGCTGCGGATTTGAACCCTATCACGTCCGTGCCTTGGCTGAGGAGCTGGCACCTGAGAGGGGTTTCCTGCCCGCTGCGTCCGAGAAGCACGGTCTCTGGGGAAGTGGCCTGGAAATGCACACAAAGCCGTGGGTTCGAGCGAGGTAGGTTGAGGCGACTCTTTTCCGCACGTTTTTTTTTTAAAGTTTGGTTATTTTC
Organism: Verasper variegatus; assembly: GCA_026259375.1. Lineage (NCBI taxonomy): Eukaryota > Metazoa > Chordata > Actinopteri > Pleuronectiformes > Pleuronectidae > Verasper > Verasper variegatus. Next base: position 5,989,609 of record CM048060.1, read on the forward strand.
TTTTAAAAAGTACCTTAATCCTCTGCGCAGGGCTCGTCATGACTACTGGGTGAAGCAGACCCCTGCGTCTGGCCGTCCCTACTGCCCGTCCATGTCCACACCTGACGGCTGGGGCGTCACCAAGGGCCACGCTGAGCTGATGCAGCAGAAGGATGCCACCTCCAAGGAGCAACTGAAGGTTCTCTTTGACAAGGCCAACAAATGCCACTGAGTCGTGTCTTCATCCCCCCCCCCAACCCTCCATCCCCCCCTCCCCCCCAGGCTCAATTTGAAAGGAAGAGGCCGAGGGGTGGAGTGTGAGGAGGCACACTCACACATTCCCTTCAAGTTTGCATACCAAAATAAATACCGACATTGTTTGTCTCTTTTTATTTTAATTTTTTTTACTAACATTTGAAATTAGCTGTCCAGCCGTAACCAGCGATGAGTGTTTCAGTACGATGACGGTATCTGTGACCGTCAGCTCAAAAGAGCAGCTGTGATAACCTAACACTCCAAACCAGTGCTTCTTGTCTTTTAAAGAAAAAAGAACTGAATTGTATGTAGCAATAAACTTCTAATTGAACAAAACCAGCATGTGTGTGTGTGTGAGAGATGTTCTTTGTATTGATTGGGATGTTGATTTATAAGGGGAAACCAGTTTTATTTATCAAGCACATTTCCTACACAGAGGTAGATTCATGACATTGCAAGAGGAGTGATCTTCCAAACTTTCGAGAATGGTTTAACACCCTCACAGAAACTGCTTGCTATTATATAAGATAAATAATAACCTGGATGTGTTCTTGAAAATCTGGGAGCTGTTCTGTCACATTCCAGGAAAACGCAATAAATAACTTGATGAATCTTAGAGCCAATAACACATTCAGTCAAAGCCTAGACGTGCAGACAGGTGTTACGTGTTCTGGTCAAAGTGGTGGGAGATATGGCAAAATATCGTTTCCTGAATGTTATGTTGCAATCTTTTAGGTTAGGTTTTAGTTCATTTAGATTTTATTCATATTTGTTTTTTGTTTTTCTAAACTTGTATGTATGTTATTTTTCATGGGAACAATTAATAGCATAATTATTTAAACTTAAATAAATTTATTTCAGGTGCTTTACAGGGACATGAAAAACAATAGTTATGAAATGAAAAGAAATCAATTTAAACTCAAGGCACAATTTACAAATTTCTAGCATAATTAAATAAAGAGCAGGATCAAGGGGATAAAAATATGTATAGAAAATGTCAAATAAGTTGGAGTGAAATAATACAAATGGAACATGTGTAAAATAATTAAAATGCATTCATTACAATGATATATGACCCTGACCTTAAATAAAAATAAAATGCAAAATGTGGCTTATCTTATCTCCACCAATTAAGAACACATGCTAGACTTTTTATAGCAGATTAACAAAATACCTTAACCTTTGATCTGATGTGTGTGATATTGAAGTTTCAACTTGTGGGATGTATTTGGATACTGTAACATTTTGGCCCTGTGCTTTAATTGTGGTTTACTTCAGGATAAGATGCTGTTATGAGGTTAAATCAAACCTGTGTCGTCTTATCCAGCTCATCTGATTTGTTGAATACGGTTCAATGATTGATTTTAATCCTGGAGGACTGTTCCCTTCAATTTTGTTTTCCTGCATATTCTTGGTGACATTTGTTCTGCTTTATGCTCCACACTGTTTCCACTGATGATGACACTTGGATCATTGTTACAACAATGTGACATTCCCTCTGAATAGGGTCAATCAGCGAATGATGTTTGATGCATCTCTTGCCATCAGAGACAATCATCAACCTTTCTAAATTTCTTAAACAGCTGCTGTAATTGTGAGCTCTTCAGTTAATATTCCAAAAGTTTTGGTGGAAACAAATTCCAGATTTAATGTCAAGTTGTCTTTTTGCTCTCTGCAACATATGTATTTGTTGTGTTTTAGTACTCTATGTTGTTAAATATTTTATTATGTATAAGTAATGGAACATTTTTATTATAATTGTAGTAACTGTACCAACAGGTCAAAATAAGTCATCAATAACATTGTGACATATGATTGTACTCATATCAAATAATAATGTTGACACTCTTTCATTTCAAATTTAGAGAGATTTGCATGTGATAATGAGTTCAGATATGAGTTTCGCCCAACAATTTCCTATATTGTGGATTATTCTGTCAATGTCAATTTTATTTATATAGCACATTTAAAACAACTCGGTTGACCAAAGTGCTTCACAGAGTAAAAGGGACAACAAGAAGACAGCAACAAGCAATACATCAAAATACCAACAGTCAAAATAAAAGATAAAAGAAAATAGAATAAAATCAAATCTGCTGGGATAAAAAAGTTCTCAACTCCAAAAGAAGGGCAAATAGAAGAGATGGTGTTTTTAACAATGATTTAAAGTGTGCTAGACAGGGGGCAGATCTAATATGGAGTGGTAAGCTATTCTGTTATTCATATGAGAAGAACTGGTCAAAATGATCCTTGTACATTGTTTTTATTCAACCAAATGTCCTGTTCTTTAGTATCACAAACACAAGGTGGCAGCATTGCACGGCTTCATTTCAGATAAGACAAGCGAGTCCAAATTGAAACATGACCAAGAACCGCTGCTGTCATCTAGTGGTCAAAAATAATAATGACAGAATAAAAATTGAGTTATAACAAAGTAATTCTATGAAATATTTATTTTAAATCAAATCAGTATGTAGAAGTATGTAGGTTTTTATCACCATACAGGTGATTGTATGTTAAGCTCTAATGGCTGACGGTGCTAAAGTCATCAGATCAGTATTGGGCTGGACAGAAAACCTGTAGAGTCCCAAGTCGTAGTGAATCAACCCAAACATGTCAGTTTAAAGTCTAGATTGCCACTGCTCTATCTTTTCTTTCCCAGAGAAGAATTACTATGGTAACGATTTACTTGCATGTGGGTTTTTATACTGAAGATCCAAAGGGACTTTTGATTTCCTGTGTTTCCTCAGCTGAAGTCCTGCATCTATACACAGAGACATGGGAATATGAGGATGTGGTCTTGCGCCCCTGGTGGACTTCATTAATAAAAAGAAAGCAGGACTTTCACCATGGGAACGACATTTAAAACATTTCCTAGTCTTCTTTTAACGTGCTTTCATTAGCCCTAGAGGCTGCAGTCCAAAAGACAGGAGACACATTTATGTTCATATTTTCTGCCAATATCAAAAGTAACTGCATCTTTATTTCTTATTCTTTTCATAAAACGAAATTGAAAAGCCCTTCATACCAGTGATTTGGATTCATGAATTAAATTAAACAGGCATAATATCTTCATCGGCCAGCCATCTATAAGTGAATAACAACACATAAGCCACATTTATAGGCTCATATTATTCAGAGTGACTCACTAACATGACTAAAATGTACATGACAAATAAAAACGTGCGTTTGAAGAAACCACCACCATTTCTGCCTCATTCCACAACTCAATAAATGGCATTAACTGCTCTCTGCCTCCGTTTTGTAGATTTGATTAACGCAAAATGCAATTCACTTCTAACATCTTGCAGCTGGAATGGCTCTCAGTGGTTCACATACCTCCGCAAGAAAGCTCAACAGTCAAGCTACACTAAATATCATCATATATACCAGTCTTCTAACTGACTGTTTTTCATCAAGCATTGATCAGTCAAATTGTATCGACCTATAAATTTAACTGAAGGGAATTTGATCCTATGTATGATGACAAACAAAAGGGTTAGATCAACACTGACGATATATGCCATTAGTTCAACCTCAATGCAAGTGATAGTACCTGTGGCTTCCAGTTAAGGTTAAAGGTTGTAACAGAACCTGTCATTGCCACAGCTTCCTCAGTTTTGTCCTGGGTTTAGACGAGTGCAACATGGCTCCACGTGGTATGGAGCAGTCGGATAATGTAATAAACCAGACCGAGACTTCATGAAGACTGAAGAGGATACGAGAACATCACGAGGCTACCGGCCATACTGTGGAAGATACAGGAGATTGGACAGAAGCATTGCTCACAACCACCACATAACTGCATGATGAAACTTCACCAAAAGAAATGAAAAGAGGCCTGCGGGATACTGGCAGCACATCCTCTGGTCAGAGGAAACCAAAAAATGAATTTGTCTAGATCAGACGGGTTCCAGTGTGTTTGGCTTGGATCTGACCAGGACCGGCGACCACAGTGATTGTGAAACATGACGGAGGGGGAGGGAACTGACGTGGGGGCTGCATGAGTGAGGGGTTTATAGATCTCCCTTTGAATGCAAGATGGCATGAAGAGATGCTGAATGGGAGGATGAGTCGTGGACTCAACAGGCTTGACAGGAGAGGGATTTTCCAAAATCAGCATGAGCCCAAACACACAGACAGCAACAAAGGCCCCTCCAGGAGAGAGCAGCTGAAAAGACTCAGATGTGAAGAATGATGTCATCCAGGTCCAGGAGGAATCGGAAACAAAATAAAATAATGGTGTTGCACTTTACTCGGGGTTTCCTAATTATTTGGCTTCATTCTTCTTGGACTGTGAATAAAAACAAATAAAATCCCACCTCCTGAACAGAATTGTATTCACTTAACATTTTATTGACACTAATCATTCAAACATGTGCGGTCGTATCACTGTCTTTTCCAGAGTAAGATCAATATGGATGTGAATACATATATATTTGTTTGTTTTTTTAAATAGCACGGTGTAGAGCGACATTTCTCCCTTTGTTTATGTCCAACTGTCTTTTGTCTCAGTCGGGTTTCCGTACAGCATCGTTGCCTGCGTGCTTGCGTCATGGATTTGCCCACGTGCAGATGTTTATGCTCCTCGTGCGCGTCTGCGGGAACCAGAAGGACGAGACTGAAACAAAGAAAGAGCCACAATGGAGGCAAATGAAGATATTATGCGATCATCGGCGTGGAATGACTGACAGAGAAAACACAATGTGTGTATTATCTGTGTCTGTTGTTTGCCTCAGGGACTGACGTTTGATTTATTAAAGTCTGAAGTAAAGGGATCGTTGTGGTGCCTTCATGTCGTCTAGGAAACTTGAGGCACATTCTGGAAAATATAAAAACATGCCATGACTCGAATTCAAAACCAGATTTTTGCGAAAAAATGAATGTACAATAGCATATTTATATTATGTGTTTTTTTCCTTTGTAATAAATGAATGCTTAGATGAACAATCTTTAATATTCTATATAATTTTAACTTTATAGAGATTTTACAACCATATGGTCAGAACGAGTAATCTTGTTACTCTGGCCCTCCTGGTAGTTCCACCCACAATTAGATTTGTATACACCCTTTTAATACAAAAGTGATCAAAAACATTCAACCACTTACAATTGGACGCTTCTAATAATAGTGAAATATTACTCAGTTTCATGTGTTATACAACGTATGTTTTTTCATCATATTGTGTCAAATATAAGGTGCAATATTAGTATTCAGGTGTAATATTATTGTTTTTCCATCATATTATGTAATTATCACTGCTCCTTTAGTTTAAATTAGTTCAGTGTCTCATACAACTTATTTTATTCTCATTTCTATTTTCATCTCTATTTGGCGCTGATTCTGTATTTACTTCATGTACACTTCATCGTTTTATTCTTTATTTATAATACATTTAATACTTTGTATTCTTATTTTCACTTATATTTTTTAGACTCAATTGCATTATTCTCTGTACTTCATTATTGATTTTGATACTGGCACAATAATTTCCTTCTGGGTTAATAAAGTCTTGTCTCGTCTTATCTTGTCTTATCTTATCTTATCTTATGTGTCTGTTTTGTTTGTTTTGTCTTTTTTTGTTCTTTTTTCATCTCGTTCGTCTTGTCTTGTTTTTTCTTGTCTTGTCCTGTCCTATCTTGACTTGTCCTGTCTTGTCTTGTCCTGTCTTGGCCTGTCCTGTCTTGGCCTGTCCTGTCTTGACCTGTTCTGTCCTGACCTATCTTGACTTGTCTTGTCCTGTCTTGACCTGTCTTGACTTGTCCTGTCTTTACCTGCCCTGTCTTGATTTGTCCTATCTTGACTTGTCCTGTCTTGTCTTGACTTGACCTGTCCTGTCCTGTCTTGACTTGTCCTGTCTTGACTTGTCCTGTCTTGTCTTGTCTTGACTTGACCTGTCCTGTCCTGTCCTGTCTTGACCTATCTTGACCTATCTTGACTTGTCCTGTCTTTACCTATCTTGACTTGTTCTGTCTTGACTTGTCCTGTCTTGACTTGTCCTGTCTTGACTCGACCTGTCTTGTCTTGTCTTGTCTTGTCTTGTCTTGACCTGTCTTGACCTGTCATGACTTGTCTTGTCTTGTTTAGTCTTGTCTCGTCTCTCCTCACGTCATACAGCAAACGACATTTTGAGCAGTCCTCAGTTTTTCTATTTTCATCATGTCCGTGAAGGCATCGTGTGGGACGAGGAGGGGGGGTGCAGCAGTGAAATCCCTCCCCGGATTTGACACACGCGCACGCACGCACCTTGACTGCTTGTAAACACTGAATCACACGTGACAGCGCGCGGTCGCATTGTGAGCGAGCGGACAAAGGAACGATCCCGGTCAGCGTCGTTGTTGTGACCGAGCCCCGGCGGCGGCGGCCAGGTGAGCGGACAGGCGTCATGACAACCGACCTCCTCTCAAGCATCTGCCCCGAAAAGAAGCAGAGTCGCCCGCTGCGTTCGAACCGCGGTGTCCGGTGAACTTCTCCCTCGCGCCTGGACCCCGGAGCCTCCGGAGCGGACAGCGACGTCAGCTGCGCTCTCCGCCGCTCACACGCAGCTGGCAGCGGGTAAACAAAGCCGGAATCCCTTTGTGTGTCCCCGCTTCATTTCAGCGGGTTTATTCGCCCCTTGCTCCGGTGCTGCTCTCCGGGCTGGCGCCTGTCGTTAGCTCGCTAGCCGAAGCCCTTTAGCCTCGACATTTTTTTTCTTCTAGCTAACGTTTTAATCTGCTCGTCTCCTCTTCACTGGCTGGATGAGATGTCATTCACCATGGAGGACAACTTGGAGTCCGGGTGGGTGTCCGTCCGACCCCGGCTCTTCGACGAAAGAGAGAGGCACAAATTCGCATTCATCGTGGCCTGGAACGACGTCGAGGGGAAGTTCGCCATAACCTGCCACAACAGAACCGTGCAGAGACGGGCCACTTTCCTGGACCCGCTCCTCGACTGCAGCCCCGGCGCAGCTGTGCCTCCTGCCCCCGGAGCCTCCGGGGCAGAAAAACACACTAAAAGTCCTGGCACCAAGAGAAGAGACGAGGCTAAAGTTAAACCCCACTCCGTCCCCAAAGGAAAGCCCACAACAAAGCCTGGTGCCGGGGATAAGAAGGCTTTAAAAGCCAGTGGCTCGCAGACATTAGAGTGTATCAGCCACACGTTAGGGTCCTGGGACATCGTGACTCCCAAGGTGATAGACATCGAGATCCTGGAGCCCGTGGATGTCCTGCTGTCTCCGGATGAGTCCGACCCAGGGGACCGTGACGCCAGCGTCCGCGAGGACTTCAGCTGGGCCGGACTCTTCTCCTTCCAGGACCTGAGGGCGGCCCACCTCCTGCTGTGCTCCGTCAACTCCGACCTGGAGCCGTGTCTGCCGTGTTTCCCGGAGGAGCCGACCGGAGTTTGGACGGTGCTCTTCGGTTCCACCGGGGTGTCGCAGCGGGAGACGGAGGCCCTGTGCTACCAGCTGCAGGTGTACCTGGGTCATGCCCTGGACACCTGCGGCTGGAAGATCCTGTCGCAGGTGCTTTTCTCCGGGGGCGACGACACGGAGGAGTACTACGAGAGCCTGAGCGAGCTGAGGCAGAAGGGCTTCGAGGATGCGCAGGACAGGGCCAAAAGACGCATGCAAGAGGTGAGATCTGCATTTCATATTACATCTGATGTGAGGAGAAGATGTTTAGTGTGTGAATCAAGGACATGAATTATTTGGCACATGATGTTGAGAGTTTCTAAAAGCACACATGCACTATTTAAAGTCGTTTAGGAAATGACAGGACACCCAGAGACAGTGTAGGTCTTTACAAACAGGAAGCATCATAAAGGCACAAAGAGGTATTGAAAAAGAAAAAAACGTACCCTAACCCTACGCCTCTGACTCTGTTCCCAATCCACGTGTGAACACATCCATCCATTCATTCATCCGGTTTTTTGCTGCTCATCCAGATCCACTAGAGCTGCAACGATTTATTCAAAAGGCAATGGACAGAAAGTAAATCTGCAAATAGTTTAGTACCAGATAAAGTACCAAACATTTGCTGGTTCTAGCTTCTTAAACATGAATATTTAGTTTTTCTTTGTTATATATGACTTGAAACTCGATATATATTTGGGTTTTGGATGTTAAATCCGTCAAAACAAGTCAGTGGAAGTTGTCACCTTGGGATGAGAGAAACTTTAAATGGCACTTGCATTAAAAAAAAAATATATATATATATATAATTGACGAATTGTTCATTTGATGAGAAAACAATCTGCAGAGTAATCAGTAATGAGATGAATCATTAGTTGAATCCCTATATTTAGTGATTAATATACAATATGAAGTGTAATTCTTCAGAAGCACTGAAAGACAATGTGCACTTTAATTCTGGGACGGTTCTACTGGTTTTCATTGATATCCTTCACGATCACAAGACGGGAGTTAAATGACATTCTGTGCGACATTGATATGTAGGAAGTGTTAACTTTCACTTGGAGGAACCTGCAGATAACTGGTCCCACGCAGTCTGTAGTTTTCAGAGCGTAATTGTGCCTCTTGGTCAGCTCATTCTCCTCCTCCTCCTCCTCTCCTTCCTGTGTTAAACCATCTGTTGCTGCGAGTTCACAGGCCTGTAATATGATCGGCCCTGGCCAGACACCACACTCCAGTTGGCTGGGCAGTGTGAAGGGAGTCGCGCAGAAACACGGGGGAGAACAATCAGAGGTGGAGTTACTGAAGTGACGTGTCAGCACAGCTGTTGGGACTGTTTCAGTTGTTGGTCCACAAAGCTGGAGACGCACGTTCAGCTCAGCAAGCGTGCGACGAGCTGACAAATGTTTTCATTTATGCCCATTGTCGGGTACCATTGACAAATCCTACGAGAGCATAGTGGAAACTACTACTAATACTATGAAGTGTAAACACAAGCTGGGTCATGATGATCAGCAGGGAGGAGACTGAGCAGCAGGCAGAGTCTTTCACCTGCTCTGTTGTTTTGTTCAGCAGATTAACACACAAAGAACAAACAGCAGGGTAAGTAACCAGGAAGAGAGTGTTTAAAAAAAAAAAACAACCCCACAATGTCTCACTTATACACTCAGAGGCCACTTTATTAGGTACACTGGTTAAATATAGTTTAATCCCAGACAACAGCTCAGCCATAAATGTTCCCTTCACAGAGATAATGATGCTCACTTTAATCTAACTTTATTCTTGTTATCGAGGTTTCACTTTGTGGTGGTCTTGCCAACACCCTTAACAAATGTGTGGTTTCAAACTGTAACCTTCATAACAACTATACAGTTGTATTCGGTGTAACAGAGCTCTTCTTGCACACACATCTCTGAAGGAAATGGCCGCTGTTATTGTTGTTGAGTTTCCTGGATTCTCTGTGGAGAATTGGTCAGAACAAGGATGAAATGGGAAGTTGAGTAATGTGTCTGTCTGGATGAGGACGACACAGTGGAACTGAAATGATAGAGAGAAGAAGAGCTGATATGATCTGTCGATTAATAGATTTGTTTTCATCAACTGCAATCGTTTTTTTTTAATAATAGATTAAATCATCAGTTGTTTAGAGAAAAAAAGCCAAATATTCCAGTTTCTCAAATGTGAGCTTTTTGCTGCTTTTTCAGTTTTATATCATTGGACATTAAATATCTTTTGGTTTTGGACTGTTGATCTGACAAAAACAGTTTTAATAGAGTGCGCGTGCCTCCATTTTCCAATTTCCTGGTCACTGAGTCCATTCTTGATAACCCTGAACTGTAGGTAATATTATAAGTCAAACACTGACCTGGTCCCACTAGTTTGGAGGCCAGAGTCTAGATTTATTGGAATGTTGAAAAGGAAGAAAATGAGGACACACACACACGTTTTACCTCTGGGAAGGTGGACTCAGGGTTTTACTGCATTTGACCTGTGAGTTACAGAAATATGAGAGGTTACTTGTTAATATAGCTGTATTGATGAATCTATACAAACCTAAATGGCAAGTGCTTTTGATATTCAAACTAGAATGGCACAAACCTCTGCAAAGACGTAACAGTCCTCTTCTGAAACCGCATTTTAATCAGCTTGGTCCTGATTTTTATTTGTCTACATACCAAATCGCACGCACTCTTATATCATTCCCATTAATATGCCTGATGTTTGTAATCATGATCCGTTAATTGTTCCCTGTCGAAAAACACTGTCTCACAACTTTAAAGAAAGTGATGAAAACCTCCTGGATCAACCCCAAAAGTTATTGGGTTCTTTCTCTCTTTCCTTTGCCTATGTCTCATCCTCCCACCAAGTTTTGTAGAAATCTTTTCCATTGTTTTTGTGAAATCCTGCTGACAAACCAACCAACAAACATGTTGACAGGGGTGAAAACATGACCTCCTCGGTGGAGGAAATAATCGTTTTAGTCATTTTCAAGCAAAACTGGTTCAAGCTTTTCAAATTTGAGGAACTGTTCTTTCATACACAAGAGTTAAATTATTTTTTTTTATCGACTAAAACAAGCTGTCTGAAGCACATGTGTTGTGGGAAACCATGACAACCCTTTTATCCCCACAATGTTTGACATTTTCCAGACGTGTGTGTGTGTGTGTGTGTGTGTGTGTGTGTGTGTGTGTGTGTGTGTGTGTGTGTGTGTGTGTGTGTGTGTGTGTGTGTGTGTGTGTGTGTGTGTGTGTGTGTGTGTGTGTGTGTGTGTGTGTGTGTGTGTGTGTGTGTGTGTGTGTGTGTGGGGAGAACCACTGTTGTGCCCTGACCACAACTTTTCACAAGATTCAGTCACCTGACTGGGGCCAAATATGCAGGACAGACTGGGGAAAACAGTCATAAGATGTAGGGCATCCGTCTGTTAATCATTGACCACAGACACAGTTTTTTTTCACAGGCAGGATAAAGTTGAACAGCATGATTAAAACAGACTTGATGGTTTACACTACCGTGTTTGGCATCAAACACAAGTCAGTTAATGTCAACTTGGCCTGTAACAGCTGTCAATGCACTTCAGGGCTTCAACGTCTTGTTTTCATTATAGATTGATCTGCTGATTATTTTCTGGATTGATCACTTGGTCTATAAAATGCTAGAAAACAGAACATATTATGAGTTTCTACACTTTAAGTTGACATATTTAAATGCACATCCCTCATAGTTTACCTCATCCCTCATTACAAAGGCTGCAGTGTGAGGTGATGTTGAATTGTCTTGCATTGGACCCAGACTTGGTTCTAATATTTAGCCCGCCCCATTTATATCAATTATCAAAAACACCTCAGTATAATGCAATTTAGTTAAGCAGCACAACAACAATGCATCCTCCAAAGAAATCATACACTGGAATTAATACCTCTCTAAAACAGTATCAACTAAAACCTAACATTATATCCTCCATACAGTGAGGATGTATTGCAGTACATTTATATTAGACTGCACACGTTTCCAAGTGGTGTAGTAACCATCACCTGAGGGTATCTTTGAGCTGTCATCTACAGGTACTATTATTACCATTGTACTTGATCTGCACCAGCAAAAATACCTGTAGTACAATGATGAGCCAAAACATTATGCCCACTAACAGATGAAGTGATTCATGTAGATTTTCACATCTCAAGGTGTGGGAATATATTAGAAGTTAAGGGAACAGTTGCCCTAAGCCAGTTTGACAAGGGCTAGATCAGATGGTTATTGTGGCCATATGACTCAGATAAAGCATCCCCCAAAACAACAGAGGTGGTGGCGAGTACCTGCTGACAGTGATCCAAGGCAGAACAAGCCACAAACCAGTGAAGCCAATCATGTCAGTGTGTTGCATGCTTCTGCGGTGCTGTATTGACTGATCTCTCTGGTCCACTCTGATCATAACATGATAATGTTGTACAGAAATAAACCACGTTGCTGAAAGAATTTGTGGCAGCAGTTCTGAGCTCTGTTGATTCTCAACTGGCCGGCAGTTCTGCAAAGAACCTGGCCACTGAGCGTTATTGGTGGAAGAGGTAACTGGCATTCCCTTGTAGACTTACTTTGCTTTTGTCGACTCTTCGCATTCAGTTTCCAAAGAGCTTTTTGTTTCTGCTCAGATCACAGTGGAGGCGTGTTCCTCCTGTGAGCTGTTTCAATTAAAAGCCAGAGAGAGAAGTGCTCCAGCAAGGCAGAGCAGATTTAGCTGCGACAAACTGGAAGAGTGAGTTCTGATGACAGGGCTGTACCGGCTACACTGTAGCTCAAATCACTCACAACAACCTGTAATTACGATCTCATTGCACGTTGGAGAGCAATCTGTAGACTTAGCTAAATTTAGCACATGAACATTTATTTATTTCTGTGACATCTTTCAAATAAGTTGGAAAAGTGAAAAATAAGTACATACACTCACTGCTTTAATTCAGCAGTTCTGGGCTCTATTTGTTTGGGATATCATTGGTGATTTAAGAGATAATATGCTGCTATGCTGGGTTGGTTGACATGGCTTGGCATTGCGTTATGCATTTACACAGTGCATGAAGCAGTTAAAGTCACATCCTGTTGAGATGTGCATCCTGTTGCTAGTTGGTAGTGCGATGATTATGTTGAATATTAACAAATAAATATGGTCACGCCAGGTCATCAAACATGTTAAGTCTTGTTTCGTGTTTCATGGCGATATGGCGACGGGCATGCTGTTAAAGGAAATCACACGATTAGCACAACTTTTCATTGTCGAGGTTGTTCTCTAGGAGGAATTCATTAAAGTAGAACGTCTGCAAATAGCAAAAAACAAGCAAAAACTACTAGCTGACTTACTTTTGGGTTTGGAATGTGGGTCCTCAGACGTTTTTTGTACATCTGGGCATGATTCATATGATTTTCATGCATTTTGGTAAAACAGGTTGGCTGCACTTTAGGGGGCGCTATCAAGTCAATCAGGCACATCCTTGTTTTCACACAAAATTATGTTTCTTTCAATGGGGTCAATATTGACCCTATCGCGGTAGCTGCTCAGGCCCTGTAAAAAAACGGACTGACGATTTTCAAATAATTTTGTGTTGATAAACTAACAGATTAGTTAACTCTGTGTTTTAGCTCCATAACAAATGTTAAATGGTCTGCATTTATATAAATGGACTGGATAACCTTTTTCTAGTCTAATCGCCCACTCAAAGCGCTTTACACTAAAAATCAGCGCTTCTATGTACAGCACTTTTTGTATCACACTATCACACACTGTGGGAACAGCCGTCGGGGGCAATTGACTACAATTTACAAGAGTAACAACAACAACATAAACAACGTTAGAGGCTGTTAAAAGAGAACGATGTCGAAGAGCATGTGTAGTGCCTTTGGCTGCAGACTGGGTGTTTGGATGCTAATTGTTCCTCATGTTGTGCTGCAAGTCTCTAGTCATGAACTGACAACATTCAATGAAGTATTATTTTCTTAGTGTTTAATGACAGTTTGCTTGGAAACCATTATTTTGTGAAACAACATATAATTTCACCATAATTTCACTGATAAATAATGTTGTTAAATGAACTTAAAGGTAACCATGATAAACACTCAGCATGATTGCTGAACCTGCTAGTTATCATGTTTTTATTTTCTTTACCGTGAACATAATGAAAAATTCCCTATTACAACTTCTTGTGGCCCAAACTGACTTATTGAAATGACTGTTTGTCCTCCTACTCACAGTCCAGAACCAGTAAATGTTTAGCTAATAATCACTCGGGACAAAGAAAAGCAGAAATCCTCTGCACTGGGAAGCTGGGGCTAAAGAATGTTTGACATTTTTGCTTTTGATTAATCGACTAATAGTTTTGGCTTGAATTAAGACGTGTAATCCTGCTGGCTCAGCAGCTCAACACACGAAGCAGTCGCAGGCCTTCTGGCCCTCATCAACAAATAGATTTGACCATGTAAATACAGTTAAAGTAGAATGTGGCATTATATAAAAAAATCTGCAAGGAACTGTCAAATCAATGTCGGAGATTAATTCTAATTATATCTAAAAGTTAGTTTGAATCCAAGTTGATAAACAGCAAAGCTCTCGTTTGCTGGTGCCCGGGCAGGAGTCAAAACAATTATCCCAGGGGTTTTCCTGGCTGGCATGGACTGCAGGGGCAGGGAGTCGGTGTACGTTTGGTCAGCGGTTACCACGGAGACGCAGGCCCAAGGTAAACAGTAGGAGCAGTGTTCGAGCTGAATCGCGCTGTGTCTAGCCCGCTCCCCAGCATGGAGGGCCTTGGAAAAGCAGCCTGGAGTTAACATAAGAGTGTCTATTCATATCTATAGAGAGAAGAGCACTTCATTCACTGCTCTGGACGAAGATTGGGTGGTGGTACATTTCAATATCATATGAAGCAGACGTGAAGGAGGTGTATTGTGCTGTATAAATCGGATGCAGTGATCTCTGAGAGTTGGGAGCTGCATTGTGTTTGTGTGTACAATAGCTGTTTTGATGACGCTTATCTCATCAACAATGCACAGTCTGTGGATCGCTGGACATATGGTATGAATCAGCAACAGTTGGGGCCAATTCATTCTCATTGTACTGCACTCAAACAATGTATTTTATGGTATCACTCCTGACCACACACACACACACGTGCCAGTGTGCCAGCACTCATACTCTTTACAGTTGACAATTGACAATTACTTTAATCACTAACTACTCTCTCTATTAATTATGTCTTAAAAATGTAACATATTGATTAAATGAATAAAAATCTCTTTGTAATATCGTGGAGCACAAGTTCATATGTTGATGTCTTGTTTGGCTTTACCGAAACCCAAATTGTTTTCAGTTTACTGCTATAGAAATTTCATAAAACCTTCAAATATTCACACACCGGAGAAGAAGGAGCCAATAGACTATAGGCAGTTTTTGCTTTTCAAACATTAAATCATTCAATAGCAATCACAGGCCACATATAGGCTGAGAGTACTGGGAGACTGACTGACACAATGCTGGTGGAGATGAAACACGGATAAATCAATTATTTGCTCGTCAACATTTTAAATTGATTAAGTGTTTCAATCATTTTCGAAGCAAAAATAGTGAAACGATGCCAAATACGTGCAGATTATTCTCGTGAGAGTCAGGATTTGTTGTTCATCTTTGTCATATATCATCGTAAATGGAACCTTTTGGGGTTTTAGACCAAAGTAGTAGTAACTCTACAATGTTGTGATGGACAAGTACTGGAGCTGTAGTCCTAATCTTTTGACATTTGTTTTTATTGGATTTGTAGACAGACAAATATGAAACGACGCCAGCCTTGTCAGGTTTGAAGTGGATCTTTGTCTGCACCAATTTCCCAACCGTGTCTTTTTATCTGTGCGTCTTGTCCCAGGTGTTGGACAAGCACAAAGCCATGGACAGCATGGTGGAGCTGCTGCAGGTGTACCCTGAGGAGGACGAGGCGTATGCAGAGCTGCTGGAGGCAACGACTCAGCTATACCACTACCTGCTTCAGCCTTTCAGGGACATGAGGGAGCTGGCAATGCTGCGCAGACAGCAGATAAAGGTAACACACACACACACACACACACACACACACACACACACACACACACACACACACACACACACACACACATATACACATACACATACACATACACATACACATACACACACACACACACACTGCCATCTGTTTTAGGGCTTGATTTAAGTAGGTTTAGACCTCGCTGTAGCCTGGTTACTGGTGTGTCCTGGAACACACTTTGACTTGTGTCATGCTGCCTCTCCGCTACAGTGCACTCCACCAGTCACAATGCCATCTTTTGTGGTTTGAAAAAGCCAAGGTTAGCGCTGGAGAACGAGCCCTGAACCGCTACACGATGAAGTCCTCCATTGAGCCTGCCCTTCTAAGCCCACTGTAATGACATTAGCATTAGATGCTGAGGCTACATGTGGTAGCGATGGTGTAGTAGCCGATCCGTGCTACCCTCTAGCTTTGCATCTGGGGGCTGTGGAGGGCAGAGGATCAGCCAGAGAGGCCCCCCCCCCCCCCCCCCCCCCCTGCCCAGAGCGGCTTAACAACCAGCATAAGTATTATTACAGCAGCCACTAAACCACTCAGTTATTCTGCAGCCTCAGCACACTCTTCTGTTTTCCACACTCTTTCTCCACTCCATCTTTGTTGTTTTACTTCATTAGAGGCTTGAAAAGGGAAGTAAATCTGCAGGCTAATCTCTACTGTCTCTGAGCCTTCACAGAGCTGGGTTCAGTGTGAACACATGCCTGGTCGGGTCAACAGGTCACAGTCCTACTTGATTAACGGCCCAGCAGGAAGAAGTGACATACTGTTCATTAAGGTGGTTTCCGAACAAATGCATGTAATGACATTAAAGTACAGTCTGAGAATGGATGGATATTTTCTAACTACAGATACAACAACTCATCCAACAACAAAAATAGACTGAAAATTATTAAGTTGCCACTATTTATATGTTACCAAGACCTCATGGATAAATGAATTACCAGTTTAAGTATGGTGAATTAAGTCGTGAATGTCATTTTCTTGTGTTTTTAATGAAAGAAATGCCAAAACTAGGAAAACCAGGGATGACATTTCACAGATAAAAAGTAATTTTACCATATAATACTGTTACAAATGCGTTGACTTCTGTGTGTGTATTTTATAATATGAAGCCTGGCAAAATGTGGTTAGTGTTAGTGTTGATAGTGTCCATCATCTTTTTTTTTTATCAAACTTTTTATTCCAAAATCCAAAATATCATGGCAGCTATTGCAGCACAGCAGCAGCAGTTAGACAGTTCTAACTGCTTTTTTTTTGTGCCTTTTGTTTCCATTTTGGCAAACTTGCAGCATTAACAGATGCCAAATTAGCTTCTAGCATTTTGTGTTTGCAGATGTACAGACAACTGTCACTGTATTATTTCGACGTAATAGGATATCTTGTAAACCTGATGATTATCAGACAAGTTTTGATGATTTGTTTTTTAAGCAAATATATGGAAGTTGTTTTGCAGTGAACACCAGTAGTATCCCTGGATCGGTGAATCAAAACAAATTTACATTATGTGTGTGTTCATGTTTGACTTCGTGATGACTCTGGGAAGAAGTAGTGCTACTTTGGACGCAAACTGTGGCCAAAGTCTGACAAAGTCTGTGTCTTGGTAGCCTGAGTTTGACTGTGCAGCGATGTTACTGAACAATGACTGGACACATCTTGTCCATATCTCTGCCACTGTGTCTGCTGTGCTGCGAGTACTTTCCCTTCTTTGAGATACGTTGCTCACACAACATGCTTATCCAGCATTGTGTCACTAACCAGCACAACTGACTGCGTGGGTGTGTTAATGACTGTGTGTTATGATGGAATTTGGATTCTTGGGCGGGTGCTGATCTAAGTTTAGAAATTTTACACAATCACAAAAATGTATGTCTCACTTTCCCCTTAAAGTCTGGTGATATCATATATATATATATATATATATATATATATATATATATATATATATATATATATATATATATATATATATACACATAATCTTGTTTTTGTCTGTGAATCTCAGGAAAAAAAGAGAAAAACCCACAATGAATTGATCTTACTAACAAGTATCACATGTGTGTCCAAAGCTTGATATATGTTACTCCTCTGTGCCAGAGCTCCATTGTTTTCCAAAAACTATTAAAAACAGATTAGTGGGCCACGCTGTTGCTACATGCTTTATGGGTCTTCCTCAGAATCTGAACTCTGCTCGATGCCAAAGTTTCAAGCTCTCCCACCTGCTCCCCTCAGGGCGATCCAACGACTGAAAACAAAGCTGTATGCAAATGATTCCCTGATGCCGGCAGAGACGGAGTGGTTGCTCCCAAACTGATGAGTCAGGGAATCTCTCGTTTTGGGACTTAGGACACAGGATTCTGAAATTTACATGCAGTTTGCATCTTACTTGATGTGGCAAAGTAAAGATGGGGAAACAAAGAGAGCGGCCCGCTGAGTATCAGTTGCTTGCTGTAGAATTACAGCCTGTTTTGGGTTTATCTGTGAGTGCACGTGACACCAAATGAACTGGAGTTAAGGTTAAGTCGTCGATTAGAGGGGTTCAGAACTGTGGACTGAATGTACAAAAATATCTTTGTATCAGGAGTTCATGAAGTGTTTTATTGCTGTGGTATATTTCAAGCTTTTCAGGTTCACTGAGGCGACACAGTCTATAGTTGATTAGGGCTACAATTAATAGTTATTTTCAGTATTGGATGGTCTTCCGATTATTTTCTTTTTAAATAGTTCATCAATTAATCTTTTGCTCTATAAAATGTCAAAATGAGGTGAAAAATGTCAATCACAATTTCTTAAAACTCATATCACATCATCAAATTACTTCAATGTTTCAGAAAATGAAATAAATTCAGCTTTAAATAGATACAAATTGAAAATTCTTCCACATGAAACTTCTCAGAGGACAAGGTAACGTGTTAAGTTAAAACAAGTAGTTTTGTCAGACCAGCTGTTGAAATCTAAAATATTTTCAGATAACACTGATGTAAAATGCAGAAAAGCAGCATGTCATAACAATACGAGAATGACAGCTACTGAATATTGTGGATATTTAAAAATATATCAATTATCAAAAATAGTTACAGATTTGATCAAGTGATCAGTTTCTCGTCTGATCTTTGCAGCTCTACAGTGATAATTCCGCTGTGTCTTTCTGCAGAGAGGCAGCTTTCCACTTGACATCTCACTTTAACTGAATCAGTCAATGGGCCTGCAGATGGACAGATGAATGAAAGAAAGGGTGTCAGGTATTTTGGTGAATGGTGCATTGTGGGACAGTCCTATTGCATGTCGGTGCCCTGCAGCACGGGTGTCCTGTTGCCTGGAGGGTCTTAGTACTGTCATGAATTAAAAATGTGGTTTCTCTGTGCGAGTTAGTTTGTAACGCAGTGAGCTCCAGTTACTGTTTCACATCAACTCCATTATTACACGGCAACGGTCGCCATGGTGATCAGAGAGAGAGAGAGAGAGAGAGAGAGAGAGAGAGGAGAGAGAGAGAGAGAGAGAGAGAGAGGAGAGAGAGGAGAGAGAGAGAGGAGAGAGAGAGAGAGAGAGAGAGGAGAGAGAGAGAGAGAGAGAAGAGAGAGAGAGAGAGAGAGAGAGAGATGGAGAGAGAGAGAGAGAGAGAGAGAGAGAGAGAGAGAGAGACTGGCGCTATCACAATCGAGTCAATATTGAAGTTTGACGGCAATTGGACTTGGAAAAAATATATATGTTTGGCTTCAGTGGGATTTGAACCCTCAACCAGTGGATCACTGAGTCCCCCTAACCCAATCACATTATAGTTCAAAATCATCAGACAGAGAAAAAATCAATGTTTAGAGTCCTGCCCGCACCTGGACTTGAACTCACCACCTCGGAGTCACTGACCCTCTGCTCTACCCACCAGACCACACATAGTGTTGATAAACACCTGTGAAGTAGTTCATATGAAGATGCCACTGTCTCCCTTTCCCCCCTCGGCCCCTCCCTCCCTCACTCTGCGTGTGTGACTTCACTGATTACTGCACCTGTGTCAGAGAGCGAGTGACACCTTTTCACCAAAAGCGTACGTCACGAACAAAATGCTCTAACTCAAGATCTATAGCTCCTATCGGTGAGATGAACACACCGTGAGAATCACAAGAGTCTGACGAACAAGCACATATCTATATTATTGCTTAGAGTCCAAAATTGAGGCCGTGAGAGCAATTTAGAAATGTAGTTTTCGTTCCAAAAATGTCCTCCTAAATTTACCATTGGATTCAATGGGGCCGACATTTCTCTCCACTCTAGCGCTGTCCTCAAACAAATGCTTGTTACTCAAAAACTATAAGTCCTATCTGTAAAACGAACACTCAGCTACTGAATATTGTGGATATTGTGGCTGTTGCAGCTGCCTGATAAAGACGCCTAGTATCTAAAACTGTGTTACTCACAAAAAGGCTTTTACGGGCTATTTTAACCAAATGAGATAAGGGCCACCATGACGGTGTCCATGCTGTAATCCCAGCACGTTACCACGGGAACTTGCGTCACTTCTATTCTCAGTGAGTCTGTCACGTCTGTGTTTTGTCACCAGCAGCTGTTAAGCAGAGGTGCTAAAGGAAGTCATTCAATCACTTCTTCAATGCTGCCTCAAGAAGAGGAGTCAATAAACAAGCTGCCGGAAAACCTGAAAACACATGTGACGCTTTATTATCCCAAACATTAAGAAAACATGAGGATCTCCAGTTACCGACAGATCTGTGTCTCAGCTAAAATACACTTTGAACATGTAGTGTTGTCAGTGACACTTCTCCCTCCTCAGTGTGTCTCACACTGTACGTTAATGAGCAGTGATGAATGAATGAATGGTGTTTACATTGTGTGGGTCAGGATTAGGTCAGGTTACCAGGTGACATCAGGAAGCTGCAACCAAGAGGGAAAGTGACCGATTAGAGACGATAGAGTTTTAAAGATGTTTCTCCATCATGTCATTCTGCTTTTAAGAAAGTGACTCCCTCACCAGCTTCTTTATCTGTATCTCTCTGAAAGGTATTTTGCTAAGCAACTATCTGCATAGACAATTAGGATAATTACATGTATTTTCACGTGTTTCCAGACACTATGTAATGTATACAAGTGTGAAGTGTCACGTTCCAACTAGCTTTAGGCTACTAAACTTTTACAGGAGATGTATATTGCCAGATTCTTTCCTCTTTCTATGAAACCAGTGAAACAGACAATTTATGGCCGACATGTCAGCAGGGAGGAAGTGAACAACAACAAAATGCAAAGAAGATGAAGATACACAGGGTTTGGTCAGATCACTTTGGTTACTGTATACAAATGACATGTCACCTTTTCTAATGAATGATATAATCCATTGAATAACAAAAACATTTAAACCTGCATAATATTGTATATAGAAGTGCATGTAGCTGCAAAATTAGTTCCACAAATCTTCTCAACATCTCAAAAACATTCTCAATGCAACTGATAAAACGTGTTTGACCTATTCAGCATTAGTATGTTTGCAAACAAGTTAAACTGTCTGCCATTATTATTTTCATTACTGTGGCAGACACAATAATCTGATGCATATGGGAGCAAATTAGATCCTCATCGAATTAAATCTCATAGATCAGCACTATGGTGAACATTAAACAGAATTAATAAAAAAAGTGTAAAACCCAGGGTAAGCCTATTCCCTCTTTTTAGAGAGGTTGCTGAGAAAGAAACTCGGCTCCATGTGTTGCTTCAGATTTGAAGTTCAGGTGTTTTCACCAGATTTTCTTTCACAAACGACATCGGACGTAGACGTTTTATATTTTTAAGTTGAAGATGAATGATGGAGGGGAATGAATGGGAGGATATTTGGGAGACTGCTGCTCCTTCAACCTTCTTTTTTCCCTCCCTGCTACACACTGGAACACTTCTCTAACATACCCAGTACATCAGACATACTTTTCATTTCATTTGTTTTTTTCAAAAATCACCATATTAAGACTTAATCAAAATATATCATCTTTTAATTCTTGACTCTGCATCTATAATGTCATTGTATTCTTACAAATGTAATCTGGGCTGATAATAGTTACTTATGTTTTGTTATCTAATGATGTAATCTGTTACTACCCAACCCTGGTTATACAACAGATGTTTCAAATGCCATCAGTGTCGCAGTGTCAAGACAAACAACTCGTCTGCTTGTTGCTCTGTGGCTGTTAAGTCTTGGGCCTCTTGTTCGATGTGTTCACATGTGGGTGCAGCTCTTTCACTGCTCTATGTTACTGTACTTACAGCACTCTGAGCAGTGAACATATCTGAACAGTGAGATCATAGCTCAAAGGGACTCCAGTTCAATTTCTACTTTAATATAAAACCTTTTGCTCTTGGCTGCTCTCTTTTTGTTTTCTTTCTGGTCTCTGACGTAATCTCTCCTCCCCCTCTCACTCACTGTTTCACCCCTTTTTAAAAAGACCCCTCCCTGTTCTTGTCCCTCACGTGCAGACACACACACACACACACACACACACACACACACACACACACACACACACACACACACACACACACACACTCACTCCCAGGACAGAGAAGTGGGTGTGCTGGCGAACATAAATCAAGTCCTTTGAGGTTTGCTGGCAATTACACATCCTTGTTTATTTTTGAGCACCTACACACATCTGTTTAACATTGATATATTAATGTATGACTGAATGTGCAGGAGGCCCTGAGCTAAGCTGTGTACATTTTGTCCCTGAAGGTTGTGTGTTTTAGTGAACTCCCAGGACAGAACTCCACGTGGCACTGTTTTTTCCCTGTTTCTCACTCTTTTCACACGGCCTGACGCGAGCCAGCGAGCTGTGAGGAGCCAGATTGTGTTTGACAGAGTTGTGGCTCGTAACCTCAACTCCTCCCAGTGTGCATTCAGATTTCTTTTGTTTTGTTATCACTGATTTTTTTTTGTCTATTAAATATTTGATGCCAGCCCAGTAGGACACTAGGTTAGTGTGACTCCAGACGTAAACAAGCACAGGCATGCCTTACAGTCATAAGTCGCTGGTAGCACCATCTGCTGCAAGGTGCTGATATTACAGAGCAACTGTAGTCAGTGATCTGGACCAGTGGGTTCTCAAACTGAGGTGAGCTGTGGAGGGAGAGAGGTGGTCATGTGCATGATGGTTTTAAAAACATCAGGAAGATACTGTGACACGAAGCTCATAGAGGCAACAGAGCTACTTTACTATCAGAGTCTGATTTGTGAACAATGATTCAGAGTAATAACTGGGTTAAATCTAGTGGTGGAGGAAGTACTGACACATTTTACTAAAGTCAAAATGCAAATAAATTGACAATGTACTTGAATAAACACATTCACTTTTTTTACTTGAGTAAAAGAAAATAAGTACTTGCTTTTGAATGTATTAAGTAAAAGTGAAGCTCATTTCCTAATGCAACGGCCTACAACGTCAACTGTGCCTATTGTATATTGTGTTTAAAAAATATATATATATACAGACTCTGTCATTAATAAGGAATACTACCGATGATGCCACAGAAAACACTTTGTATAGTCATATTAATTCATGGGTGAGATGATGGTATCTTCCAAATCCATGTCTGGTGCTTTTTCACCAGTGATGCTGCAGGAAATGGGGGAAATGTTTCCTGCCCGCTCTGATTGGATCAATGAACCAATTTCGCTCTCGCTATTGATTTAAAAATAACCGCTACAGCCCTGTCCAGCTCTCCTCGTGTAACGGGCGGTCTCCTGGTATCTCCTCCATGCTCTTGCGACTGTGCTGGGAGACACAGCAAACCTCACGTATGGATGTGCCATCCTGGAGGAGCTGGACTACCTGTGCAACCTGATTGGGCTGCAGGTGCTGCCTCATGCTACCAGTAGTGACAAGGACACCAGCAGGACACAAAACTAGAGAAGAATCAGTCAGGAAGGATGAGGAGAGAGAAACTGTCTGTAGCCACCACATGCAAAACCATTTCCTTTTTGTGAGTTGTCCCCATTGCACCTGTTGTGAGTTGTGGCTTTTGCCCCCATTGCACCTGTTGTCACTTTCATTTGCACCAAAGCAGGAGACATTGATTCACAATCACTTGTGCTTCCTGAATGGACACATTGATCTCTGCAGTTTAACTGACTTGGGGTTTCACTGTGATGTATTTCCCTTCATTTTTGAGAGCAATGTATGTTCATGCACTGCTATTCTCTATTTCAAGGACTAAATGAAACTGTACTTTTGGTATGTGCAACAGTTTGGGCATCCCACCAAGTCAGTACTTAGTAAACCCCACGTTTGGCAGATATCACAGTGTCGGCTCTTACTGCAGCTCACTGTATTTCAGATCTACACACAGATCTTCAGTGATGCTCAGATCAGGTGACTGTTGCAGTTCAAAAAGCTTCAGCTGGTGTTTCTTCAAGTGGTTCACGGTGGATTTTGAGTTCTGCTTTGGATCATTGTCGTGTTCTAGGAGTCAGCCAAGAACAAATATTTCATCTATTGACATAGATGAAAAAAGAGATGCTGAAGAGTTTTACAATTGGCCCAAGAGTTAATAATTGTTCTCTGTTCATCCATGGACACACTGCAAACATGCTGACTTTTAATGGTGTCAGTAGTCCAAAACTACAAATAAAAAGAAACTGGGCTCAATAGGGAGTTAACTGCAGCTAACCCACTGAATCCACAGCAACAATATACTCTCTGTTTGTATCTGAGTATCTACCAAACAGACGACAAAGAATAATAATAATGACCTGTTTTAACACCATCAGATCTCTCTGGAGACGGAGCGGCTGGGTCCTCGCCGTGTGGAAGGCCTGAGGAGGGAGGATGAGGAGTGGCAGAAGAAGGCCCACGCCGCCGTGCTCTCCATACAGGACCTGACTGTCAAGTTCTTCGAAACCACGACTCGATCCCAGAAAGGTAAACACAGAGAGGGCGGATTTCCAACCGACATTTTAAAACAACCTTCCTTGTACAGGACCCTCATCTCTGACCTCTCACATGCCAGTGTTGTCCCCGCTCCAAAAGTATTTTAATCCACAAACCATCTCAGCTATGCAAAGAAACAACTGAATGCTGTTTAGCCAAGGAATAGTTTTCAAGTAACTCGGTTTTAAGTCAAAGAGTTATTGTCAAACACTGCTGATGTGTTTATTCATTCAGTTAACAATTATGATGTCAATTATTTTCATAATTCACAATTAAATGTTTAGGCTTTAAAGCATCAGAAAATGTCAAACTATTTTTCCACTGATCCACAATCATTTGAATCTGTGTTGCAGCTCTGTTTGAGCGTATGCGTGCTGACCAGAAGAAGTTTGGCAAGTCGGCGTGGGCAGCAGCAGTTGAACGCATGGAGCGTCTGCAGTACAACTTCTCCAGAGAAACTCTGCAGCTGATGAGGGCCAAAGAAATCTGCCTGGAGCAGAGGAAACACGGCCTGAAGGAGGAGGTAAGGTGTCGGTCATGTAGACCAAGTTGTGTGTGTCAGTGTCAGATTGTGAAGTTTAACTGGGTGGGTTTTTAAAGAGGTGGCAATGCTCAGTAAGTTAGTAACCCAAACCCAAAAGCCCCAATGACACCACTGAGAGGTGAGGACATTTGAATAGAACAGCCAGATAATAGCCATGTTGGAAGAATGACCTCACGGCTCAGACATCCTGTGATGGAGTCCATAACATCCTGGTCTACACCAGTGGAAATGACTCAATGGGAATGACCGCCGGGGTAAAAACATTTCTTTAAAATACTCCCGAACTCCAGTTTACCTTTTCTAAACTAGTGTGGTGGAGCTCAGCACTTAGAGAGAACAGCAAAAGTGCCTCAGGTTCTATATCCACTGAGCCACTTCTATTAAAACAAATCAGGTAGAGCTGCAAAGCACTTTGGAAAATCTGCTAAATCTGCAGCATGTGCTTTTTTACTCCCGTGGACGTGTAACATGATCATGTGGCTGTGACTCTAGATGCAGGGTCTGCAAGGTGGGGAGGACGCCATGCTGCGTCTGGACCAGCTGGAGGCGCTGTACTACGAGTTGCAGATGCAGCTGTATGACATCCAGGCGGAGGTGCTGCGCTGTGAAGAGCTGCTGCTCAACTCTCAGCTGCAGAGTCTGCGCAGGCAGATGACAGGTGAGCACCTGCATGTTCTGAGTGGGACAGACTGTCATGTGCATGCTTTCTGTCTGTGTAGGCAAAAATAAACAATCTGACAGACACAGTGGGGTGTAGCATGATGGTGTCTGCTTATTGCAGATTATTATTATAATTCTTAAAATAACCAAACTTAAGGGACCAAACATTAGTTGTGTTGTGTTTTTTTTGGTGTATGCTAATCAGATATTTTAAAATCAAGTAACAATATCTCTAAACAAGATCTCTGATCATTTATTCACGTTCCTATATTCGTATTCTATAAAACGTTTTTAAGAAATGTTAGAAAATGCGATTTTCTGTTTTTCAAGAACTGTCTTCAGGTTGCTTGTTTTGTCCAAAACCCAAACATGTTGATTTATTTCATGTCATGTGACAAAGAAAAGCAGGAAAAAAAACCATATAGGAGATATTTTTGCTTAAAAAAATAACAGATTGATCCCTGCATCAACCAAATCTAGTTGCTGAAATGTTTTCTATAAATACACTTTTTTATTGGCCTTAAGAAGCCCTAGTTTCTGGTCTGTTTTGAAATCATGCTGCAGCAGCAAATGAATAATTAATTTTACTTCTACACTCCCTCAGATTAAGACACAAATAAAACGTTTTTTATTAAAAAATAAAACTTAAACATAAACTTTCACCAGTACACATGTTCATCTGGCAGCTTATAAACAGGTACATTAACTGTTAATTGTTTGGTCACAGGTCACAGCAGCTTTTTGAACTAACAACCTGTACACGGCAGCGTTTTGATGAATCTCTTCTCATGTTGCACCAGAGCGTCAGGATGAGGTTGTGTACTACGATGCCTTTGAGAGCCCTGACGCCATGAAGGGAGTAGAAGACCCTGCATCGCCGCCCTCCCCCCTCAGGGACGAAGACCTGAGCGTCCTGCAGCAGAGGACGCGGCAGCTCGAGGCTCGCCGGGGTCGCATCACCACCAAGAAAGTCTACCTCAAAAACAAGAAGGTAAGCACTGACGACTGATGATGAAGTCTGGTTTTGTTGTGGAGATATCTGGAGAAAGTGCAGCTATTTTTATGATTTGTGTTTTATTTCTTTTTCCATTCATAGGAAATCTGTATAGTCAATCACAACCAGAAGATACAGCAGCGAGGCCAAGGCGGCCCTGCTGACAGCAGTTCTCCTCAGCCACTGCAACAGGTAAAACTCAAAGATTCATCATGGCACACACGATACATGAGCCTCTACATATTTACTGCATTGTGAAGCAGAGGGGTATTTTGTACCAGAGGGTTGAGAACTGGCAGGAAGCAGGAAGGGTTTGGTTCTGGGATGATCAAGATGAAAACTGTGTCTGTGGCCTGACCTTTGTTTTTTGCTATGACTCCATGACAGGTTCAATGAAGGGTTAGGGTTAAAAATCAGAGTAATGTGCTCTCTTTTAGCAGATTTAGTGCAGAGTCCGGCAGCTGCGTTTTGGACGAGCTGTGGCTCGCATGTGAAAACATAATGGAAAGAGTGAAAGAGACACTCACTACAATGCATTCCCTAGCCCCTTACTCTAACCTTAACCATCACAACTAAATGCCTCACCCTAACCCTAACCCTAATACCAAGCCTTAACCCTCAAACAACCATTTGAATTTGTGAGGACCAGCCAAAAATCTCCTCACAATGATGGTATAGAAGCAAAATTGTCCCTCATAACTATAGAGAGACATAGACAGACACACAGAAAAAGAGCATGCACAAGAAAAAGACTGCCCTTCTGCTGATGTTTTCACGTCTCTGTAACATATTCTACAGACATAAGTGTTGGTTATTGCAAAGGTTTATTTGTAACCTAATGTCGGTGTGCCCTCTAGTGGACAGAGCTTATAACAACCACATGCATAAGGTGGTAAATAATTGAAAAATTGAATTGAAATATTATAAAAAACGGATTGACATCTTCTATGTTCAAGAGAGGTCACTACAATCGTTTTTTCACTTTATGACTTGCCTTACTAAATTAATCCAAATCAAAGACATTGTGATTTACTGAGAAGCTTTTGTTGATTGTTTGGTTTGGTTTTCATTTAGAATTTTATTGAATCATGTTCAGACCATCAGCTGTTCGAATTTGATTTGGTTTCTGGTTGTAAGTAATAGTAAAAGTTTTTACCTGGATTTCCACAGTATTCTTTATAATGCAACCAGCAATTAAACTGAGTCTTCTCAGATGTTGTGTTTTTTGAATTCATCAAAACTACATGTTATGATTTTAGTTGTTGTTGTTATTGTCATTTAGTATCTTGTGAGCCAATAGGCTGTCAGCTGTAATCACAGAGTCATGTAAAAGGAAAGTCCTGCTGAATGTTGCCGGGGTGTTGATTTATATTCTCTAATAGGTTCATGGAGAAATAATTTATTATGAGCATTAATAATTCACACTGCCACTAGACCCCGTATATTATTTATAGTGATGAACAGGAAGTAAAGTGAGGGGAAAGGGTGGGGTCCTGCATTGTGACATCACTGGGGGATGCTGATGTGTTTTTAATTGACATACAGGGAATAGGACACAAGCACAACTCAAACCTGTTTTAACAGTTTTGCTTTCAGACTGATATTCAAAACACTCAAGTGCTGATGTACAGGTTTAGCTGAAGAATTTGCATGAATAGATAAATCATTTTTCCAGGTGTCCATGTCTAGGTAGTTTTGTCCATAGTAGAGTTGGACTGATAACTTTCCAGCCAGCAAAATCAAACCGCACTAAACAGGAAAACACCAGAGTTATTTTGTGTGTGAAAAACCCCTTTAATCAACAAATCAATCAATCAAGCAACTACTTTAACCGCAGCCCAACAGTCCACATTTATATTTACTGGATCCACTTTATGTGGATCTGCACTAAATTGCACACAGTCATGAATATCAGTCCTTTAAACATGACTTTTTCCTTGAAGACCAATGAATTATTCTCTGAGAAACCACAGAAATGTCAAAAAACACAATGTTAAAGGAAAAAGATCCAGGATCTGCCCCCGATCCAGATCCACACCACAATGTAAAGGGTTCTTTCCTGACCTATAACACATCCCTCCACTAAGTGTTGGGTTATCCGTCCTGTAGTTTGTCACACAAGCAAATAAACAAATGCAGACGGAAACATAACCTCCTTAATGGAGGTATTTAAAAACCCCTCCTGAACCCTAAAACAATCAGTTTTTGTTTCTGTAAAGGGAGGAGAATATGAAGCAGACGATGAAGCCAAACAAAATGCCCGGGTGAGTCAGGATAGGCAGAGGACGCTGGACAGACTGCGAAGCCTCAATCAGGTGAGAACATCCGCAGTCTGATGTCCAACTCAACCAGCCTCCTCTGAGCTGTCATCACCGCTCACCCTGTTTATTCCCCACACAGCGTTATCCGGGCCAGGTGACTCTGAAGTCCAGCCGGCTGCGTCTGAGTCAGGGTCACAGTCGGAGGAGGGCGGGGCAGCAGCCGAACACGCAGGCAGCCGGCGTTCAGACCGACTGCATCTCCGACCTCCCCCAGCTCTCCGCTCCTCCTCCGCCCGACGCCTGCGGCTGCGACACCATGTCTCTACCGACGGTTGACCTCGAAAGCCTGTGCTCTTCGCCTCCCTTCCTCTCGCTGCCTCCCCACTCAGCTCCCCCATCTGTTCTGTCAGCGGGTCCTCCGCCACCCCCTCCTCCTCCGCCCCCTCCGCCTCCCCCTCCACCACCTCCTCCCTCGGAGCAACAGCAGGGCGAGGACGGGGACAGGAACCCTGCAGCAGGCAGTCCGGTGCTGCAACATGAGTCAGAACCCTCCTCGCTGCCCCTGGCTCCATTTTCTCCTCGATTCTTTGACAGCAGCCAGCTGCTGAATGCGAGGACGAAGCTGAGGAAGACGGCCTCGCTCGACTCCTCACAGTGGAGGAGAGGTGAGGAGGCAACTTGCAATCCTGACTTTTATGAAACCAAGATATTGTGTTTTGTTTAAACTAATATTCCTGGTTGATTTGGTGACAGCCAAGGTCACAGACGGCCCCAGAAAGTTTGTCAAGTACTTATCAAGCAGCTGATTTGTCATTAACACGACTGAAGATGAACAGGTTACAATGCGGCCAAACAGAATCACATCACATCTACGTTCAGCCGTCAAAGTTTTGTCTTCCACATTTGTCTCCAGACGTCTGTCCACAGTGTAAAACCAAAACAACGTCCTGATACTAATACCAAACTGTTTATGCTAAAAAGCAGCACATATTTCCTGGTATCTCTTCATATGCAAAATGAAGAAAAGAAAATTTCCATTCTGATTTAGTTCAACTTTATTCTCAACCAAACTTTCCTCCTCATTTTTTGCCCAACACCTGACACCAATACTCATCAATCATCATTTCCTTGTCTGAACATCATTATAAAACAGTTTAAAATGTGTGAATAGAGAGACAGTTTTATTTGCAGCTGATAAAGACTCAATGTTAACCAGCAGTGATTTCAAAGCTTCACTCAAACGCTGCCTCTATGTGAAGTATATCATTTGTGTGTGTGTGTCTGCAGCGAGCTCCCCCATGGACGAAGTGCTGGCTTCTCTGAAACGCGGCAGTTTCCACCTGAGGAAGGCTGAGCTGCGAGTCCTGGCCCCGGACCCGGACGACGACAGCGAAAACATCCTGGCCCAGATCAGGCAGGGCGTCCGGCTGAAGAAGGTCCGCACCCGGCCGGAGCAGCAGCAGCGTCAGGCCAGGAGCTTCCTCCACTCGGCCGACGCTCTGACCCGCAGCATCCACGAGGCTCTGAGGAGAATCAAGGAGGCCTCACCAGAGTCCGAGTCTGAGGACGAAGGCCTCCCGTGCACTGACTGGGAAAACTAGTTCATCAGAAGGATCTTTCTCTCTTTCTTGGATGTGTGGAGCCAAAATGAAGAGTTACTGTACAATGGCTGAAGTTAAGCGGACACCTCAGAGTTTTATCACGTGTTTGAACAAGAAAACCCTTGATTCACTTTTTTAAATATCAGACAAGCGGCTCAATTAGTTTCATACTTGTGCGTGTGGTTTGTAGAAGACGGACCACTAAGGTTGTTGTTTTTTTTTATGTCGCTGCTGTGGCGTTCTCGGGGAGGACACAACCTCTGACCTCCCGGGGAATCCATCCACATGTTGGAGTCGTACTGTACTGTAGCTTGCTGTGATGGGTTTGTTTGAAGAAGTGAGTATTTTGTCTTTTCTTTTCACCTCTCTCTCTCTCACTGTCAAAGCACTCGGACTCTCCACCAATAACTTTTCTGTATGATTTTACATTACAAACATACATAGGAAATATCAGTGCATAAGAATGCCCAAACATGTACATGTATGCCGGACAAAACAATTCACACTCACTGAAAGAAGTAAGTGGACATTTTGGAAGATAAGGACGCTGCTGCTGCTTCATGTTTCACTTTTCAGACATGAACTCCGGAGAATGTCCGCACGATTGGGTCCGGACTTTCTCCAGAGTTTCTCTTTCACACATGAACAACACAGCAGGAGACTCATTTCATGTGTGAAAGCAGCTTTTCACAACTGACACTTGTTGTAATCTTCTCAGCTAGAATAAGTGAGTTTCCCAATTCCATTAATTAGTCTGATATGAGAAGTGGAGCTACACGACTGAAAGTTGCACATTTTGGTTTTGGGGTCATTTTCATCATCCTGGTGTTACAACGTCAGAACCAGCATTGACTATTTGGAGAATTAGCCATAGTTCTTAAAGCATTTTCACTTATACAAAGTAAAAATATGATGCAACACGAGGAAGGGGTTTGTGACAAAGATGCAGCTTATGGTGAAAGTTAAATTCACAGCATCACATTCTTTCTCTGGGTTAGAGCTCAGCACAGGATTGTAAGATTCAGTGGGACCTTTACTTTACTAGTATCCAGTATCCACAGCAAGTAAACTTCCACAAATCTAGAAATTATCCTGGAAAAAGTAGAGAGACCAACAGAACTTGAGCCTGAGAATTGTCACATTTTTAAGTTTTTTTCAGTATCAGAATAATCCACTTGTAGTTTTCTGTACATCCATGGCTACATTGCACAGTGGAACTTCTAATAGGTAATTTATTATATTCTAAATGGCTTTAAAATCTGACAAAATCTCAACAAGCATAGGCCAAAAAAAACAACTAACAAAAAAGCAGGGCTCGCGTTGTAGCCTGAAGCGAGCTAACTGAATCCAGGACATTATCTAGACTTTATACTATAGCAAATACATAGTGTAGCTGATGGAACTGTAGTATAAAGTGAGATCCTTCATATTAGGTTATGATCCAAATAACCAGCTTACCTCCCACACTGGATCACACTGAAGCTCAGCACTATATAAATACAGACCACTTACAGCTCACAAGAGTATATATATTTTTTCAGAGACGTTTAAATTCATCATTTCTGAAGCAGCGTTGGAAATATTAGCTGGTTAGCTAGTTTTACTGATCGTTATTCATCCTAAACAACTTTTGAAGTTGTCCAAACACAGTATTTTGACACAAAATGGACAAATACATATGCAGTTATATTTAATATGTGGCCAGTATTCCCTCTGATGAATAACAAGCTCCACTGTGGTCACCCTATGTTAAGTTACTCTTCAACACATAGTAAACTGTGGTGGAAACCGATCATGAAAATAAGTTTTGTGAACATTAAATCATTATTACAATCGCTTGACAGAAGATCAGCAGTTGTTTTCATAATTAATAGTTTTTTCATGCAAAGACTCTGATTATTCTCTGGTTTCAGCTTCTCAAACGTATCCATTCCCATCGCTTTTACTGTTTTATACTGTAAATTGAAAATATTGAAGTTTCTGACTAATGGGCGGACAAAAGGAGACATTTATAGATGTCACCTTGGGCTTTAGGAAATTGTAACAGGCATTTTTTTTACTATTTTATACACAAAATCAATTAGTTGAAAAAGGCATTCATGAAGTCTTGAAAAGATCTTCAGGAAGTGGGGAAATGTTTAAAATGTTTTTTAAAAAGCAACGTCCAGCCCTTTTAAAAACAGAAAAAAATAAAAGAAGCTTTACCGCACATGTACATAACAGACTCCAGATGTGGAGCAGAGTTACAAACCAACGTGAAGCGCACTGGAGCGTAGTTCATCACCCTCTGCTGGAACAGACGCAGCTTCCTGCTCGCCACACCCAACGCTATCGGGATCATACGTGTTGTTTACCTTTTATTTTGTTTGTGGTTTTTACTCTTATTTTATTTACCCGAGAGTCTCTCTCCGTTTCCACTGCCTTGTTGTTGTTTTTTTCCAAGTTTGTTTTCGTCGTGGCGTTGTTTCAGTTTTGCGTGTGTGTGATTTTTATTATTTTTTTTATTATGTATGATCTGTGTCAAACCTGTCTACAGCTGAAAAACACATGTTCCTGTAGTTAACACGTCAGTAGGCACTGAGCAGCATGGCTTCATTTAAAGAAACAGTTTAGGGAAATAAAGACGTGAATTCTCTTTCTTGCTCAAGAGTTAAATGAGAAGCATTAACAAATCCAAAGATCCTCTGAAACTCACAAGTCAACATCCGGTTGTTGGACTATGTCAAAAAACATTTAGGAGTTCAGCTGACAATGCAAGAAATAATATTGTTTAGCTTTTATTAATTTTAATAGGTGATGTAAGT
Source organism: Verasper variegatus (assembly GCA_026259375.1). Taxonomy (NCBI): domain Eukaryota; kingdom Metazoa; phylum Chordata; class Actinopteri; order Pleuronectiformes; family Pleuronectidae; genus Verasper; species Verasper variegatus. The sequence continues at coordinate 6,023,109 of CM048060.1, forward strand.
TGTGGCCCTGTAGTGTATTTACATTTACAAACTGCCACAGCCATTCACCAAATATTGACAGAGAAACTCAGGGACAAATTCTGACGGGTGTAATGATGGAAGCTGTATTTCTCCTCACCTCGTGTTATTTGTCAGGTCTTTTACACGTCGTTATGGTAACCCATTTCTACAATAAAAACTATTTATTACTAAATATTACAGCGCTGAGGTAGGAGTGTCATATTGTGAGAAAAAAACTAATTCTTCTGGCATTTAAGTTGTCAATTTACAAGTTAAAAAAAAAAGAATGTGGGATGATGAAGTCAGAAATGGATGAGATAGAAACAAGTCTAGTTATCTTTGCAGTGGATGGAAATTCGTATTCTTGGATTTCACTGTAAGGAAATGCTGGTGAGTTAAGCCCAGAATCAGTTCTGTTTGAACGGGTGAACCTAAATGCAGGTTAACTGGGGACATGAGGGTTGTGGCAGGTGAAGGTTGCAGGGAAAGAGAGAGTGTGACATGCTGCTTCTATTGCACTTTGGTAGTTTTTACTCACTCTAGTTGAGAGTTAAAGGGATAGCTCACCACAAAACACTTGAGCAGTTTCATGGGGTAAACAGCGTTGCAGCCAATTTTCATTTTTGGGTGGACTATCCCTTTTAAAGGCAGCGGATGTCGCATTTCGATAATGAGGCAAATCTGATTTGTAAATATGCAACACAAAGATAATTTACAAAACAACCATTTGAGTTGTTGCACATCCATCGTGCAAAAAGAAAATCTAATACATTTGTGACTTTAGAATCTCTGAGAATATCCAAGTTTTTTTTTTTCTCTCTTGTAAATTAATGACTTTAATGTCGTCAATCCATTTTTTGCTGCTTTAGAATAGAGCCCGGCTTTATGCTAAGCTAAGCTAACTGCCTGCTGACTGAAGTGGTTATCGATCCTCTCATCTAACTGGACATGAAAGCAGAACGAGTGCGTTTCTCATCATGCTGAACTTTGTGAAACACACAGAGTCACTGTTGCCAAGTGTGAAACATCATTCCTACGCAGAGTGTGAGGGTAGTTTCTCTTCTACACACACACATACCTTTACTGATATTAAACAGTAGATTACATGTTTGACCTTCACCTCCTCACACTGCTCTGTTTGCGTTTTAATTTTTTCAGCTTTTTGTAGAATCCACGTTGTGACTCGTAGTTTTCCCTCCATCTTTTATTTGGACCTTTATGACCTTATGCATGTGGCCGGTTTGAGGACGAAACCCATCACAACATAAGTGCAATAATGAAGATAAAAGTCATTCTATGGATTTTACTGTAATAAAATGTAAATCATGTCAAACAAAACTATATCCACATGCCTAAATGTATTGAAGTATTTATTGAAGCTTCATATTTTAAAGAATTTTTAAAGCGTACAAATGTACTTTATAAGCTTTTCTTTTTGTTGCTTTTTTTGTTTCCTATCATGACATTCCTCTCTGCTTTCTATATCCTAGTTATTATATATATATTTTTTGTCCTTTTAAAAATAAAAATAAAATAAACACCAAAGTGTGTTTGAATGTTCTTCATAAAGTCAGACTGGATTGGTCTGTGTGTAACCAGCATATAAACACTTAAATGTAGACTTGGGCAGGCATTCAGTTCCTTCATATTTTACATGAGGTGATTACTTTTAACCTTAATAACAGGGCTTCCGTGATAGTGACGCTCCTCTTTTCTGATTCCACGAGCCGATCACGTGATTTATCTGCCAAAAACTTTGGAATTCAGAGTTTTAATATGACTGAAATGTTTTAAATGGAAAATATCAATAACCAGCCTAATGCAGAATCAATCATCTGTTATCTATTCAATGAGCTATGTTTATTTTAGGTTGGAGTATTTTTTATTGGCAGATTTTCTCACAGCAGCTTCAACCTTTTAACTGTTGTTGTTTCCGTCACTTCTCTCAGAGACTCAGAGAGTCAGTGTGACTGACTCATCCTCTGATGTAACACCACCTGCTGATGTCTGTCATCGTGCACTCAACATGTTCAAACTGCTGACTCTGCTGAATTTGTGGTTTTGGTTTCCTGCTTTCTGCCTGTAGGACTTGTTAGTGTTGATCGAATCTCACAAACACACACCTTCTCATGAAAAGGTGACATTTTTGGAGAGTCCGACTCATATGAACAAACCTTGTGGAATAAAAGGCAGAGAAATTGGGGCACTGCACTTCACAGCCTTGAAACTATTTTGAAGCAACTTTTGTATTTTGAACCTGACCTGGACCACGTGAGACTGGTGGGGTCGGTTTCCGTGGTAACCTTCTATGAAAAGACCCTTCAGGTTGCGGAAAGAACAACACAACAACTCAATTTTCATTTTTGTTTTACTATAAACTCAAAATTACAATTTGTGTTTTTAATCATGTGGTATAATCAACATTTAAAAGTATTATTCAAATGGGGTTTTTTTCTCCATTTCAAGCTGCAAGAGTCAACGTGATAAAGTCACTGCTAAAATCGTTCAAGTCTCCCAAATGTAACAGAACCGACAACAAGCCCTTAAGTAGTGTTCTTCAGGTGCACGTACCCTCTTCCTCTCAGCGTCGCTGAATTTTTGGCAATAGGAAATCCCACGAAAGAAAGAAAGTACCGCTAGTTAGCTACCGTTGATGCATCTCTGTACCAAAGGCAACGTCAGCAAAAATTCTGTACAGGAAAACGTTATTTGGCAAAAGAAGCAAACCAGATTCTTCGCAAATTCAAACTTTTCCGTCGCCTGGCATTTTTTTTCATTTGCTCTGATAAATAGTTCAAAAATATTGCCAGTTTTTCCAAAAAACTAAAGTACCTCAACACCCATGTACCAGACTATAGAAAAGATGAAGTGAAAAGGAGATGTAAATAAAGATCTTTGCTTTACAGCTTATCGTTACAACGAACTCAGTTCTTTGAGTAATAAATTAACAAAAGAAGAAAAAGGATTAAATCATTGCACTTCAAGTAGCAACAGAAACAATAAGGGAAAGAAAACAAGATCATCTGATTCACCCACACACACAAACCCCATTTTTACAAGTGCACTATGAATTTGTTACAATAATATTCTTTAAAAAAAAATTAGATAGACAGAAAAACTATTGAATAAAATCCCACCTCGCTTGTGGTCTGATCGAGACAGGGGTAAAATTACCTGAAAGTGAGAGTGGGAAGTGTTTATTTACCCTCGGACGCTCCCTTTTTGTATTGCTCATATATTGTATAAGAATATAAGACATACTGCAGGTCCTCCATGGCCTTTTATGTTTTTTTGGCGGTCCAACAGTGGATTTCAGTTAGAGGAGGAACATCAGTACTTAACTCTTCATCACATTCGACCCTCCAGAGTTTCAATAATGAAAAAAAAAAAGATCAATCTCAGGGTGTAAGAAAAGCCCGAGTCGACTCTTACAGTGTTCATTTGGCTGACAATGACCCCCGGGGGCTGAGAGAAGTGAGGAAGAGAGAAAAAAAAAAGAAGATGGGGAACAATCGTAGGCTCCGGGTGTTTACAAAACTGCACCAAAGCGAAGCAAAAAAAAAAAGTCTAAATGAACGAAGGAGCAGAAAGCAAGAAGAAAATGTAACGTCTGCTCGAACGGAAGGATATTCAAAAGAATGCAAAAAAACAGATTCATTCAGAGTTTCTGTGTGGTCACAAAGTCGAGAATAATCCAGAGTGGAGCGAGCGGAGGGAAGGCATGTCCCGAGCAAAGCCCTCTGCACTTTGTAAATGATGCGGACGTAGCAAAAATGTGTGTGCCGTTAATGCATAAAGTGTGTAAACATACTCTTTTACACGTATCGTATACATGTGGAACTAAAAGAGAAGAGAATTCAAGTTGTTGTACATGTCTGTGATTGTGTGAGTGCCAACATGCAGGTGAATTCTTTCATTAGAGTGACTCTCTGGGCCACACTGGCTGCCGCACTGGCGTCGGTGGAAGTGGAGGCGTGCATGCATGTGTGTGTGTGAGTGTGTGTGTGTGTCTAGCTCCCCTCGATGAGCTTGGCCAGCGTGTCCCGCAGCTCGGTCAGCTCGAAGATCTTGGTGTCCAGCAGCTCCAGCAGGGAGCGCAGGCTCTTGCGAAAGGCTTCTCTCTCCAGCTGGCTGCCCTCCAGACGCTGCTCCAGGTCACTCAGCTGGGCCTCCAGCGTCTGGTTCCTCGTCTCCGTGTCCTGTCACAAACAATACAAGCTTCATTCCATTGACTCATTTGTCAGAAAAGAAAAATCATCACAACGAAATAAAAAGAAGAACCCGGTTCTCAGCGTTTTTCACACGTTTTACTAAGTTGTAGATTTTATTTGAAGTTGATCAAATTGACACTGACATTAAATTAACCCTGAATTACCCAGATTGACAAAGTGTAAACATGATATAGAATTTTTTTTTAAATGAAAAACTAAAATGTCACAGCAACAACTTGATTGTTCACATTGAGAAACAGATTTCTAATAACTTACAATGTAAACATGTTGAGATGTGGTCAAAATCAAATGCTTTCACTTTAACTTTTTAACTAAAAATAATTCATGAATAAGTAAAGAGGCTTATTGACAGTAGTAATGTTAATACTGGATTTTAGTTACATTGTACTACTGGAAACAATGAGTTTGCCGCCAGTTTGTTGAACAAACAACGATCTCTGTCCACACAAGCATTTTCCCTTGAATACTAACACGCCTGAAAAACAGGGTCAGTAACGCGTGTAATTGATTTTCCATGTTTTGTTCAACACCGGTAGCCGAGGCTGATGCCTGTTGTTTTCTACCCGTAGAGGATCACGTGATAAGAGCCTAACGAATCAGCGAAGGCTACATCTTCTCCACTAAAAACCCAATCAGGAAGTGGTTGTGAGAACATCCACTTCCAACTATACTAACTTGTATCTGGAGCAGAGTTGATGCATTTTCAAACAGCAACGTAATAGTGTGGCTGTAGTCGAGTTCTCCTCTCTCCTCTGGTCATATTTACTGTTTCTGTGGCAGACTTTGCAACATGTTGATGTAAGCACAGTGTTTACTCGCCTGTAGTTTCTGAGTGAGAGAGTCTTTGTGGGACTGAAACTCGTGGGCACTCTGCACCTCTTCTTTAAGCTTCTCCAACTCCTGAAATATGTAGAAACGAGTAATAATATTAAGACCAAACAGGATGAGTGTGTTTAGGAGCTGCCATGACACCGACATGTCGACGTAACACACCTCCTCTTTGGCCTTCAAAGCCAATTCCAGCTCCTCGATTGTTTGGTTAAGTTCTGTCTTCTGAGATTTGATGACCGTTGTTTGACCGCTCACACACTCCAGCTCCGTCACCTGGAAAACAAGAAGAAACCTTCGTCACCCTTATATATCTTATATTGTTAGAAGTCTGACACTTTATATTTCTGTGGTTTTTGTGCATGGTGATTACCCGCTTGTGTAGCCTCTCCGCCTCATCCTGATAGGCTGCCAGCTGCTGCTTCCACTGTTTGACGTTGGCTGTGGACTCGAGCAGAGCTGCTGTCAGTTTGGCGTTGTTCCCCTTGAGTGCCTCAAGCTCCGCCTCCCAGTGCTTATTGATGCTGGACGAACTGGAACTACGGAGAAAAAAGAAAAAATAAGAATGTGAGCGGGACAAACATTAGGATTAATCTGCACATTCATTTCACTGCTAATCGGATTTTAGTCTATAAAATGTCTGGAACTATGAAAAATGTCGCCATTTACTGAAACCTGAATAGAGCTGGATAAAAAAGTTGATAATCTGATTAAAGCCGTTACTGACATTCCTTTATGTTTTATAAGTTTATATCCTTTATGCACAATGATGAAGTCAGTTATTATTGCTGTTCAACTGATTTTCACATGTAGGCCTAAAAATATAGATGATTGACAAAGAAAATACATAATCTGTGCAGAATTTTAGAACCAGAAACTGTTCAGTTTTCAGTTACAGCCGGATTCTGAAAATGAGATGAGCAGCATCACATATAAAAGGTCACTTAAAGTTGTCTGGTGCAGACACTGAGGAGCTGTAACCGAATGAAAATCATCATAGGAAACACTCTGCCTTTCCATTCCTGACTTTAATCAGAGCATTGTCACTGTGACCTCACGTTTACCTGTGTGGGAAGAGCAGTGCATTCTGGGAAGGCTCTGCTCTGGCTTCAGCGGGTTGCGGTGTGTCTGGGGTGGCTCTGTCTTCGTCCGTACCGTTGACGCTCTCAGGGGTCAAAGGTGACAGCAGGTCACCAGGGGCCGACTCCTGATTTGACATTTTGGTGAGACAAGACAAAGACATTATTTGTTAAATCAACATTTGGTCAATGTGCTTCTTTCTTCTCACACTGACAGCTCGATGAGAATATTCACACCACTCTCGTGTCTCTCTGTTGTACACGGAGCCAGGAGAGAGTTAGCTTAGCTTAGCGCAAAGACTGTAAAGAGAGGGAAACTGCTAGCCTGGCTCTGACCTCGAACACTGACATATTAACACCTCACATTCCTGCAGTGCTCTGTAGGACATGGAATACTTCACACTGCTCCACTCATCTGTTTAGGTAACATCTCTGTGTCTTTCCCACGAAGGCGTCTGTTATGTAAATCCTCCATAATTAAGAGCCACAGTATTTGGCACCTGGTGCAGGAGATGACAGTGTAGCATTGTTACTACATGGAAACAGATTATAAATATTATGAAGGCAGAGGATTGTTCCTCGCTCTCTCACAGGCAACAGCAGCAGTGGACGTTACAATGTATTTCCCCACTGAATTCATTAATGACCACCGCTGCTTTAAATTCTCCCGTTGGTTCCATCATTCAACCCGAAGAGCAGAGTCTGCTGTAGGTTTGATATTATCACACTGTGCAGGAGCGTGTTGACTTGGAACTACTTCATCTGTGAAGTTGGCGTGAATGAAATTTGAAAGTCTAGGGACGATCTTATATTTTTTTAAACCTCTTCTGCTCCGGTCGCAGCACAAGGACAAAAATATTTTCCAATGACTGATCGGACATTAACTGCTTCTTTCACTGTGTTTCTGGGTATTGACATGAAAGAGATGGATTTAGCACAGAGGACAGATCCAAACAGCATTTGATTCAGACTTGCACCGCGTCGAAACTGATACAGAGACGTTTTGATGTTGGTACTTTGTGCAAGTGATTTGGCAGCTTATGCAGACGTGCTACTCATATTTTTCATGATTTAAAGAAATAACTTATGACATGTTGATTACTGAGCTTCACAGGTGCTGGTGGGTGGATCTGGTTACCTTCAGGTTAGCTGTTTCCTACTCTTTATGCTGAGCTAAGCTAAACAGACGCTTGCTGCAGATATACATTAAATGTGTAGCCATGAGAGAGGTGTTGATCTTCTCATTCAATAAGCATATTTCCAGAAAATGTCAAATGATTCCTTCACGCTTGGATTTTGAGACACAACAAGTTTTCAGTGATAAAGTGTTAATAATTCCATGCTCTGAAAAATCAACCGGATTTTCAGCAGAAATGCAGAAAGGGAAGTTTATGAGCCTTATAATCTCTGAACGGTTCCGACTCCTCATGACTACTGAACATCCACTTCAGATCACAGGATGTTTCCACCCCGTCTCAATTTGTTGATTCAATTTGCCTCTTTTGTTTATTGTGTCTCTTTACTGTCTTGGTTCAGTTCAGTCAAACCTGTTGCAGTGCACAAATATTTCAGAACCGATTACAATTGTGACGCTGTGTCTCTTTTTGTCCCTCCTGCTCAAACATCCTTAATTTTATCCGACGTTTGCTTTTTGAGAGCATGAAAGGAGAAGCGGAGGGTCGTCAGCGGGAGGTTCTGGGAGAAGGGGATCCTCTGGTTGTTACTCTAACATCAGGATGATGGATGAGGTTGTTAGAGACCGATGACAGAGTGGTCCCCGGAAAAGAAAGACCGGCTTATTACACCAAAACAACATCGTATCAATAAGTGATGGGCCTGGGCTTTATTCATATGCAAAAAGCCACAGATCCATCGATGTGCACTCACAGTTTAGACAGAGTATTAATACTTTATGTTGCACAGAAGAAAAATATGGCAGGGGAGACACCAGGGGGAGATGTGTATCATTGACTGGGAAAAAGGGGCCATCGGATCAGAGTCATGGAAATGATTCTTTCCGTTTTTTCCTTTTACCTTCTTTTTACCAGGTTTGCTGACTGACAACACATTCCTTTTGGCAGCGCCGGTCTGAGGAGGAGTGGTTAGGGAGGTAGAACAAGCCACACAGTGTTTGTTAAGTGGCTGGAAGAGCACAGTGTCAGTGAAACATAAATCAACTTGTTACATTCATTTCTCATCTATTTGTAATGAGCAGGGATTCACACAGGTTGGCCGTTCACTTAGTCATTATCAAGAGGCTCCTAATCAACTTCATTAACATATTAACACTGAATTATGGATAGATCATAGATACTGAGTGGAGAAATGAACCCAGTGAACACACACATTAGTTGGATTAACGTGAATTACATACTGTAACGACACAAGATCAGTAAAGGCCAAGAATCTTTCCCTTCATGTAACTATATGATGAATGGTGAGATTATATAGAGATGAGTTTCTGAGATGGGGTAGTTTGGAAATAAACCAACAGCTTATGAGAAGAACAAGATAAAAACAAATCTAAAATAAAAGCAAAAGTTACGCTTGGAAAATGTTGAATATCTCAAGAGGGAAACTTCTCTTTTGGCACGCGGCTTCACTCCACTGGCGTCCCATCTATTTAGGATTGATTTTTAAGATACAGACGGACTAAATCCTCCATCTTTGCTTTTGGATAAAGCTTTATTTTTTTTAATCTATACAAATAACCTCTTTTTTTTTTTTACACTAGCGTTGCTTTATTGATGGGAGAATCTCTGTTATTTTAACCCACGCTGCCAGTTGATGGTTTAGGACACATGGTTCATTTCTCACTACCTAACAGCTCACGTCATGCTGTCTGTCAAAGTGTTATTACTGCTCCAAGCTACTCACTGGAATTACATCTGTCACGTGAAGTAGCCAGACCTGACAGATGTCAATCAGCATGTGGAGTTTCCAGCAAGTTGTTTTAGTAAAAACATAAATAAACCTCAACCTTTTCTACCTTTTAACATGTTACAGAGGTTCTCTTCTTTAAAGAGGCATCCGAGTGTAAAATGTGTGTGAGGCAGATGGTGTTTTTTACCTGAGAGGGAGTGCTGGTGAGCTCCATCTTCTCCTGAGACTTCTCCTTCGCTATCCGCGCTGCCTCCTTGAACTCAGCAAACTTTTCTGCAAACTAAAAGTAACAGGAGCAACTTAGAACTGTAACAACACGAGCCTGAATATGATCATCTGTTTTTGACGACAACACCTTTACACTTATCATGTTAGGGAAGATTCATCTAAGGACAATAACACCCCTCATCACTGAAGCCTTTTCTGTTATATAAAAGGTTTTGTTGTTTATCAAGTGTTTGTCGTTCTTCACCCAGGAGCAAAAAACTCTGTTGTCTTTAAACTTGACAGAAATAAGCATATGGCATTTACTGTGATAATTATTGATATCAACCGATATGAATATTCTTTATCTTGATATAATATTTGTCCATATCACCTGGCCCAGTGTATCTTTGTATATTAGTGACAGACAACACTAAGGCTACCAACAACCCATAATAACACACTCTGCAGAGGACAGAGTTACACTGGAGCTCTCTTCATTCAAAACACATTTTTAACATGAAATTGTCTCATCCACAAATATAAGACGACCCCCACTCAAACCTCATTTATAGAATGAAAAACATAAATCCCTGATACTCCAGAACACGCCAGAACAGCCGGATTCGTTCAGACACATCTTTATGAGAAGGTTCCTTGGGGCCGTACTGGGTCTGTTTCCTGTGTCCTCACCTTGACCAGGAGACTCTCAGACGAGAAGCCGAGGCCATAGACTGTGTTCGCCCGGCTGTCGGCCCACTGGCCAAACTTTTGTGACGTCTTAGTGAATGTCATGTTGGGGGTGATGGTGCTGTTGATGATGGCCTGTGGACGACAAACAAACACATGACTGAGCTTTTCAAATTCAACGGTAAAAATAAATGTTGGACGGCTGCATTGGGCTGAAGCAGCGGGATATCTGATATTTGCTGGGACTGTGTGCGTGTGTGTGTGTGTGTTGTATAGACGTGGGTTTTTGCGTTCCTACTGTTTGGTAAACAGGAAGCAGTCAATGAGGTATCCCAAAGCGACAGTTCTGTTATTGATCCGTGTGGGAGGGAGAGAGGCGGGCACAGATGGTTGTGAGGATTTATAGTTTCAAAAATGAACTGCTGCTGCTGCCTCTCAAATTTATTGCTGTACAAGATGACGTAAAAAAAATTGAGCTGCACAGTTCATTCTTGACAATGGAAACACTTCTCATCAGCAGACTGAGTTTGCTTGCTTGGCACAACACTGTAGATGTTCAAACTTCCCATGTTTCCAAACACCTCTAAGGCTGATTTAAAAATCGAGCTTGGAAACCAAAGCTGGCATCATGGCTGAGAGCTCCAGTTCCAGTTTGTGTCCACGTGCAAACGTGAGTCCAACATTCAATTGAAAAAATCAATTAAAAAAAAGATATTTAAAAGTGATTGAATCTTGAACATGTGCAGTATATGGGGAAAAAAGGAATGTAAATGTTTTACTGTTGTACTCTACAATATGTAACATTACATTACAATAAGGGGTTTTCATCCAATTCAAATATAAAAGTAACAACTTGGAAAACTCTTTACACTACACAAAAGGTTTTGAGTTTTGCAATTTTCTGAAAACCTCAGCTTAGCTGAACCCTGCACATGCAGTGTTTTCATTTTCAAACACATGTTTGCTCACTTCTAGAATCTGGGAAGCAACACAATCAGAACGATTTGTCTTTGTGGGGCATCTGTCTCTGTGTGCGTGCTTTCCTGTTCCCTGCTGAGAAGACGTATTGTTGTGGGGATGATGATGTCCTCCAGCACCAGCCCACCCAATCTCTGCTATTTCCAGCTGAACCCAGCACAGCTAGCTTGCTGGTTCAACAACAGACGTAGTCGCCCAGAGAGGTTCTTGCATAACCAGGCTAACTCCACCCCTGCACCTCTCCCAAGACTAAAATAATCACTGCCACATAGATTCGACAGGCCCGGACGCCCCTTCACTGCGTCAGCACGGAGAGGCCAGGCCGAGGCGATCGAGGTGGGAGATTCTGATTGTTGATGTTGATTAGTTCAAACTTTATTGATTCCCATGTAAATTTAGGTGGATATTCTTTTTTGGGGCTATGACCATCAGTGGTTTGGTACAATACGTAAAAGCTACAGGTGGATATTAGAGTCACCTTCAGTTATCTACTGTATGTTGTCTCGCTATGAGCAGCAACTCAATTAGAATCACACACAATTTAGCAATAGAAATGTCACATGAAGTAGAGGCTTCTCGCCTCTGGAGTTTCCTGACGCCCTGGACCACGGTTGTCCCGCACAGGCGGCTGCTTCAGCCAGCGGTTCAAACGGTCGGTGTGTGTGTGTAGTTTCAGCATTGATTTAAAAATGAGCGCAGCTTTCCAGATTCCCACTCACAAGCAGTTGATTAACTTTTTCAAATATATATGTGGTCATGACGTTGAGAGACGTGCCAAACGGTTGAATCTACGTAAGCATTGGCCAAGATGGTACAAAACACTAGATGGCATTATGATCCATGTTCAACCCATTTGATATTAAAACATTAATGTATTTCATCAAATAACTATTAATATAATTAAGTTTAAATAAATTAAGTAAAGTGTGCAGTATCTCTATATTTGACATTCATTGGTTCTGAGTTGTGAGGAACTGTCCACTGAGTTGTGGCTGAACTGCACTTTAATAACATCAGTACAAGCTGCAGTTGTGGTTGAACCAAACAGAGATGCTGTAATAAAAAAAACATCCCATCAAGGGAGGAAACAACACACAAACAGACCTTAGATCCATCCAGGCTGATGATTCGATATACATTCCTGGTACTGTCGAAGAAGTAGGAGACCGTAACAGCATGTTTACTTGTGGGAACCCAATTCTTCTTGGTGTTCGGGTCAATCTGGAAGACGTGGGCCCGTGTGCTGAAGATGGGCTGCTCTCTGCAGAGGAAGGAGAGATGGAGGGATCAGCATCTGGTTTCACTGTATGGCTTTAACTTTAACTCTGTGGTCAACCTGCCTGAAATGTACAGCATGCAACAAAAACACTGGCCTGTGTGGAGAAAAATACTTTAATTACACAGACAACAGACAAATACAGTTTGTGCGTGTGGGAGTTTCTGTCATCACTGCTGTCTCATTCACATTCCAGCAAAAGTATGTTTGAAACATCCTGTTGTTTTAAGACCTTCCCGCGAGTTACACTTGAATAAGAATAATGAAAGACCACCTGCAGAGCTGTAATAATTAATGATGGTGATCACATACAGGTATGTACAACCTCAACTAAAAGGAGCACCTAGCTCCAGTTTAAAAAAAAAAGTCTGCACACTAATTTATCTGTGCCTGCTTCTTTTTTATTTTTATTTTACTGATGCAGATTATTGGCCGGATAACTGCACGGACACTGCGTTAGCTCCTGTATCTGACAGGTAGGGGCACACTGATACAAAGCAGAATCTGCAAGACGTTAAATCAGCTGCAGCAGTTTTCAAACCTCGTTCCCAACCACAAACTGAGGGCAGAGAATAGATTTTCAGACCAACTCACTCACAAGTTACAACTGTTAAATTCACAACTCAGCACATCACAGTTATATACAACAGCCAGCAATGATCAACATTGCTTTTTGACTACCACTAACCTTTCTGTGTCAGATGATGATCAATGATTGAATTTGACCAGTATTTCAAGGAGACATAAAGTTTAATAACAGTTAATAATAACAAAAGACAAAAACACAAAAACTATGAGTCCACAGGCATTCAGCAAAGTCTTTAGGGTTCATCGTCAGGGAACCATGAACATCCGTACAAACTTATTGCACCAGCCTACGTGGGAGGCGTTGAAGATATTTTACAGAAATTCTGGAAAACCTTGACCTGCTGCAGGCGCTAGAGAAAAGTCACAGAATCACAACTGTTGGTGGGATTCATCCTCTGAGGAACATGAAACAACAATCCAATCAGTGGTCAAAACAAAGTGGTGGGCCGACCAAACTGTAGCAGCCCCACCATCACAGCTTAAAGACACACAGGCAAATGTGCGAGTAAAGCTCCACATCAAATACCCAACACCAAGGAAAGGAGGAGTGGAAGTACTGAGGAATTCGATAATTCAGAGGAGTGAGAGACAGCTCCCAGATCCCAAGACATCCATAATTCACTTTCCTGCTGTGTTGTTGTATTATCAGTGACTGGAAGAGGGGAAAACAACACCAACCAGTTGAAGTGTGCTTGTGTGGCAATGTACAAATGTAAAGGCACAAGCGTACACAACTTCCATCATCACCTGTCATGTTGTTAAGTGGCAACACAAGCCCAGATTAACATGTTAAGATCTCGTAAAACAGATCAAACATGGAAATTAAGAATGCCTGCTCCATAATATAGGCGTGCCGTAGTTTTTCATAAATACAAATAAACCACTGCAGAGTCATAATCATGTATGCAAAAATAAAAAGTCAATCATGCAAACAATCGTAAAGCCAATATTTATGCAACCTGAATGATATTCAGTGCATCTAAAAACAAGCAGTAACACTAAAGAACACTGTATAAGAAATGCAGCCTGTGACCTGGAGGAAGAAAGAGACCGTCAGAGATTGGGGTGTCTTTCTTTAAACCTACTGCCTCGAGTTGGCGGATGAGATCAAAAATCTGGGAGGAATCATGCATTTTTAAAGGAAGCAAGCTGAAGGGCATTTATGCTGATTCCTTTCTTTAAAAATAAGAGAGGTGGCACCCACACAGACCCGGTCAACCATCATCTCCCTGTGAGCCCAGCGGCAGTGCTGTTTCAGAGGCGACGACCTCTGAGGTTGTCACAACTCACAGTTACCCTTTTCAATGCTGCCGTAGCTTTCCAGAGCAAGTTGCATGACAAAGTGAGGATCAGACTGATCAACAAACAACAGGTCGATTGATTGGAGCTAACGAGACCATGTGGGGTTCAGATCGATACTGTGCACATAGTTTGTACACATCCATGTTTCTCTCGTTGCTAGTGTTTGGGCGTCAGTCATTTCCTTCTGAACACTACCACCATACCTGACAGAGGCAGCTCCCAGTGACCGGCTCGGATGATTTTACCTAGAAGAGCGGCAGGCTGCTATATTCAGGTCTTGTATGTGTGAGCATGTGCAGGCCAGACTTGACCAGCAGAGCGTGTTCCTGACATAAAGCGGATGAAGCGATGCAATGATGCCAAAGGTGACCTGGAAGCACCTGTGCTGACATACAGGGAGATCAGCAGGCCCTGGACACCCTCCAACCATTGCTATGGATCAAAAGCTCCCAGGGTCTTGGATTAAAAGCAAAACAAGCGATACGAGTCTGGTTGTGGTTTGGATGCTCATGGAAATCCACAACGAACTCAGAGCCGATTTTTTGGAGATGTACAGACTCAGGAAACATCCCAACACATGAACAAGTCATCTCTTCCAGCTCAATATAAGGACAAGGGATTTAAATGGATATTGAAGCTTTACAACATAAATGGACAGAAACATTTGCATAACCCTCAATACAAGAATATACACAGACAATTCAACAATTCATCAATATGTCGGTTAGTCAACTAACAAAAGATTACATCTCTGTCGGCTCTGTGACATTGAGAAAGACATTTATTGTTTGTTTCTTAACATTTAATAGATCAAAAATTGTATCCATAATCTCAAATGAATCAAAAAATGTAATTATTTATCTCCAGCACTAAATATTCGGGACAAATCTGCAACACATTAATATACACAGACATATAATATATATAGTTTAGCATGTTAGCCTGCTAACATTTGCTAATTAGCACCACACACACAGTACAGCTGATGCTGAATAGAATATCATTAGTTTTGCAGGTTTTGGGTCATAAACCAAAATAGGGCTGCAACTAAGAATTATTGTTTATCGAATAATCCCTAATTTCCCTATAGACCAAGGTGTCATCTTAGAATGTATTGTTCTGTAAATGGTGCAAAAGCCCAAAATATTCAGTTTACAGTAATATAAAAAAACAGAGATAAGCAGCAGTACATCCTCAAACTGCAGCACCTGGATCTATAAAATGTTTGATTTATCAAGTAGTTTCCCATTTGTTTCTGTTGGGTGAAGAGTCATTTCATTGACTTATTGTTTCATCCCTAAAAAACAAAATCAAACAAAAATCTTGACCTGATGATGGTATAAATTTAAAAGTCAGGGGAATCACCTAAGTTACTGACGTCCCTGCTGAGGGGAACATAACGTCTCATGGTGGCACTAAAATAAAAGTCAGTCGGAGTCATCATTTGCAGACCATGAATCTCCTAACAGACATATCTGATACAGGTATCAAAATAAAATGTTGTTCCAAATCGATTCACAGATAATTGAGATCCTGCCGTTGTCATTCTTCATTACAGGACAAACAAACGAGATCCTACAAGACATACCAATACAGGCTCTTTATTTTGACATTGGGATCATTCATATCCCTAATGAGACTTCCAGGGAAACCAAATCTGATCGCTTGGCGGAGTGTCCCTGGTCGTCTTCTCTGGGACACAGCGATTGTTCCCCTCTCTGGGGAGCTCTCGCCACGTCCCAGTCAGTGTGTTAATTAAATCAGCAGAGTTGAGACCCGGCAGATGTTATTTAAAGATAGACGGTTAATCAGAGAGATGGTGGCAACGTGCACCCGGGATTAACACCGGATCACACACACTGGCAGCTCAGCAGTGGAGATGGTAAGAATATACTGAACTGTAAATATTAATATGCATGTTTAATACAGCATGCAGGATATTTGTGAAGTAGAGTACATGAGTGAGTACTCTGATACCAAGAAAGGAGAAGAGATGAATATAAAGTTATCACTGCTGGGGAAGTTTAGTGTGAGTCAGTGATCATCATGAAAATATATACATTTGTTTTTTTCAAACATGATTTGTCGACTGAAAACTCCCCTTTATTTATATCAGGACAGGTTTGGAAGGGTTCAAGCTTGCAGTTGATAATAATTCCTCGTACATTTTAAAACAATGAGTACTTGATTTTAAACAGAGGTACAGAAAACTACTCTCATTTAATTCCCAATTGTCTACAGCTTAATGAGCTATTGGGTTATTAAGAAGAATGGCATGTGGAAAATGAAATGAATGTTGTTGCTGCGTGTGACGGAGCGGACACGTCAGAAAACAAATGTCAAGTCGGAGCAGGGTACGTAAACTGGGCGCATAGCACAACGCACTCACAGACATACAGATTAGTAAGAGGGCAGCGAACTTGTATCTGTATGTGTGAATGCTCCGTGAGCCTAAAGCTGCACGACCAAGACAAAAAGTCAGTATCTGTGTAGAAGACATAAAAATGAAGATACAGCAATGATCCAGTTTTGCAGTGTCCTGGTATTTTAATGCAAAGAGAAATAAAGCCTAAATAATGTTGCTGTTTTGGGACTGATAGTGATCATGTTAATTGGGGGTTTAAAAAACAACAGTACATATGGCTGAGTAGTTTTTACATTTGCACCTAAGGTTGTTCTAATTGCTGTTTGTCAGACTTTTAATAAAAGAACTTCGCAAAAACTATAAAACTGATTTTATTGAAACTTGATGGACGGATGGGCTATTGGCAAAGGAAGCAGCAAATAACTTTGGGGGAGCAGATTCAATTAAAAGGGGGAAGATCCAGGATCTTTTCACTGTCTTTTACATTTCGAGATAGTACATTTTGACATTTAAGTGAATTTCTCAAAAAAGAAAACAGTGGTATTGAATTAATATTTCCTGGGCAGGATGTTATACAGCTGAAAAATCGAGTTGTCAGAGCTCTTAAAAACGATGTTGCTGCTGCTTCTGGATGGTTTCAATGGGCAGATGTGGTTCAGATGCTGGTTTGGATTAAGTCAATTGAACTGATTAAAAAAAACCCTGTACTAATGCTGTTTAACACAGTGGTCAAGTCTCAGTTCTCAAAAGGTTGCCCTGACCAAACTGTAGCGGGTCATTTTTATATTCAGGGTGTTAGTCCGACAGCGTGGCCTAGATCAGAATCTGCCGCGGTGGTGTGTGTCTCAATGAGAGTGTGTGGTGATTGTTAGCCCATAATCCCTTTTCACAATGAAACGTACTGAGGCATTCAAGTCTCAATGACAAGTGCTTGGACAGAGGAATCTGACCGCAGATGTTATCAAATCAGCAGTTCTCCGCTTACAACTCGCACATAAACAGAGGGTACACACACACACACACACACACACACACACACACACACCAGACACACACACACACACACACACACAGGTGTTTGTAGGGAAGCATACAAAGATATGCGCTGTCTGAGAATGAAAAGGTAACGTGCTCAGATTGGCAAACAGGACTGCTGCAAATCTTTACGAGTAAGTTGATGATGAAGTTTGACCTCTGCTTTTTCTGAGTCCTTAATTATTCATAGTGTTCTCGTGTATAGTTACTATTTTTAGTAAGGCTGCAACTTACAGCATTTGTTTTATTAACATCTAACGTCATAAAATGGTGAAAACCATCCAATGCAATTACATACAATCTGCAAGTATGTAGCATTTTTCACTATTCTTGCTTGAAATTCACTAATGGTGGAACATGGATCATGGTCTGGGTGGATCAAACAGATCCTGGATCGTGACCGTGATGGAGGATGGTGATCGTGGTGGCAGCTGATTGTGCACCACGATCCATGGATTATGAATAGAACTAGATTACTCCCTTAATTTCTGTCGGACATTTTCTCATGTATAAATACTTTAAACATCGAAGCACTTCTGTGCGTCCTGGGAGACGGATCCCTCACATGTGGTGAAGGAATGATAACTAATTCTAGGCCATTTGGTCTCTGCTGGTTTTACATCATGCTTTCTGGGTAAGTCTGTATAACCAGTTTTTAGATTGCATTGAAAAGGGCAGGTGCCTAACTGCCACTGTATGTGACTAATCAATAAACCGATTGTTTCAGTTCTACTTCACGTTCTTAGCGATCTTAATTCATGTTAAGGCTAAAAAGACTCAACATACGTCCGCTACATGAAAAACAGCAAGAAAAATCTAAATAATCTGACGACAACATGAGCAGACGCCCCGTCTATCACTGAAAAAATAACCCTGCATTATAGCTGCTGCCTGGGTCGTCATGGAAACGGCCCATGTGACTCAGGGCTGGTCATGAGCCGTGAACATCTTCCAACTCTGTCTCTCCCCTGTTCTTCCCACATGCTCTCTCGCCCAATCCAATCCCGGTGTCCCTGTCGGTTAACCCACTCGCAGAGGGAGGCAGCGGGGGCTTGGCAAGGCAAAAACCTCCAGCTGAAAACACCCATATGTCATATGCAGCACTGACAGGATTCAGAGGCCACAGGAGAAGGATTTTTCACATGATCATATGCAAACACCATCTTGGCAGAAACTTTTTTTGTATGTTTTAATGCAATTTTTGTGCCATGTCCATTCCACCACTTCTTCCTCTTTGTCTGGATGTAAAAAGTCAAAAAACAAGAGAGTGGAAGTATGTCCTTTTCAGATCACCCCTCTTTGACCTATGAAATATCATAAAGACGTTATGAAAAGAGTTGGCCCCAGCCCCATTCAACCAACATGTGAACTGTGTATCATATTTCTGTCATAAAGAGTTTCTCACAGCTCCTGTGTCCATCACTTCATCCCTAGCATCACATTTGAATGCACCGGAGATGTCCTTATCCCTCGATGATTTGTCGACTAGTCACTAGTAAATGTCATCCCCTGGTGACTCAGTCCAACTAGCAGAGGTGCGTCAATCAATTCTCTTCTCACAAACACTGTGGCTGAATAGGACTACGACAGTAAGTTAACAGATTGGAGTCTGTCTGAGTTTTTTGTGTTCCATCTCAATCCTCTGATCTCCTCTACACTTGAATCAAAGTGCTATGGTTGCATCTGCCTAAATTGTTGCTGCTGAGTAACAACCTATTGTTTGTACTTGTTTCTTTTGCCAGTAAAAGATATGGCTGTGCTGTCTATCACCATATGCATTACGTTTTGTGAATACTGATTGCAGAATAGAGCTTTCCGCAAAGTATCCCTTCCTCCTGTGTTTTTATTAATGATAGCATCAGCAGTTAGTCAATTTCAACTGGACACACTAATAACTCCTATGTCATCACACTTGAGAACAGTCAATACTGATAAGATTAGACGATTGATCCCCTTGGGGGGTATTGGATTATTCAAATCAATATTTTGGGATGTGCGCTCCCAAAATATGTATCTGTTTCCACTGAGACCAGGCTGACTGCAAATCAATCTCTGACCTGCTGGCCTGACCAGTGCAGTAGAACGTGTTGCCTGGACAGTTTTATTCAAAGTGCCAGCCACGTTTCAGGGCGACAAGCTTGTTTACAATCATCTATTATACAAGAACAGAAGCTCCAGCACTTCTCAGAGCAGCCAAGTCTGACTGGCTAATTAAGGGCTGAGGGCACAGGACATGGTCTCTGTCTGTGTCGGAGGAATTGGTGGTGCACTGGATTATAAACCATTGGCCTTGAGAATTACAGAGGATGTGCTTTGCATGAGGAGGTAAGCACTTCAGCCCACCCCTTCTGCCCCACCCCATCCTCCAACCACAATATGACAACAAACCAATCACATGCTACATCATCTGCTTTCATCTGGAGTAAGAACTAGGTCGCTCTTGATCAGGAGAATTACCATACATCTGCAGGTTGAGCCACATGCATTGCATGAGCCCAGTGTACGAGAGATCATCACCGTCTTGGTGCTGGTGTAAAGAGGGTTATTTCTCCCTGGCAGCACAAAATGAATTGTAGCACTCTTTTATAGCTACATTTTCTGTCGGGGACATTCAAAAAACAATAATGCGTGTGTCTTACTTTCCAAAAACAATTTCAAGCACACTTATAGACATATGCTTTAAGACAGCATAACGCATATCAATATGTCTGCAAATAATGATTCTCTTTAATATCCTCTATTCTGCAGAATATCTTTTGAATTCATTGATTATACATTTGGTTTATGAAACATCAAAAACATTTCGCTGAGTGGATAATGACATCTTTCAAAAGTCCTGGAAAAACCCAAAATATTCAGTTAATATTGATAAGTGAACTTATGGTTACGCCTGTCAAAAGTCCAGGTAAAACAAACCACCCAAATAATTTGTTTATATTGATAAATGACACAGAAAACCACAAAATCGTCTCTTGACATTCTTATTTACAAGTTCTGCTCGATTCTGATTCTCTTTCAGTCCATGAATGAATAAATTCACATTTATACAGGACTGATTCATTTCCATTTCAACCATATTAATCAAGTTGTGCCAAGTTATTCACTGCTCTGACACAGTTGTCTGACATCAATTCAAAAACAGAAGCCTTCTACAAACCACAAAGCACATGATTATCTTCCTTGTCCTCTACTCTGCTGAACATCTTTTGAATTAATCGATTATACATTTGGTTTAGGAGACATCGAAACATTTTCTCTGAGCAGTTCCGTCTGTCAAAAGTCCAGGAGAAAACAAACCACCCAAACATTCAGTCCATACACGAATAGCTTCAGCTCCACATGTGACTGGTTAACCTCCTACCCAGAATAAATCACATTATTATTAGTAGTAGTTATTCACTGCTGCGACCTGTGGTCTCACATCCAAACAGCAGCCTCCTTCATTACGGTCTGATCTCTGGGCTTCTGTCACCTACACGTCACTGTATGGAGGCAGTACGTGGGCATAATAGTCTAGTGTTGTGTATGTGACACTTTGCCAGGTCCGTGCATTCTTCCTCTTGTCATTTCCCATGTGTTGCTAACTTCACAGTAATAACAGGAGCACTTCACAGTTAGCATGAGGGTGGCTAACCCCTCCTGCTGAAAGCTCGCATCTACAGTCCCACACCCTGACACGTTGAGGGGGAGAATAACAAGTTACGTACCCCATGTTTGCTGGACGTGGAGGCTGGAGGGGCTGGAAGCTGCTGCGCTCGGTGGTCTCCGGAGGGCGATGTGAGCGGGGTTAGCTGTCTGATCCCCCCCACGTTCTCTCTCTCTCTCTCTCTCTCTCCCCCCGCCTGGCAATGAGCCGCTGTGGTCGCTGCTGTGACTTCGCGGCCGGTGGAGCCACGGTGCTGTTGTCAGTCCGACATGACTTCTTGTTGTTGTTGTTGTTGTTGTTGCTGTTGTTGTTGTTGCTATGCCCTTGGGTACATTTTGGTGGTTGGCGGTGGTTTCACCCGAGCTGGCGCGCTTG
This sequence comes from Verasper variegatus, assembly GCA_026259375.1. Taxonomy (NCBI): domain Eukaryota; kingdom Metazoa; phylum Chordata; class Actinopteri; order Pleuronectiformes; family Pleuronectidae; genus Verasper; species Verasper variegatus. Next base: position 6,044,590 of record CM048060.1, read on the forward strand.
CATGGTGCCCGTGAACGCACCGCAGCCCTGGCAGTAGTTGATGCTAGCTAGCTAAAGAAAAACTCCTCCTGAGCCCAGGCGGGGATTAGCGACCCTGACTCCCCCCGGCAGGACCGTGGGTTTACAGCCCAATTCCACTCACAGTGCCGGAGCTGCCTTTGAAAAGAACCAAGTTCAAATGTCGGGGGAAACAGCGGCATCCATCCGCCGCTCGCCCGCTGTCTGTAAGTGCTGCTGCTGTGGAATCCGAGGGCGACTGTGTGGAGACTTATCCTGAACCGAAGGAAGCCACATCCATTCTTTCAGTCTCAACAAACCCTGCTGTCAGTCCCTGGTGCTTTCTTTCCTTCTCCGCTGTGCCATCAAACCCTCCTCCTCCTCCTCCAGCACCCACCCCCTGCGACCCACACCGACCGAGATTAGCGGGTTTCACAGCCGCCGAGCAAGTCCTTCAAAGCGGACATCTTCTTTCATGACGGGGCTTCACCTCCCCTGCTTCTTCTGGAGGGAACGCAGATGAGAGCGATCGGTGCATGGTCCGGGCTCCGGCATCACATCCTCAACGACGGATTGTTTAAAGGTGAAACCAACGCCGGTCGCTCGTCTTAATTTCTCACTCGGAACGGAGCTTCGAGTCGGATCCAGCAGATGTGGTCGGATGCTGCTGCTGCTGCTGCTGCTCTGTCGGCCGGCTCATCCTCTCGTCTTGCCCCGGCCCCTCTGCTCTCTGTCAGCCCCTCTCGGCTCATTCATCGTCCTCCGCCGCCCTCAGGGATCGTTACCATAACGACGTCATCACGTTGAAGTTTTGATGTCACTGGCAAAACTGTGTTCTCACATCCGGTGTGCGGCCAAGATAAAGTTGTGTATTTTGCAACGTAAGGCAAAAGAATGTGGGTTAAAAAAAAAAAAATCACACTGCACTATACGACAAACATGGACGGATTAAACTTCTAGGGGGGTCCCCAGGGGGAAAATGCCTTGTTTGGCCACCTCACTGTACAGAGCATTTTTATTTGGAGTGTTTGACTTTATCACTGTTTCTTCCTTTTAAATGCTGCATTTGAGATTTGCGTGACTTGGCTGTCCCATTTTAAAGGTTCCTTCACATGCAGCCAACAAATTTCTTCCATCCTCAAGAAACCTTGAGGATGGACCAACCTATCCCCCAGTAACGAACCGTTTTTGGAAGAGGTTATGGCCCCGGCAAGTGACAAGACGTCTGATGCTTGAGTATCGCGTGGGATGAGCTGGTGATGCTGATCAGGGAAAGCCTCTGTACACCAGACCGTTTCTGTTCGGTTCCAGGTAGACCACGTCCTCCGAGGGATGAGGCCCCCTTTTGATTTAGATCGGCAGATCAAGTCAGCTAGAGTCAAAAGCAAGTCCACTTATTATTTCCCCCCTCACACCAATAACCCAATCATTACTCTGTAGACTGGTTTGCTGTTTACAGCCAAGGATGCATGCATAGCAGTGGGGAAGAATGTCAGTCCAGTGTTTGGCCTCAAATATACTTGCATTCACTTGCAAACTTGTGTGGATAACCATCATGCCCATAGACTGTATATGGACGACAAATTACTAGGCTTCAGATATGAAGCCTAGTAATTCTGCCATCTCGTGCATTTGGAGCATTCAGATCCTTTTTTTTTTTAACTGTACTTAACTACAATGCTTCAGGAAATGTTCCTTAGTTACATTTAACCACTGGGATTAACTAAACTCTAAAGTAGGAATACCATTGAAGTAATTATATAACAGATTCAGTACTTGTTGTTCACAGTTACAGTTTATGATTAGCTAAGTGGGACTGGTTTGCACACAAGGACAACTTTTGCCCAGATACGACCTGTTGACCGAACCCTCCCCAGCTCCTCTCTTTCATTTGCCATGTTGTCTCACTCACACTGCAGGACAGACATAAACAGATGCGTGCGTCACATTTTCATTAACGCGTCTGTCAGGAATCAAGAAAGGCTCATCGTTTACATAGAGTATAAAGAAATGTTGAATTAAGAGTTGCATAGTAGCCCATGTGTATTTGTTTTAAGGGAGAAAGAGGTGATAAAGGTGAAGGTGGTGGTGCTCAAGCTTTCTATTTCTCCATTTTCATTTCCTAACTGTCAACTAAAGCTTAAAATGTAATTTGTGTGACGTCTTATCTGTTGTTGTGCACACCTAAAGACCAAAGTGTTCCCACTGCCGACCTGCAGGCTTGCAGACTCTTGACACTGGATACAGGCTGGCAGCAAAAACTTATATTTAGACCAAGACATTTACTTCATGCTGCTGCATTTTATCTCTAAATTTCTGATTAGTCACCGACTGCAATTTATTAACCCAGATCAACCTGGTTTATAGTGCCTACCAAAAACAAGGGTTCAGAGGGTGTGAACAGATGACAAATTAACCTCCCTACATGTTGCAAATGCTCCAGATGAAACACTGGAAGACTCGTTTTCTATTTCAAGATTAGGCTGAGCATGAAGACCAGACTCAGACACACTCGCTTAGAATGGGATCGACCGGGCAGCGCTGAGTTGTGGTGAGAGGCTGGAGAGAATTCATCAAGATATTACAATAATGGATAGTGTGACAGAGGATTTTGCACGGTCAGATGTTGACGCCGAGATGACGGCGCTGACACCTGAAGATATTACTGAGGAAAACCTTGACGCCAGCGATGAAGTGGAGAACCTTCGGAACAGGTGCAGATCAGGAGCTGTGGTTCTTTTCTGTGGTTTCACTTAATTGTTTTTTCATCAGGTTGTTAAGTGAAATCATTTTTTTCATTTACAGCAAATCCCAAGTATAGCTCAGAGGACACGGTTTATTTCACAGTACTAACTTGAATGAATTCCCCTATGAAATGATCAAATAATTAAGGAAATTGCATCAGCATGTGTGTGTGTCTGTGGGTGTTAGGGTACATGTTTGCACATTCAGCTGCTAGATTATTAATAACACGTACAGTAAAATGCAATCCAATACAGTCAGTAAATCAAGAGGGTTATTGTGCATTGTTTTTGTAACAGTGTCAAAGAGACGTAAATTGAACTTTGATCATTTTGGAAGACAAATTGTGTTATACTGATGTATATATATACAGGATTTAATGCAAATCTAAATCTATCAAAGTTCCTATTTATTCCTGTATGTTGCATTGGTCTTAGCTAGCTGTAGCTAAACTGGTGACTGTGTGTTTGTTTAAGAGGCTGTAAATCTGACAAAAGAATTGAGTTTGGAGAAAAAACCATTAAAATCAACATAAATAATTGACTACATACAGATAATAAAAGTAAAAAATTACATATGTCTCAAACAAGGACGGCACAAATATCATTTCAGATTTATCAAAACAATTGTTTCCTGTCAATATTTTCAAGTCAAGTAAATGAAAAGCTTAATAAATGATTTGAGACGTTTGAAACTGTTATCCGAAGTCACTCCTCTTTGAACGACTTGCCACAAATGACTGAGTTGTTGCTCATTTTACCAGGTATAAAGCCAAAGTAGAGTGTTACTGTAAACATACACCCCCACCCCCCTCTCAAAAACATGAGAGGGGGGTAGGGGAGAGAAAATATGCTGAAGAGGTAAAAAAAAAGAATAAACAAAAGGGAGTAAAATATGATAAAGAGCCTAACAAGGTTCTAAATCTAAGTTGAAATAATTACATCCAGCCGTTGGGATAACTACTCCCAGAAATATTTGTTGTTAAGAGGCAGGTACGAGTGGTTTGCTGCATTTACCAATTTTCTCTGCGGAAATTCACGAGAGGTCCAGACCTGCTGTTCGGATCTTTGACTCATGAGTGATACTCAATGAATCTGAATGAGTTAGAGTTTGAAAATGATGCAAAACTCCCCTAAAATATAATATAATAAAAGCTAACTGAAGGTCTTTTTGCAGGTTGTTATGACTCTGTAACAACACCTGCTTTATAATATTTTGCTGTCCATCTCAGTCACTGTCCCGTCTCATTAACTGTCAGAGACTGCTTTGCTTTAGCAATACATTTGGTATATTATCTAACTTCACATTAAACCCGTCCTGCTTATTGATGTCATAGCATTGCTCGATGATGGGGTGTTATTGGCAGCTCAGAGCTCATCAGTATTTTCAAACAGTATCAGGTCCCTTCATAACATCATCATCTTCTCATTACAGCAGCAGAACTTGAAACTCACATGGTGAAATTTCCTCAATACATGATGAAACTGACTGGCATCGTTTATACGTGGGAGAAATATCTGACATTACCTGTATATAGATATATTTTTGAGTGGTTTCATCTCGCTGCCACATTGTTTGTGTTTGTTTTTCTTCAGTTTACGTGAGGTTGTCCACGATGACAACATCCAGCCTAAGATGCAGTGCCTGATGATGGACTCCTCCTTCACCATGGTAACCATGCAAGGAGAGGACAGCGGGATCGCATGGGAGACGACCCCTAGTCGCTGTAGCACACCGTGGGCATCCGAAGCTGGAACATCAACTCTGGATCTCAGCTCTCCGGTTGCAGTACGGCATGCACAGCCTGGGTCTGTTCCAGCAGGGAAGATAATCTTCGTCATGGATGAGGAGCTGATTTCCAGACGGAAGAAAACTAAAGAGAGGGCAAGCGGTCAGAGGAGACAACGAGAAGTCTTGGCAGAAAGTTCTGAGAACATCTCCGGAAGGCCAGAATTAGTGGGCATCTCCGAGCCAAACGTGAAAACCAAAGGAGAAGGAGCTGAAGATGAACCAACTGAGCCACAGGAAGATAAAGAACAATGGCTATTCAGCTTAGTGTCTGAAGGCTCCGAAATCCTTAACATTGTTGTTCCGCCTGAACATGATACTGTGGATGAAGAGGAGAGCAAAGAAATGGTGGACAACTTGTCTTATCTGGAGGAGAGCCCTGTTTCTAAAGCAAACAAGGAGACCAATGATAATGAAATAATGTTCTTAACAGACACTCCTACAGTGTCAGTTGAACAGACGCAGCATTCATTTCCCATAGGTCCACATGTAATGGATCCACCAGGGGCTCCAGTGGCCAGATCTCCATGCAGAGGAGCTTCAGGACATGTGGACTACTTTGAGGCGTTCAACCTGATTGATGCCCAGGCTCCAGGAAGTCCTGCTGTGGTCGCAGAGAGACAAGTGGAGCCCGACGTCGAGGGTACCGCCAACAGCCAGGATTCTGCAAAACTAGTGCAGTCTAAAAACACCACCACAGCAAAGCCTGTGAATCTCGACAGGTCAGACACAGTCAGTCTAGGGGAAATCAACATCGAGCTTCTAGATGAGGTCTTCTACGGTGGTACAGACGAATATCTCAATAAAAGTCTAGAGAGAGAGGTCAGAGGTGGAGATGCCAAAGGTACGCCCTTGAGACTCCCGTCAAAACCAAGTGGTTCGACTTTATTTGGAAGCCAAGAAGACATCCTGACACCGATCTTTCTACCTGAAGGACCTCCCAAAATTATTGACCCCATTCTGCTAGAGGAGCCCAAAGCCATGGCCTTCCTTTATACCGACCTGTATGAGGAAGCAATCGGCAGTCGACAAAAAGAAGAGGATACAGAAAGTATGACCTCAGAGAAGTCCTTCCACAGTAGGCATTCAGACAGGGAGGCCAGGGGATATTTAGAGAAATATGCCCTGATAGATGAGACTCCTGCGGTGGAGGTGGATGCAACCGATAAAGAAAAAGGCCCAGAAGAAGGTCCTCGGACATTGTGTCAAGATTTGTATGATTTTGATTTTCCGTCCAAGCCTGAAAAAGGTGAGGTGCCAAACTCAGAGGAAGAAATAACTGACTTCTTCAGGTCAAGTGCCAACTCTTCTCCATGTGATATGGAGCGCCTCTCTCGATCCGTAGAGGAGGACGACACGCAATCAGCACCAAAGACTAAAGCTAAGACAAAGAAAAATGTCTCCATAATAGTAGGGAAAGTCACTGACATCCCAGTAGACCCACTTAGCATCTCCAGCTTTGAGTTTCCTCAGGAGGAACCAGCTTGGGGAACTACAGATGATCACCCAACAGCCCTGGATGAGAAAGATATCAGCGGCAATTCAGATCAGCAACTGTGGAAACTAAATTTGGAAGCGCAAAAGCCAGTTGCCCCTCCTAGGAAAAAGGCAACAACCTCTCCTAAGGCAAGTCTGGACCTGACACCTCTGACTCCAGTTGATGCCATTTTACAGGAAAAAGAAGAGGCTGGTGGAAAGGAGCAGAGGGAGGAAGAGAAAGAGACAGCATCACCTGAGGAGACTGCTGACGAAGGAGACGGAGATGGAGAGGAGACCATGCTGTCCTCTTTTGAAGTTTCTATGTCTGAATATGCACTGGGGTCAGAGGCAACTGAAAGTGTAAGAGAAAGCAATGAAACAACAGACACGAAACCAGCGGCAGCCGAGGAGGAAGACACCAAAATAGTAGAAGAGGAACAAACTGAATCAGAAGAGATAAATATTAAATCACCCGATTCGGCTATAACAGAGGTTAATCCTGAAAAACAAGGAGATAGTTCAGCTGCTTTATCAACTGAGCCAGCTAAAGACAAAGGACATTGTATAATACTTTAGAGAAGCGACAGTATTTTTCAATCAAATTAATGTCAAGTGCCTTAGAGTCTTACAACTTCCAATATGATGGTTTAAATGTTTCAGGGTTAGGGCTAGTTTTTATAATTTGCACCCTGCTGTTAATCTAATGTATGAATTCAATTATTATTATCACTTATTTCGAGATTAATCGAATAGTCGCTCCACATGAAAAATAATCTGCAACTACTTTGATAATCAAATAATTGTTAAAGTGATTTTTCAAGCATAAATAGTGAAAAAGTGTCAAATATTTGCAATTCATTGCAAATCATTTTTATATTCCATAAACTATATTATTGATTACAAAGTGGCAGATGAATGAAAAATTTAAATAGTTGTTAGTTGCAGTCCTACATTGATCAAATATATTCATCTCTCCAGTGTTGCAGGGTGGTAATAATGCATGAATCATGGAGTGTTTGAAGGGAGAGATATGGGTTATGAGTGTGAATAAACAGGGGTAGAGTGCATGCAAGGTTCGGGTGGATCTTCAGCTATAAATAAGCCTCTCCCGCTGTTAACCTGACACCTCGTCTCAACCAGGAGTCTGTGTGCTGTGTATCTACTTGTAAACAGTCAAAAAAGTGTGGAATACATGCAGACGTGCCTAGTCACACTAGCACTTTTTTTTTCTGATACTTTGTTTAATCCTTAATGTTTCCAAAGATTACCATGGCTGTAATGTATGCTAAATTAAAACCATTATTATAAACCTGTGTGTACCTCTTTCCACATTATCAAGAAAAAACAAACAGATCAATGATCTGCAAGTGTGATGTTTTCCATCTAATCAAGAGGTGTGGAGTTAAAGATCATTGTCAGACATTTTAACACGTAACTTTTATTCTTACCCTATATTTGAAAGATCCATAAGCTATTTTTTTATTCAAAAGTTGAATTGCTGGACACAAGATGTCATCTACTACTGAGCCATAGTTTATATACTGGACCACGATTGACTGGAAAGTAGTCTCAAATTCTGATTTAGGGCGGGCCCAGACAGTTTTTTTTTCTAGAAGCAGAAGAATGTAGAAGCAGCCTTGTGGTGGCAAACAATGAACATGACAATTTTTTCATGAGGACTTTTTACGATACTGAAAACTGCAGTGCTTATCCAACACATGTGGCCATTAAAGCGGATCCATGTTGGGCAGTATTTTCAGATACCGTTGCTTCCAGGCCTGAATCCAAAGTTCCCATCTGGAGCTCAGCAGTGACCTGTGGCCCTGCTGACCTTGAAGAGGAGACTGGAAACACACTCTCACAGATATTATCAAACCTAGTGTGAATGTGCCTGAAGCAAAAATGTGTAGCACAGTGGTATTTTGTATCAGCAGAGTAATGTAAGCAATGTTTTAAGGCTTCAGTTACCAGTGGTCATCTTACTGGATTCATAGTCTTCATATTAATTGGGCTTTGGCGACACCCAGTGTTTCAAATATGAATGTCCATCTTTTCTAACCTTTCATAATCCACATCAAAAGGTAGCAACTACGCCCCAAAACAAGTTTAAGGCCATAGCAATATAGTGGATATGCCGATTCCCTTATTCGCTAATAAATGTTTATATTCCCATCTGTTTCCCCAGCTTAATTAAGTAGTGGTAAAGATTTAACTGTACATTTACAGCAATGTGCAAAAGTTATGGCTTTTTTGAAATAAATGATGAAACAGCAGTTTTCTGTGGAAATAAATTTCTAAAAAATGTTAAAAATAAATCCCAAGAGCTTACAAACAACTGAAAATCAGTGAAACTTTTCAGTTCTATTATAATTAGTTTAAAAACCCCATCACATCTTATAGTGAATTGCTGGTGGTCACCTGCACACTATATATTTGAATATTATTGTGAATGATAATAATAAAAATATTCCATTTGACCTCCGTAAAGGCAGCGACATTAATAGAATCACTTCCTCTTTAGCATTTGTCTTCATATTAAAAACACAACATTAATTTCGATGCTGCAGTCAAGCTTAATTACAAAGATTTCAGTCTGAAAAGTTGTGAACTTGGGCCTAAACTTTGTGTCGGTAATAGCCAAGTAAATTATTTAAACTTAAATATAATTCCCACACGTGTACAGCAATAAAGAAAATTCAGTTTAATTTTATGAAAAACATTGAGTATGAAATCGTCATTGCAGATAAACCAGGTAGGATGAATACAAAGTTTGCTAACTTCACTTTGAACCATAAACTGTTTATAAAAACCTCTGTAACAGTATAATGGAGGCCTGTGATCATTTAGTTATATTAAGTGTTCACTAATGACAAGGAATAATTCTGGAGTAGCTTGAAAACAGTCCATCCCAAACAAGCACTGCACTAGTTTACATTGATATTCAAACCAACCTCCGTCATTTCCACCAAAAAACATCTTCACACCTCTGACAGTTCAAACTCAAGTGTCTAGACGTTTCATCTGATGACCTTTGAACCAGGCCCGGATCTAGGAGTGAATCTGTCAATAACGTTTATTTCCTTTGCCATTTCATTTCAGAATTTCTGGTTGGACATAGTGCTGGGTTTAAACTATTTTCTGATTAAAATTGATCTTCATTTGAAAACCGATATCGATTCATAAAAAGGTCAGATTCATCACACTCAGGTCCCTGGGGGGATATAAGTTTCGTCTTTGGTGCTGCCTTCAGATGCTGCCAAGCCAAATTCTCCAGGTGTTCACAGTTTGTTCATTTACTAAAGCAAACCAGACTGTTGAACTCTTTTCATTTATTTATTTTTTCATATTTTATCATTAAAAATAATCTTCAGTGTTGTGTTTAATTGCAGCATCGTCTGTTCACAGTTTCCTTACTGGAACTCATCACCTGCATGTTTGCTTCTGCTCAGGCACAACAAAGTTTGGTTGCGCTAGTCAAGTGTTAAAAAATAATAATTAAATAATAATTATAGTTATTATTGTTGTTAATATGAGAACACAGCTTGGTTGTGAAGCGTTCTTTAAAACTTGGAGATCACCAAGTCCATTTCGTGAAAAGGTGTCCATTCCCAAAGGTGTAATTGCCCCCCCCCCCCCACTCTCCTCTGGTGTTTTAACTTTCACGGTAAAATGAAAACTAAAGGAAAACCAAGAGGAGAGCCAATAGGAGACGAACCTTTGGTCCGTGACGTCACAACACAGCGCGAGTTCACTACAATCGGCATCCCCCCCGCCCCTCCACTGCAGAGTTCACCAGCTCTGTCTTTACGACGTGTTCGAACCATTGACTGTGTATGAAGAGGGTTAACCCCACGTCCCTGTGGATAAACAGGGGACGTGTGTGTGAAATGAGACCGACGGGGAGTCCGGTCCTGCTGCTGTGGCTGCTCCTCTGTAACAGCCACATTGGACTCATCTCTACTCTTATGTCACCCTTCAACTGCTTTAAGCTAGCGTTAGCCAAGCGGGCTTATGTGCTACATTGTCAGTTGCCTTCCCCGGTGCTGCAATGGTGTGACGTATATCACAAAACTGGCTGTTGTCTTCTGAATTGTTAGATTTTGCGTCATTTTCAAACATTTCCGGGTTTGCGATTCGTTGAACGCCTCCCCCTGTTTTCGTCACTTGCTGATGACGTATGAGGAAGTTCGGCGTTGTGAAGTCGCTTGTTACTCCGGCGCGGGTTCACCGTGAGTTTAATGCTGGTTTTAAACACATAAAACAACCGATGTGCGGGATTTAGATGTCGAGACGATGAAAGTTGCACGTATATGTTTGTTGCTGCACGTTTTGTCGACAACCTGCCTGCTGGTCAACGCGTTCGATCCTTTCACAACAACACTGGTGATCGGTGCCACTTCGATCGTGGGCCGGAAGATCTACAATTATTTCCATGAAAGTTGCGACCCGAATTGGATAGCCTTCAATGCAACAGGTAAACGCGTTCACCTGCGATTCACGTGACGGGGGGGGGGGGGGGGGCGACGAGGACGACGACAAATGGTGTAAGATGTGTAAATCAGTGTACAACTTAAATGGCAGCGAAAGTGCCATGGCGTGAGTTTGGTGCATTTTATTCCGTCAAACCCGAAACCTAACTGGGAAATAAAGACACTGTCCTTCAGACTCTGTGCTTCGTCATATTGACTTTTTAATCTCAGCTTTTAACGCTGGCAGGTTTACATCGATATACAAAGAACAGTGTGAGATCTCCCGCTCTCTGCCTTTAGTCAGGTCTTCAGCTGGTGGTTTGGCAAAGATCGCTGTCCTGCTGAATCATAAAATGTAGTGGCGTACCAAAACGCAGCAGCAGCCTGCCTGAGGATCTGAGAGCAGAGCAAAGTTTATATATCTGTTTTAATGTAAATTTAGAACCTACCTCTAATGCCTGGCTTTTTGATGAGACGCTATGTAACGCTATTATGTAAATTATAGTTTTATGCAACACTCTGCACACACTTTTTTGCCTTGAAAGAGCAGCTTCAAAATTAGCTTGATGATACACTGGTTTGGAGCAAGAACACCGCCTGTTCTTGCTTTATGTAACTTTGGTGAGCGGGCGCGATCTCCTGTGTGATGGAAATCTGGAAATACAAGAGGCTGGAAACACCAAAGTTATCTACGTGTATTTTAATAGGGACTTTCTGCAGAAAGGATCAACACAAAGAGTCACAAGGATCTCAGAGTGAAGATGGAGAACAGTCAAATACAAGGATCTTATATAGGAGGACTAAGGGCTGTCTCTCAGAACCAGTTCAGACTGGTTCTGTAGGCGCAGGAGAGAGGGGAATCTTAACACAGACAACTGATTTACATGTGTTTCCTCAGGAGATAAGCAGACATACATTCAGTTCTTTAGAGAGTAAATAAGTGGCAAAAGGGTCTGACAGTTTTCAGGTCAACAACAGTTCAGACCATAAAACAGCTCAGGTCATAAAGCATTTAAACAGTTTGTTTATATATGTAGATACAGGTCATAAAAGCCTTTAGACAGGTCTGCAAAAGTTACTCTTCAACTACAAAATAGTTTTCAACCACACTTAGTTAATTTTTCCAATACACCTGTGAGAAGTGCGTAACTGACTGAGAGGCGCCAACTCAATTGTCAGAATCAGCTCCAGAAACTTAAGAATAATGCTGAATTGTAGATTAGTTAAAGTCTTTTATGTCCGATATTCAGTCAGTCAAAATTTACACTAAACGCCACATAATGATTTATATATATATATATATATATATCTTTCTCCATCTCTCACTCATGCTGACACACCAACATTGACAACAGACACATCTATGAAATCAGAATGGCTAAAAACAAATATAATTTGCTCTTCTCACCCAGAAATGATGTACTTGTGTATTTGCACATCGAGCAGTGAGATCTGGAGACACATTTTAATACCAGGTGTTAACAGATGAACTTAACACGGTCCACTTGTGATTGGATCTCTCAGAATGGATGTTATCACCAGGTGTGAACAGGGCAGTTTGAGTTCTTATATATGAGTGTTTCCATTGTTGAAGCTGTTCCCTAATAACTAAATGGATTATGTCTAAATATTCTGAGAAAGATGTTTCAGTCAGGTGTTTGCAGACACTCATCCTGTTGATCTTCTGCTGTGTACCTTCTAGGTCTCGAGGCGGACCTGAGCAGAAAACTGTTTGGACAGCACATCGCGTCACGCATCATCTTGAAAGCTGTGAAAGGATTCATGACCAATGACAACCCGAAGAAGCCCCTGGTGCTTTCTCTGCACGGGTGGACCGGCACAGGGAAGAACTTTATCAGCAAGCTGATTGCCAATAACATTTACAAGGAGGGAACCAAGAGCAGCTTTTTTCATTTATTTGCATCCACGTATCACTTCCCACATTCAAATCAATATCTTCACTATAAGGTATGTATGAGTCCAAATAAGCTGACACCTTCACTATCAGTTGAAACACAGTGGCATTGCTCTTTTTGTGTTAACTGAAACTTGCTGCTGTTTCTCCTCAGGCTCAGTTACAGCAGTGGATCAAAGGGAATGTCACCAACTGTGAACGCTCCATGTTCGTCTTTGATGAGATGGACAAGATGCATCCTGGTTTGATTGACGGCATTAAGCCATTCCTGGACTACTATGACAAGCTGGATGGAGTTTCATATCGGAAAGCAATCTTCATCTTCCTCAGGTGAGAGGCTAAAATTCTGACCATGTCAGAAATCAATAGATTTTACATTTTCTTCCAAACTAGTGCAGTGCCCGTTCTTAACCTGCCTGTTTAGAATGGGCTGTTTTCTTGGTGGTGTTAATGCTCCAGAGCTACTTATTTATTCTTCCTCGTCATTAGTGAGTCCTCCTCAAACAGTTCTACAATAAGTTGGAATGATTTACTTAACTGGTGTTATTTTTCATACATTACATGTTGGCTATTTAAGAGGTCGGTTAAGCAATCAACACAATCTTCAGACCCATGTTCACAACTTTTTAAAATATAAGCTCTGCAATTCAGCTCGATATAAAGCATTACAGCAACAGAATGAAAGTTGTGCTTTTGCTTTGAAGACGACTTGCGAAAGAGGAAGTGATTCAATGAATGTTGCAGCCGTTACGGTGATCAGCACCCTTGAATGTCTGTCAGTCTGGTATGGTAAAAGCAAAACTAATCACATCATTAAAATGATGTGGTGCCAATTTCGATTCGCGGTTTGATCCAGTTGTCAACCACTGCTGTAGTTTATCCGAGGATATCGAAGAAGAAATGTTCAACACGGCCCACAGACTGAAGTGCTACAGAACGCTGGTCGCTTGCTTATACAATTTTTATTAATATTGAATATATTGCATATCCAAATCGCGTCAAACTCAGCACCGCACTTTCTTGGGCAACGTACAATACACATGCCCAGTGTGAAGCTGATTAGAACGGTTCTTGAGATCTGCGTTCCACAGACAGACACTTGTGGAATTAGTAGGTAGAAGACCCCACTTGAAGACTAATTCACTTGAGAAGTTAACTCATTTCCAGAAAGAGCTTATTTCATATAAAGATAGAGATTTTGAGCACTCTGCTGTACTTTTGTGGTTCTCATCTGTAGAGACTCTGTAAAGTTCGACATGATTCTTGCATGAGTGGTGAAAGAGTTTGTCCTCGAGTCCCGCTCCTGTTTGGAATGACCTCGTTCTGTGTTACGTTCATTCTCCTCCATGTTTGTTTGTGTTGTCTTCCTACAAATTTCCTACCTGCTAACAGATATTTTTCAAGGCAAATTCTAACATACTTTCCGATCTTCTTCTTCAAAGCAATGCTGGGTCCGACAAAATCGACCAAACAGCTTTAGATTTCTGGAATGCAGGAAAAGATCGAGAGGAAATCCAGCTGAAAGACCTGGAATCCTTGCTCTCTATGTCAGTGTTCAACAACCACCAAAGTGAGTATAAATTACATGAAAATGTTGTCATTATCTTTCAGAATATAGACTTGATTTAAAAAAAACATCTATCTCCCTCTAGGTGGATTTTACCGTACAAGTTTGATCGACAAGAACCTGGTGGACTTCTTCGTCCCCTTGCTGCCTCTGGAGTACCAGCACGTCGTCCAGTGCACCATGGCCGAGATGATATCCAGAGACATGAAGCCGAACGTGCATTTGGCAGAAATGGTGGCCAAGGATTTAATCTATTTCCCCAAATCTGAAAGGGTCTTCGCTGCGACAGGCTGCAAGACGATAGAAAGCAAGCTGGACTACTACTTGTAACGTCACCATGGGATGGACGCTACCTTCAAACACTGCACTTTTTGTAAAATGAAAACCGCTCTCGGCCAAATGACTAAAGAGGGGGAGTCAAGAAATCTGTAGGGGGCTTCATCAGAGGGGTCTGTGTGAGCCTGTATCATCTTCTGTGCTACATCTCGCTTACACTGAATGACGGGGCTAATGGAAGCACACAGTGCCAGCTGAATGAAGAAAACAATAAGATAAGACCGCCATCCTTTGTAACGGATGAAGAGGGTTCATCTGGGTTTTTTATGTCACACAACAGTGAGTTTTAAAGAGGCTGTCGTTTTGCTGAGTGTCTTAAAGGTGCCCTGAAACTATGACACGCCACTTTTTGCATTTATTTTTAATGGGTAATCTATATTCGTGGTTTACTGGTTAACACTTGCCTTAATTCTTACTGTCATGATTTTCGTAGTATCTGCTGTCCTTTTTATAAAGGTCCACGAGTTCATTAGCCGTTGGACTGAAACTCTCACTGTTCAAATACAGAGCTATATGATGCTAAAAATTGTATCGTATGACAACGGCATTACCAACACCTCCTTTTTATGCTGCACAGCCACAGACTTTTGAAATCTGGTTTGGTTTGATACATTGCAAAATACAGTATGAGTAATACAGTACATTATTGAAATTGTTATGTACATAGTAAAATATTGAAATATCTAGGTGTACATTTTACTAGGGATAATGATACTAAGCATCTTTCTACACAAAGTCTGGAGCTGTGTATGAACTCAGGATAGTATAACTGCAACACAAAACAATAAAATGTACCCAAAAATATTTTTATCATTAAAAGAAATGCAGATGTTTCACGATACAGAAATAAAATGCTACTGTATATAAGATGAATTGTCCTTTTACTGCGATTTTAAAAGGAGTAAGTATTGTGCCCTAGTTTACCTACAATTTTTTTTTGTTTTTTTAATCAAATCACAATACTTTTCTGTATTGCAGTTTCTTTTCATAGAGAGTCATACACAGCCCTGCCTAAACAATGTGAAACATTGTCTTCTGTTGGTTTTTCAAAATCTGCATTGACACTATATAAAAGCTTAAGTTAAATCTATGATGTGGACGTGAAGCTGACGTCTGCAAGCATCTTTCTTGTTTTACACCACCTGAAAAACTAAATTGCAAATAAAATAAGACATTTTACCTCTGTCACTGTTTCTGATATGCACAGCACGACTCCTGGACAAGAGGGTGACGATGAAACCAACAGTCTTTAATGAGTGGGTTCTCTGAGAACAGCTGACTGGTGTTTTTGCTTTACTGAGAGAAATGTCTATTATCTTCTTCTTCGGAGCCTGTTTTGCTAATGTACCTGCCAACAGAACCCACCCATCTATTATCTATTATCTATCCTATCCTGAGGGTCCTTGGGGCTGACATTGAGTGAGAGGTGGGGTACACTCCAGACAGGTGTGCTGGATCTGGATCTATTAATGCAAACAAACCAATAGGCACAAAACACTGAAGGATTAAAGTAGAATATATTTTGTGCAACATATGGAGCCAATCAGTCAGGTGTCTCGGAGAAAAAAAGGTTGCATATTTCTTATATAGCAGCATATTTGGAAGTCAGGAACTTTAAACAGATATGTCTAAGTCCCTGATCACACGCCATGCAGACTGTAGTCGGGTCCATGTATGTATGAATAACTTTACATGCATGCACTTTAAGTGATGCACTAGCACTGTGTATGTACTGTGGTCCTAAAGGAAGTGGAACTACAGTATGTGGTGGACTGTTGTTAAATAATCAGCCCCACCACTCTGTGTCTCCTGCAAAGCAGCAAAACATTTCTTTATTTTACACAATCAAATCATTGAGCCATCCTCTGGCAGCTGAAACTGCAAACTCAGTCAGAGTTATGTAATAATCAAACAGCTGAACACCACCGTGCAAAGTGCAAGTTCAGCTCCAAGGCTGAAGGAAAGAAGAGAAAGCCACAGATGTGGTATCATGCGGTGGATGCAGCTAGATCCTATGGCAGTGCAGGGGGGGGGGGGGGGGTGCAGTATTTCACCTTCATATTTTACATGGAGCTGAAATACAGAGGTCAAAGAGCACACCTTTGCAGTAAAAGAAGATTGATACAATAAAGCCATGAGGCAATTTGAGTTTGAAGAGAAAGACCATAAAATCATAAAAAACTGATTTTATGTGTCCCGTACTGCTCCTATGAATCCACAGGTTAGTGCCCTGTTAAAGCTGCATTGTGGTTTGTCATACAAATGATCAACAGGCGGATATGTGGCGCTGTCCACTTGTCCGATTGTAAAGGTGCGGCTTCCTGCGCTTCTCCTCTGTCAAACAATTAAGTCCCTCTCATACACTGAAAGGAAGAGGAGGAAGAATCAGCCGGTGAGGTTTTCAGCCTCTCACGTGAATCAGATCAACTTTGGGCACATTTCAATGTTGTAAACACGTTCGTAGTTTTTGAACAACAACTTTATTGTGTTAATAACTGCAGAAACATTTCAAATATACCTGTCCTGTCCTGTCTTGTCTGGTGGGTTGGTCCACTTTCCCTCATAATAACACAACACTCTGTTGTGTCACTTCTGCCATGTGTAATGTACCGTACATCTGCTCACATATTACTTTGGATAATAGGCAGTTTTAAATACAAGGACCCTGTTATACCTCAACTGGAACACAATGATCTCCCCGTCAGTGTTTGTCTGTGGCAGCTTTGCCCTTGTTCTGCCATTTCACTTTGCAGCTTTTGTTGAAAATAAGGCTTTGATCTGTTGCTGTCAAGACAGAACTCTTTGGAACACATTAAATTACAGCTGAGTCACTTTGTCAATCCGCCCATTTCCAGTAAGACCTGCTTATCATGAGCGGCTGTGGCTCAGAGGTTAGGATGAAGTCGGTCCACCTGTAAAGCCACCTCAGATTTCTCCTGACAGCTGTACCATGAGCTAAGTGAAAGACTGACAGACAAAGCACTAGATACAGAAGCACTGTGTGATTGGATGAATGCCAACTGTACTGGGAAGTGCTTTGAATGATTATTAATTTCTTAGCCTCCTATATTAAAAAAAAATATGCCTGAACCATCAACCAGTTTTCAATGGTAAAAACTTGATCAACTTTTTAACTGTTATTATTACATGAAATATTAACAAATAACAAAGAAGGCAACAAAAGCAAAAAGAGAAAAATCACCTGTTGTCATTAAGTTTATTTATATCAAATGTAACAACAATTAACCCTTTTTCTTTTCCTCTGAGCGTCCAAAAACTGTTTTGCATCCACGATCTTCCTGATGGTCCGTTCATTTGCAGCTCCTTACTTGTTGCATCTTTGTGTTCTTTGTGTAAATGTGAGTAACCAGGCACAGTCTAGTTAGAGAGTCTTAAACCAGCAGAACTGCATTAATGCAGCCATCGTTCTCTGGGTTATTCGTCACCTGGGCATATTTACCTGGGAAGTAGAAGAAATTTAGTTACAACATGGTCACATTACACACTATTTTATATTAAATATCACATTTTAAAGGATCAATTATCCTCCAAGCGGCTGTCAAGTCCATTTAAACATAACCCTGCAGAAATCCAGCCAAGGACGTAAACCATGCCAGGTTCATCCAGAAATACAGTAGTGTACAATACACGTGGTAAACATTTGACATGTTTAGATCCCTGTGCATCATGCATACATCAATATCACAATTAATCTGCAGCCGGAACATGCAGCCAGAGTCAGAGAGAACTGCAGCAACAAGAAGAACAGTGAGTCTAGCAACAGATGGTGAGGCCCCCACAAAGCCCCCAACTCCATATCACGGACTAAGTTCACAGAAGTAGTCAAGGCTTTTTTATTACCTGCACCCACCTGACCTGTTATGAGAACCAAGCCAAACTGTCCGACTGGTAATACAAACTTTATAACTTGATGGAGTCTGGATTTATTGTTTATGCAAGTGTTTCAGAGTTGCCCCAAATGTGGGAATAAACTGATTATTGCAGTGCCTCTGAATACACGGACCCACAGGTTTATGGATTCCCAGCGACTTGAGCACTTACCCCAGATAACCTTTCCGCCTTGTGTAACGAGGCCCAGCTCACTGACATTGACTTCTATGACTGTTCCTTTGGTGATAACTCCCAAGGAGGTGTAGAGGGGTGAGGAGGGGTTCTTCTTCACTCCGAGGATGGGGAGACAGAACGTGGCCTTCAGCTCGGGATGTGTGACATGAGCCTTCTTAAAACGCAAACCCTGATGTGGACAAAGGAGAAAGAGATCATTTAGGCACCTCAATTAAAACAGAAATGCACAACTGAACTTTAACTTTAAACCTGAATGCAGAAAAAGATAGTGTTGCCATAGTAGGTTCAGTGTAGAATGTCACACTGAACTCGACCTATGATAAATATCTCACCATAGGTCTGATGAAGCGCTCGTATTTTGGAGGTTTGCGAGTGAAGCCGTCACCGACAAAGCAAACTTTTGTGACCATTCTCTTCCAGGCTTTCTTTTGTCTCTTTCCAGTTTTGATGACCTTCAGCACTTCTGTCTCGCCCTGGGCGCGCACTTTCGGCAGGGGCACCTCCCATTTGCCCTAAACAAAACATTACACATTTGTATCGCATTACACATATTTACACACATCGATATCACTTTCATTGAGTTAATAACAAAATTATTATGTTTCATATAAAAGCAGAAAATCTTCACTGTGGAATTCTACCAAAACAACAGTGGACACTTACAGCCTTCTCTTTCCTCTTCTGCTTGATCATGTTGGACAGAACCTTAGCACGGGACTGTCCCTCTCTGTCCAACAGATAGGCTGGCACTGCTCCCTCTGGCGTCTTATCGTCGCTCTTTTGTTTGGTCCTCCTTTGTTCATGCATTTTGATGCTGCCAAAGACACAAGTCATTATTGTCCAACTGTTAGTTGAGTTCTAATGAGTTGTTTCTCTAAACCAACAAGAGAACCAGCTCCGTTAGAGACAAACCCAACGTCTCCCCCTGTACTCACGTCTTCTTCATCTGGATCTTCTCTGAATGTCTCTGTTTGTGGTACAGCTTGGCCTTCAGTCCAATCAACTTTCTGGCTTTGTGCGACCGCGCGTGGACCTCACGGCTCTCCTTCTTCCTCTTCCTCTCATGGTGGTCCAGGCG
The DNA here is from genome assembly GCA_026259375.1 of Verasper variegatus. Lineage (NCBI taxonomy): Eukaryota > Metazoa > Chordata > Actinopteri > Pleuronectiformes > Pleuronectidae > Verasper > Verasper variegatus. Next base: position 6,064,047 of record CM048060.1, read on the forward strand.
GTAGCCATGCCGCTTGCGGTGCAACTCAATGTGCTCGTTCTGGGGCTAAAAATGACAAGACAAACGTGCACTTTAATTCAGTCTTCAGATGAATTATGATAAATGCAAAAATCTAGATTCCAGTTTCAAATACAAATCACCACAAAGGAGGATGTTTAAAAAGCTGTAATATGGATCAATCAGCTGTTTAATGGTGCTGGCTCGTGAACTTGAGTCAGGTTGTGTTTGCAAATAAAAATTTGAAATGTTCAGATGTTTTCATGATCTTAACTGGTGCAATCCCTCTCACTGAAATTCAGAATTACTCTGTCATTGCAACAAAATTAAGTAGCCTTCCTGTCTGTGGATTCACACAAATCAGAGAGCTTAAAAAGGACATTAGCAAATATGAACAAACAAACATATGAAAAATATATATTGGAATATTATGTTCTGGTGTAACTTAGGAAACAGGAAGATATCCCATTGGTGTAAAATATGGCTCATTCGTTTTGCCTGTAAAGACAGTGACGTTGTCTGGAACTGAAATTATTATTTGATTAGTAATAATATTAATAAAAATAATAATAAGCTTGTGTGATTTGGGATTTATTGTAACAAACAATAACTGGTCCTAAATGGAAATTCAACTGTTTCTTAAATGTGAAACTCTGCTGCTTGGCCTCGTTTTGATTGACAGCAAAGCGAGTGAATTCCGGCGTGTGATCTTTGCACAAAATAAAATACAATAAAGAAAACAAATGTTTAACTGCAGTCAGAATCTATCAGTTCCTCGTTTACTGGTGAATTGCTGTGAAGCACAACAACACGTCCCACAACACATCAGCTGTTCTCACTGTTCTCTGACGGAGTACATTTATGGAAACTGACAAAACCCGGGTTTCGTGCTCACACGCCGGGTTATCACAACCGTATCTGTCCGTGACGACAAACCTCTCCCACAGAAACATAGAATACACAGAAACACGTTCCTACACACTAGAGCTCAGCGCGAGACGTCCCCCTGCCACATGTGAACCGAAGCTAATGCTAACACAGCATGCTAACGTCGCAATAGAAGTCAAAGAATGGAGTATTAAGCGGCTGCTCGCTTACCATTGTGTTGTTGAGGTGTTGATGTTACAGTAGAGATGTCGTGGGGGGTCCCAGTCGACCCAGACGCAGGTTACTTGGTGTTTTCGTTCTTGGGGCTTGGGTTCTTCTGGTGTTGTTTTCCCCGGAGCCGAAACTTAAAGGAAGTACGTCACACTGAGGCAACGACTTGTCCGCAGATTTAACAGGGACGGCTGATCCTGGCACAAGGCCACTGTACAAATAGATAATATTATCATCAATTAAAAAATATCTATTGGGTCAATGATCCATGTTTTATTTTATTTATAGACATTAAATCATTTTCAAGTCGCTAATATTGACAGAACCGCTTTTGGTTTCGTATCCGGAACTTCATACGTCACACGCCAGTTCCTACGGATTTATTTTGGAGCTGGACCTTATGAGAGCTTGACATTCTTGACAGTTTTAAACATGAGTCTGTTTTGAAGGACAAGTACCCACTCTTCCCGCCTCCTTCTTTTTAATTTCCACGGTGTTACCACAACAGAACATGTCTCCGCTATTTGAGCTAATGCTCCTCCACCATGGCTCACCCGAGGCTTTGTGTCATCCCGAGGAAGAAGGTGGGAAGAGACGCAGATATTAAACATGTGTGATAGGACGTTTCGCACATTCAGCAGGATGATGTTGGTGAGACGAGGATCTGACACAAACATGTGCTGTTAGTGTCACGTTGCATCAAAATCACGTTGTCTTCATAACAGGGTCCTTGTCTCTCACAGGGGAGATATTTAATAAGATGCAGGGTGAGTCATCAGGTGAGGAGACACTACAGCTTCCTCCCAGGTACGTTGTTTTTATAATCAAATCCACTGACATGTTTTAATTAGTCGATCAATTGGTTGTTTAAGCTGCAGAAAACTAGTTGATTCCAATTTTTGGTAAACGTTCAGTTATTTGTCAAGTTAAAATTTCTGTTCCTGTAAATCTTTTATTTTGTTGACTGAATAATCCCAGCACCTCTAGGTCCATTTAGTAGCTGCGGTTTCTGATCCTATGACATGATCTTCATCAGCAGTTGGGTTTGACCAGTAGCCATGGAAATGTAGAAGTTCATTTTACCATTGTTTTCAGAGCATTTACGGGAAGTTGATAATCGCTGACTAGGAGAACATGTGGTAAATTCATTGTAATTGCAAAATACAAATTTAAACACCAAAGATAAACACAAAATTGTCACATATTGAATGCAGTTCTGAAGAGGTGAGATTTGAGTAGAGATTTGAAAGTGGACAGGTCGGTGAAGTCTCTGATGTGTTTGGGGGGAGAGTTCCAGATGGAGGGGACAGCTAATGGGAATGCGCTGTTGCTCCAGGTCCGATGCCTGGTCCTGTGTGGTTTGAAGACAAGGTTTGCGACACAGGAGTGGAGGCTACGTGGGCGGGTGTGGGAGTGGAGCATGTCTGTGAGGCAGGAAGGAGCCTGGTTGTGTAGGGCTGTGTGGGTGAGGAGGGGGGTTTTGAATGGGATTCACTGAAGGACTGGGAGCCAGTGGAGATTCTAAAGGTTTCTAAAGGGGTGATGTTGTCACAGGAGCGGGTAAGGAGACAAACAACAGAGTTTATTGAGAACTTTGGAACAAAGAATGCTATTGCAACAGTCAATTCTAGATGCGATGAAGGCATGGATCAGGGGCTCAGCGTCAGATCATTTGAGTGATGGATGTAGACGGGCTATGTTTCTTTGGTGGGAAAAGGAAGTTCTGGTTTAAGGAAGTTATTGTGCAGAGAGGCTCCAAGGTTGCGGATGTGGAATTGTCAATTCTGATGAAGAAGTTGAGGTGCATTTTTTGAGAGATTTGTGACCATGATGATTATGTCAGATTTTTCACTGTTAAATTTGAGGAAATTGGCTCATGAGCGCTCCAGAGATGCTTCAAAATGGAAATCTGCAGTTTGAAACTGTAGGTTGTTGCTTTGAACCACACAAGAGCTCATGTATTAGTGATTTTTTACTTTAAGATTAAACCTATAAGATAATGGAAACAAATAGTCAGTAGTTCAAACACATACACAGCATCACTGATTCAGTCAGATCATCATCACTGTACTTTGTGTTCATAGATGACGTCAAATCACTGCGGGCTGTGGTCAACCCCGATGTTTCCAAGTAAGTAACTGCATTCGGTTGTTTGAAATGCTCTTTTAGATTTTGCTCCATATCAACCTGTGTGCTGTATTTGCAGGATCCGAAACATTGGCATCATGGCTCATATCGACGCAGGAAAGACAACAACCACAGAGCGGATGCTTTATTATTCTGGCTACACACGGGCACTGGGAGGTGTGCAGGAGAAACAGATGTGAACATTGATAATCCTTCATAGCCAGTACCCTGCCTGTTTGCTTCTGTCTCTCAGTCCCTTTCTGTCCCCATTGCTTTTAGACGTCGACGATGGCGACACAGTCACAGATTTCATGGCTCAAGAGAGGGAGCGTGGCATCACCATACAGTCGGCAGCAGTCACGTTCGATTGGAGAAGTCATAGAATAAATCTTATAGACACCCCAGGTAGAAATATGATGTGAAAGCATCCTTGTGAGATTAGAAATATCCCAGTGGGAATGAGCCACTAAAACAAGTCATTTTGTGTGATTGCAGGACATGTTGACTTCACTCTTGAGGTCGAGCGGGCGCTTCGTGTTCTTGATGGGGCTGTTGCAGTGTTCGATGCTTCTGCCGGTGTTGAGGTAAATCTGTTGTCGAACATCTTCCCTTTTCATTGAAAATAAACGAACAAACCCATGTCTTAAAATCGGCTGCACGCTGAAGACGGTTTCTTCTGTTTCCCTGAAAACCCGAACAGGCTCAGACTCTGACTGTGTGGAGACAAGCAGAGAAGCACCACATTCCCTGTGTTTGTTTCCTGAATAAGATGGATAAACCCGCAGCCAAGTGAGTGACTCAGCTGTTCAGCCACGTACAACTTATTCTCAAAGTTGAACTGAAAATTGTATTTTTTTTCTCTCAGCCTGAGTTTTTCCATCGAGAGCATAAGACAGAAGCTGAAAGCCAACCCAGTCCTCCTGCAGGTAGGCCTTCAGAAAAATACTGCAAAAAAGTAAAGCATCATACGTGCGCTGCATGCACTGTATGTGACAATGCTAACAATGCTTATTTTTTATGTTGTAATAATGCCATTTCATAATGACTTCCTCATGATGTTCCGTATACCACCATGATGATGGATGATTGGTTAATCTTAGTTAGCTGTAGAACTTGTCTTTACTGTTATTGGCTTCAAAAAGTAATGCAGTACTACACTGTTTGATGTAAATTTCTGACTTCCTACCATATAATCATAAATCATTTTCAATCTTTATAAGTTTTAGGTCGTGTCTATTGTCCCACATGATGCCGGGTAACCTGGAAAAATACATTTTTGGAACTATGTCGTTGGGACTTCTTCAGGACACCGCTTATCATATGGGATCATGTGATTGAAGAGTCTTCTGATCCATATAACACTTAGAGATTTTAGTTTTTTAGACCATATTTTTTGACCAATCAGCTCCAAACAGACGTAAACAATAACAAGAAGTTATAGGAAAAATAATTAAAAAAAGACACGAAGCAGCTCTCAAACTGTAACAGTGTATGTGTAAATAAAAGTGCATGTCTGTGAATTTCATTTATCTCATGAATCTTGTCTTGTAGATTCCTGTTGGCAGCGGCAGGAACTTCACGGGTGTGGTTGACCTGTTAACCAACCAGAAGCTGATCTGGAAGCGAAGATCTATAGGAGATGATGGACGAATGTTTGAAAACAAACCTCTCGACCAATCGGATGAGCCCGAACTCCTGCAGGAGGTCAATGAGGCCAGGGCAGCTTTAATTGAACAGGTACACATCATCAATATCATCTTCAGCAATGACGACACAACTTCTTGAAGAAGAAATGTAAAAAATAATAGTTTTGTATTTTGGTTCTCTTTCCCAGGTTGCTGATTTGGATGATGAGTTTGCTGATCTGTTGCTAACAGATTTTAGTGATAACTTTGATGCAGTTCCTTCTATCAAAGTGAGTAATGTTTAGTTCCATTCTGTAAGCCTGTAAAGCAGCACCGTTGCTTGTGAAAACAGAGTAAACCGTTTTTAATGTGTCTCCAGCTACAAGAGGCTGTGCGGCGGGTGACTCTGGCCCGTAAAGGCGTCCCAGTTCTCTGTGGGAGCTCGTTGAAGAACAAAGGTGTTCAACCTCTTTTAGATGCCATCGTTGCCTACCTGCCTGCTCCCAGTGAACGGCACCACGACCTGGTGTGAGTAACGACCTTAGACCAGAACTGTAACTGTCACATTTACAAATCACAATTTTCCTCATAGGGCTTAACAATCTGTACAAGATGCAACATCCTCTTAACTCTTGACTAGACTGAGAGAACAATGTCTGCCTCTGCTGTGATTGCTCTTGTGTTCTGTATACTTACTCATTTTGTCAACTGTGGTTGTTTTTTTCTTATAAATATAATTTTAATGGGGATAAATTAGTTAGAAAAATTTCCTTCGAGCACAAAATCTTCTGGAGTGGTGTGTGCATTATCACAATTAATGTTTAATGGATGGAAGATCAATTTAAAAAGAGCAATAATACTTCAGTGAATATAACATGCTTGTTTGAAAATATCTTTCTATATATGTACATTCGGCCATTTTTGTCTCTATGGTAACTGATGAAATTTCATCATCATCCCACAGGCGGTGGTACAAAGATGACCTATGTGCTCTGGCCTTCAAGGTTCTCCATGACAAGCAGTGTGGTCCTCTGGTGTTCCTCAGGATTTACTCTGGTACTCTGAAAGCACAGACCGCCGTCCACAACATCAACAGGAACAGCATGTGCGTCATCTCCAAATACAGTAATGCAACCCTGACTGACCTACAAATCAGTTTTGACCCGTATGATATGTTAAAATAAAAATGTTTGTATCATGTTGTCTGCAGCGAGAGGATGAGCAGGCTGCTGGTGCCGTTTGCTGATCAACATGTAGAGATCCCCTCGATGACGGCGGGAAACATTGCACTGACTATAGGACTGAAGCAGGTACAACGTTGTTTCCCATGTTCCTTCTCTGCTACATTAAAGATTTTCCTCAGGTTATTTAAGTTTTCCTGCTTTCATTCAAGACAGTCACCGGGGACACCATCGTCTCATCCAAGGCTTCAGCCGCAGCCGCAGCTGCAGCCCGCAGAGCCCACAATGACAATAGCACGGGGGAGAAGCACGGGGAACATGCGACTGTGGTGCTTTCAGGAGTGGAGGTCCCTGATCCCGTCTTCTTCTGCACTATAGAACCACCCACCATGGCCAAACAGGCTGGTCAGTGATAGTTTGGTTACACGTGCACAAGCTCAGCTGTTTACCACGACATCCTTGTAGCCACTCACACATTTGTGTTTTTTTTTCTCCTGAAAGATCTTGAGAATGCACTGAACAACCTCCAGAGAGAAGACCCCAGTCTTAAAGTGAGGGTGGACCCTGATTCTGGCCAGGTATTACCATCACTGGACTACCCAGGGCGTTCTTTAGTAAGTGCATCTGCCACAATGACTCAACTTAATGTCCTTCACTCTCCACCCTCAGACAGTTTTGTGTGGGATGGGAGAGCTGCACATCGAGATCATCCATGATCGAATCAGAAGAGAGTATGGCATTGAGACTCACCTGGGACCACTACAGGTGGCTTACAGAGAGACCGTTCTCCACGAGGCCTCGACTACAGGTACAGCAAATATTTCTTAATTTTTGCATTATGCCTAGTTCACATAACATGTGTTTAGCCTGATTTTCTACTCGCTGACAAACTTTGGAACTCGCTGAAAAAGCCCCAGATTGGAGCGAAATGGGCGGTCGACCGGCAGTCACAAATCGCTGTGTGAGAACTCTTCCAAGACACGATTTGAGAGGCTCACATCCCCCAATTACATTTCTTGCAGGCTAAATATCTACACAAATCAGTGACAACTACAACCAATCTGGACCAAACCATTTAATCCTGTTATTGCATAGTTAAGGGCAAAGTTGAGAGTAATTATCACGATTTGCTATTTCTATATATTTCTATTCATTCTGTAGCAGGATGAAACAAAACAGCAGACAGATCAGTCTTACGCACCGTGTCTCTTCTCACGTGTTGTCGTGAGTAAACATTATATGGAGGCCAGACAGGTTTCTCCTGGTGAAAGTTTGTGTAGTGTGCGACTCCCTGTCAGCGACTGCAAGACACCTGATCACAAGACAGTGATGTTGTTTGTGAAATATTTCTTGTCGACTAGATGCTGTTCCTGTATTGATTTTCCTCACTGCTGATAATGTAGATACACTGGACCGTACAGTTGGCGAGAGAAGACATGTTGTGACAGTGGAGCTGGCTGTCGGACCTGTGGACACGTCCTCTACAACTGCCTCATGTGACCTAGTGTTCACAAAGGAGGTCGAGGGGCAACTGTCAAAAGAACAGAAAGATGCAGTGGAGAATGGAGTGCACAGCTCATATCTTCAAGGTGACACTGACTCCACTCATTTATTGTTTTCATTAAAAAGGCCCTGGAAAACAATGCTGAAAACTCAATTTAAATGTATTTCTCAATAACATTAAATATTAACAGCTAAATAAACAATATAGTTAAATTCAGAAAAACAAAAACATGACAGCTCAACCACTCAAAGCAGTCTTCACACATCAAATAACCAGAACTGTTCAAACATGGGAAGAACATTGTGTTCATGATGAACACCATCGCTCATAGTAAGAAGCTGAGTGAGGATAATTATTCAGTGCCTGTAAAGGTGGGGGGGTGATGTGGGAGTAAACCTTGCACTGATCTGACTGCACTAGTCACCTTGTTTTGCACTCACTCATTGTTTCTAATGTCTGCTTACACCTCCAGGTCCATTGCTAGGTTATCCTTTACAGGGCGTAACTACGCTGATCCAGAATGTCAACATGGAACCAGGAACGTCTTCAGCCATGGTGTCTGCCTGTGTGTCCCGCTGCATGCTGAAGGTAAAGCATTACAGGCTCACATGTCATATGGATGTCAACTAACAGGGTTGGCAATAGGTGAGCTACAGTTGTGTGTGTTTGGCTGCAGGCCCTGAGGCTGGCAGGAGGTCAGGTCCTGGAGCCAGTCATGTCCCTGGAGATGACGGTCAACGAAGAGCATCTCAGCTCCGTGCTGGGTGACTTGGCCCAAAGACGAGGCACCGTCAGCGACATCCAGAGTCGTCACGACCACAAGCTGCTGCTAGCAACCGTGCCCTTGGCAGAAATGATGGTGAGATCAGATCTGACTCAAACATTTCGCCTGAAGGTTTTTCGGTGTCATTATGGGTGCCTAGTGGCAGCCACACTAGGTAGTGCATTGCAGGGCGAAGCCCTGCAATGCACCACCTAGTGGCGGCGCCACTAGGCGCAATGCATTGCAGGGCGCAACGCGCCCTGCAATGCATTACATACTACTATTCCGTGGGGCTTATTATTCTTCTTAGTTCTTCTTCCTAAAAGTTCGGCGCGCTTCTCCTCCTACAGATTTTGTCGCACATTCACGAGACTTATAAATACCCATGCGGAATTACGTCGAATGGTGTGCTATGACTTTTATAAGAATTTCGTCCAACGGTTTTCGTACAAATCGCGATAAAGAGGCCGAAAACGAACAATGGGGGTGATGCTCGCTTTACCAAAAGAGCGAGAGTGCGAAAAATAGCCTCTTTTCGTCATTCTGAGTGCACTCAAACTGCTCTAGAACCCCCAAACGGAGGTTCTCAGACTTGATTTTTGGATATTGGAGATGGTGAAAGTGTTTCCTACGCAGTGATGCGACTCTCAAATCTCTCGGACCTGTGCTTATACCCGCGGCGAAAAATCGAGGAATTATTTCCCGGTCGGAGCCCCATAGGGTCCCATGTTAATTTTTGGTAAATTTCAGGAAAGATGAAAACTGAAAAATAAAACGTAAATCGCTCCCACGGCCCAATTTCTGAACGCTCACAAATAAAAAATAGATCTGGTTGTTGTGTAGACTCTTGTGATTCTCACAATGTGTTCATTTTACAGATAGGAGCTATAGTTTTTGAGTAACAAGCATTTGTTTGAGGACAGCGCTAGAGTGGAGAGAAATGTCGGCCCCATTGAATCCAATGGTAAATTTAGGAGGACATTTTTGGAATGAAAACTACATTTCTAAATTGCTCTCACGGCCTCAATTTTGGACTCTAAGCAATAATATAGATATCTGCTTGTTTGTCAGACTCTTGTGATTCTCACGGTGTGTTCATCTCACCGATAGGAGCTATAGATCTTGAGTTAGAGCATTTTGTTCGTGACGTTCTCTTTTGGTGAAAAGTGTCACTCGCTCTCTGACACAGGTGCAGTAATCAGTGAAGTCACACACACGCAGAGTGAGGGAGGGAGGGGCCGAGGGGCCGAGGGGGGAAAGGGAGACAGTGGCATCTTCATATGAACTACTTCAAAGGTGTTTATCAACACTATGTGTGGTCTGGTGAGTAGAGCAGAGATGAAGTTTGAGCAATCGGTCCCAAATTAAACACACTTGATCAGATTCCTGACCTGAACAGATACATTAGTGTGTGAGCAGTGTTAGTGATAGCGCCAGCAACTGATCAGGTCTGTCTCATTGAATCCAACGTTAAATGTCAGAGGACAATTTTGGAACGACAACTACGGTTCTAAATTGCTGGCACGGCCTCAATGTTTGACTCTAAGCAATAACACACATATCTCCTTGTTCGTCAAAGTCTTGTGATTCTCACGGTGTTTAGATCTCACAGATAGGAGCTATAGTTTTTGAGTTACAAGCATTTGTTTGAGGACAGCGCTAGAGTGGAGAGAAATGTCGGCCCCTTTGAATCCAATGTTAAATTTAGGAGGACATTTTTGGAACGACAACTACGTTTCTAAATTGCTCTCACGGCCTCAATTTTGGACTCTAAGCAATAATATGGATATGTGATTGTTCGTCAGACTCTTGTGATTCTCACGGTGTGTTCATCTCACCGATAGGAGCTATAGATCTTGAGTTAGAGCATTTTGTTCGTGACGTACTCCTGAGCAGCAAACTGTCACTCGCTCTCTGACACAGGTGCAGTAATCAGTGAAGTCACACACGCAGAGTGAGTGAGGGAGGGGCCGAGGGGGGAAAGGGAGACAGTGGCATCTTTATATTAACTACTTCACAGGTGTTTATCAACACTATGTGTGGTCTGGTGGGTAGTGCAGAGGGTCAGTGACTCAGAGGTGGAGAGTTCAAGTCCAGGTGTGGGCAGGACTCTAACATTGATTTTTTTCTCTGTCTGATGATTTTGAACTACAATGTGATTGGGTTAGGGGGACTCGGTGATCCACTGGTTGAGGGTTCAAATCCCACTGAAGCCAAACATACATATTTTTTCCAAGTCCAATTGTCGTCAAACATCAATATTGACTCATTGTGATAGCGCCACCTAGTGGTCAGTGTGAAAATGCAGTTTGAGCAATCGGTCCCAAAATTCTGTCACATGATCAGATTCCTGACCTGAACAGATACATTAGTGTGTCATAGTGATAGCGCCACCCAGTGGTCAGTGTGAAAATGAAGTTTGAGCAATCGGTCCCAAAATTCTGTCACATGATCAGAGCCCTGACCTGAACAGATACATTAGTGTGTGATAGTGATAGCGCCACCTAGTGGTCAATGTGAAAATGCAGTTTGAGCAATCTGTCCCAAAATTCTGTCAGATGATCAGAGCCCTGACCTGAAGAGACCTATGAGTGTGTATGCAGTGTTAGTGATAGCGCCACCTACTGATCAAGTCTGTCTCTCTTAAACCAGCCAGCCAGCCAGTCTCTCTCTCTCTCTCTCTCAAACTTGTACAGTTTCTCTCACTCTCTCTTAAAGCAGCAAGTCTGTCTGTCTCTCTTCCGGAAAAAAAAGCAAAACACAAGAGTCTCTGTTGCGCGACGGCAGCAAGCAAGGCACCCATTCGAAATTTCTCGGCAGGAGGAATTTTCTAGTTTATCTTAAATTCTGTTTCCTACTGAAGGGCTACTCCACCATCCTGCGAACAATAACATCCGGCAACGCCACTTTCTCTCTGGCGCTGGACACTTACGAGGCCATGAACTCTCAGGACCAGAACATCCTCCTCAAAAGAATGTCCGGTCTGTTGTGATTCATGTTCTGTAATGGATCAGGAATGGGACCAATGGGCTTCTGACACAGAGGAACAGCTGCTACCCAAACAGACTTTTCCAGTTTGTGAATAGTGTGAATATATATGTGGAAAGTTAATGTGCAACCAATAACAGTTTTTTAATAAAACAACAGACTAGCACTTAAAATGTCAACATTTTATTCACAATCAGTTGTACAAACATTCATTAAAAAAAACAAAGAATGCAGTTGCTAATTCGGGTTGTAGTTTGATATCATTAGATGTGATTGAGCGTTCTGTAGAGCAGATTGGGAAGGCAATGTGTCTCAATGTGTCAGTGTCATATCAGTCTCGACAAAACCATTTTCCGCAGTTGATTTCTCAGTTTAAAATGCAGGCATGGATTTGATTCCTTTTCCGTCCCCATGGTCAGCTTTTCCCCTCCCGTCAGATACCTCTGTACTCACGGCGACAGTAGCTGGAGAACAACGGCTCGGCTGGGATCCCGCGCCTGATGGAAAAAGAAAGAGGATGTTTTTATAAAGTATCATGAAAGTGTTAGTTAGATGATGATATAGCATTTGGAGAGTGGAGACTCATTTAGAAACAAATGACTAGTTTAAAAAAGAGGCTGCAGATGCTTACTCCACCATCCGACAGCGGTGCATGGACAGTCTGTTGAAGGCATCATTGATGTCCGTCACGTTCTTGGCGCTCCAGAGCCGTTCTGCCACTGCACTGGCACGAGGCCTGGGAGTGATAGACAAAAGAAAATGTGTGTGGGGTGGTGGGGGTGAAAGAGAAAATCAATCTGACACGTGACGTGAAGGTTCAAGGTACATTATTTCTCTGATAAGAGTTAATTAAAGGTTATACAAAGACGATATTCACACCAACACGATGTGGCAATACAAATGTATACACGGCTACAGAAACAAAGAAAAGAAAAGCATTGATTACAACAATCCAAACTTTTCAGTAACAGAGTCCTGTGACATTCAATCACCAAGGATAGTGATTTGAGCACATGTCAGAGTTTCCTGTGATGCTGTAAAGAGAACTGTTGTAACTGTTGTCATGTGGGGACAAAGATAATGAAAGGCAGATTACTTTTTTTTCAGGTTTTTAAAAATCTTGAGATACATTTGTCTGAAATCTAAAATTTCTATTTGTTTTGGCCTTTTATTTAAAATCTAAAATGTCAAAAGTGTCTTGTAATCAATGAAGGGGTCCCAACCCTGGTTTTGGAGCCAAAGGGGGGAGTTGTGACTTCACTCCCTGCTCAGGGGACCGTTTCTCCACTACATCTCAATGGTCGCTGCAGTATTGTTTAAAATCTCACACATTTCAAAAAGAAGCTCATGAGCCATACCAGAGTCTGGGTGTGAGGTTGGTGGCGTCCACATATTCTCCCCACAAACAAGCTTCTCCACCAATCACAAGTTTCTTCTGCGCCTCGGTTCCTGTTTTCAAAATGTAACATTTGATGAGATCAGGCAGCACAACCAACGTTCAGTGAAACTAAAAACTCCACTCGATTAGAAAGAAAAAAAAAAATACCATGCTTAATTTAACTGAATTACAATGGTGTGGTGATTTATTGCCATGCTTTCCCTCTGTTCATTCAACAGGCTTACACGTATTTGCACAAGAGTGACAACTGTAAGACATTTCAGATCTGTCTAGAGTTAAACAGCAACAGAGCAATAAAACAAAATCGCATGACTGAGGCAAACTCCAAAAAACGAAAAAGTCTTGCTGAACAGATCATGCAGACACAAACCCTTGAAATCCTGCGGGTCAGCCTTGTAAGCGACCGGCCAGTCCTGTCCGTAGGAGATACGGTTCAGGTACCAGGGAGTGGACAGCAGGGTCTGGTACCCTGATGACGTAACATGTGCCATCTCTTCCTGGTATTGCTGCTGTGTCCCTTTCCAAACGTGGATTAGTGTGTCTGGTTTCAGCTACACAGCACACATACATGCATGTATTAGTATTGGCGAGATGAACAGAAATTGGAAGGAAGGAGGCACGCCGAAAATGTCCCAAGCCTTTTACTTCTGCTTGTTCATTTTGAAGAACACGCTCTGCTTGATGACATTTAGAGGAAGAATCGGGAAAAAGGTTACGTCCAGCTTTCGCCTTGGTCCGTTTACATGGAGGACCAAACCCGACTTATTTTGCCTTGTGATTGTCGTGGGTTCAAGTCCCCCACCCACACAGGGGAAATGTGAACATCCTCGCCATGCCACATTGCTCATTATTAACTTCTCGGTTCATTTGAGCCTTCAGTGTATCGGACTATTGAAATACACCCGGCTTGGTCCTCCACTGTGGTGAACTACTTCGGCCCATGAACAGACACAATCTGAAACCACTGACCACACTGCCCCAGGTTCACTGCAGGTCCGTCTCTGACTCTCTATCCTTGTCCAACCTGTGCAACATTGTAAGCCTGTTGAAATTCAGATTTTTCCTAAATCAAAAGGGCTGATTTGACATGACATATATAAAAGAAAAAAAGAAAAAAAGAAAACTGACCGTTGAAGTTGAGTGGCTCAGCCTTGTAGTACCTCTGCCAGTCCTGTGCGTAGCTAATATAATCTAAGTACCACGGGGCGGAGAGGATGGTTTGGTATCCTGCTGTTGTCACCTTGCTCATCTCCTCGTTAGACTTGGAGCCGATCCACACATGTACTACTGTATCTGCCTTTAGCTGGAATTGTTACAGGCCAAACTACTGTTCTTAGGTTACATACTACAAGAGTCGTTGGTTAAAAAGGTTAAAAAAGAAATAGTTCAACATTTTGGGAAAAATGTTCACTCGTTCACACTACAAGCTTTAGTGCTCAATTCAGATTTTCTCTATTTAATGCAGCTGGTGACATCATCTTTTAAAATGTAGCCAGTATCAGAGTCCAATGTGAACTGGCCATGTGAGCATTTAGGGTTTCATTTGTAAGATATTGTGCAGTGGAAGCAGATGAGGAGGAGGAGAAGAAGAATGAAGAGAAGGAAAGCTGAAAGTTTAATTGTGATTTTTGGCTGCTACTTCAGTACAGAGGTGTGTGTGGGATCGTGACGTGAATGGCTTCAATGAATTTCATCCAAACTTTCAGGATGTCGGAGACTATTTTTAACTACACCTGTCAGCGCCTCTCCACAAGATCCGCTCGCCGCCTGCGCTTGCACACAATTAAGTGGAGTGGCGTAAAAGTCGTACTGAATTACGATACGGGTCACATGGCTGTTCAGACTGAGGTCGCGTTTCAAAGAAATCGGATCTATATCTGATTTGGAACCACTTATGAAAGTGGCCCAAATCTGACTTGAATAGATCAGATTCCATGTGATCTGTGCTGTTCGCACTGTCTCAGACAGTCAGATCTGGTGCCGTGTTCCATTATACCACACAGCTCAACCAGAGTTGATAGGGTTCACAGGAAAAATGTTTACATGAGCCAGGAAGCCATTGTTAGAAAAAACGGTTTTGGTAATTGGCCAATAAAGCGTAAAGACTTTAGCTTTCACTACTGTTGACTCACAGAGGTGGGTTCCTCCTGAGCTCCTTCCTACCCGAGTCAGTTATAAGCTGTTTATATGCTGTTTCTTTAGTTGAGCACAGCAATTGTGTGTGTGTATGTGTCAGTGCAGAGAGGGAGAGAGCGAGAGCAGGAAGAACAAGTTTAGAAAGGGAAACGCAGTGTACAGACCACATAGCCTCTGTTTGGTCCATATTCATTGCAGGGGACTCCTTAGTGATTACCCATAACTAAGTAATTAGTAGTTGTTCGTAAGTAACTGAAGGTCTTCTCAAAAAAAGGTTTATTGAAATCTGCTGTTGTTCATTCTGATCAATCATTACTGTACAATAGATATCACCACTAATTTAATTGGGTTGCTTCTGAAGGAAATACTGTGCAACACTGAATACGTTTGCATTCCATTGATTCCATCTTTAATTTTCTTACAAACATATTTTGTGGTGCCAAACTCATGTTTCATACTATGATTATATATATTATTATATATATATAGGTTATATATAGAAAAAAAATGTAATGCATTAATGCAAGACACAGGGCTGGGCCCCACTAAAGCCCCCTGATCCTAGAATCGCTGCTGACATAACGTATAAATTCCACTGTGGAAATCTCTTGACATCTATTTTTACGTGTGTGGCACCGCTTTTTTCATCCCAGTCATTTATTTAGCCTTTTCCATTTTTGCATCTGTCATATGTTAGAAACATCATCACGAGCCCACCTGTGTAGGTTTTGTTATTTGGATAATGAGTTTATTTTAGACCTTTGTTACCTTTGGACAGAGTCACAATTGCTGTTTAGCTCCTCTATTAGCCTTTGCAATTTTTTTTTTTCAGCCTGCTGACTCAGCGTCATTTTAGTGTTCAGACACGAGTGGTAGATCTTTGTATCCAACTTTCGGAAAGAAGGTAAACCGTTTCCAAAAATGTCAAACTATTCTAAACACAGAATAAAATACGCAATACACAAATAACCCCCCAAAAAATGTTGATTAAATACTTTTGCTCATGCATCTTAGCTGTGTCTCAATTCAAGGGATGCATTCTCCATTTGAAGACTGATTGCGCGACATCAGCATGACTACGCTGTCTCCTGTTTCAAAGGCTCCTTTATATGTGGCTGAATCCATTCCTGAGCAACTAATTATTCAATGGCTGAATCCTTCTCAGGCCAACCTATTCCAGGATTAATTGTAGCAAGCTACTGTAGCTAGAGAGCTAGCATTAACGTGGGCAGCCAGGCTACGTGTTCAAAGTAACAGTAGAACACACGTCTTATTTTGGTTTGGCATTTTCTTCCATTCTACTCCGAAGAACTAGCCTTTGTAGGACTTCAGGAAGCAGCCCATGGATTAGGACACAGCTCTGTTTGTTTTTACATGGAAATACTCTTTGATATAGAATTACACACAATCTCTCTTTTACCTTAACCCCATTGTCAAAGACCTCCTGCCAGATCATGTAGCCCTTTTTGGTAGTGGTGACGATATCCAAGAGTCTGTCAGATAAAACAAGGGGGAAAAAAGGAAAAGGGAATAAGGAATAAAACCTGGAGCACAAGCAGTTTACTGTGTACAAATGAGAAACACACTTTTGGATGTAGAATGACTCCAGTTTGCTGTAGTCTTGGCCAAAGCCTTGCTGATCCATGAACTTCGTAATGTCCGGGTTGGACTTCCTGCAGGGCAAAGGACAAACATCAACCAGCATTAACGGCTGTCGAGTCTCGAATGCGGAGACGTTTCCATTATTGTGTCTCACCAGCAGCTGAAGTCCACCTCATCCCCCCCGAGGTGAACGTAGGCATCGGGGAACACAGAGCTTATCTCCGCGAAGAACTGCTTCATGAAGTCATACGTAGTGTTCAGGATGGGGTTCACCGGCCCGAAGCTTCCGGAGGCTTTAGAGCCAGAGTAACAGGGTGTGAGCAGATCGGCTTGGCCTAACGGGAAGGATGGAGACTGAATTAATTTCTTCATGTTCGTCAAACTTTTAATAAATGATACATACAAAAAAGGGGGGGAAGGGGGGGGAAGGGGGGCTGACTTAAATAATTTCCGTCATCCAATTCTCACAAAACTCACCTTTGCCCCATGACTGTGTGTGTCCTGGGGTATCAAACTCTGGGATGACGCGAATGCCTCTCAGGCGGGCGAACTCAATCACCATCTTCACATCAGCAGGTGTATACACGTGAGTGTATGGGTGGTAAGCTCCCTGTGAACAGTTTAGTGAATGAGCTTCTTATTCATACAGTGTCCTACTATTATAAAAAATTATAATAACTAGTCTCACTGACCTTCTGGCTCAGCTGTGGGAACGTTCGGCTCAGGTAAGGGAAGGATGGATCATCCACAATGTGCCAGTGGAAAACATTAAATTTGTTCATCGCCATCGTTTCCTGTATGAATGAACATAGAAACAGTTTGTTGATGTATTGACATAATAGATGGAATTTAAAATGAGGAGATAAAAGAAAACTGACGCACCAGGTTAGCCAAGATGACTTTGACGGGCAGGAAGTGCCGAGAGCTGTCCAGCAAGATGCCTCTGTGTGCGAATCTGGGGAAGTCACTGATTGCTGTGGAATTGATGCTTTTCTGAAAAAACAGGGTGAATGGAGTTAAAACCAGGCTCATGTACATACAGCACAGCCGAGGGAGTTTGAATGTCAAATGCCAGTTAAATTGCAGTCATATTGTCACTTACGGCTCCATATTCATCTTCATACAACAACTGGCTGAAAGTTTCCAGACCTTAAAAACACATGAGAAACACAAACTGTAATTTTAATTTATAAGCAGCGAGTTTGCACCAAATTGTCACAAAACGCATAATGCCACAGACTCCAAGTTTTATCACCACACCAGCATATTGTCATTATCATGGAGGCTATGTTTTGGTCTGCATTTGATTGTTTATCTGTCCGTCTATTACTATGTATCTGTTAGCAGGATCACGCAAAACTTAATAGATGGATTTGCCACTATTAAGTTGCTATATGATTGCATTATTATCATGAATTATTGTGTCATGATAGTATTGTAGCGTAAATCTGATATTGTGACAAGTGAGTTTTATTTGAATCGTATCATTAATGAATTAACTTTCTTTTTGAGAGATACATGATAGGATCAACACCACTCTTGGGTTTTTACATTAAATATGATACAACGGATAAATACTAGGTGATAATTATGATATATTAAGTCAATAGAAACAATTTACTGTATATCAGACTTGATGGTTATTCAAAAATATTGTATCCAATTATAAAAGAAGGAAAATAATTTCTGTGTAATGGTTGAATAACAAAAAGAGGAGATCTTACCATGCAGGGCTCCCCAGACCTTCGGTGCTTTCAGGGTAGCAAATGGCTGATCCACAGACAGCTCATCTGTGGACACAACACAGTTATACATTGCATGCATATTTTTAGTCCAATCTCGGGAGGTGGGGTCATTGCGGTACTAAAGTCAGGGTCTTAAGGGGGGCTTTAAACGTTCGTCCTAGATTTAACGTGCTAATCCTTGTATCTGCTGTCCAGGTTCTCTCTAAATCGACTGGCAAACGGCATTTACCCTTTCTCTGGTTGTAAGATGCAGTTCGAAGAAGCAAATAGATGCTCCGTTACCATGATGTAACATCATCCAACATAATGTAAAAAGACACATGCTTCAGAAAAAGTAAATAATGTTCTAGAAGTAGCAAAGGAAAAAGTACAAATGGTCACTTTGAGTGTTGTTATTTATATAAAATTACAATATTAATACTTACTCAATACGTAAGTAACACTATTGGCTGAGGTGACACTACACTCAAATTTGCCTCTACTTTAGATGTAGCTAATTTATTTATTTTAAGTCTGAGGGGTTGGGATACGTGCAGGTAAACCTAATGCAGCCTAATACCTCAGACTTGTATGAGGTATTAGGCTGCAGAATGTATATGTTGCACCCTGCTGCAGCTTTGAGGGGGTCATCAGGACTAGAGAAGCTCTAAGTGAATACAGACCGAAGAATTATTCGGCGTTCAGTATCTCTAAAGCTCGAACTTTGTACTTGGTTGCACCACTGTCGTGAGATAAGAGTTCAATGAGGAAGAGAATGAGACTCACATGACTCGTCCGACGTGACACTGGGGTAACCGTCACAGTCGGAGTCAGGTGAGGTGATCCACACCTGCAGCTCGGTCAGCTCGGAGCGGCCTGGTTTCCTGCTTCTGCCCTGCCCCTGTCTCTTAGAGCTGCCAAACATGTACTCATAGTACCTGTGGACAAAAGGCACAGAGGTGAGGGACGTCGATCATCAAGTGGCGACGTTTTCTCCTCTAGGCGCGGAGGAGCACAGCCTGCACACGACCGATCTCTCCATCCTCTCACCTCCTGTACGCGTCCTGCAGGAGGCTGCAGCTCGCGCCGGCGGACGAGTCTTTGGCGTCGACAAATCTGAAGCTGGAGCCGACCAACTTGAATGGAACCTGCGAGATCTGCACTTTCTGCGGCAGAGGCCACAGGGAGCCGAACTTCGAAGCCTGGGCGACGGGCTGGTCCTCCTCCAGGATGAGGTTGTGCTGGAGCCCTGAACAGACGCAGAGGAGCAGCCCCAGCGCAGCGAACTTCAGGGAGGCGATCATGTTGGTGGACGGCGGCGGAATCACGAGACCTGGTCACACAGCAACATTTTGTCAGAAGGGGGCAGGGCGGGACTTGAAGCGGAAGTCAGTTCCGCGCAAACATTTAAAGGTGAAGTGTGTAAAACTGCAAAAACTCACTTCCCCCATCCCCTACTGAAGAGACTGGAGCTACGGTGGCCCTCATGTGTCAAAACGCCGGAGGAGCGCACGGAGCTGTTTTCTCTCCAGTGATGATGAGGAGGAGTCTATAGGTTGACTGAATCAGCTGAGAGCTGTACTGAGGTGAAGAGAGAAGATGAGGAACCAAAAGCTGTAAAAAAAAAAAAAATATATATATATATATATATATATTGATTTTCCACATATAATATACTAGTTGGACAATATTGTAGACACACCATTTCCCCTTGAACCCCCCACCCACTACAATGTCAGCACATTAATAATAGCAATTTTCATTAACATTGCCCCCCCACCCTGCAACTAATAATAAAAAGAAAAGAACAAAAATAAAATAATAATGACAATCAGAAGCACATAATACAAACACGAATACAGGACTACTCACACTGTACGCATTAGTAATAAAAAACAAACAAAAAACAAAGTTTCTGCTTCTTAATATAATATGTTAATATATCCACACCAACGACTCTCTTTATATCATCTGTCAATCATCCTCTGGATCCATGAGATTACTAACAACACGACATTTAAAATAGGAAATGAAAGGGCTCCATCCTTCCTCAAAGGCTTTGTGTCGACCTTTAACAATAAAGGTTAACTTTTCTATTGACATATCTGTTGCCATCCCTCTCAACCATCTGCCTGTCCCTGGTCTGTTAATATAGAGTTAGGGTTAGGGGGTTAACCCTAACCCTATAAGATAATATATGATGAAACATGCTAAAACCTATTTGCAATAGGTGCTACATAACTCATTAACATTTTGCCCAGTCATCATAAATATTTGTGGACATCTCCAGGCCTTGGTTGGGAATATGCCAAGTAAAGAACTTTGAGCCCAATCACTAGGGAGCTCCAAAAATTCCAAAAACATATCTGCCAAAGCCTCATAAGCCAAATTTCCCCAGATTTGGTGCAAAAGATAAAAGAAGGATATACAGATGTATAAATAGATACAAAATGTTTAAGATAAAAGGAATTCCACTGTGATGTAAATCAATGAATATGGAATCATCCCCAACACCAAGCTGCGGCTGAAATATAGCAACCATTGCTAGGGGCCGAGTGTTGCCTCCTGTCCATTGCTATGGTTACTTTAAGTTAGCTAAAGCATTAAAGGATTAAAAGCATTAATAGCTCTTAAACCTCACACTTTTACTACCAAGAATGTTCTAACCATACATGTGCTGAACATGAACCTCACACAGATTTATCGCTTAATTTCAACATTTTGAAAATAATAATTGTAAAATGGGACTTGGGATTTTCTTTTTTCTTGCCTGCTTGAGGGAAGTAAGACTATCTTTATTTCTCACATATATATATATATATATATATGTATATACAGTAATTCTACATCCTGACTTGAGCTTTCAACTAATTGATTGATAATTTAAAAGAAATCAAATCATGTTATTCTGATTTAATGTGTTTTCACAGAACTCAAAGTGTTACATTTTTAGCTGATGTATCTATAATATGCCTGTTATTCTTCTGAAGTTCATGACATTATTAATTTATTTCTATTTGTAGTTTCCACAGCAGATTCTTACTCTTGCTCATTATCATTATATTATTTTTGTACCCTTTTAACTTAATGAAAACAGAATTAAAATTAATAAAAAATGTTAATTGAATTATGCAGTTACAGTAGTTCAGTTTTCATGCAGAAAATAAACTCTGAATTAGTTCATGCAAACCACACTTAATAATGTTCAGTTTTCTGATCAAAACATAAGTAGAAAGGCTCCCAGTGATGAGCCATTTTTCCACTAGGTGTCTCTCACATCACATGTATGGACCATTTGCAATTTTTCTTCACACCCAAACACACTTCTCTCCGGATCAGTGTGCTGCATTCATGCAACCACTCATGCACTGGACATAAAAACAAACATTGACATTTTCTCAAGGTTCTGCTAAAGAGTTGATATTATCAACAAGGTCTGCAGATGTGACTCACACAAGATATCCAGGAAGGAAAATTAACTCATCATTCCCAACTACCCCAACCATACACTGCAATGTTTTAATAATCCTGTTGGACTTACACTGTGTCTGTGGCATTAAGTGGTAGGTTGGCTCTTACTTCGTCAAATACTTTTTACAACTACTGTTTACAAGAACTGTTTTATATTTTCAATGTGCATCTTAAAAGCAGTACTGTATTCAAGTTATTCACACTTTATTTGAGTATGTCCTGATTTAAATGTTGCGTAAAAACATCAGACAGCTTTATAAAAAACTGATGAAACCAGTGTTTCCCAACATTTTTGGCTTCACAAAAAAATTACTCTAGTTGCCCATCCTCCAATATTTGCCACAAATTCTTGCCAATCAATAATATTAAATCTAAAGCTGACAACAATTAAGTAAAAATAATAATAGTAATGCTAATTTCATACTATACTTGATGCATTAACAAAGTGTTCAATTGTTCTTGTGTACTTATTGATGTGTTCCCAGAGTAAGTAAATAACATTTTACACTTTTTTACAATGAGACTTAAAATTCATTTGAATAGTGAATTACATTGGCATATGACTTCACTTTGATGACCAAGGTCTAGTGGCAGGTAATACATCGTTTTTTTTCTAAAAACAAAACTTAGAACCTCATAACTAATCATCAAACCACACTGAAAAGTCTAATATACATATTCTTTGTTTTATTTATATATTTATATTTATATTTATTTAGTTATATTTCCTGCTTGAATAAATTCACAAAACAGTCCGATCGGAGAATTCTTATTCTATTTCTCTCACAAAGAAATTCCACCATGAAACTTGGCGACGAGGATGGGACTGGACGCGTGATCTGGACACCGAGGTAAGGACAGAAGGGCCTTCTTTAATCCAGCAGAGCCTGGATAGCTGATCAAATCCAAGGGGTCTTGTACTGTTGTATGCAACATTAACAAGCGTAGTGTCGTACTAGGAAAGAAACCCAGTAGGACAAAGAACTCGAGGTGGGTTGAGGCCTGTGTAAAAAAAAAGATGAGCTCTAACCGTGCAATCCTAATTCTGCCACATTTATTGAAACAAATGAATGAAACCTATCCAGGCAGCCTCAGTCAAATGACTGAGTGTCAAGTTAAAATGTGACTACCACAAAGATGAAGTTGTAGTAAAAGACAATTTAAACAGTTAAAGGACAAATTGGACAAGAGAGAGACAAAACTATGACAGCGGATTGAACAAAGAGGAAGAAGAAGACAGTGGATGGTCGTAATGCACCTTGACGTTGGTTGCCACCCGCCAATAAACCGAACGAAGAAGAAGAAGACATTTTAAACGGTCATCACTTTTTCAAAGGGCTGTTTGAGGGTTACGACTTGGTTTTAGGGTTAGGGTTAAAAATAAGTTTAGGTTAGGGTAAGGATATGGAAAGGGTTAAGCAATTCGTTTTGATGGTTATGAGTGTCCTCACAAAGATGTAAGTACAAGAATGTGTGTATGTGTATGGGGCAAAAACAAGTAACCCAAATCAACGTATTTTAAGGAGAAGACATGTTCCAAGGTTAGGCTACGTTTAGGTTCAGGACAGGTTAAGGAAAGTGTATGTGTGTGTAAGCAGAAAATATAGACAAGGTTAGGTTAAGGTTTGGTTTCGGTAAAGATTGGATTTAGGCTAAAATAGGGTACATTTGATAGTTAGGCAAGTAGTGCATTTAGTTAGGGTTAGGTTTAGGTTCAGGTTAGCTTTAGATAAAGGTTAGAGTAAGTGTAAGGGATAGGCAAGTGTAACTGTGGTTGGCTTAAGGTTAAGGTCAGGTTCAGGTTAAGGGTAGGTTTGAGTTCCTAGGGGGCACATGCACATGGGAACAAGGGTTATGGTTAGGCAAGTTGTAACTATGGTTATAATTCATTCTTCTACATCGAAGCTATCTATATGCACAGGGCCTACGCCATTGTGAGCATTCATAGTTGTGCATAGGTCTGTGTGCGTCGCAATTACACCCCTGAAACGCTAGTGGCTCTAGAGTTGCTATGCTTTCCGGTCCGCTTATTTACAAATTCTCTGGTGTTCCTGTTTACCTTGGAACAATGGCGACTTACTTTTTCTTAAAGAACTGCAACAAAGAAAAGAAAAACGTCGGAGGAAATAGCAGCGAAAGCAGGAGATTTTCGGAAATACTGTCTGCCCGGAAATGTGATGCCAACAAGTGGACCAATCACAGCTCTTGCGGTCTGCGTTGCCTCGGCATGTGGTTACATCTTTGGTAAGGTGCAAGTCAGGGTATGACATAAGGTACATGTCCAGCTTAGATTGGATGCAGAAGCACCAATTGGGCTTTAGTCTCCAGGAAATGAACGCAGGTCAATGTAATGTCCTCTGAAGTCATAGAGACACAACTGAGTGTGTTGTGTGTGTAGGGGTGGGGGGGCTACATCGAAGACCCCCATCCACCCCCCGTCCCTTACCTTCCCTCCCCTCCCCCACCACACACTTTGTTTCCTGCACGAGGTGGCGGTCCTCCCCCCACAGTAAACACACCCATTGATGAGAGAGAGAGAGAGAGAGAGAGAGAGAGAGAGAGAGGGAGAGGGAGGTGGGGGGACCAGAAGGAGGAGGAGGAGGAGGAGGACTGTCACACAGCAGCGGAGTCCAGTCTCCGCACAACTCTGCCCGACCTCGGCAACAGCAGCCTCGTCTCTCCCAGTGCGTGCGTGAGCCCCGATGTCAGTGAATCTACCCGCACACGTGTAATCAGAAGTGTGGAGGAGAGCGGCCTCAGCGCGACCGAGTTTCCGGCTTTCCACGGGAACGAGCACGGACTTACCAGCCGACCCCCCGCCCCCGAGCGCTGGGCTCGCATCGTGGCTTTTTCACGGGTGGCATGTTCCGGGGACACCGCGGGCGCTGTTGAACTCCTGCTTTCACCCGAAGAGGTACATTTTGACTACCCACCAGCTCCCGACACGGGCTGCTCCACACCCACACCATTGTTTTAATGGAGCCGCTGGTGCATCCCTGACGATGGGGAACTAACAGAGAGACAGAGAGCGCGCAGCAGGAAACAGGCGAACACACAAAAGATTGTTGTGATCATGTCAGGGGTATGTTACTGCGGCCATCTACCCAGCACTGGGATTGTTGTATGTGTGTATCTGTATGAAATGTGCCCCAGATCTGCTCCTCTCCTCCCGCGCGTCCTCTCCGGAGCGCCTTGCTCCTCCGAACTCATGCACGCCCGAGATGTTTTTTTTAAGGCGACATCAGGTGTGACTGTGTCGCCCTCTCTTCTCCATTATCCGTTGATAACCAGTGGTTAGTGGGAAGGTTTAAACCCAGTTTTCCTCGTGGACAGCTGGTGTGAATCTCATTCGGTTTGATTTGAATGAAGATGGATGCAGACGATCAGATCAATAGCTCTTGTTTTTGAATATCGTCCCCCCCCCTCCCCCCTCCCCTTGAAAACGGCATATGTATACACTTGGCCCATATAAGCCTGTTGTTTACTTTCGAAGTCTCTCCCTCCCTCCCCATCCCTCTTCCTGCAGCCCCACGGATGACCGTGAACACCTGGCAATGGTTTTAAAACAGAGTGCAGCCCGGCTAGGCCACAGCCAGTCCGCAGATCATGCATGTGTCTTTTCCTCTTGCCATTCACCATGTTCTTTCTGAGGGTGGACGTCTCTCTCACACACATCCACACACTCCCAGAGCACGTTGGAGGGATTGTACTGACTGTGGTGTTGTCACAGAAAGTGGGCTGTGAAATCAATCATGGACTAACTACCATGGCCACTGATTGCTGACTGTTACTTCTGGTTGGCTCTGGGGCTGGAATTAGTAAGAATTCTTTGGTTAATTGATCAGTGACACTCCATTGATATGTGCTTGTTTAGTTTGTGACCAGCAGCCAGACATCTGAAGGTCTTCGCATATGTGACAAAGAAAAGCAACTGAGGGTCTGAAGCAGAGAGTGGGTAGTGTCCCTTTGACTATTCATGCTTGAAAACGACTGAAACCGTTAAAATATTTTCATATTAATATATAATTTTTCTGTCAGGCAACTAATTCATGAACATTTCAGTGCTTGTTGGTTTATGCTGCAAAATAATTTAGTTTTCCCGTTTTATTTTATATTTTCATTAAGGTTATACATTACAATGAATATGCCTTAGTAACAACTCTTGACAATAATTATTACGACTGGAATCTAACTGAATGCGTACACTCATCAGGTAATGATGAGAAAGCACGATGAAGCCCAAAACAAAACAGCCACACCATCACATTATTAATCTTAGTTGTAAACTTAGTGGTACGATCTCAAGATTAACCAAACTACTAAAATAGTTTTCTATTATAATAACCTAATAACTTGTCATTTTCACTATTCTTTCAAAGTTTTAAAACGTGAGATGTGAAAGGGCAAATTAAATGATACTTCTTTCTGGAATTTTCAACTCCCTCGCTATGACTAAAAACTCAGCCAGTTACTGACTGGCGCTCCAGGACTGCGCTGTCTGCTTCACTGCTTAAATCTGCAGGCGTTGGTCAAGGTGGTTGCAAGAAATCCTCAGCAGCAGAGAGCAGGCTGTCATCATAGCTTTCCATGTTGAGCTGCAAGTTACTTTAAACTCTGGAGTGGGGACATGATGCATATTATAATAAAATAATATATTGGCTACTACATCAAACTAAGTCGGCGACGGTTCCCTCCGTAGCTTTGTGTTTTAACTTAGGATGTTAACACTGTTGCTGTAACTCGTTTTCTCTGAACAGTCACATTAACTGCAGTGACTGTTCTAAACCTGCCGGTGAGCTTGGCCTGTGATAATGCAGCGGAGCTTCTTCAGAATTAGTCCTCCTTAAACTGCCACCTTTTATTGTTTGTGTGCAGGACACTGTTTGCAGAGCCCTTAAACAAACAGTCGATGATGCAGAGTGAAGTTAGAAAACTGGGTTTACATAGATGCGGTTATTTTTTCACACGTTGCCTTTAGGCTATTCCAGAGGTCTGTTAGGCAGTCGACACAATCTTTAGAACCAAGTTCACAACTTTTTAAAACAAAAGCGTGACATGACTGAGATCAGCACCGGTTGCGGGGTCAGTCCATCTGTGTCTGTAACAGTCCTACATGGTGGTTAGACCCAGTTACCGACCACTGATGTGGTTTATTTGAGGATGCAGGAGAAGCACACTTCCCCACAATAGAACAAGAAGAACAATAGAATTTAAATATGGTATACATGTACAGATAGGTAAAGTATGTACTCTGATATATTTTTATTAGAATATATAGGTGTGACTCAAAGTAGTGAAACATCTGTAACAAAAAAATGTTGGGAACAAGTGAATTTATAACACAACAAAGTCCCATTTAAATTACAAATGGGTGAACGGAAGGTTTTCATGACCTGCAGGCCTACTTGTTAACCCAGGGTTTATAATTTGAAATGCAAATGGTGTAAGTATGTGTATTTCTGCTCTTCTCTTTCTCCTGCACTCACTGCATGTATGAGTGAGAGCATTTAACTCTGGTTAAGAGTTTGTTGGTTGTTTGATAAAATGCAAAACTTAGATTATGTAAGCAGATGTGTGGGGCTGGTATGTAATCGAATGGGACAGTGGCAGCGGGATAAT
This sequence comes from Verasper variegatus, assembly GCA_026259375.1. Lineage (NCBI taxonomy): Eukaryota > Metazoa > Chordata > Actinopteri > Pleuronectiformes > Pleuronectidae > Verasper > Verasper variegatus. Next base: position 6,091,281 of record CM048060.1, read on the forward strand.
ACAGGAATGTGTGAACTCACATTATCATGTTTTAGACCATGAGATAATAAATGTAAAAGTGCAGGTATTATAAAAGGTGGGGTTTATGAATAGATGCTGTGTTGAAAAGTAAGACTTTAAGACATTTAGAAATTCCTGATTCTCTGTTTTCAGACATGACCTACGGGTAAAATCCGGAGAATTGGCTACAGAGTTTTCTCGCAGCGGGAGGTTCACTTAAAAGTCAAACAAATATATCAGAATGATAAAGAAGGAAACTTGGAAAGACAGCAAGATTTGAGAGTTTTCATGATAAGAACCGATGCTGGAGTTGATGTGCTGTATGTTTTGGACAATCTCATGCTGCGTTCTTGAAATATAAAGGGCAAACCCCGGAAAATATCCAGAGCCAATTTTCTGGCCATTTTCTGGAGTTCATGTCTGAAAACGTCTTTAGACTAGAATCTGTTGAGTTTAAACAACAGATTAAAACACTGGCAGTTCTGAGACCAAGAGCGTGTCATCCCTTGCCCTTACACAGATGTGGATGAGACTGTGGCTCGCCTCGTCATTTCAAAGAGGAAATGATTGTACTTAACAAGTTAGAACGCACCAACACTCAAACAACAGATTGGTGTACATTTACTCACTGCAGGAAAGTCTTTGGTTTTCAGTCCTCTTATCACGGTTCTCCTCCATGAGACGAAAATGACCACTAAATAATTACAACTGCTGATTTGTCCTCGAATGATTTTATTCGATCATGTGCAACAGCTACCGTGGCTCTGTCCTGCACCACTGAAGGTGAAACTTATTAACATGCTAATCATTGGGATACGCAAATCCTTGCAAGTTCACTGGCTTATTTATTTGGGTCAATTGCTTAAATCAACCCACTTAGGACTTCCAGAATACATGAGCTAGAGTCTTAGTTATCAGAATCAGAATCAGAATCAGAAGTACTTTATTGCCAAGTAGGTTTACACCTACCAGGAATTTTTCTTGGTGAAAAAGTGCGTACAATGAACATAAGAACACGAAAACACGAAAACACAATAAGTACTCGGCATTAGAATAAAAAACAATATATCAAATAAAATATATAAAGATAAAAAAAGTGAAGTAAAATGCTAAATGTGAAACAGGAGTGCAATGTAAATGTGCAATATGCAATGTGCAATGAGCTGTAATGTAATGTGTGTTAATGTAACATTATGGGTTTGTATGTGCATATCCGTGTGGAATGTGACATGTGTAGCAGGTGAGAGTCTCATTATAGTTGAGCCATAGGCTATGAGATGACGGGTTGCTAGTTTTGTCAGCGTTGGAATGCAATAAATCCCGCTGAACCAAAATTGCAGTTGGTTTTTGCATGTCATTAAGTTGTGATGAATAATATTCTCTCTCTTATTATTGTCAAATATAACTGGAAAGCTGTTTGTACATATAGCTTTTCCAAGTCTTAATTTAAGCCAACAGGCTGCTGTATGTTGCTTTATATTCAGCATGCATGAGAGTGGTATCCATCTTCTAATCTCACCAAGGGCAAGAGAGTGAATAAATAAGAGTCAAACTATTCATCGGAAGCCGCTTTATTGGCTCACATCTCTTGAATTCAATTGGACAGATTTATTTTATGACATAACCACAGGATGTGCTTTTTTATCGTTTATAGTTCACATAAAATTGAAATCGGGCATCTTACATTCTCAGTATCTTTCTCTCCTTGCACTATTCAGCCTCACTGTAAAGGCCCAATGAACACAGCCCATTCAAGGAGAGAATGTTGAGCCGTTCTGTATAAAAGGTACGAATGCATGGAATGGTAGTAGGGCTGTTGTTGTTCCACTAGTATGCTGGCAGCGTAGGTCGTCCCGGGGCCTAATCGATGTCTGGAAACTAGAGCTGAATGGTGGAACAGGTCATACCTCTAATTTTTAATGCCAGCATATTCAAAATCATACACAGGGCAGAAATATGCTGGCTTGTTAAGTTCTGTGTAAATGAGCAAAGCATACAGAGCTTCTGCTTTCAGACATGCCCTGAACTGGGGCAGATTGTGAGAATGCAAATGTCTGAGTGACTTGCTCTGGACTTTCTCCGGAGTTTCTCCTTCCATCTCCCTAGTAAAATGTCAGGTACATGTCAGAGTGAGTCCATGTGAGAATGCAGCAGGAAAATGCACAGTGACCGAGCGGGTTGATTAAAAAGTGACGGACCCAAATGAAAAGAATACAAAAATCTCAAGATGAAAAAGAGATGCCATACACGTAGACGATGCCCGGCGCAATTTTATGTCTGAAAGCAGCTATAACGTGAGACTGTGTAAGAAGGAGCTACATTTTGTAATAAACGCTTGAATGCTTTGTAATTAGCTCAGATACATAATTATGCATGCAGCAGGTTTGTGAGGCAGCAGCACCACAACAGCAAACCCGAGAGTTTCTTTGATTCTTTGCAGTAATTTGATCATGTTCGTTGGACATATGCCAAGTAACAATGCAGCGCTGTTGAAGCCAAAGGTGTAAGGGACTGATTGTGTGTTCACGTGACAGCATTCGGAGGATTCTGTAGCAGATGATGCAACGGGTGGAAAATGGAAAGTGTGCTCTCTTGTAAAGTTTTTAAGGATGTTTTCCTACTGTAAACAACCTTGCCTTGAACATTTTTCATCAGTGGAATCGATTGAAGCCTGCAGAATTAGATGAGTATAATCCATTCTGAAGGTTTACTGTTAAGATTAAGGAATCTTCTTTCACTGCTCAAATAACTTCCCCAAAACTACAGAGTGTTGGGGTGAGACCTTAAAACGTCTGCTTGAAGAATCTGTCAGTTGTGGATTTAATAGGTCAGACAGCGACTCAGTATTTCTGGAAACACACGGCTGCATGCACTTGACATGTCTTGAAATTGAGCCCTGAGCGAGGACAGGGCAAGGACTGTGAGGATTGGAGGATTGGAAGAGGAGTAAATTCTGTGCATTTCTCAGAAGCTTAAAAGAAATCCTGCTCTCTCTCTTTTTTACCTCTTTTTTTCCTTATAAATCATAGCATCTCAACTAGAGGGGGATTAGTCCTGGTAAGAGATGAAAGTGGAAAAGCCTCCTGCTCTCTGAAGAGAAGACAATTGTTATCTGCTTGACCTTCACAACTACCCGACATATGCCGCTCGTACTTTTAATCATCAAATGTCTTCCTACTTCTTAGAAAGGAAAATGCTAGGGGTCAACAATGTAATATTTTAGCATTGACATCACAGTGTGGCAACGTGCAATAGTCCCTGCTGAGGATGCAATTTAATAATGCAGCCCTAAATAAAAAACATCTACAGCAAAATCTGCTTTTTATACTTAGACTTTTAATCAAGTTTCACTAATACACATCATCATTTAGCTTGAGTTTTAGTTTTTACATTCTACCAGCAGGGGAGATCTTTGTTGAATTTGGTTTGATGTCTGATCATACAAGATAAATTGTTATGACACTCTAATAATCTAAATTATTTCCAAACTCCTATATTATTATTACTTAAAACCTGCTTCCTCTTTACAAAAAACCTCATTGAAATGATACTAAACTGCCCCAACTGTTGAAGAGAACTTCAAAATGTTCTACAGCAAGCAGACACTGTATAATAATTTACTCAAAATAGTAATTGCATTAAAGAAAGATTTTTCTTGTCTTTTCTCTCCCAGGATTCAATGAAAATGTCCGTGTGCGTCCATGAGAACCGGAAATCAAGAGCCAGCACTGGCTCTATGAACATCTACCTGTTCCACAAGTCTTCCTATGCCGACAGTGTCCTCATGCACCTCAACTCATTGCGGCAGCAAAGGCGTTTCACGGACGTCCTGCTTCATGCCGGCAGCCGCTCCTTCCCCTGTCATCGTGCAGTGCTGGTTGCCTGCAGCCGCTACTTTGAGGCCATGTTCAGTGGTGGGCTGAGGGAGAGCCAGGCCAGCGAAGTCAACTTCCATGACTCCATCCACCCGGAGGTTTTAGAACTTCTGCTGGATTATGCATACTCGTCACGTGTAGTCATCAACGAGGAGAACGCAGAGTCACTTCTGGAAGCAGGGGACATGTTGGAATTTCAGGACATCCGAGATGCCTGTGCTGAATTCCTAGAGAGAAACCTTCATCCGACTAACTGTCTTGGCATGTTGATACTCTCCGATGCCCACCAGTGTACCAAGCTGTCAGAGCTCTCCTGGGGCATGTGCCTCAGCAACTTCCCAGCTATTTGCAAGACAGAGGACTTCCTCCAATTGCCCAAAGATATGGTGGTGCAACTTTTGTCACACGAGGAGCTAGAGACAGAAGATGAGAGACTTGTTTATGAAGCTGCTCTTAACTGGATCAACTATGATGTGGAAAAGAGACACTGCCACCTACCGGAGCTTCTGAGAACGGTCCGCCTCGCCCTGCTGCCTGCCATCTTTCTGATGGAGAATGTCTCTACAGAAGAGTTGATCAACGCCCAGGCCAAGAGCAAGGAACTGGTGGATGAAGCTATCCGCTGTAAGCTGAAAATCCTGCAGAATGATGGTGTTGTCAACAGCCTCTGTGCTCGACCACGAAAAACCAGCCATGCTCTCTTTCTACTTGGAGGGCAGACTTTCATGTGTGACAAGTTGTACCTGGTAGACCAGAAGGCCAAAGAGATCATCCCCAAAGCGGACATCCCCAGCCCCAGGAAGGAGTTCAGTGCCTGCGCCATCGGCTGTAAGGTGTACATCACTGGTGGGAGAGGCTCAGAGAATGGTGTGTCTAAAGATGTATGGGTCTACGACACTGTCCAAGAGGAGTGGTCCAAAGCAGCTCCAATGCTCATCGCTAGGTTTGGCCATGGTTCTGCAGAGTTAAAACATTGCCTCTATGTAGTGGGAGGCCACACTGCAGCAACTGGCTGCCTCCCGGCTTCTCCATCTGTGTCACTCAAACAGGTGGAGCAATTCGACCCAGTGGCGAACAAGTGGACCATGGTGGCTCCCTTGAGAGAAGGTGTGAGCAATGCAGCAGTAGTCAGTGTCAAACTCAAGCTGTTTGCCTTCGGAGGAACCAGCGTCACCCACGACAAGCTGCCCAAGGTGCAGTGCTACGATCCGCAGGAGAATCGATGGACTGTGCCTGCATCTTGCCCGCAACCATGGCGCTACACAGCTGCCGCCGTGCTAGGAAACCAGATCTTCGTCATGGGTGGGGATACAGAGTTTTCAGCATGCTCGGCTTATAAATTCAGCTGCGACACCTACCAGTGGACTAAAGTGGGCGATGTAACAGCCAAGCGAATGAGCTGCCAGGCTGTAGCATCGGGGAACAAACTATATGTGGTGGGTGGGTACTTTGGCACACAACGGTGTAAAACTCTGGACTGCTATGACCCCACACTGGATGCTTGGAACAGCATCACTACTGTGCCGTACTCGCTCATCCCCACTGCTTTCGTCAGCACCTGGAAACATCTGCCTGCTTGAGTCCCAAACTCTCGACCTGCACCATTTTCATAAGGTATGTCTGACCTCTCTTGTCTCTTTGTCTATTTTTAGGGTGTACTACTTCATGTGGAGAATAAATGTAAGCTCTTTGCTTTAGTGCTTGAAAATGAAAAAAATCTGGGTATGTGGCGCTACAAAGAAGTGAGATCATCTTATTTGATGCTACTAACTAAATGTGTTTTTGAAAATGTAAGTTCTGTACAACATTGACTCAGTTGCATTTTTTATAACTTAACTCATTGATTTTTGGTTTGGTGCACTAAGTAGGCAGATACTAAGATCGTACGTATTTGTATTTTCATATTCATATTCTGGCTCATATCCCTCTTTCACATTATCATTTCACACAAACATCAGAATCACAGAGATACATATTGAAGCAGCACATTTTAAAGTCAATACATTTGAGCTGTGTTCAATTTGAGCTCTGAGTAGCCTTCACACAAGAGTAAATCATTATAGATTATTCCTACAAATACAACAAAAATATAGTTAAATTCAGAAAAATAAGGGTGAAAATGGAAAAATTTTTAACTAATAAAATATTCCTGAACTGCAATTTATATATGCACATCAGCCAACATATTTTACATGCTGATGCTGCAATCCAAGCATTGATATCCAATTGTTGATCCCTGTGGGTAGGTAGTGTCTTCTCAGTAGAAGGGAGGAGGAAAATGTAGCAGAGGGAGGGTGGACTGGTGGGGGATTGATATGGGCTTGTGTGTGTTAGTTAAGTGAGTTATGTCGCTATAGGGATGGGCTGAAGGACAGAGGAGGTAATTGAAAGAGAATGGGATACTTTTATTGCTCCTGTGGGGGAAATCGTTCTAAGAGGCAAAAGGGGGTCTGCCAATTAGACAAGCCACACACCAGCAGGCTACAACACCCTGGCGAGGCTAATCCACTCTCAGTCACCTTCCTTTTGTTGCGGTTTTGGTCTTTGCATTGGGTGAGAGGGAGGCAGCCAGCGACTCACGCAGTGTCAGAAAACATTCATCATCAGTTACAAGTGGAGGTGACTGAGAGTGTGGCAAAAGAGGAAATGAGGAGCCCCCCCCCCCCACCACCACCACCACCACCTCCACCAAAGCCCAGTCAGACCCACATCATCCTTGATAGTCATGGTCTCACTCTAAAGAGTTACTGTTAAAGTCAGCAGTCTCTTCTGGCTCCATCTATGTCTTCTTGGCCTCATTCTAACCCCGCTCCCCTGCTATGATGATGATGACCGGTGCAGGCGTATGTAGAACATGTGTAGTCAGCTGGCAAACCTGATCTTCCTGCATGCTGCCGGCCGCGGAGCCCCGATCAAATCACATCACACAAACCTTACACCCTAATCCCATGCCCTCAAACATAAACACGTCCCCTTTTATTTCTCTGTATTTGTTCAAACGGTTGGCAGCCCTCGGCTCCAGAGTGACTCCCCACTGTCCAGCACAACCCACTCTCTTTATTCAAATTTAGCCAGGAAGCAACTCAGAGCAGCTTCACTGCTCCGATACCGTGATGTCCTTCCTCTCTACAGGATAAAATATTTTTTGAAGACTTATTATTCCCGTTCTTTTCACCGGCTCATCTCTGAAAAGGAGAGACTACACTGAAGGTTTGAACCATCTCTAAGCCAGTGCAACACAGTGTTCGGTGAAGGATATAATCCTGCCACTAATTTAATATGGAATTTGTTTTTTGTGCGTCTGCCTGTCATGGCAACTGACTGTCTACTCAGTGAACGCGCTGTAAAGACAGAATGTGGAGGAATGGAAAAGAAGGCTGACTGTTTAGGAATGAAAGGGGGAAAGGAAGTATGTTAGACCTCACAGAAGGAGACTGTAACTGGGAGAGAAAGAAGTTCTAGATTTCTCCCAGGGGAACAATTCCAAACTTCTCTTTTGTTTGCTTGGAAAGCTTTTAGCTGGGGCTAGTGGTGCAGACAATTCAAATGACACATTATTTTTGACTGACCTTATTAATGTTAATAATGTAGCATTACTTTAAGGACAGTACTGTTGCAGATTTTTTAAAGACATTTACACACAATAAATATATTTTTTTTAAAAGCACCAAAAACCTATAAATGTAAATCTTGCATGACATCGGTCACTTCACTTCGACAGGACGATATAATGAATTGAACTCAAATGCAGTTTTAAGGCCAAGAAAACGTCACATTTAATCTCTATTAACAATTTAAATTTAAAGCTTAATGCATCTTGCCTCATAACACCATACTGATATATGACCAAATAGTCCAGGGATAAGAACCAAGTGAATGAATGCAGCACCACCACAAACGAGTCAGTCTCTACACACACTGAGCTGAAGTAACCTGATCAGCTTCATGGCAGTTTAAATGCCCGTTAAAATAAATGAATGGTGTATGCAGGTGGCAAAAGTACTCACATTCTTTACTGAAGTAGAAGTACAGATACTTGTGTAAAAAAAGGCTCTGGGAAAAGTAGAAGTACTCATTCAACTCCTTTACTCAAGTAAAAGTAAGAAAGTACAGGCCCCAAAATGTACAAAAGTCAAAAGTAAAAATGAATT